>JAKSZT010007815.1:17637073-17733545 GCA_026826555.1 Tolypeutes matacus | reverse complement strand
TTCTGTGTCTCCATTTACATCAGACCCAGCAAGAGGGTGGAGACACAACCTGAGTTAAGCCTCACTGATGTAGTCCAATCAAAGCAATCCAATCAAGTGATCAAAAGTGAATCTAATGCAATCAAAGGGTACCACACCCACAGGAATAGATTAGTTTAAAGAACATGGGGGCAGGTGCTCAACCACTTGAGCTACATCCACTCCCTCAGTAAATATTTGTGCATGAATAAAGGATGAAAGAAACAGGAGATATCAACATCAGTTCTGCAATAGTCAGGTTCTATTTTATATTATCTCATGAGTAGATCATAAGGGCTACAGTTGTCCAGCAGGCAATGAATGCCTTGAAATATTTATATGGATGCCCAGACTATTTTCTCTTTCCATTATCATATTTCTTTTAATTATACTATTTTATTCATTTGCTGGTTCATCTATTCAACAACCTTGTATTGAGTGTCTACTATGAGCCAGATATGTTTCGGTCTCAAAGGTACAAATGTGAATCAAACAAAGTTCCTGCTGTAATAGTGCTTACATTCTCAGACTATATGTGCATATATGTGTGTGTGTGTGTGTCAGATAGTACTATGTGCCTTGTCATATTTTTATATATATATGTATACATTTATATATATATATATATGTACATATATATATATGCACATACACATACACATATACATATACCATGTTGTAATAAGTGTCTTGAAGGAAAATAAAGCAGGAAAAGAGAGTGATACGATTAGAGCACAAATGACATGTATGAGAAACTCCCAGGAAGCCATGATGGTGGAGCAGAAGGGAGGGGCAAATAGTAGTCAGAGACATAGGTGAGTCTGTTAGGGCCATGTAGCATATGGTCAACACTGGTTTCACTCTAAATGCATTGTACGATTTGGAATAGAACACTCCCTTGATCTGACTTATGAACATAAAGGATCACTCTGGTGGCTAAATGGAGAAAGGCTTATAAGGGCACAAAGGTAGAAGAAAGCTTAGGTAGGAAGCTAACCAAAGCTCATTTTGACAGCTTGCACTGTTATCCAATTGTATATATTGTAACTTAATAATACCTCTAACACTTGTCTCCTCCTTTTTCATCCATATCACCCAACTCTAGATTCTCATTACCTGCTATTTTCTCTACTATAATACTAGACACTCTAGTTTGAGGGCTACAAGTTTGAAGAAGGTAGGAGTAGAGCACCCTATCCATATAGGAAAAGCAGTATGTAGAACAGAAAGATAAACAGTTCATTTTTTAAGGAGGTACCAGGGATTGAACCCAGACCTCGTATATGAGAAGCAAGTGCTCAAACACTGACCTATACCTGCTCCCCAGTACATTTTTAAAAAACTAAAATTAGCAAAATAGTCGAAGATTTGAGTACCTCATGGAAGGAAATGAGAAAAAAAAGTAATAATAAAATGCTTACTGGAAAGTCTTTGATAATTTCTGAACTAATGCACATTTATAGACAAAATTCTAATCTCTTGGAATGCTTGGTTTTGAATCTGTTTCCAAAAAAAGAAATGCAATTAGACGATCTGTACACTTAATTTTAATTCACAAAGAACATATGGAAATTAATTTTAAAAATATACCAGAACCCAACAGGCAACAATATAAGTCAATATCAGGAGATCTGATTTTTCTAGGCAAAAAACAGAATTAAAAGCAAATCTTCAGGGAAGCGGCTGTGGCTCAATCAGTAGGGCTCCCGTTTACCATATGGGAGGCCCCGGGTTCGGTTCCCGGGGCCTCCTGGTGAAGGCAAGCCCGCCCGCACGGCGTGGTTAGCTGACCCAGCGAGCACAAGCAGCAGGGGGGGGGGATAAATGAATAAATAAATAAAATCTTTAAAAAAAAAAAAAAAGCAAATCTTTCACATTTCTGGGACACATAATAATTTCATGTTCTTACACACAACACTATATTCTTGTTCTGATGAAATAATAGTATAAAAGGGCTTATGGTGAATGCTTAAAGCTGAGTATTTTCAATAGACAGGAAAACGAATGTAAGCCAATGTAGGATTTTATTCACAAAGTGTGTAACTGAATGTAGTGAATATTAAAAGCAATATTTATATTAACATTTACTTCTACTGGTAAAAATCTATAAGTAAGAATTTTAGCTGTGGCAATTTAAATAGTCCACTTTCCCTAAAAAGACAGAGTCTGACTGACTGTTATCAAAACTGACCTCAACATTCACTCTCTACAAAAATTTGTATTGATATTTGCTGAACAAAATGGAGAAAAAGTTCAAATAAGATGTCTACAGATAAGCATCAACTGATTGCAAAACTACATAAATAATTTAATAGAGTAATAAATCATATGCTATTGAATACTCATGAAACTCAAAATACAGCTCTTTCAATATTAATATGTGGGTTTTTGACAATTTATAATTTTATAGACATGATCATCATTTGTCTGGTTAGAGAATGTCTCATTACTATTAATTTATCTTTCTTTGAAAAGCAGGAGACTAAAATAGTTCCTTTAGCTTGTGCATCTCAAACCTGTTAGTAAGAGAAAAAACCCTCAAACACACACAAAAGCATGTCACTTCTTTCAAGCTTCATTTCTTCTATTCTATCAGGGGGAAAATAGGCCTTATAAAAATTGACCAACGCAGTATAATTTGAATTTATATTCTCTTGGAATGGTAAATATAATAAAAAAGTGAGTACCAAATGCTCAGTGTTTATTCCATGCCAATTGTAGCCAGACTTAATTATAGTAGAAGGACTGATTTTATAGCAATTGTAAAAATGTAAATAAGGCTTTAAAACTGATTCTATAATTATATTTTATAAATGGAGCTTTAGTTTCAATTTAAACAAGTCTCTTAGGGTATGATATGTATTATTCAAAATGCTCTGCTTTCATGATGATTGAAATAGTAGTGATATTTCAGCAAATTGGGGAACAGAAACACCTGTTTCTTAGCAAATTATATCACCTAATACTATAAAAAGTTTATGCACTACATTATCTTTGAAATATAAATATTGCAATCTTTTAAAGTTTAAATACTAAATATTTTAATAAAAATTTTATAAAGTACTAGATATAAGTTTTTAAAAATATCAGTGGAAAATGTGTGTCAAAATATAGCATAGCCTTACCTATTTTAACGCAAAAATTCTTGCTAGTAAAGCATGTATCAAGCTTCTACATTAAAAATACATTTCATAACATGCATTGGTTTTGTCCTATTGAATACATAATATTTAATTACTAAAATTTGGAAAGTAAATATTTTTTTTAAAACTCAAGAACAAAACTGCTAATATTTTGATATATTTCCTTCAAGTTATCTGCCTATTTGGTTAGCCATCTGTTTGTCTTTACATATATCTAATATACATATTATTAGGTAATGCTAAGCCTATTTTATAACTTGCTCTATTAGTATCAAAATTTGAGACATTAAAGTACATTTTAATTGAAAAATGTCAAGGAACTTTAAAATCTGTGTCCTCTTTTGAAAGAGTGAAGTGCATGCCAAGTTGAGTCACTAAGAGAAATGTCAGTGCAATGGGTGGCAGCTGCTTGCTTCCCTGGGAAGGGAGGGGCCGGCTAGGAGTACAGTAGCTAGCAAACCCCTCTGTGCTCTGCAAGTCACTAGAGGGAAAAGAACAAAGGCCTTTCCAATGCAACTAACACAGATGTTCCCAAAGGCAAACTGTCAGAAACGGTTAAGATGACAGCTACTCACAGTTCATTATTTCCTTCTCACAGGTCACTGGGTGACAAGCTGGGTCAGTGTGCTTTGTCGGCTGTCCCAATCCTTCCCCTACCCCCTATTCAATTTAAATAAGGGTAAAAGGCTCCACTGGATAAACAAACACATTCCAGGCACTTAAAGAGACCAAAATATGGCATTTATTTTACTTTGGATAAAACTTAGAATTAAATGTACACTCAACTTACTTTATCCAAGCAAGGAGGTATTTCTATACCTCGCTGATAGAGGAGGCAAAAACAGTTTGTTAAAGTGTGGCTAAAGCAAACTAGAAAATATTAAATTACTAGTACAAATCTCACAGGGCTATGGGGAAATGATGCACATAAAGCACTTAGCAAAGTCGGTAAAGGTTAGCTGTTATTGTTAATAGTCTGTAAACTTTAATTACTGCATAGTACCTGCCACTGACAATCAATCTCTCTGTCTAGATTACCCAAATTTGGCCACTTGTGTTCTCACTTTCCCTGGCTACTTCTTCAGAAGCACATAAATTTATCAAAAGAATCTTGATTCTTTAGAATCATATATTCTTCAGATTATTTGCTCATCAATAGTTTTCTTGATGTTCTAAACATTTCTTTTTCCAACTTCCATGACTCATCATTTCACATTTTTCCTTTATTTTTTGCAGTGATCTTTTTCTTTATTTTGTAGAATTATCATTGGTAAAGCAAGAAAAAAACAAAGACCTATCTGGAAGCTGAAATAATATAACATACTAATTCTCATATATATAAGGCATGTAAATGTAATAAGATAACCTAGGTTTCAAAGTAATTAATGTTCTTAATAGAATACCATGCTCTAATTTTGCCCCACAATCCCTTCCAAAACGGGAGGAGAGTATTTATTTATTCTTTACTTATAACTTTGTTAAGGAACAGAAAGTTATAAGTATTTATTTATTCTTTACTCATAACTTTGTTGGGGAATAGAAAGAAAAGAAGAGAAACTGAAATTGCATCTATTGTGATAAATTAAGATGGGATGTGGGGGACATGATGCAGATAAATTTCTGTGGCCTTAGGAGAAAAAAAAAGAAGGGGAACTGCTGAAGCCCAAGAAATAAACCCTGAGAAATGCTCATTAAGAAAAACTCAAAGGCAATTTCTTATGAAACAAAATCCCAAACATATTTATCAATCAATCCCTGTTGACTAAAAAACACACATTTAAATACAAACCCCATTAAATTGTACAGAGCTTCTATTTGGATTGATGATAAAGTTTTGATAATGAATGGTGGTAGCACAGCATTGGGAAAGCAATTAACAGCATTGAATTATATATGTGAATGTGGTTAAAGGGGAAATTTTAGGTTGTATATATATCACTAGAAAAAATTTTTGAAAAAACACCATAGGGTTATACAACACAGTGAATGATGGAATATAATACTATTTATAACAGTACAATTAGAAAAATGTTCTTTCTTGAGTTGTAACAAATGTACCATACTAATGCAAGGTGTTAATAGGTTGGTATATGGGAACTCTGTATTTTATGCATGATTTTTTCTGTAAACTTACAACTTCTGTAATTTTTTTTAAAAAGTCTTTTCTACTTCTGTTTGATGAATATTTTCAAAACTACCACTTATTGTGTGCTTATAGTATTTCTAGAACTTTAAGGACATCTCATGTATTTCTAACAACTCAATTAGGAATTGTGGGATATTAACTATTAACTGTTTTTGTTTTCTTTTTTGCCTTACATTTCCTAATACTACATTCCTTCCTTCCATAGTAAGTCTGCATTGCCTCAGGAATGCAGAATGCAGAAGTTAAATCCCTAAATTACCCACCTTCAATTTTAGTGAAAATATTTCCAAGCTGGGGAAGAGAGGAGTCATAGGGAAGCAAAATAAGATAAGTTATCACTGAGGTCAGGCCACCAAGGCCAGGTCCAGGGTATGGGCAACACAGAAACCCCATCTAGGTTTGAGGACTCTGAGAGTGGAAGAAACCTGTGCCTCTTTCCTGAGGAGAACCCAGGATAATGACTAGAGCCTAGAATAATGACTGCCCCCTCCAAGTTCTCCCAAGAAGGGTATAGTACAATTCTGAGGATAGAAAGTTGAGCCAACAGGAACCTACCTCATAGAGCATTATTGTGAGTTCCCAAGTGGCCGGTTTTCCTTGATATCCAAAGACAGCTACCAAGGGATTTACTCTCTAGGGACATGGGAACGAGCGAGAGCACGCCACAGAGAGTGGCCCAGCTGTGTCACTGTGGCCTTGTGGAGCATCAGAGAGCTTAGTTTAGAACCTTGTTGGATTAAAAAGCAAGTGGCAGGGAAAGAAGACCTGGAATCTAAGTTTTCATACTGGTCCAAGACACCCTCATCCTATAAGACAGTAAAGTGCTAAATCTGTTCCTTTGTTGGTCTTTGCCCTGTCTTACTCAAAAACAACAAAGGATTTGAGGCTTAAATAACAAGTTAAGAGGC
Organism: Tolypeutes matacus; assembly: GCA_026826555.1. Taxonomy (NCBI): domain Eukaryota; kingdom Metazoa; phylum Chordata; class Mammalia; order Cingulata; family Chlamyphoridae; genus Tolypeutes; species Tolypeutes matacus. Next base: position 17,727,330 of record JAKSZT010007815.1, on the reverse strand, counting down.
AATAAATTGAAGAGTCACTATTACTCTTAGGAAAAAATGTTCCCTTCCTGCCAAAATCCTGGTAGGAATACGTGACTTAAGAATATGAGATGACTTTTAATTGAAGTAAAAAGCTACATAATTTGTTGTTGTTGCTGCTGTTGTTTTGCTTTTCATGCAAGTGACATTCTATCTACAGAATATTTAAACTTGGGGATTTTCTTAAAATTTAGTGAGTACCGTAAGAATTATGTTGTTCCTTAAAGAGTATTTCAGTCAACAGTTAATTCCAACAATTATAGATAATTTTATATTAGTGTATAAAATCCCTTTGTAGTTTGCAAAATCAAACCAAACAAAATAATGATAACAATAAACTTTAGTTTCCAATTAAATAAAAATGATCAGAGAGAGAGTGTTGCCATTTTCCCTTTTGGGAATGGAAATAGTGTTGATTTGTTGAATTATTACTACTTAAGACCATCTATTGTCACTTATCCTCAGGTCTAGATAGAATGTTCTCCTCATGGAACATAAAAAAGACAGTCCATAGGTGTGGCCTTCTTAAAGGCCTCTTGGTATTTTCACAATTAGATAAATGCTCAGAACAGTTTTGGCCTGATTATGTTGAGACTATTTTAGTGAGATCTCAAGACGGCAACCCTTCCAAAGAACACTGGCAAAGGATAACATACATCAATCTTAAAGAAATACACATAAATGTCACTTCTTTTAATCAATTGTGACCTGAAAACTATGTTCATTAAAAGCCAAAGGGCTTTTGCGATATTTCAATAATGTTCAAGAAATCAATCATACATGAAACTGAAGGAAAACATCGAATGTCATTGAACAATAAAGTTCAGTTCTGTCAGTGGCCTACCTCTGAGCAGAAGCCTTAGGATGTTTCTCTTCCAGTTTCCTCACGAGTGCCACTTTCAGCTGCCCCACTTCCCCCAGAGAAACTTCTGGCATTAAATGGGTGTCTAAAGGTTCTGGCAGCTGCTTCAGACCAAGGTTGCTGGCATTATTTTGCAGAACCTAATAAGTGAAATATAGAAATAATCTAGCTAATTTCATTGAGTGGAAATATCTAAACTATGTATGCCAGAAATAAAACATTTCACTTTTCAGGGTTCCTTCAGCCTTCTTCATACAGAACATTTGTGCATGGCCATAACAAAAGAAAGCACTCCTAAGGAAAAACTAGTGTATCACCATCTACTTAATAAAATGATGTTTATATAAATATATGTGTGCATACATTTTTATATGTATAATTTTAAACAATCCATAACATTAAGAGGTGAGTTCATGCTTGCCTCCTGAAAACAACTTGAACTTTTTTTCCTTTTTTCCAAATATATTTTAAAGATCTATTTCTGTCTTGTCTCTGACATACTACACTGACCTCTTCTGCTGAGCTGCTGTTGCATTCCTGATGAGCTCTGGTCCAGGTGCCATGGTGAATGTGATACTCTGTCTGGGTCACATCAACTTGTGAATTTAGCTCCTCTAGGTATGTCAGAACAAACTGGGGATACGCCTGTAGGAAAGGGGGAAAAAAGGTAGTACTAGCCTTGTAAGCAGTAGTCAAAAATCTACAAAACTGAAAAAAGGGAAGATAATTTGACTCATAGTAAAGAGATTGGACTGATAAACTTTGTGTTTTACTATCAATTTCAAATCAAAATCAAGACAAATTACTTTAATATTAAAATTCTTAATTAGGTGCTTACTCTGATTAAGTTTAGCTATATTGCTAATCCTTACCCTTAGATAGATAGGTATAGATTAAAATATTGAAGCCATCTTCTATATTAATAATAATTGTTAACATTCATTGAGTTATTCATACATACTAGATACTATTCTAGCACATTATATAATGTGCTGTTGCTGCATTGTTTGGGAGTATTCAATTCTGCTATAGAAGACAAATGGGATGGATGAGGCTCAATACATGCATTAAGCATAGATTAGCAAGCTACTCACTTATGAGACACATCAGACAGAAATTAAATAGAGCATTTGTCTATGAACATAGATAGAAAAGGGTGGAAAGGCAAAATAAATTTTTAATATTCATGTTCACTAAATAAGGCAACACATACTTATGATATGCTAAATATAAATGAAGCATAGAAGGCCCACAATAATATCTTACATTGGTCACCCACTGACTTTCATTCTGGATCCATGTGTCCTCAGTTAGATAATATCCATAGCTGCTCATCAGGCTAACTGGGGAGTACAGCTATTGGTCAAGTGTACTTGCCCTCCAGCTCACTCACTGGAAAAGACTGTGTCATTGCCCCAGGCACCTTATGTTTGTTGGGCCCTGTTTTCAAATTCTGGTCCTTGTAACAATATCAGCAGGAAAAGTTGATGCAGCACAGAGGAAGAGAAATAGTATGTAAATATCATGGAACAAAATTCTAGTCATGTGGTCCTTTAACCCACCTGTACTTTAATCCTAAGTGTATTAACCCATCTCTCTCCCCATACATTTTGTTTTGTGTTTTAAATTAAATAAATGGTGTTTATGTGAGCATTTTAATTTGGTCTGTGTACCTTTCTGTCATATGACCTCCAGGCTTGCTCACCTAGTCGTGTACTTGGAGTTTACCATTGTATCAAGGTCATTTCTCACATGACCATGTATTTACTTCTTAATCCTGGTAACAACCCTTTGAAATAGGTACTATTTTTGTGCCCATTTTACAGATGAGGAAACAGACACAGACTACATATTGCATGATCCCATTTATATGTCCAGAATAGGCAAATCTTTAGAGACAAAAAGTAGATTAGTGACTGCGTAGGGATGAGGAAATGGGGGTGGGGGGGGGCGCTGTATGTTGAAATAGGGGGAATGGGGAGTGACAGCTAATGAGTTTGGGATTTCTTTTAGGGAGGACAAAAATGTTCTAAAATTAGATCGTGGTGATGGATGAACAACCCTTTGAATAATTTACTAAAAAATTGAATTGTAGACTAAAGGGATGAATTGCATGGTACGTGAATTATACCTCACTAAAGCTGCTTTTGAAAAATTTGAGACTCAATTAAAAAAACAAAAACAGAAACACAAAGTGTAGTTTTTGAGCCAGTTGAGGAAAAAAGGGGGGAGGGGGACCCGGAAAAAAAAAATCAAGAAGGAAAGTAAAAGAAATCAATTAAAACCATGGTAAACTGAAATTTTTGTTGAATTAATCAATGAACAATTATAAAAAATCTAAACGTGTTTTCTCTTTAACTTAACAAACATACATATACAAGGATGTTCATTGCAGTATTGTTCATAGTTGCCTAAATGTGCATCACCAGGACACTGGTTAAATAAATTATGTTAGATCCCAAAGATGAAATACTGATGATGATTTTATCCACTGGATGTGGATATCAACATGGAAAGATGGCCACAATATATTATTGAGTGGAAAAGGCAGGTCTCAAAATAATATCTATCTATCTATCCACTGGCTCTTTATCTATCTATCCAATGGCTCAGGAATAATAAACCATCAATGAAAATCTCTGAGGAATAGGTTTGAGAAGTGCTTTGATTTATTATTTTATTCAGTTCTAAATTATTGGAGGTTTTTTTTAATAACTAGAACGTGGTACTTTTTATTTAATGGGGACTATAGTATAATGTAAATATGTGCATAAAAATTTCTGGAAATATACACAAAATCCTACTGTTAGTGAATAACTGGAATGGGCTTGACATTTGGGAAGAGGGAGATTTTTAATTCTCATTTAACATATTATTTTCTAACATTAATTTTTACTATGTGAATGCATTAATCTTGCAAAATATATATACTTTTTTGAAAAGACCCAGTTAAAAGTTGTGCCTTTACTTTGCACACACTAATCAGAAAATCTTGGAGATTTCTGAACCACTAAGCTAAGACAAAATATTAGGGAAAAGAAACTTAATCTTACAAAAATAAGATTTCCATTTTACCTTGACGTTTATGTCATATCTATTGCACTATATAATTTTTCCATGTCAGTCCTTATTGTCTTAAATACGCCCCCAGACAATTCAGCTGAAGTGAACGTGATGTGTAATGAAGAAATACATTATTTTATATTGGTTTTGCAGTAAAACATCAAAGCCAAAATTCAGCAACAAAAGACCACTAGGTTTTCAATATGAGAGGAAATATGAGAGGTGGGATAATATATCAAATATGGTCCAAATTATCGAAGCATTAAAAGAAGTAATTCATGAAAAGCAAAATAAACAGTAGACACATTCTGAGACACTAACATGCCAAGGGCATGGCTCCAATTCTGGCAATCATAAATCCCTCATATTCTTATGCTAGTTTCATGTTCCACATCCTCTAACCGAGGTAAAGGTATTTTATATAAGTCTATTCTAAGATCCATTTCCTGGAAAGGAGTTGTGCTTGGAACATGGGATACTTCAGAATATCTTCAATGATCTGGAAGAGGAAGTACCCCAAAGGTAGGGCCATTACGTGGCTGAAGATTCTGCTAGTCATCACAGAAGCAGAGACAAAAATTTGAAATAAAGGTCCGGGGCTTTGCTTCCAGAATTGACAGTCTAGCAAAGAAGGCAGGCATACACAAATAACACAAAGTGACGAGAACTGATGGAGACATTTAAAAAGTGTCCTGGCATCCTCCCTTTGGAGTTATTCTAAACCATGCATACTTCTTTTTATCTTGTCTTTTCCAGGTCCTCAGGAAATGGCTATTGTAGCACTGATACCAAAGTTCTTCCGTGTTCTCTATTCCAAGACCAAGTGATACTGATTTCCGTTCAGGCACCCGTGTGTTCAATCATCAGGCCACCAATAAAATAACTCTTCCTTCTAAAATCAGGAATTCTAAATTTCTCTTCTGGAGGCAGTGATGGTGGTCCTAATCTTCCAACTTTTCTTCCCTCCTAGTGCACCTACTCATTGCCCTAAATTCATCTCTAACCTCTTAACCCCTCATTATTTCCCAGTCCATCTGCCTTTTGAGCTTAATTTTCATTCTTTTTGTTCTAATCTATTTGTACAACACCAGCAGATAGCTGTTCAGAAAACACATATTTGATCATATCATTCCCACTTCAAAAATTTTAAATAGTGCCTCAGTACATACTAATTAACATCCTATGTATCTTTCCTGGTTTCAAATTCCAGCTATGCTATTTACCAGCTTTGTGATTTGAGTAAGTTCCACTTCCTTAAGGGAGAAGTTTTTCTATTGGAGACTGAGCGAGATCATGCTCAGAATTTCACACTTATCAAATTCCCCCTTAGGAGATATTGCTAACTCTTTGGCTGCTGAAAAACTCTCATCCATTTATGAGACTTTTTTCTCCTATGGGGCTGGGGAATCATCTTCATCACCCTTAAGAAGTTCCCTGGATGTACATTTGAAAAGCCAAACACGTTGTTCTAATTTGGGGCTCCACAAGACTGTTTTTGTCCTCAAGGGAAGTACAGCAGGAGGGTCAGCAGAATCTCCCTTGGCATGTTTTAAACTTTGGAGACTCTATCTCCTCTTAGTCTGTATAATGACCAAGCATATTTTTAAAAAGTGTTTCGCTTTTTTTCCTTTTTCTACAAAATGCTTATTGTAAAAACTGTAGGAAATGAGAAAAGCTCAAAAAATAATAATTATCCATCTTCCCATAATCCATTTGGTATATAAACTTTCAGTTTTGTTTCATCTTTTTTCTTTGAGAAAATATCAATAAAATGGTTTTATTACCTGATTTTCTCAATTAATGGCATTAACACTTTCCTCTGTCATCATAAATTCTTCTACATTATTTGTAATGCCAACATATAGCATCCATAATAGGCATACCATAATATTTTATACACTCTCACTATTATGAAACCCATTTTCAGTTTTCACTATTATAAACAACACCATACTGAAAATCTTTGAAGATATATTATGGTACATACCATTGATTAATTCCTTGGGATAAGTTACTGTATGTGGAATTTCTGGATCAAAAAGAATATGTATTTTTAAGGATTTTGATAAATGTTGCCAAACTGACCATCAGAAATATTGTACCAGCCTCCAACATGGTGCCCAATGTTCCCTGCCTCCGGGTATTCATACTGTTGAGCAATCCCTTCCCACATTATGCCAGGGTTGGTCTATGTGACCAAGAAAACATGGCAGAAGTTGTACTATGTGACTTCTGAGATTAGTCTACAAAAGACACTGCAGCTTCCATTTTGCCCTCTTGTTCTCTCCTTCTCTCTTGGCTCACTGCTGTGAGGAAAACCATGTTGTGAGCAGCTCTATCGAGAGGGCATAAGGGCATGTAGCAAGAACTGTAGCCTCTAGACAAAAACAACATAAGTGTGCTTAGAAGCTTCTGATGACTGCAGCTCCAGCTGACACCATCATTGCAGCTTTGTGAGAGGCTGAGTTAGAATTACCACCTAAGCCACTTCCAGATTCCTGGCCCACAGAAATTGTGTGATAATAAATGCTTGTTGTTTTAATTACTATGGTTTAGAGTAATCTGTTACATAACAATAGATAAATAATACAAATATCTTCATCAACATTCTGTATTCCTAGTTTTACATTTTTACATATTTAATAGGGAGAAAATATGGTCTCATAGTTTTACATTTACTTAATTCCTAATGATTTTGGGCTTTTTAAATTTGGTTTGGCTCTATTAAATTTTTCTCCTTTTGTGTATTTCTTTGTCATATCACTTGCCTATTTTTCATTGAAGTGTTTACCCTTTTTAGTTGATATATAAGCCTTATTACATATTAAGAGTATTAACCCACTCTCTGACATTTATGTTGCAAATATTTTCCATATTTTTCATTTTTTGAGCTTATGCTAGGATTTTTAAAAATTTTGTATACTCAAAGCCATTTGTCTTTTCCTTTATGAATTCTGTCTTTGTTTGCATGTTTACAAAGATCTCTACTCATGATTACTCTGGGTTAGATCAATTTAATCCATGCTTTCTTCTAGATATTTTATGGTTGCATGTTTAATTTTAATTCTTAAATTTAGCTGAATACAGTGAATTGTGTAGAGGAAGTGATCTAGCTTTATTTTTCTTTTTGCAAATGAATAGAAGAATGCTTAACTTTAAAAACAAAAGCAAAAAACAAAGAAAGAAAGAAACTTTATGGATTAGCTATAGGTAGGATCTATGCCAAAGACTGAACATGCTGGTATTAATATCTCCATTTTGCAGATGAAGAACATGAAGTTTGGAAAGGTTAAATGACTTGTGTAAGGCCACACAACTAATAATGTTGGAGTCAAGATTATTTATTAATATCCTAGAGCAGTGATTCTGTCTTTTTTTTTTTTTTTTGATAAATGGCATGAGCACCATTTGTGATCCAGCTGTAAATAATTATCAAATTACCCTCCATTTTATCCTTAACTGGATGGAAATAGTTTGGGATATGACTAAATTTAGATCTAATCAAAAATTTTAAACCTTTAAAAGAATGCAATGCCTCATTAATACATAGTTCTGCTTTGATTCTAGAAAAACTACAATAAAAAATCAACAATTGTTTGGTAGTAGAACTTTAAAAGTTTTATTAATTGAAAGCCTCTTAAAAATAATTTGTGTTTTAAACATGAAAGTATGCATCATTTACTATATAGCATTAATATTATTTGGGAATAAATAGAAAATTATGAATTGGGCATTAGGGGAGAAAAGGAGAGGTGAACAAGACAGAGGAGTAGGATGCTTGGGTACCTGAATTTTGGGAGAGAAAAAAAAAGGTGTGGCAAATACACTTAAACATTGGTTTTGCTTTTCTATGTATGTTGATGGGGAGAATTGTATAAGATAGAATTATGTTTTTTGGTAATAGGAATCTGCTTTGTTCAGGTATGCTTCAGAATGAAGCCATGGATAAGACATTTAGGCTGGAGGTAAAAAAAAAATTATACTTTTCATTTTTACCAAGATGTACGAGCTGCACTTTCTGTGACTCCCTCTCCATCCTAGAATCCCACTCTGACTTAGAAGTTGGGTGGAGATCAGGAATTGGGATGAAGCATGAAAGATGAGGGTTGAATCCTGTCCCCCATAAAAGTATGTTCATGTCCCATCCCCAGGTCCCATGGGTATGGATCCATTGTAAATAGGATCTCTTGAAGATGTTACTTCAATTAAGGTATGGCCTAAATGGATCAGGATGGGTTTTAATATGGAATACTGGAGTCCTTTATAAGCAGAATGAAATTCAGAGAGAGAGTGATAAGAGCCACAGGGGGTATCCAGAACCTGGAAGAGAATGGAGAAAATGCTGCTATATGCATGGTCATGTGACAGAAAAGCCAAGGAACCCCAAAGACTGCTGGCCAGCCAAAAGATACCAATCCTAGGAGAAAGCTAGCCTTCTAGCCTCAACAGTAAGCCAACCAGCTACATGATATTTGTTTTAACAGTTGGGAAATTAAAACAATGGATATGGGGGAAAGTTGGAGCAAGACTCAGAGTGAAGCTAGATAAATGCAATTTTAAAAAATGATTTAACCTTTGATGGATATGTCAAATTTCATGCTTCTTCAGGAGTACATACAGTCCCAGTTGAGTTAGTGAATGGGGTTGGGATTTCAGCCATTGTGTCCACAAATAACCACTCATGGAATTACTATTGTGCTAAATTTTAAAATTTTATTAAACTCTATAAATTTCTAAATTGATGCAGGTTGACATAGAATAATAGTTTGACTATGGAATTCTAGAATAGTAAAGAAATAGTTAACATGGATATCAGTCAGAATCCAATAAGGAGACAGAAATCACATAGTTATTTGATCAGGAAAAGTTTAATATAAATAATAATTAACAGGATATTGGAGTAACAGGGAACTGACAAGTAAGAGAAAGAGAACTCTAAAGAAAATAAGAGTAGATATAGGGATCAGCCATTATCCCTAGGCCTGAGATAGAACACCCAAGGCAGAGGGATGTCCTGAGGTGGAGATCATGGAAAGAACACAGCTGTGACTCATAAGATATCAAAGATGTCCCTGAGCTCCCATACCAGAAGTACTTACTGGAAATCCATCTTTGAATGCCAGGTGAAACCATCCACTGAGAGGTGCTTAGCTGGTGACACTCTACTGCAAAGCCACCCACAAATGTTGTGCTGAAGGAAGCACAGGGAGGTGCCCCATTAGTGGCACTCCATTAAAAAGCCATCCAGAGTAGTATGCTAGAGAAAATCATTCACTAAGGGGTGCTCCACTGCTGACACTCTACAGTAAAGTTTCCCAAGGCAAGTGACAGGCCAAGCTGCCCATGGGAAGGTGCCATGTGCTTCTGGCCACTGGCCACTTAAAAAAAAAACTGCACTCGCTACACAAATCTGGTGAGAAGGTATACCAGAATCAGAAAAGACAAACTCTTTCCTCGCACCCTTGTCCCCTCCACTGACTAAGCTTAATGCTGTGACAGCTGACAAGAGAGAAGTATTTATGGAGTTCAGTTCAATTATTAGAGAGCAGGTCATGAAGGGTGGATTTGAAACTGATAGGCAATAAACTGATAACAGTACCCCATGCATTTCCAGTCTCAAGCATCTACATAATTAGCATCTCTAGGACCATGATATGATGGTGGGATTCTGAAGGCAGACACTAACAGATAACCATGTGATGAATCTAATTTTTGCCTTTTTAAAATATTGTTGAATGGTTAACATAATTTAGGCTTGGAATCATAGAACAGGAAAGAAATTTTGAGATCTCAAAGCCAACCTCTTTATTTTATTAAAGTAAACTTTTATTGAAATATACATACAGAAAAGTGCACAGATCTTAAGTGTACAATTTGATACATTTTCACAAAATGAATACCTATGTAACTAAGCACCCAGATAAAGAAATAGAACACCACAATGTAGCAGAAGCAATCCTCAAACCTTTATTAAGTCACTAACTCTCTTCAGGTATTACCACTCTCCTGACTTCCAATAAAATAAATCTGTTGTTTTGCCTGGCATCAAACTTTAAATGGCAAGGACCACACAGTGTGTGTTCTTTTGCATTTCTTTTGTATACCATTATGTTTGTGAGTTCATATGTTTTGTTTCCTTTGTTATGTGTAGTTGTAGTTAGTGCACTCACATTGCTTTATAGAAGAGTGGGAAAACTCTTTGATCCATGAGCCAAATCTGGCCAACCACCTACGTCTGTAAATAAAGATTTATTGAAACACAGCTATACTCATTAATTTACATATTGTCTATGGCTGCTTTCATGTTACAATGGCAGAGTTAAGAAGCTCCAACAGAAATCATGTGGCCCACAAAGCTCAAAATATTTTCTATCTGGCCATTTACAGAAAAAGTTTGCCAACCCCTGCTGTATTAGTTTTCTAGGGCTGTCATAGCAAAGCACCACTAACTAGGTGGCTTAAAACAACACAAAATCATTCTCTTACAGATATAGAGGCTAGAAGTCCAAATCAAGATGTCAGCAGGGCCATGCTTGATCCAAAGGCTCCAGGGAAGAATTCTTCCTTGCCACTTCCAGCTTCAGGTGGTCCTAGGCGGTCCTTGGCTTGTGACAGCATTACTCCAATCTTTACCTCTGCCTTCACATGGCTGCCTTCTCCCTGTATCTCTGTGTGTCCTTTCCTCTTCTTATAAAGACAACATTCTCTGGTATCTAGGTCCATTCTAATCCATGATGACATCATCTTAACTTCACTAATTACATCTGAAAAGACCCTATTTCCAAATAGGTTCACTTTCTGAGGTTCCAAATGAACATGATTTGGGGGGGGCACTATTCAACCCACTACATCTGCCATAGAGTTATTCCACTGAGTAAATATGTAACTTATATATCCACTTTACTGCTGATAAGCATTGGAATAATTCCCAAGCTGAGACTAATACAATTAGAGCTGCTATTAGCATTCTACTAAAAGTCTTTTATTAGGATTGTTGGAAGATGGTGATGGACTAACAGAGCTCAATGTTCTCATAAAAACAACAGAGAAAGAACCAAAAGCTCTCTGGGGGACCTGCTTTGGGAGTCAGCAGGCCAGGACAATGCTACACAACTCCCAGAAGGGTGAGGGACGAAGAGACAAAGAAGCCCAAACAATAAACATGAGTTACCAAACCCCATGGCAGCCAGGAAGTGATCCACTCCCCCACCCCCAAGATATTAAGACTGAGGAAAACCCCTGGCTCACTGCAGCTGACTGAGAGGGGAACAGACACCTTCTTTCCTGTCAGCTATTTCAAGGGAAAAGGGAGGGGAGGTCAGGGTGCTTTTCTTCACTGAATTCAGCCAGCAGAGCCTACTTTGAATCTCCGACCTGGAGGTTCAATACCGGAATACAGGAAAGCAGAGACTGAAACACCTCTCTGGAAAAGTGCATTGATTAGCGCCATCTGCTGGCTGGTCTGGAAATTGCATGGACAGAAACTTCATGCTCTCTGTAGCCAACCCCTGAGAGAAAATCTGCGCCAAACTATGAGTCCCAGGCCTGATTTTGAAATCTTAAGCTGGGCAATTCTAAAGACTGAGAATAAGTTGAACCAAATATCAAAGAAGAGCTGTGGAAAAAAAAAAGAAAACAATAGGCAAGAGAGTGAAATTAACCAACAGAGTAAATTCACCAACATATTCAGATGAACAGACATCAGCAAAAAATTACAAGCCATTCTAGGAAACAGGATGAGATTGCCCAGACAAAAGAACAAGCCATACACTGAAGAGATACAGGATTTAATACAATTAATCAGTGATAATCACACAGCTTCCCTAAATCACTTCAAAGAATTTAAAGAAAATATGACTAGAAAAATAAAGGATATTAAGATGACACTGAGTGAGCACAGAGAATGATTTGAAAGCCTGCAAAGTAAAGTAACAGACCTTATAGGAATGAAAAACATGATGGATGAGATTAAAAGTCCATATCTGCATAAGAGCAGATATGAATTGCTTGAAGACAGAATTAGTGATTTTGAAGATAGACGATCTGAACTGGAAGAGAGGAGAACAGAAAGAGAAAAGAATGGAAAAAATGGAACAGAGTCTCAGGGAATTGAATGACAATGTGAAACATACAAGCATTCCCCTTATTGATGTCCCAGAAGGAGAAGAGAATGGAAAAGGGGCAGAAAAAGATATTTGAGGAAATAATGATTGAAAACTTCCAACACTTATGAAGTACATAAATGTGAATATCTAAGGAGTACAATACACACCAAACAGAATAAATCCCAGTAGACATACCCTGAGACACCTGCTATTCAGAATGACAAATATCAGAGATAAAGAGAGGATTCTGAAAGCAGCAAGAGAAAAGCAAAGCATCACATACAAAGGAAACTCGATAAGATTAAGGGCCAACCTCTCATAAGAAACCATGGAGGAGAGAAGAAAGTGGTATGATGTATTTAAGGTATTGAAAGAGAAAAACTGCCAGCCAAGAATTCTGTATCCAGCAAAGCTGTCCTTCAAAAATGAGGGTGAGTTCAAAGTCTTCACAGACAAACAAAAACTGATAGAATATGTTACCAAAAGACTAGACATGGGATAAAGAAAGAAACAGAGAACATGAATAATATGATAAATGGATCAGACCTAACAGACATTTATACAGCATTGTACCCCAAGATAGCAGGATATACTTTCTTTTCAAGTGCTCATGATCCTTATCCAAGATAGACCATATATTGGGTCACAAGACTAGTCTCAAAAAACTTCAAAAGATTGAAATTATATAAAACACTTTCTCTGATCATAACAGAATAAAGCTGGAAATCAATAATGGATGGAAAAATGGAAAATTCATAAATATATGGAGATTAAACAACACATTCTTAAATAATCAGTGGGTCAAAGAAGAAATTGCAAGATAATTCAGCAAATATCTAGACATGAAGGAAAATGAAAACACAACATATCAAAACCTATGGGATACTGCAAAGGCAGTGCCGAGAGGGAAATTTATAGCCCTCAATGTTACATTAAAAAAGAAGAAAAAGCTAAAACTGAAGATCTAATTGCATACCTGGAGGAACTAGAAAAAGAACAGCAAACTAATCCCAAATCGAGCCTAAGGAAAGAAATAGTAAAGATCACAGCAGAAATAAATGAAATAGAGAACAAAAAAAAAGAGAGAATCAACGAAACCAAAAGTCGGTTCTTTGAAAAGATCAACAAACCCTTAGCTAGACTGACTATTTATTTGCATCTCGCAAATAAATAAAATCAGAAATGAGAGAGGGGACATTACCACTGACCCACAGGAATAAGAGAGATCATAAGAAGATACTATGAACAACTATATGCCAAAAAACTAGACAAGGTAGAGGAGATGGACAAATTCCTAGAAACACACAGACCACCTACACTGACCCTAGAAGAAATAGAAGACCTCAAGAAACCAAACACAAGTGAAGAGATTGAAACAGTCATCAAAAACCTCCCAAATATGAAAAGCCTAGGGTCAGGTGGCTTTACAGATGAATTCTACCAATCATTCAAAGACAATCTAATATGAATCTTGCTCAAGCTCTTCCAAAAAATTGAATAGGAAAGAATGTTAACAAACTCAGTCTATGAAGCCAACATCACCAATACCAAAACCAGATAAAGATATTATGAAAAAAGAAAATTATAGGCCAACATATGTAATGAATATAGATGCAAAAATCCTCGACAAAATACTTGCAAACAGAATCCAAAAGCACATTAAAAGAATATCACATGATCCTCTCAATTGACACAGAAAAGGCATTTGACAAAATACAGCATCCTTTCTTGATTAAAACACTCCAAAAGACAGGAATAGAAGGAAGCTTTCTCAATATAGTAAAGTGTATATATGAAAAACCCACAGCTAGCATAGTACTCAACTGAAAGCTTTCACACTGAGATCAGGAACAAGACAAGGATGCCCACTGTCACCATTGTTATTCAATATTGTGCTAGAGGTTCTAGCTAGAGCAATTAGGCTAAAGAAATAAAAGGCATTCAAATAGGAAAGGAAGAAATAAAACTTTTCTATTCACTGGTGATATGATCCTATATCTAGAGTCTCCTGAAAAATCCACAACAAGTTACTAGAGCTAAGAGACAAGTTCAGCAAAGTGGTGGGATAGAAGATTAACATGCAAAAATCAATAGTGTTTCTATATACACTGATGTACAATCTGAGGAGGTTGTCAGGGAAAAAAATCTATTTACAATAGCAACTAAAACAATCAAACATTTAGGAATAAACTTAACCAAGGACATAAAGGACTTGTATTCAGAAAACTACAAAACATTGCTAAAAGAAACTGAAGACGACTTAAATAAATTGTAGGACATTCCATGTTCATGGATTGGAAGACCAAATATCATTAAGATGTAATTTCTACCCAAACTGATTTACAGATTCAACACAATGCCAATAAAAATCCCAACAGCCTTTATGCAGAAGTGGAAAAAACAATTATCAAATTGATTTGGAATGGTAAAGGGCCCCAAATAGCCAAAAATGTCTTTAAAAGGAAGAATGAAGTTCAAAGACTCTCACTTCCAGACTTTAAAACATATTACCTAGCTACAGTGTTAAAAATAGCATGGTACTGGCAAAAAGACAGACATATTGACCAATGGAACTGAACTGAGAACTAAAAATAGACCCTCACATCTACAGTCAAGTGTTTTTTGACAAGGCGGTCAAGCCCTCCTGGCTGGCCAAAACAGTCTATTCAACAAATGGTCCTGGGGAATTGGATATCCATATCCAAAAGAAAGAAAGAAGACCCCTATCTCATACCTTATACAAAAATGAACTCCAATTGGATCAAGGACCTAAATATAAAAGTGACAAACATAAAACTCCTAGAAGAAAATGTAGGAAAACATCTTCAAGATCTTGTGATAAGCAGTAGTTTCTTAAACCTTACTCCCAAAGCATGAGCAACAAAAGAAAAAATAAATAAATGGGACCTCCTCAAAACTGAACACTTTTGCACCTCAAGGCACTTTGTCAAAAGGGTGAAAAGGCAGCCGATTCAATGGGAGAAAATATTTGGCAATCACATAATCGATAATGGTTTAATATCTATGATATACAAAGAGATCATACAACTCAACAATAAAAAAGACAAACTACCCATTTAAAAAAAGTGGGCAGAAGACTTGAATAGACAATTGTCCAAAGAAGAAATACAAATGGCGAAGAAACACATGAAAAAATGATCAATATCACTAGCAATAAGGAAAATGCAAATCAAAACTACAATGGGATATCATTTCACACCTATTAGACTGGCCACTATTAAAAAGTCGGAAAACTGTCAATGTTGGAGAGGATATGGAGAGATAGAAACACTTATTCACTCTTGGTGGGAATGTAGAATGGTACAGCTACTGTGAAGGACTGTCTGGCAGTTCCTAAGGAAGTTGAATATGGACTTGCCGTGTGACCCAGCAATACCAATACTACATATATACCCGGAAGAAGTGAGAGCAGAGACACGAACAGACATCTGCATACCGATGTTCATAGCAGAATTATTCATGATTGGCAAAAGTTAGAAACAACCCAGGTGTCCATCAACTGATGAATGGATAAACAAATTGTGGTGTATACACACAATGGAAAATTATGCAGCAGTAAGAAGAAATGAAGTCGTGAAGCATATGACAACATGAGTGAACCTAGAGGACATTATGTTGAGTGAAGCAAGCCATACACAAAAGGACAAATACTGTATGATTGCACTATTATGTACTAAATATACTGTGTAAAATCTGGAGTTAATTAGAATATAGGTCACCAGAAAAAAGGAGGGTAGAGAATGGAAAGCTGAGGGTTAATCTGTGCAGAATTGTTTTAAAAGGTTGTAAATCTTTTAAATGAATAGAAATGGTTAAAGCATATCATGGTGTTTGTAACTAGCATGGGTATGACAGTGGTTGAAAGGGAAAGTCTAAAGTCATGTATATTAATAGAAGGAAAGCTAAAACTAATATGGGAGTGTATAAGATAGTAAAACCTCATGTAAAACACGAATATGAGTGATATTGCATACATAAGACTGTTGTTACAAAATATATTGGAGAGAAGAAAAAAGAATTGTAGCTATGTATGGCATTGTTATTATTGGAATAATGAAAGTGCTCTGGGAGTGATTAGGGTGATTAATGCACCAAAATGTGATTACACTGAAATCCATTGATTGTACTCTTTGGATGGATTTATGCTTTATTAATATATATCAATATATTGTAAAAAAAAAAATAGCAACAAGAAATGTCACAATAAAAAACAATTTTTTTTTTAAGTCTTTTCTTTAAGATATGTAAGAATTTCTGTTGGGCAAAAGCCTGGGAGGAAGGTCCTGGGCTGATAGACATGTTTAGCTTTGGAAGATATATTCCATTTCCCAACATGCCGATCCCCTTATTTTAATGCATAAGAAAACTGAGGTCCTGAAATGCTGGGTGGTATCACAGCAATGAAGGGGAGGAAATTATTTTTGCTTTGGGAAATTAGTTTTAAAATCAAACAAAACCTCAAAGGAGAGTATTGAGTTAAAGTTAAATACTAACCTTCTAGGTACAGATAGAAATCATTTGCACAGAAACAGCTTTTCTTCCTCTAAACAACAGACAGTGCATTTTACAAGAACATGGAACAGAAAAACTTAGGAAGTGAAACTGAAGCTTATAAAGACCTTACCTTGGAATAAATGCAGCCATCAGTTCCAAACACCCACTTCTGAGAATCGTCTCCATCGTGTCTGCAACAATGAAAATGTGATTTAAAGATTGACACTTTTTCTCCATGTTAACATTCTGTAGGCTTCAAATAAAGTGATAATTTTCCATATAGCCTGGCAGGAGAACTGCCCAACCTCTACAAAGGATTCTGCCATTATCACTGCCACCCCAGCAGCTAAAGTCTCCAACAAATTTCTCTGCCACAATGCTCAAAGTGTGTGTGTATTACCAATGGCCATAGCAATTAAGAATATTAGAGAATAAATAGAATAAAAATATTATAGAAATTTCTGCCCCCCAAAAAGATCCTCTATGAGACAGAAACAAAAGAGCTTAATTAAGTAAAGAAGTTAAGAGGATGGAATGGAAAAAGATAACATGGAAACTAGAAACCTCAGGCATATGCTTCTGAAAGTACCAGAGAATTTTATTAGGGCATATCATCTTTTCCAAAGTAAATCTGTGTTAAGTAAGAAAACCTAAGATATGACGAAGCTAATCATGCCTAAGTTAATTAATCGTGTATTCATTAATATTTAGAAAGCTTACAAAGGTAGGGGAAAATGAATTAAATTAAGTGCAATAGGATGTTAAATGAGTTTTCCTATTGCCTCTCAGTTTCGGCAGAAACATCAAAGGTTGAGAATAAGAGGTGTCCAGTAATCCTCTATTCTAAAGCAAGGTGCTATATGATATTGGTGGAACAACTAAAGGCAACAGTCCAAAGCTCTTTCAACATGCATTAGTCCTCAACCCGCCTCTAGTATATAAAAGAGAAGATGAAGAATTCTAGGAATGTTGAGATGGGTGCTTGATAATAAAACAGGTCTCCAGACCCCTATCCCTAGAGATTTTTATTCTGAAGATCTAGACTCCCAGAAGTCCAAACAAGGCATTGCAAGTGCCTCCAATTATAAGAACTCTGGGGGGTTTGGGTGTCTGTGGTCGGTGAATCAAACTTTGAGAAATACATCACTAGGTTAATAAAAGCAGAGGGAAAGTAAAGACCAGGTTTTTAAAATATTAAAAAAAGGAGAATCAATTTGGTTATTGAATAGGTGGGATGGGAGGTGAGAAAGAATAGTCAAGCATATTAAAATTGGGTGAAGAAGAGAAAGATGACACTATTAAAAGAAAAGTTAGAATGGAGGAGAGGAAAGCAGAAATGTGGTAAAAGATGAAGGGTTCCAATATTTGAAGTAATTTTGTATGAAACATCTTTCTAGATATAACTGGGATTCCTAAACCAAAAATTTCATTCTCAGGCTTTAAACAAAATGTAACAGCTGCTCAAATGATGTCTGCATTGGTGGAGTTAGGGAGGTATGGGGAAAACCATCCTTTTGGTGATCTTTTCATATTGCAATTAAAAAAGGGAGAAAGAGAAGCTTTTCTGATTTTGATGGGGTCCAGAATTAAAATTTATAATTGTGATAATAATTCCCATTACTCAAGTGACAACATATAAATTGAGAATTTGAAGAGAAATAAGGGACTATCTTGGTCTAGTCCCCACTTTAGGGCTGAACACAATGAGATACTGAGAGGTGAAGTGAGCCGGTCCAAACCACAGAACATCCAAATAGGGACTAGAACCCAAAGTATCTGATTTCCAGTCCAGAACCCTCTCAATTAGGTAGGAAAAGCATAACACAAGTTATTTTGTATAACTTGAAGTGTGAAAATGGAATCAAAATTTTAGTCTCACCGATTATAATTTGACATATAATCTTAGTGATTTCAAACACTTTGATATAAATATAAATATTTTATACATCAAATGATAAAATAGTTTCATCCTTTTGCATATTCTGCTGAGGTACTGAGAATGCTCATATTTCAACCACTGAGTGAAGAAATAAAAACAAAAACAGCATTGTTGATCTTAGAGGCTGTCAATCCCAAGCTTAGAACTACACTCCCTCCCCCTTTTTTTTGAGTGATTGCCATAATGCTTTGATGGAAATGTGTTGGTTTGTGATAGTATTTAGATCATTTTAATGTGTACAGGCTATAACTCAATGCAATTTCATTGCTTATAGGCAATTCCTCCTATTGGCATAAATTATGAGCATATTTCTTCAAGATAAATAAAATAGAAAATGTTAATTCTTCAAAGTTTAAGATGTGCAATTTGTAATTAATATACTGTCAAAAATCTATAAAATTTAGAATTTTGTCTTTTAATTGGATTACAGTGTTGACTTGCAATGAACATGATTATACAAACATAAATTATGCTGATTGTGGTTTTGACTCTGAATTTGTAGCATCTTTTCTGAAGATTAATATAACAGGAGAGACGTCCACTTAGATTGGCAACTCTCTGAGAGCACATATGTCATCAAAGCTAAACACAGGGCCTGGCACGTAATAAGAGATTAAAGATAGCTTTAAATAAATAATTTTTAGAGTAGTAGAGTACTAAAAATTAATAGTAAGACCATCAATCAAGAAATGTTTTAAATTTAATATAAGGCAGTATAAGGGATTTTTTTTTAAAAACCTGCTTAGTAGGTGGCTAAAGAACAGAAATTATATCTTGGCTAAGAAAATAAGAAATGATTCTGAAAGAATTACAAACTTCTAAACATTTGTCAAATTTTACCAAAGCAATGATTCTGTTCAAAGATATATTTTTGTCTAGGAAATATTACTAAAAACATGTCATTTTATATCATCTATAAGCCCTGGGAGCTTGCTAGCAGTTATCCTATTAGGAACATAGTTGTATCCATAAACAATTCTCTCTGGTAATGTCCTTGTTAGCCAGGATGAGAAGGTATCATTCTAACTTACGATAGTTTCCTTAAAAAATAATATCTCTACAAAGCAGATCTGTTTATTTTGAAGACATTTTATGTCTAAAGAAATCAAATTTAGATCCAATATGCAATAATGCTCATAAGGGTTGATTTAGAGAATGATGTCATACACATCATTGTTGATCATTCGTGGTCAATAAACAACATGCTGCAAAGATGTTTTTTAAAAAGTTATTTTTAAAAAATCCCCCAAAACCTAGAACAGCAACAATGAAGGGAAGATGGGGAAATGAAGGAGAAGTATTCAATCCAAGAATCAAAGTCATAACTATAAAGACATTTGCTGGACAAAAGTTGAAGGACCTGAATTCTGGTCCTGGCTCTGCCCTTAGATATATGGCCTTTAGTAGATCACTTAGTCACTTGCGACTTTGAAATTCTTATTTAAAAAATAATAATAATAATATTAGTACCGCTGCTGCTACTACTACTATACTACTATTACCATTACGATTATTCTTAAAGAAAGGGTACTTAAGAGTGCTTCTTTCTCTGAGAGCATATCTTTTCTGAGACCATTTAGAATCATCACTCTCATTTTACAGGCAAGGGAACTGAGGACGACCTGTCTTGAGAAGTTTGCTAATTGCAATCCCATTGAGAACCTGTTTATATGCAAAAAAGTCAATATATACATAAGCAACATGCATTTAAATGTGTGCATAGTCTTTGGAATGTTCAATTTATCAGAGGATGGGGGCATAGGGGCAGCCCATGGCCAAGGAAATTTATTTCCTAGGCTAATTCTCATCACTTCCTCCTTAACTGTATGAAGGACCATCATCATGCTTTGTGGTCAGAAATCTACTTTCCCAGATAGCCTCAAAAGGCTTTGGCATCTTCCAATTTCTACTCGGACTGAAAGTAAGATCCATACAGAGCCTGGAGAAAAGGGATTTCCCTTCCATGATTCAAAAATAGTAAGAAGAGATAAATATAAGAAGTTTCACTCATCAATCCAAACACTGTGAAATTATACATGGGCAATTTTCTACTGATGTTGACATTTTAATTTTTGTATATGTGAATATTAATTAAAAATCCAATGCATGGCAGTCTTTTCTGCATTGTGTACTTGAGAAGATTTGGGTCAAAGGTCATTATTCTTGCTAGTCTCTGAAACTGTTCCGTACTCTAACTCCTTGCCTCCCAATCTTCAAGACTTGGCCAAAGATATAACTTTCAATCTCCTTGATTACCTAATGATGTGCTGTTTGTTTACTCATCTGTCTTTCTGTCTGCTGCTGTTAACTAGCATTGAATCGCCTAGCTACGCTTGTTAAGCATAGTTGTATCCTTAAAGCCATGCTTTGTTGTTGTTGTTGTGTTGTTGTTTTTAACCTAGTCTGGTATATGTCAGCCAATTGTCTCTCTATGTCCAATAAGACCTAAGTGGGAAAAAAAGAGTAAATGCAAAAAACCCTAACAGGAAAGATTAAGATTGAAATAAGCAGGACAGTAAAGATTACTTAAAATTGAACAGGGTTCCATGAGAATCTAAAGTTTCTTGAGAATCATCTTTAAGATAGAAAACTCAGACATTTATTCATTGTGATTTAGGAATTCTTCAGCTTAAAGATGGGTAGAAGACAAGTACCCTTTGGTGGTTCCATTAGTCCAATGATTCTATATGTAGGGATTGCAAATTCAAATACCTTAGGGGACCTCACAAGTAATGGAAACAAAGGACGCAAACTAGAGCTAAGGGTAAGGGCTGCCAAAGGTTACAGCAAACCTGAAATACGTTCCATATAAAGGGGTCCTGGTTGGTGTCATGAGAGAATGTAGGTCTAGTGTTACCATTCTTCTGATTTTCTCAAGAAAAGCCAGAAATCTGTAATTTTTGGAACTTAAGATCTCTCTATGTCTAAAGGCAACAACCAAGTAAAAAAAAATTAATAATGTGCAGGCCAAACAAAATCTTTGGGTCACCAATTTGTACCCTCTATAATCTAACCACTGGGTGGGCATGGGTGTTGCTTTAATGAGTTTGAGTTTAACATTAACAGCCAGATCCAATATATCCACATTCCTTTAAAAATGGAGCAAGATAAGATTAAAAGGTAACTGAAAAAAGAACCATTGATTCAATTGGTTTATTCACAAGAAGATGTCCAAATATATTTTGGAAAGAAGAATCTTTTTTAAAAATGATTTTTGATACATCCAAATAGGGACTAGTTTGAGTCGCTTGGTCCTGATATTGTTGGTCTGCCTTTCATCCAGTTATGGCCAGATGCACATGACAGTAAAAAAAAAAAAAAAATTAAAAAGCCAAATTTGTGCAAGCAATTTATTATTCTGAATAAGAATAACATGAATGATACCAAATGAGACATAACTGAACTAATGAAGTATGATATGTTTATAATATTCTTTGTAAGTTGTCATGTTGCTACTTTAAGTGCTAGTTCTATTTTTCATGTATAACATGAAAAATATGTCTTGATTCAAAGCTTTTGTTAAAACCACCATATTTTAGTACTTAGAGGAAGAGGGGGAAATTCCACCTCTAGAAGTTTCTGTCACATGATGATGTTTATTGTTATTTATAATGAAATATGGTTGTGTTTAAAATATAAGAACACAGGTACTTCAGCTGTTGCGGCAAAGATAAACATATTAGAAATTATACACCCAAATGTGACATAATCTCTAGGAATCTTGGTTCTTGTTGCTTCCCAAAACATGAAGAGTAGCTTCACAGTTAATGAGAACCTCTACTCTTCTAAATATCCATTACTTACCCTCCACTTTGCAGTAGATTTGGTTTCTCAGATAAAGGCAAAATGCATTAATACAAAAACAAATTATCCTCATTTTCCTAGGGAGTACTCCCTCCCTCCCCATCCTACTACCCAACCTCCCCTCATCCCTTCCTTCCTTTCTTGTCTAGATTAAACAAAACCCTTGCTTGTAAGTAGAGATTTTTACAGTTAAATTTACTACAATTTAAAAAATCATCTTCTTTCTTGCCCAAGTTCTCTCTTCTATAGGCAAACAAGGATACTGAGTTGGTGGCTGCAGTCCTAACCAATTCCTAGGCAATCCTGGCCAGGGTAGACAGTAAACCTCAGTGAGCTAAAATGAGATCAGCTGACGAGCTGGTGTACTCCTTTCAGAATCCTGTGTGTCCAGGGAGAGCTCAGGGCATGGGCATGTCCATCAGGCTCTAATACTCCCAAACATTGGCCATTTCACCTAAGCCACTGATCAATACTCTCACTGAGAAAGGCCTTACCTGACTAGCCCTCTAAAGTAACAACTTAGTCATTATAATCATCACTTTGATTTTTGATTGTTTCTTTCTTTCCTTCTTTGTTTTTTTTAGGAATTTTTTAATAACAGTTTTATTGAGGAATAATTGACATGCGATACTGTACAATTGACAAGCACATATTTAAAGTGTAAAATTTGATTAGATTTGGTTTATATACCTATGAAAGAACCACAACAATCAGGATAATAAACATATCCATCACCTCCCAAATTCACCCCTAAAGTTTCCTTGTGCCCCTTTATAATCCTTCCCTCCTACCCATCTAGATTAGTTAGCATTTTTAAAATTTTTGTGAATGGAATCAAACAATATGTCCTCTTAATGGTCTTGTTCCTTTCACTCAGCCTTATTATTTTGAGATTCATTCATGTTGGCACGTGCAACAAGAGTTTAGTCCTTTTTATTACTGGACAAGTTTGTAGAGAATTGATATTTATTTAGTTTGCTGAGAGTCCTTTTTATTGCTGAGTAGTATTCTATTGTATGGCTATGCCATAATTTGTTTATCTTTTCACATTTGGGTTGTTTTAGATTTTTCTTTGGACTTTTACAAACAAAGCCACTGTGAACTTTCATGTACAAGTGTTTGTATGCTTTCATTTCTCTTGGGCAAGTTCCTAGGAGTGGAATGGCTAGGTCACAAGGTAGTTACATGATTAACATTTTAGGAAAAATGCCAAACTGTTTTCCAAAGTGACTGAACCATTTGACATTTCCATCAACAGTGTATGAGAGTTCCAGCTGCTCCATATCCTTACCAGCACTTGGTATAGTCAGTTTTTAACATTAGACATTCTAATAGATGTGTAGTGGTACCTCCTTGTGGGTTTATTTTGCATTCTACTAAGTCAAACTGATGTTGAGCACCTTTTCATGTACATCTTCTTTGGTTTATCTTCTTTGGTAAAGTGTCTTCAGAAGGTTACTGAGGATTGAACCCAGGACCTCATACATGGGAAGCAGACGCTCAATCACTTGAGCTATATCTGCTCCCTGCCCCTGTTTTCTTGAATTTTGTGAGTATGTGTGTGTGTACGTACACACATTTCCACATTTATGTATGTAGTTTGCAAAAAATACATGACTTTACAAACATTTTCTCTTAGTCTGTGGCTTTTCTTTTCATTCTTTTAACATAGATTTTCAAATAGGAGAAGTTGTTAATTTTCTTGAAGTCCAATTTATCAATTTGTATTCTTATGGATTGTGCTTTTGGTGTCATATCTAAAAGATGTTTGCCTAATCCAAGGTCACAAATATTTTCTTCTATGTTTTCATCTAAAATACTTAAAGTTTTCAATTTTACATTTAGGTCTATGACCCAGTTGAGTTAATTTTTGTATATATTATGAGGTATGATCAAAATTCATTTCTTTGCATATGGATATCCCATTGTTCCATCACCATTTTCTAAAAGAATATCCTTTCTCTGCTAAATTTATTTTAAATTTTTGTCAAAAATCAATTCACCATATATGTGCAGGTCTATTTCTGGATGTTCTATGCTGTTCCAACAATCTAATTGTCTACTTTGATGCGAATACCACACCACCTTTATTACCATAGCTTTATAATAAGCCATGAGATCAGGTAAAATAGATGCTCCAACTTTGTTCTTTTTCAAAATTGTTTTGGCTATTCTAGGTCCTTTCAATTGCTATACACATTTTTTTTCTTTTTTTTTTTTTTCTTTTTTGTTTTTTGTTATTTCTATACAAATTTTAAAATCAGCTTGACAATTTCTCTAAAAGAAGCCTGCTGGGTTTTTTATTGAGATTGCATGAACTCTATAGATCAGTTTGAGGAGAATGAACAGCATAATAATACTGAGTTTTCCAATCCATGAACACCACATATCCCTGCATTTATTAGGATATTCCTTAATTTGTCTCAGCAATGTTTCATAGTTTCATGTGCACAGGTCTTGCACATATTTTGTCAGTCTTATTATTTTGAGATTCATCCATGTTGGCGTATCAAAGTATTTCATACTGTTGATGTTATTGAAAAAGATATGTTTTATTTCAATTACCAATGTTCTGTAACTAGCATATAGAAATATAATCAACAGATATATATTGATCTCATGCCCTGAAATCTTGCTAAACTGATTTATTAACTGTAAAAGGTTTATGTAGAGTCTGCAGTATTTTTTATAAAGACAATCACATCATCTGCATCATTTTGCTTCTTCAATTTCAATGTAGATGTCTTTTATTTCTTTTCCTTTTCTTGTTACACTGGCTAAAAGCTTCAATGCAATGCTGAATAGGAGCTGTAAAGGTGGATAACCTCACCTTGTTCCTGATCTTAAAGGGGGGAAGCATTAGCCTTTCATCCTTAAATATGATGCTAACTGTAAGTTTTTCATAGATGCCCTTTGACAGATTGTTTCCTTCTATTTAGTTTGCTGAGAGTTTGCTTTGTAAGTGATCCTGTATTTTGCCAAATCTTTTTTCTTTATCTATTTATATGACCATATGTTTTTTTTCTTTATCTATTTATATGGCCATCTGTTCTGCTAATAAGGTGAATTATATTGATTGAGTTCTGAATATTAAACCACCCTTGCATTCCTGGGCTAAACCCCACTTGGTCATGATAAATTATCTTCTTGAATATTATTGCATTTAGCTAACTAAAATTTCATTAAGAATTTTTTGCATTTATGTTCAGTAGGGTTATTAGTATATGATTTTCTTTTCTTGTAATGTCTTTGTCTAGTTTTTGATATCAGAGTGACACTGTCCTCATAAAATGGGTTCAGAAACAATTCCTCTTTTTCTATTTTCTGGATGAGTTTGTATAGAATTGATATTTCTTCTTAAAATGTTTGGTAGAATTCCCATTGAAGCTAGTGAAGAAATCTGGGCCAGCAGTTTTCTTTGTGTAAATGTTTTTAAAAATTCAATTTCTTCAAGAGACAGGACTATTCAAGTTACCTATTTCTTCTTGAGTGAGCACTGGTAGCTTGGTATTTTAAGGAAGCATGTAAGTTCTCAAATTTATTGGCACAGAGTTGTTCAAAATATTCCTTTTTTATCCCTTTAACAACTGTGTGATATTACCTGTCTCATTACTGATACTGATAATATATCCTCTCTTTTTTCCTGAACGGTCTAGCTGGAGGTTCATAAGTTTCTTTGATCTTTTCAAAGAAGCAGCTTTTGGTTTCATCGATTTTCTCTATTGTTCTGTTTTCTATTTCGTTGATTTCCACTCTGATCTTTATTATCCCCTTTCTTCTGCCTAGTTTGGGTTTGATTTGCTCTTCTTATTCTAGTTTCTTAAAGTGGAAGCAGCAGTCATTGATTTGAACTCTTTATTCTTTTCTTATATAGGCATCTAGTGCTATAAATTTCCTCTTAATGACTTCTTGAGCAGCATCCCACAATTGTGATATGTTGTGTTTTCATTTTCATTCAGTAAAAATACTTTCTAATTTCCCTTTTGATGTCTTCTTTGACCCATGACTAATTTAGAAATCTGTTATTTAGTATCCAAATATGTGAGGATTTTCCAGACAGCTAATGCTATTGATTTTGTGTGTGTATGTGTGTGGAAATAAATTTTATTTTTAATTTTCATAAATAAAAGTTATAAGACTTTAGATTAACCTCATACAACATTAATGATTCCCTTTCTTGAAAATATTCAAATATATCCCCATTTTTCCTTTAAAAAATAGACTAAAAGTTATGTTATATATAATGAGTTCCATGAAGAGCATTCTACACATCCATGTTTTTTCTGACACTTGAAATATTTAGTTATATGCCAATTTAACCTATATCTCAGAGGAAAACACAAAAACACACCATTAAAAAATTGGTCATTTATGATGACCAAATTAGCTATGTTTCCACAAACAAAACCTATTTTTCACAAAGAGGAAGCAGAAAATAATATGTAATCAAAAGGATCTATCTTGAAATCATTTATCTCCTTTGACAAAAGATTAGAGATTAAATGTGGGAGATAACACAACAAGTGACATTTCTTTTTTAACCATTTAACTCTGGCTCAGAAGATAACAAATATGATTAATATAAAATCAAACAGCCTGTATGAATTCTGCATCACATTTTCCCTATTTTATAACAAAAGGTTAGGTTTTATATTTAAAAGGAGGTTTAGTGTGACACTATTACTGAAAGTGATACTGCCATCATCACAGCTCAAGAAGTATCCACAGGACCATTTTAGGGAAGAATGCTGTCCATGCCCCCAAAATGTGAGATTAGACAGACAGTTGTCAGTAAACATGAGGTAAAAAATTTACACATTTTCTGTCCTCATTCATATCGCACTGCCACACACTCCTGGAAATTCAGGTTAAAGAGGTTTTGCAGATCATTTCATAATCACTTTAGCATCATAATGTAAATGATAAAGCAACCTTGGTTTTTAAATAAAAATCATAACATTTTTTGAAACTAAAACAGAACTCTCTTTATGTAAGAGATTATCTAACAGGAAATTCCTATATCTAGACTATAATATGTATATGTATATATATATATATATATATATTCATTGAGTATAACTTGAAGCTCTTAAATTATTTAAACTCAAAGTAAAGACAATTAGGCCACTGCAGTCGTTTCCTCATCTGAGTCAATCTGTTTCATCTTTTAGTTGCAATTCACCTAAATCTTTGTCTACAGTTATAACATTTTTCCTCTTGCACTTCTTGGGAATTGCATCATTAGCACAGATTTTTCTCATTTTAATGTTTGGCAATTTCTTCAGATCAATATCCCATTCCCTAAAAGTTTTCAGATTACCAGCATTAACAATGTCTGGAATCTCAAGGCCATATCCTTCATACCGCTGCCGCTCACGCGCCATCGTCTGCTTGATGACTGTCTCCCGGGAATGGTGCCTCCTTCCCTACCTGTCTTTGATGCTGTTATGTAACTCAATCTGCTCCAGTTCATTGTTGAATCGATTTAAATACCTTTCAATTAATTCACAAGCATCTTTCTTTGAATATACTACTTTTTGGGGATCAAGATGATTGTGAAACCACTGTCGTTTTTCACCAATAATGTTGAGATGCAAGGCCTTTTCATTCTTCAATCATGATGATGTCCTCACGACCCCGGTGGGCCTCCGCGCTCCAGACGGGGACAACTGCTCAGAAGACAGCGGGTAATACTCCCAGAGAAGTTCCTGTCCAAACACATGTGGAGCCAGAAAGGCAGCATCTTGATTTCTAATTTAATTCTATTCTAATTTTCATCTCTAGAAATTTATTCTGAGTCTTTTCATTTCTACCATGTCTTTACTCAGTATGTTCAATCTTTCTTCTAGCTTCTTGAATATAGGGAATACAGTTAAAATAACTATTTTAATGTCCTGCCTATTAATTCTAACATCATTGTCATTTCTGAGTCAGCTAATTGATTTTTCTCCTTTTTATCCTGGACTAAATGAGCTAGAGAAGCTCTGGCTCCACATTCCACGTCCTGACCTTGTCATTGTCTTTGCAAGTTGATGCTTAAATGTGGCTCCAATTTATAGCACTGATTCTGTTCCAGAAGTCTTGTTCCCTACTCCACATGTGACCCCACATCAAACTAGGACTTGCTTTGGGTTTGCCTGCTCCCTCCCTGGGAACTATGTGTTTTAGGACCTCACTAGCACTAGCCAACTTGTAGTACAATGCCAAGCGACGGTCTCCTTCTCCCTTCTGCATGGGTTTATTGTTCGATGGGCCCTACTCATCCACTGAGATACCTTCTGCTCCACTTGGCACTTTCTGGCAATTGTTTGAATGGACTTTGACCTCCAGGAAATGTAGTATTGTGGCTGAGAGTGGGCTATAGTCTGATTGCCTGGTTTAGTATTCCTGCACAACCACTTAGTAGATACGGCTTTAAGCAAGTTATTAACTTCTGCACTTCAGTTTCTTCATCTGTAAAGATAATAATGATACCTACCTCATCAGGTTGTTGTCAGGAATAAATAAGGCAAGGCAATATAAAGAAATTAGAATGACATCTGGTTCAGAAATTTTTATTTTTTAGAGTAAAGGGTGCAGCCAAAGTTTGCAGTTGGGAATCTGACTCTGTAGCTCCCATTCTTAACCATTATGTGGTATTCTTATACCCGTTGGACAGTCTGCTTTGCATGGCAGGGCAAATTTCCCTTCTGCATTTGTGACTGGGTCAGTTTCTCTGGTGCTTAAATGCCCTATCCCCGGAGGTAGTTCTGGTTCCAGCCCTAAGCACACCCTAACTGCCTATTCAGCCAGAAGTAGTTGGGTAATGGCTTTCTAAACTATCCAGAAGTATATAGGACTCCTTTTTGTCAACACTAGGTGAACTCAAAAGACAAAAGAGAAGAAAAAGAAAAAGAAAAAAAAAAAAATGAAAGCCTCTAGGATTTCCAAACTGTTGGAGATAAATCAACATTCTGTCTTATTGCTAAATTGAAACAAAAATATTTTTTTATTTTTAATTGAACCTTCCCAAGTCAGAATAAAACAGAGAAGAAGGACACTTACGGTCCCTTACAAGCCAGAAATTTTTGTCTCTTTGATTCTTCTTTCACAGTTTAATATTTCATATTTGCAAGAAGGAGAAAAGGTTGGGAATACACAGAAAACACTAAAACATTTCATTAGCAATCAAAATGGAAATAAAGAATTGATTTCTGATAATTATAGAGAAAAACAGTAGCTTGTCTACAACATAGGTGCATCTTGAAGGCCAACATTTCACCTCTAAAAATATTTAAGACTGCTGCCAAACAGTGGCATATATTTTAAACTTATTTTAGATTAAAAATTAATATTGATATTATGAACACAAATTTAAACACCTAATGAATATTCCATCTAAGCCAGGAGGTATAACAGTTTGCTCAGAAATCTTGAAAATAACATTTATCATTTTGTGCTAAATAGCTCACGAACATTACCTTTTCTGTAGGGTTAATTTATATCCTTCTTGCGATGTTCCTTCAGCGGCCTTGACTCTGATTGGATGACCAACAGCTAGGCAGCCCTGAGTTATCGCTCGACTCAGGATCATTCCAGCCTTCCAATGAATAGAGAGGGGGAGAAAGGTCTAAATAAGTTAAAAGAACCAGAAAATTCAACAATGTGTCACAAATAGTGAGGTCATTATGCCTGGATAACCTCGGATATTAACAGTTGCCGAAAGTGAAACACTACCCACAACTTAGCAGCCAGTGAGCCCTGCTCAAAACCAGTGATCTTCTGTCCAACAAGGGTGGCATTTTACAGTTCAGTGCAAAATAAAACCGACCTTGATATCTTCATTTGTCCTTTATTTCTGTGCATATTTCACAGTGCAGCGATTTGGGGTCCATTACGTGTCACTTGCTATAGTTCTAACTACAGAGCTTATTTGAAATATGTATGCACAGGAAAAAAAAGTGCAGTGAACTGAAAAGTTTAAAACAAATCCATAACCTTTGTATTGATTTAAAGTTTTACTCTGGGTCTAAATACCATGGGTTAAACATTTTATGGTGTACGAACTGCTTTTGTTTTAAATGTTAGGATTCTCTGCTAAGGAAATTGAGAATGTTGTTTGAATAGCCATTAAAAATTTTTCTTACTTAGTGAATCAACACAACATTTTAAATAAGTAACAACCACTGAGGAATTTATTTATACATATTGGGGATTTATGGTACACAAAATTCTCTATCTTAAGTTAAATTGTTTTGAAAAGAGGAAGGAAGAAAGAATCCAATCTAAAAGGATTTTCAAAGTTGGCTTCTTTGTAGCATGTAACTTTTATTCCTTGTGTTTTTGTTTGGAAAAGAAACATAAGATGACTTAAGAAAAGTATGTTTAAAGAATTTTGGTTCTAATAAGCACTGAGTGGAATTGTTCTTTGAATATGCTTATCTACACAGAACAGAGAATTGCTTGGGGTGAGGAAAGAGAACCATCATTGATTTAGCACTTTCTGTGTACCAGATACTATGCCTGAACTTCAGACATGCTTTCTCATTTAATCTCTTCAGTAGCTGTGAAAGGTAGGTATAATTAACTCCATTTTATAAATTAGGAAATGAAGTTTCAATGTGCCTAAGTAACTTCCCCAAAGTCCATACAAGGCAGAGCCGGAATCCCAATCCAGATCTAACTCCAAAGCCCATACTCTTCTCATTAAGCATTTCCATTATTTTTGAGACCATTTTAAACAAGTACAGGTTTTCTGATGTCATGAAATTCCAGAAACAGTGCTAAGCAGCAGCAAATTAGTCTATAGTGGGAGCAGATATGGCTTAAATGGTTGCGCTCCGGCTTCCCACGTGGGAGGTCCCAGGTTCTTTTCCCAGTGCCTCCTAAAAACAAAAACAAACAACAAGCAAACAAATGAAAAAAACAACTCAGGGAGCTGATGTGGCTCCGTGGTTGAGGGCCAGCTTCCCACTTACGAGGTCCCAGGGTTCAATCCCTGGCCCTGGCGCCTCAAAAAAAAAAAAAAAAAAAAAAAAAAAGTCTGTAGTGAGAAAGCAAAAGGAGATACAGGAATAACTGGAGGAAGGGTACATAAAAGCTGTACCATCTCTTTGTAGACATAAATATCTGGCAGCAATTACAAAACATATTTTGATGGTAAGAGGGAAGGGGAGGACAATTAATGTTCTCAATTTAAATCAAGGCAAATCGTATAATAATGGAGTTTTAAAATTACATATTGCTGATACACCAGTTAAAAACTGCATTAGGCATTGTTCATATTTTATACTCAGGGATTTCTTTAAAAATCATGTACTCACAAAGACAATATGCAAAAGCATTATATGGAGCTAATCCAGCAGACTCCATGTGGCTGAGGTGGTGAAGCTCAACAATGAAGACTAACAAATAGAAGCAAATGATATTCAGATAAATCCCACAAAAGTGGTGAGCCTGAGGACTGTAAATAAGTTTGATGCTTGGTTTAAATCCACTTTGGGGTGCAAACAAATCAGCATGTCTGACAATGAATTGAATGCTCACTTGGGGGTCTACAGAAGTTCTCTGGGCTAGACAATGCCACGAGCAGAGAGGCAGTAATGGCAACATCCAACAGTTTATCACACTTTCTCTCGCATGCTCACATGCAGTCACAGCACCAAGTGCTGGGACAGCACAGGAAGCCAGCGAGCAAGCAGAAGTCACTCCGGGATCAAGGACACTCTTGGGTACCTTCGTGATCAGCCACACGCTGGCTGCAGGCCACAGGGCTGGCGGCACTATCTGACTTCCGCCACTTGCTTCACTAGTCGAGGAACTGCACTTTCCGATGGAAACAGAGGCATGCAGGACAATACTGGGATCCACCTATACCATGAGAAGAAGTAGACATTTTTAACTTACAGACTGAAAGTTAACCTTCTTCAACTTGCCTAAAATAAGTTATCCTAGAACATAATGTTTCTGATTGAGAAGGTGTCTTCAGAGTCAAGCTCAACCCTGTTCAATTCAACCCAATCAATACAGTGTTGAGCACCGACTCTGATATGAAAGGCCCTGGACTGTGTGATGTTGGATGGTATAAAAATTTTCCTTCTTACAACAGGGCAGAGGCAATAACACACACACACATACACACTCGCAATTTCATGTTAAGCTCCAGATGAATGATTAAATAGTGTTATAGGTATGCAAAGAATAGTAGGATCATTTCTTCTGGAGTGTTTTACTGTTTTTTTTATTCTCACTTATACCCTTATTTTCTGCCTGTAAAAACCCTAGCTCCCATTCTCACATTGAACTGGATTTGGAAAGATTCCCCCAGTTCCTTGCTTGTGCAATCACAAAAAAATCAGCTTCTCATTGAGAGAGATTTCTTCTTTGTGATGCCAGATCAGGTGGGAACTTCTATTGGAAAATGTTGTGCTAATGGTAAAGGAACTATATTCTTGAAAGTAGTTCAAAAGGGAAATTTTATGTTGTATATAAATACATTAAAATTTTAAAGAAACATGGAAAGGTGTTTTAAAAAATGGAGCGTCTTGAAAAAGGTAATATCTGAAAGAGGCCTTGACAGATGGAGAGAGTTAAACAGGAACAATGAAGAATAAAAAGGTATTCAAAGCAAAGGCAAAAAAATATAGTCAATAGTGCTAAAAGTTGTGGGTAGGCTCAAAAATGTAAGTTTGGCCAGATTGGGGAAGCTGTCAGGTATAAGGCTGTGGAGTTGGGTGGACAGTGGGGAGCCAGGAAAGCTTTAAATAGGGAGAAACTGGATTACAGCAGTTTTTAGTAAGGTTGATCCAGTAAGGATAAACATAATGGATTATAGAACAGAGATATCAAAGGCAGGGAGAGCAGTTGGGAGTCTGTAAAGTCTCCTAAAAATAAAGGGATTTGAGCTGAGACTTCAGTGATAGTTGTGGGGATGGACAGAAGGGGACTGAGAGGGGACATACTATATCCGTTTAACACAGGTTCATCATCAGATTACATAAATCTAAGGTATTGTGCAACCTTCCAGCTTTTCTCACTTAGACCTGATTGTCAAATTATCAGGCACTCACATCACCTGTAGTAATTCTGCTACTTCATAGTTAATAAATTTTCTCTCCTAACTGATAGGATCACTTTCCATGCGTAAGCATGCTGTTTTTAATTTTAAGTACCAATATTTATTTGTATAACATTATGGGAAAGTGCCAATTTATGCTTTAAGCCCAGTATATGACATTCCTTCTTTAACAATTTAAATTATTCTCTAATACTAAAAAAGTCCACTCTCTATCTGTGCTAATACTATATATTTGCCGAGTAGTAAATACTTTTTTAAAATACAGAAATTAAGTGATGATTTAAAAGGTATTTTACAAATGGAATAAGGCAAGAACATAAGTTACAACTAATATATTTGGTTATTATTTTATAATGGATTATAGTCATTTCTCAAGAGAAGAAAATGTCATATGATTCCTAGATGTGAAAATAAAAATCAAAGAAAAAAAGCAACCCTACCACATAAGGAGATTTAGCTTATAGCTGTTTGATTGTGTATTTCACAGTTAGCCAGGAGTGGATGGATTCTGGAAGGGAATCCCCTACAGTTTCTGAACAATGATAAACTATATTCTACTAATACATCCTCCACAGGATGCAGCATTTAAAGTAGCATTCTTACTCAACCGCCTAACTCCAAGTTGCCATCACACTCAAAACTCCCCTCTGCAACTGGGCAGAAGATTGTTATGACAGGAATTAGTCAGACAGAAGAACCATACTGCCAAATACTTCTTTGTACAACACCTGCTGCCAGTGCCTAAATTCTTGTTATCTCCACAACATGTTTTAATCTTTTAACAGTTGGCTTATTGCTGAAGAGCGAAGGGGTCCTTTGTGTCTGTCTTGGTTTGGCACCCAGTATTAACACCATGCTGTTTTTCAAGAGATATTTTACTGGACAGTTCCCAAATGGTTCTACCTAGAGCAGACACAGCCAGGCCCACTAACTCGGTTACACTTCATGTTATTAAAAAAAATAAAATAAAATAAAAAAATCCAAAAGTGACAATGGCATTAAATTTCTCTTTTGTGACTTCACTTCTTTTTTCTTTTTAATTTAATCTGATAACTTAGCTTTAGACCAAACATTTATGAGGATGGGAGAGATAAAAACTGAAAATCTGAATTCAGAAAAGAAAAGTATACTGACAATCTACAACATAAAATGCCACATGCTTGTATGTGTATGTACGTGTGAGAGCACATAATAGCATTTATGTTGAAATTGGTATCTAAATACATATCATGTTAAATATACATCTATCTATTTATATATTCTCCATTTAAATGACCATTATAATTTTGCTTGTCTGGATGTACTATGCTGATGTAGAAACAGTCAGTGGTGAAAATGATGCATACGCATGCTAGACCAGTTAAAACTTTTTGTTTCATTTTTTTCCAAATGACTAATGAAGGTGGAGTAGCCATCAATATTCTTATGAAAACTCAAAATAACAAGAGAAACACTAAGGTCTTTTCTCACAGATTGGCCGAGGAACAGAATACAAGATAATGAATTTTTTCTTAAAAGGAGAAACTCATAGATCACAATCTACATGCTGAACAAATTACTCACTACCTAGAAATTTTATAATATTTTTGCATTTGTTAATGAAATTTGAGCCCAGTTAAATAATTTTATAAGCAAATTTATCACTACTATAAGAAATGTTATAAAATCTATTTTCTCATTTCCCTAATATATCCCTTTTATTTTTTCCATTCTCAAAATCTAGATCTGATGAATCTACCCACCTCTAAGATCAAGAATTGAAAAATATGAAGACAGAAAATATCATCAGGGTCAAAATTATGTGACCCAACAAGGCAAAATAACTGAGACCTGGATATGAACTCCTCAAAGGGCTTCCAATTATTATTCTACAATACAAGGAAGGGACCTGGGATTTTATTATTAAATTTCCTGTCTCCTACTCTAATGGCAATTAGTTCAAAATTTAAATGAAAATTAATTTTGTATTTGCTCCAGTATATAAATTATTTGTAGAAAATATTATTTTTCAATGACTTTCTCTCCAAAGAAATGTTTTTTTCTTTTCTTAGTCTCCTTTTTGACATACTGAATACTGCATTCTGCCAGCATCCCAAACTGCTGAATTTACAAGTGACTTGTAACAGATAGACCATGATTCTAAAATCACAACTTGCTGTTCTTGCTGTTTCCATACTTAAAGGTGTCACTAATGTCCTGCTGATATCTGCAAAGCCACATACTGAAGGACTAGGATCAAAATTAATTTCCTTTTCATTTTGGCAGAATATATGACCTGCCAAACACTGTGGCCCATTTTTCTGCTGTATTTTCCCATAACCAGGCATTCCTCATGCTATTTTTGTCATACTTTTTTTTTTCTTTTATGTTAACTATAAAAGTTTAAACCTCATCCATTTCATGGAAACACATAATTTTATTGCCCTTTTACTAGATGAAAATTAAAAGCATTGCCAATTTAAGTAACAATAGAGAGCTGATGAAAGATGTTTTAGCCAAATTGTCAATTCATAATAGATTCCAAATATTTTTTTGAAATGGATAAAGAGCAACAGGTTGTAACTGTGAGGGTTATATCTGTCTCCAACATCACTAATGGGGATTATATGTTCCAAATTTTTCTCTGTAGGAAAGGTTTTACTTGTCAATAAGAGGTTTCAAAGAACAGTCAGGGGTTGGGCACTGATATCTCTATCTCAAGCCAATTTTCAAACGTATGCATCAAGAATATCAGCTTTGCCTCCCTTCTCTCCCCCCCTGTTGTAATCCTCTTAGTGTCTTCTTTACCTCAACGGGCAGAAAGATTCTACAATAAAATACCCTGTAGATATCTGTCACTTCTGCCTGAATCTATCTTTAAACATGCTTCTTTTCAGGCTATTAAATTACTATTCCCAATGCACTGATCACCTCTCTGTGATTAATCAAGACATTTTCTGAGAAGATTTTAAAGGTTTCATAGCTAAGGGAGAACCATTTTTCTCTTCCTTACTAGCCAGTTTGTCATACTTTGTTACACAACTCTTTTGGTTGGACAAAAATTTTAGTCAATTACAGCTTCTTCCAAAAATATAAAAGGAGACAAACATATATTTAAGATGAGTGTTTTCTCATTTTCACGAAATCATAGAATCAATTAATAATGATGAAAGGACTATGAAATGTTATCCTCCAATTTTTCAACTTTAGAAAATATAGTTATCTTGTAAAGTCCTACTTCGAGATAATATCAAAGAGAGAAGCATCCTTGGGGGTTCCTTTCCCCCCACCCCTGATATCTCTCTGGTAGCAACTTTTTTTTTGAGGTTTTAGCTGGCCTCCATTGAATGAGTATATCATCTAATGAATTCAATTCAGTTTAGCTAAGTCTGAGCATTTAGATAGTGCAGCAGAGACAAGAATGATCAGGATAGTTTCTTTGCTTGAGGAATTTTCAAACTAGCATGGAGGATAAGACAAGAACTTCAAGAATTAGCTCCCTAACATAAGGATCTTATCTCTGCTCAAATATTTTCAGTGGCTTGCTGTGTTGTACAGAACAACATCCAGAATCCCTAACATTGAATTGAGGCCCTTCTTGATTTGATATCAATATCCCCAGTGGAATCCACAACTCTCTACCACTCCACCACTATCTACCTCAAGGAGATCTGAAATGCACTCATACTTGGAGCACTGGTTGACTTTAAATCATGCAAAAAATATTATAAGAGGAACAGTTCAATGTTGCTGTAATGGCATAAGAAGGATGAAATTTGGGTAACAAGGCCATAAAAGATCATATCTTGTTTGGGGGTAAGGTTGGTGTGAAGAAAGATATCATGAAGGAGGCACAGATCAGATATGGCTAGAATGATGGGCAGGGTTTCAATAAGCATTATTGAATGCCAACTAGGTGCTAAGCACTGTGTGCTACGATATAGCACAAGGGTGACAGAGAAGGCCAAAGAGTGGTGACAAAGAGAGGAAGGGAGGTTGAATTCCAAGTAGAGGAATCTGCATGGGCATCATTTAACAGAAGCATGGAATGCTTCAGAAAAGAGCATATGAAAAATCTGGCTTGGCTAACACACAAAGAACATATTGGAGAAGAGTGAGCCTTAAAAGATAGTTAAGGTCTAAACTGAAAAATCCATTAATCAAAAAATATATTATGCACTTTCTCTACATTCAAGGATTTGTGCTAGCATTTGTGGATACAAAGATGAGTAAGAAATATTGTTTTTTCCCAAAGAATTCTCAATTCAGTGGAGGAAAAAGACACAAAAACAAATGCCTACAACAGAACTCAAACTATAAGAACAATTTTCAAAGGGAAAAAAAAAAAAGAGTTCTGAGAACACACAATAGTTAGAGATTAATACTTACTGGAGGATCTAGGAAGGTTTCATGAAAGAAGAGGAAGTTGAGTGATGACTTAAGAGGGAGAGATAAAAATAGGAAGCCAGTGATGTTAATGGTGGGGTGTACATCCTTAGTAAAGAACAACCCAAGTGATGGCACAAGTGTGCCAACATGAAATTTATTAATCCTGACTGTAGTATAGCATACAGAGAGGATCGAGCAGAGGAAAAGTTTGGGAAAGTTGGGAGGAGAATCATGGAAATCTTTGAAGGACAGATGAGGACTTGGAACTTGATTCAGAAGGCAACAGCAAACCTAAAAAGAAATGCCATAGGATACAACTTATGCTTAATAAATATTATCAGATGAATTTAAAAATAAAAAAGGCATTAATTCATAGGGAACCATTCAACTTACTTATATTTTCTAAACTGCTCAAAAACAGGATTAGAAATATTTATTTTATTCTATTTTTATAATTTGGCTTCATAGACTCCTTAAAACAACCAAGATTTTCAGTACATATTTTGATATAACAGTGAGACTATGGTAGGCAATGAGAAATTAAGAAAGAGCAGGAAATAAGGCACCAGACAGGTTGACAAGAAGCCCCAGTTTCTATTGGCATTCCTATCTCTGTGAGTGGTGTTTGGTTTTAACTTCATATGTTCAAAAACTAAAGCTTATGAACCTGAATGAACAATAACCCTACATAGAGTTTTCCAGCTAAGAAAAACAAAATAATCATTCTTTCTTTGGAGACATATGAAATGCCTTTCATAGTTCAACTGGAGAAAAAATTCTTCTTTTCTGAAAGGAGAAATTATGAAGTACAAATTTTAAAATAGCTTTCTGGATTGGGGTGGCATGAATTGAGTTTTCTAAAGAACTCAAGTTGCCTAGATAGATTGACTTATAGAGCAAGCAATCCAAATCCAAAAATACAAAGAGATAACAGCTACTTTAAAGACTTTCTTAACTAACTCCAACTTATTACATATCTCTTTGTACTTTGAGATATTCAAAACAATGGAACTTAAATGATGTAAATTCAGGAAGAATTATTTTTTTTCGGTAGGAAAGCTACGTATTACTTCAGTTTTAAAGTGCTTAATTAATTAACCGGAAGTAATGACTACTAGCCCCAACATTTGTAAAAATAGTTTATAGTTTTCAAAAAACATACATAAATATCCACTCATTCACTAGACATTGACCAAGTACCCAAAACATTAAAGTCACCTTGTCAAGTATAACAAATAATTCTGACCTTGTTCTGTAAGAAATGGTTCTCCAGGTCCACCTTTTCAAATTGAGCAGGTACCAGCTGATTTGTATAGTTGAAATTAACTGGAAATCCCTCACAAACTTCCAAACTACGAAAAGTAAAATATTTAATTATTTTTCTCAGAAGAAAATATATTTAACTATAATATTCCTTAACCTACAGACTAATAATTTATGCCTCAATCTCTACTAGTGACCAAACCAGTGTATAGTCATAATCTTTTTAAAGATAAATTTGAAAAGTGCCTTGTATCCATAATTGGAAAGAGGAAGGCTTTAAAATCTTAATTCACAATTATTTATGATATTGGGGAAATCCCATGACTAATTAATTTTTAATAGAACAAAGAAATAAAAAATACTTTTTAATGTTACAAAATCACTTGGAATGGAGACCATCTTCATTGATAAATTTATGTACTAACTTCGCTAAACAATGAATAATGAATGATGTTTTTATTCTTAAAATGATTGTGTGAAACATGCTAGCCTGGTCTTTTTAAGAAAGCCTTAAGGGGCAGCATAGTCTAGCAGGTACATGGACAAAACACAAACTCGAGAACTTAGGTTTCATTCTTAGTCAGGCCATATCACTTATCTTACGAGTGAACATTCTTATCCTAAAAAGAATTATCTGGCTCAACCCTGGTATCTTAGAATTCAACAGAAACCAATCTTGGGACTGGCAATAGTATTTTTTATCAACACTCTGAGAAATATCAATAAGAGCATGACTTTGATTTCAAATGATCCATATTACAAGCAGATCATCACCACTTTAAAGTACAGAAACAAAAATGCAAGTGGTGTCCAAAAATTGAGTAAATAATCTATCAAAACTATTTTGTGTCCAATAAGGGCATTTTCACATTGTTATACTTAAGGACCTAGATCTAATTTGAAGCAATCCAATAAAACAGTGTTCATTGCACTCCAGAAAGTAAAATTAAGAAGGAATACATACTTGAGTTAAACCTATAATATCCTAGTTAAAGATTAAAGGGGGAAAGAACTAGGAAAATTTAACAGCTTGGGAAAAGATCATTGCATAAATATTATTACAAATGGAAAAGGCCTATAAAATGAGTATTGAAGGATTGTTTTGTATCTATGAAAAGAGAGAGAGAACAAGAAGAAACAGGTTTAAATCTTGCCTGGAGAGTACAGTTAGTGGTTAGGGGGATATAGCTATTGCTTAGCTAGCTAGCAAGGAAGACCAAGTCTGTCCTTTTTAGCACTAGGTCAACACTAGCTGGACTGAGTGGCCTCATCAGACTGCTTTTGGTTCTTTGCTTCAACCTCTTCGCCTGTATATTTATGGATAAGAAACTGAGAGCTAGGGCAATTTGTCATGGACAATCTGGAGCAAAGATAGGACTAGAAGCCCAGATCTTCTAACTCTCCCTCTACTTTTTAAATTACCACCCTACCAAGCCTCCAGTATTTTGTTTTTGTTTTAAATTTATCATTATTAAATGAGATATTCAAATATGAACATGCATACAAGGAATCCTAGTGTTTTATATTTTAATGACCAATTTAATTAATTTAGAAACTCCTGCTAAAAACAGTTTCTAAATTTCAAATAAAATTGTTGTTACCTCTGCAAAGCGGAAACTATATTCTGCTCATGGCCCCATATGTTTTAAGCACTAGCATTAGACCAGAAATAAGTCGATTAAATAAGTAATTGCTTATTTAAGACAATTTGGAAAATGTCTTTTAGTGTTTAAATCTCTCACTCTGGGAAATCCTGAATTAGGCGATTCAGATCACTTTAACCAAACACATGCTAATTTACTTGTCACATCCAGGTAGCAGGACAGCATTGGGATCCAAAAGAGTTTTATAAACAACTGTGATACCACTTCTGGCAAATGCAGTCACTTGGTCAAAGGTCAAACCCAGAACAGGGTTTAATGGAGATCTGAAAAATGGAAACAATATCAAAGCTATCTGAAAAAGTCTACAAACACCAATTTTGGGGTACAAATAAGCCATGAAACATACAATATCAGTGTCTATTAAATCCAGCAGTAAGTGAATTTCCTATTACATACCACAATTGCTGGTATCCTATATTGGCACCTAAAACGAACATTTCCTTTTATTTAGCTTATTTATAATATGCCAAAATATTTGCAACACACACATTTTTTTTAAAAAAACTGCAATAACAAAATCTAAGTTTTTAGTTGAGAAATATAATTAATCCTCATTCATATAATACTCATTTTTCATGTATAACTGCAATGCAATGCACCCATAATGGTATTTGGAAATGTAAAATGAATCCACACTCTTTGTCTAGAAATAACTATTTCTTTTGTGAGTTCACTAAATGCTATGCTGATTTGATATTTTCATACCAACTATGCACATTGGTTTAGGTTAATTTAATTATTTGGGAATTAAAATCAAATTGAAAACAGATCTTAAATAAAAAGAATGGTAACTATATCAACTATGAGACAGTTTCCTCCAAATTGGCATCATACACGTGCTATTTGTTTAACTTCTGAATTAAAGAACTTAATACATCACCTGTATAGTATTTTTGCCAAACATATATTAAAACTAAATTTAATTACGAAAAAACACTCAGACAAATCAGAATGTGGGGCATTCTACGAGAAAGTCATGACTAGGCACTTCAAAAAGATCAATGTCATGAAAAACAAAAGGTGTGTGTAGGGGGATTTCTGGGCTAAAAGAACTAAGGAAAATAATTAAATATAGTATATGAAGCTTAATTGGATACTGGATGACAAAAAGCCCTGAAACACATTTTGGGACAATTTGGGTAGTTTGAATATTTATTATATAGTAAAA
Source organism: Tolypeutes matacus (assembly GCA_026826555.1). Classification (NCBI taxonomy): domain Eukaryota; kingdom Metazoa; phylum Chordata; class Mammalia; order Cingulata; family Chlamyphoridae; genus Tolypeutes; species Tolypeutes matacus. Next base: position 17,685,505 of record JAKSZT010007815.1, on the reverse strand, counting down.
TGATATTATTACATTATTGTTGACTGTTTCAGATAATGTGGTGAGGTAGAAAACTGTCCTATTCTTCAGTTATGTGATCTAAGACATTTAGGGGAAAAACTTTAATGATTGTCTCAAACTTCTTTCAAATGATTCAAGAAAGAGAAGGGAGATAGAAGAGAAGTAAAGCAAATATGACAAACTTTTAAAACTGATGAAACTAGGTAAAGGATACATAGGTGTTCATTGTACTATTCTTTCGACTTTTCTGCAGATTGTGAAATTTTTCAAAATAAAAATTGGGGGAAAGCATAATTTAAGGACAAAAAATAAAAGAGATATTGGCGAGATTACCCTTTGCAAATGAGCAACCTACCCTCATATCAACCTAAATTAGACATGTTAGGATTACTCCCTTAAAATGAATAATACTAGCTTAGTACATATTGCATATTTTCTCAATATATTTTAAACTAGACGGCAACAACTTTTTAGACATGCTAATTTTTCTAATGGCAGCAAAATGCAAAAATAATTCTCTGGTGCTTTATATTTGATTCAAAACCAGAAGAAAAAAAAAGAAAAAGAAAAAAAAAAACACTATCCTGTAAAAATAACAATGAAATAAAAAATAAATATATGCACTTATGAATTTCTACAGCTATAATCCTCAGTTGATTTTAGAATATTCCAGATAACTTGGCATTTTACTAGTTATTTTCACAAATATTGTCCAATTAGCTAAGAACAAGTATTTGATCTTATTAAAATACTGTACTATAGTAAACAACATTAAAAGCAACCAAATTAGCCTGTCATTACTTTTACTTTGACAACGATATTAAGAAGAAACAATAATGACACACATTTTATTAAGGTCTTTCCTTCTAATTGGAAGGGTTTGCTAAATTATTCAAGAATTCTTGCTATGATAAAATACATTACTCTTTATCATTGTAAAAATAATTCTACTCACATTGTAATTAAATTATATTTTGAAAATTGTCTATGGGAAAACTTACCATTCCTTTAGGATATCTTTTATTTTATAAATCACACAGAATAAGAAGTCATTAAGCATTGAATTTTACTCTACAGGGACAGACAAAATAAAATTTTGGAAGATGCTTCCCATAACTTATCCTCTTCTTCCAGCATGTTCATGGGTTTCTGAGTAAATTGTTTTCAGTATCTGAAATTTTCACTCTTACAAATCCAATCAGCTCCTACTTTGCTAAAATTTAGTTCTGTCTTTGCTATTAATATATGATCAATTATACTCTATATACAAAATTAATTTTTTACCTACTGTATTCTACAAATAAATAATGAGCTTAAAAAAATTTTAAACTAGTCAGAAAAGCATGTTTAAGTTTCCTGACAAGCAGTTTCAGAGTTCATCTAGATGTGTCCTGTCAAAATATGCATAAATTTCCAAGATATTCAACACAACAGCCCAACTCATCAGTGCCTCTACACCACAGCTTTTTTCTTTTCTCAGAAATGCAGATAATTTTATGCAGGAATTTACCAAACTACAAAAATTTATGCAATGCACAGCAATAACCAGTAATTATTGTGAGATAATATAAGGTGCTTTTGAGGAATATAACTTTGTTAGGCTAGGGCTTACAAGCTTTACCAATTTGTCTTTAGCTGTCCTGTCATTGGTGCTTAAAAGGTTAAGACTTTATTTGTGAAAACATAGAGAGATAGTGGGGAATCATGTTGTCTACAGCTTCATAAATCTTGCTTAAGATCCTTTTCAATTACCATCCATTTCTTCTTTAAAAAGGGACAAAAAATAGAGGAGTGGAAGCAGGTCAGGGCAGTGTGCGACAATGACAGTGTGATGGGCTTGGGCCCCCCGTGGCGTTTCCATCTGCTATCATTAAGGTGACTACTCAGACATGAACAAATCCCTCTTGCTGTGCTGACAGGCAGACTTCAAGAACTATGACAAGGCATTAAGACAGAAAGTCAGAGCGAGCGAGAGAGAGAGACGGAGATGTCATAGCCCACAAACAATACTGCCTCACCAAAACGCCCCTGAAATTTTATTGGAATTCAAAATAAGAAATATTCATAAATGGGTGCTACTTGGCTTCTCAGGTCTCCTTTTAAATTAGCCTGCCCCTGGAAAGATTGAGGACAGACAGATATTTAAACATCCCGCTCCTACCTGTATGCTTCACCATAAGAGACCCAAATTTTTTGCTCATTCTTCAGCAAAAGTGGATTCTTAATTTCTTGACCATGCTCATCGAAAAGCCGGGTTGAAGAAATATTGAGACCTGATGGGTTGATGGAAGAATCTTGAAGCCTTTGGTGAATCTTGAGAAGTAACTAGTGATGAGAGAAAAAAAAGGAATAAGAGGAAATAACCTAAAATGTGAACATCTTTAATAAACTGTCTCTACACTGTAACAAAGTCCAAAAAATGATAATTAAATTCATATGGAACGCTAAAAGAAGTGTGAAATGACTGCGATGTTTAGCTCAGTGTAAAGTAACAACACGAATGAGAGCTTTTAACCAGCAGGGGGTGCCACAGACTTGTGATTGAGCTCTGACCCTTTGCCACAGCAACTGAAAGCAGATGTGACAGTCTTACAGAAAGAGCATTTAGCTTCTACTCATGGTAACGGTCCTCTTTGATAAGGGTTGTTTTTCTTGTCTGTGCCACACATTTTATTAGGGTCCTTACAGAACATGTACAAGTTTCGCAATCGGCAATCTCCCTGTCCCTAACTAACCTCAGGCAATCGGATGTAGAACAACAATTTCACCACTTACTGGGTTGCAGAAATAATCAGGACTTTTGGCCTAGATTGGTTCACTTAGAACTTCTCTTGGCTGTATTTTCATTAAAATCCCTGCAACAGTACAGGCTTGTGAGCAGCTTCAATCACGGATGTTTTCAAGTTGTGAATAAGACATCATTGAAGTGTGAAATATGAAATAAGGTCATTTAATATTTTAAACACTAGTATTGTCTGTGTTTGCTCCTACCTTACATTAAGTCCTTAAATTATTAAGATGTTTCGACTTTAAGGCATATCTCAAATCGAAAGTAAATCTAATTAAATTGCATCACACACAGAATCTTAAAAGACATTTTCATTATAAGTCGGCACCTTTGTTTCAGTGTTTAGGCCTCTGCTCTTTCCTGCTTTGCGCCCACACTATCCATCATTCTGCTTTCCCCCCAGCCTTCTGTCACAGGCTTCCTTTCCTTCCTTCCCTTGTCAGTTCTTGTGACTCTCAATTTCTTGTTACTCTGCAATAGCTGCAGGGATGTGGTTAGAGTTGTGGCCTTCCCTTGCCTAGCTGCGGTTTAAGGGGCCATTTTTCTGCTTCTGTTAATTCCCATTGAATATATATTAGAGGAGCACTAAACGCTGAGGCTGGAAGGATAGAAGTTGCAATCTTGTCTTTCATCTCAGGTTTCCTCGCTGATTGGCTACAAACTCTTGACTTTGTAAAATATTTTCTTTGAACAGAAACTACCAATTTGTAAAGAATTAGGCTTTGTCATAATTAGAGATAAATAGTACTATTTTCAACTTCAGTGTTTTCATCAGCTTTAGCTTTCATCAGATTTTTAGCTTTGAGCATCAGAAAGGCAGAAGATGGCATTCTCTTTAGCAGTCTAATAGGCAAGGTGTTAGAATTGAAAAAAAAAAAAAAAAAAAAAAAAAATCTGTATTGTTTTTTTGCCCCATTGGTGTGGCAAAAATATTTGGAAATTTATAAATTGTACTTACAAAGCCCCATATTTATTTCTTTGTGGCCTGGGTCCTTGAGCTTATTTTTGTTCTTCTGCTATTGTTTCAGAAAATATGTAATGCTGGTCTTTTTTTTTTTTTTTTTTTTTAAATCACAGTGATTTTGCTTTACAGTCATCACTTTTTTTTGTAAGGGGAAAAAATACAAAGTATTTAAGGCCTGATACAAGAGAGAAACATTTGCACAAAGCTCAGGAGAGTGTGATAGACACAGGATGTGAACACCTGACCCTAAACCAAACTCATCTTCAGAGTGACTCTCTGAGCTCACAATCTCTATTTTCTCAATCTGGTGACAGACTGCATTTTAGGTGCTCAAAGATGAGCCTTCGACTGCCTATTGGAGGTAAGGGTCTCGGTGCCTTTCATCTCTAGGTCATTGGTTAGGGCTGGGCTATGGCAACCAAAAATTGTGATAATCTTCAGCCATTTATCTTTAAAGCTATCATCACTGGGGCTTTATAGGATAAGAATATGTTCAGGGAACATGAAACATCTTAGGCTAGCGATTGAAAGGTGTGCACACAAGGAAACAGTCATCTTGGGGCGCCATGAGGGCTGTCCCAAACAAAGAGTAGGTCCTAACTAAAGTTTTTGCCTCAGATTTACTTGCATAGAGAAACAAAGCACAGATCAATTTCGGTGTGCCACAAATCAACTCAAAAAGTTTCTATGGAATAACATGTTCCTGTACAGCATAAAATAAATGTCATCTTTGATTTTAATATGAACCAAAAAGTAAAATATTCGAATGTGGAAAGGGGAAAGATGGGGGAGAATTCTAGGAATTCTTTTGTATCATGGTGGTTGTATAATCAGGGATATGAAAGTAAAAAGAAAATCAGCCAAGGCCCTGGTTCCTTCATTCTCTAACCAATCAAGGTAGCACTGCCCCTCTCTCTTTTGGTACCAGCTAATGAGCTGATGAAATTCTCCTCAATTCATACTCAACTTTTGTGGCTGGCTTTAGAGCTCTGGTAATGGACACCGCCAAGAAAGGTACGCCTGAGGGTGCTACTGAAGGGAATGGGGGAAAGACAAGCTTCTGAACAAAGGCAAGGCAACAGAGTCCAAAACACTGGTTGTGCCCTTGAGCACATAACCCCAATTTGTAAACAACAGGGTGTTCAGTGTCCTTTTATGCAAGACAAAGACCCAAAAGAAAGACCCTGAACATGTTGGTTCTGCCTGAGAAACATCCCAATTGTCTGGAAAATAGGCAAAGGTAAGAGTGCTTAAGGTAAACCAGCTGGAAGTGTTCATAGTGAGGCTGAGGGTAGAAAACCAAGGTTGTGTGTTAGTTGTCTTGGGTCTAGAGCTTTTCAAAGGGTAAGCAAGAGAACAATTCCTATGCATCAAAATCAGAGTCCAATGGAGGCAGATTTCCAAATATAATCCTGATGAAGGTTAAGATGCTATTAGGTAAGAATCAAGGATTTAATACCATACTATAGCTGAGAGCCTAAGGAATTCAGAAGCCAAGCTTGAGAATATCAGCCTTTAAAAATCAGCAAATGATTGATCTTTTGAAAATAATTTTTAATATGTAATTAACTAAATTAACTAAAAGTAACTTGGCAGGCACATATAGTGGTAAATAAACAGCAAGTAAACTCACTCTTTCCATCACATCGCCAGTTCGAGTTGGGCTATTAGGCCTCAAATCTTTTTTGCTGATACAAACAGAGATCTCTCCAGTGTCTTTACCATTTTCAAATACCTGAAAAATTAACACATTCAAAAATAAAAATACACACATACATGCATTCATATATACACATACACATTCATAAATGCAGATCTTCTTTTGCACAGTACAGTGTCAACTGAAGGCTGTGCATGTCAAAACTGTGAAAATCAACAGGACTAAAAGAATAGCATAAAGAAATCCCCCAGTTTCTCCCTTCAGTCTCAGTTTCTTCTACCTGACAAGTTTTCCTTACAATCTTAAAATAGAAGGAAATCAAGACTTTTAAAAGAGAAATCGTGAGAATATTCTCGCTGTCCTGATTTTGTGATAATCGGGGTAGGCAAAACATTCACTATATTAGAAACCATGCATGTGTCCCCAGACTTAGTTTTTTTCCCTAGGTGTGGTTTTTAGAATGCTGGTGATAAACTAAGCCTGATTTTTTTTTTTTTTTTTTTTACTTAAAGTATTACCTTTATTTTTATTTTTTTTATTATGGGTAAAAATCAAAATTCTCACAATACATACAAACATTTGTAAAATGATATATAAATATATATGCATATATGTGTATTTGCTTACAAAAATGTTATTTATATATATATATATATACATATATTTTAAGAGGTACTTAGATTACCCTAAGCCTGATTTATTATATGACCATCCTGTATGGGAAATGACTGTAACTCTAGGTATCTTTGGTCAACCTTAAGAGATATAGCAGGGGGTAGATGTGGCTCAAATGGTTGGGTGTCTGTCTCCCATATGGAGGGACCTGGGTTTGGCCCCTGGGACCTCCCGGTAAAAATTTAAAAAAGAAAAGTATAGAAGGCGCGTGGGCCACCAGTCTCCGTGTGTGGGTGCGCCACTAGGCCCTGCGAGCCACGCAGCAAGATGATGACGTAACAGGAGAGTGACACAAGGGAGAGCCAAGACGAGACTCACCGAAAAAACAGAAACTAAGGTGGCATAGGCTGTAGGACACCTCTCTCCCACATTGGAGTCTCCGAGGTTTGAATCCCAGTGAAGACAGGAGAAGGATGAGAAGAGAGGGCAGGAAACAGATACAGAGTTGCCCAGCGAATGGACACAAAAACAGCAAAAATGGAGGGGGCGGGGTAAAGGTCAATAAAAATAAATAAATAAATCCTTAAAAAATGTATAGGGGAGGAAGATATGGACTATAGTTAATAGTAATACTTTGACGTTGCTCTTTCATGATTTGTTAACAAATGTTTCACAACAATGCAGGGCGTTTGGGGGGGGGCAGTGATATGTGGGAGCCCTGTATGATGTTATACATGTTTGTTTTGTAAGTTCACAATGTTTGCTGAACACTTATAGTTTATGTACGTTCATGTATGAATTATATACTTCAATAAATAGTTTAAAAAGAAGAAAAGAAAAGAGGAATCATTGAAAACAGATGCTTAGATGGGGCAGGCATCAAAGAATGGTCAACTAGCAACCAATTAACTAACTCATTTCATTCTTCTTGAAAAACACAAAGCCACAAATATTGTGAGGAATGTTAATTTATTTAAAATATATCAATGTTAGGCTTACTTTTTGACTCAATAAAATGAAATCCCACCTGGCAGACTTATTGCAAAACAGCATGATGGACATTATCCATTTTAAATATATAATAAGTCATTGAGAAAAGAGATAAAACTTATAACATTGCATTACACAACACTCACTTAAAAAAAAATGCTAGCATTTGTTCTGGTCAAAAGGCTCCGAATAAACCAGTGTGACAGGGTGGCTCCGCTAGAGTGGGACATCTCTACTCTGGCCATGTGAATGCCATGGGGCGGGCCAGGCAAGAAAGGAAACCAGAGAGGAGAGAAGCCTGATGAATAATTTAAATCCTTGCTCACCCCACCCTCACCCAAGTCAAAAGTTTTTTAATTTCCTTTCTGATATGCCTATCACATTGGAGTGGCCCTTTTATTCATTTCTAGTGATTTTCCAGAGAAGACAATTTGGAAGACTAGATTAGACTAGATTATTATTATAAAGGAAAAAAAATTCTTTTTACTTTTGAGACAGTTTGAAAGTTATTTAATGAGTCCTAGCCTAGGAAATCTGCATTTTAGGCAAGAAAAAGAAAAAGAAAGATTCATAATGTTCAAGAATTTTTCCACTCGCGTGCTCTCCTTCCATTACTGACTGTCCAGTGAAGAAACTATAGCATTCAGCCTTGGCACATTGATATTCCACACCCCAAAGTCTGTTTTCCTAATCACAGTATATGTGTTTTTGTTTTTAGTCGTTTTCCTTAATAAGGATACAATCTAAGCAAGAAATCTCACTCCTTTTGCAAAGAACTTTGTAAACGGAACTGTCGCCTGCAAACCTATGAGAATTAATATGGGAGGAGAATTTTATTGTCCCAATAATCCGTGTGGAGTGCTAATTTGGAACAAAACTCTTAAACACCTGAGATGTAGCAATAATGGTCACAATTCTCAGCAGTATGCATTCTGCAAGGTTAGTGTTGACAAAAGCTCAGTTTGGTGAACTTATTAATGCTCCTTTGTCGAGACTTGCTAGACATGGAGTCAGAGTGCAGCAAATTATATTCTAGAAAATAGCAGTGTGAGTGCTAACTGCCAAACTGAGAAGGCAGATAGGGCTTGGTCAACACCTAAGACCTTCATTAGCTCACTGCTTTCTACACTACCACTAATAAGACTTCATGTCCATGTCCAGAAAGAGTGTTATCTAAAAGACCACTGGCTATTGCCTCCAAAAACCCTACGAGGACATAAAAAGAGTTGTTTAAGTGAAAGAAATCTGTCCTCTACTAGGTCATATGATGTGCTTTTGCTGCATGTCTACAAAAATAAAAATTCCCCAAACAGAAATGTATGAGATTCTGCTTTTCTTAAAGCCTGGTTCCGGTTTTTAAGCTCTATATTAAATCTACTCATATTTTAATGCTTCAAGTAGTATATTTATATTTTTAAAAAACATCTATTCCTCCTTTGCAAGAGGAGTATTTTTCTTTTTAATGTCCAATGTTTAAACAAAAACAGCTCTCTAGACAGAGTTTCTATGACGGACTGGATATAGAAAAATAAAACATAGTCTCATTTTTATTTTCCTGTTGACTGATCCTTGGTTGAGAAAAATCGGCTACTCTATTGGCTTCCCAGAAGTACTCTGCATGGCCTCAGCTCCCTACAGCTCTTAAGTTAAATTCTCACCCTTGGAGTGGGATGATGTAAAAAGCCAGTCGAGGCTAGCCTTGGGTCCCAAGGTATACAGTAATAGAACCAGAAAAAAAAAAAAAAAGATCCAGATTCTAGTGAAAAGCATGGTAGCTAGTGACTGCTGAAGATACACCTAGGGATGGGAATTTGTTTGTATGCCCTTAGTTACACAAAGTACAGGGTTTTTTTGTTTGTTTGTTTGTTTTTAAGTACAGGGTTTTTAAGGTGAATATTTTCCATGCTCCAAAATCTTTTTACTTTTCCTCATGTCAATATCAACTTTTCTTGAGCAGGATTAAATTACATTAATACCAACACTTCAAAGTAATCTTGTTAATCAATTCATTCATTCAACAAATATTTATGGAGTGCCTACCATGTGCCAAGCACTGCTTAGGATACATCAGTGAACAAAGATCCCTGCTCCTGACGGACTTAGCTTCTGGTGGATTGGATGGAAGGACAGACAATAAAAAGTAAACAGAACAGTAAAGTAAGTAAATCATATAGAATATTCTGGGTACATCTAGATCTTGTGAGACCTGAAGCTTATAAAACTTGGTAGACCTTCTTTAAGAAAAAGAATGCAAAATTACAAATGCAAAACTGGGTATGAAACCTTAACTTAGAATGAGAAAAGAAATCATAACCATTTACATATATTTTAAAACCTCACACATACTAAAAGTATTACAAAATCCATAAAAATCACAAAATGTTTTCAGTAACTCTAACACACTTTTTTTTGCTGCATTGTCTTTGATCACCTCTTCATATGATAATTTTATAACCGTTCTATAATTAGAATAGAAAGATAATTTGGAATTCCTTCTAACATGGTTAACCAAAAACTTTTTTTATTACTGATAGAAGAGTTTCTATCAGTTTCACAACTTTATTGGTCATTTCATATAATTTTTCAGGATTGATGTCAAATTTGAGGGAGCCTCCATCAGGTTTCTTTAAAATACTAGCTGTAAAATGTGGAGGAATTTTCCACAGATTAGCTGGCTCTGTTAATTTCACATCATGTTTCTCTTCCACCACCCACCTTCTTTTGGTGTGGACACTCTAGCACAGGGATTCTTAACAAGGGGTCCATGAACTTGAATTGAAATTCAAAAAAACATTATTCTTGTGGGGACATGTTGATATATATTAAATAATACAAAATATAGTGTGGACTTAGTAAGGGGTGCGTGGTTTTCACTTGACTAGCAAAGGGTTCCGTGGAACAAAAAAAGGTTAAGAATCCCTGCTTAGCACATATTCAGAAAGCAATATACTCTATAGCCAGCAGGTGATAGGAGCTTTCCTAGAAGTTCTTCCCATACCGTACTGGCAAACTAAATATTTTCCCAATTCCCCTTAGCCTGACCTCAAAAATGCCTGCAGCCACTTCACCAACCAGAAACAAGAAAAGTCATAACAGAGAGGAAGTTGGAGTAGAAAGAGACATACGGTCTTAACCAATTATAATTAAAATATGTTACATTTGCAAATTTTACTAAAACATGTGGCCATGTGAGCACACTACTGGGGCTCCTCCCAGGGTTTTGGAAGGGGCCTAAGCAAGGGAGGGGCCCTGCAGCATAAGCTTCATTGGCTTCATACTAAATGCACCTTTGAGGGAGATTAGAAAGTGGTAAGTGCTATGTAAAGAAGAAAAAGTAGAGCAGAGCAGAGGATATATGGTCTGGGATCAGGGAATGGGTTGGGCATGGTGGTTGCCACATTCAATAGGGTGGTCAGAATAGGCCTCATAGAAAGGAAACATTTAAGCAAAAACTTAAAGAAGGTAAGAGTTAGCCAAGCAGATATCTTGCAAGAGTGCAAGCAGAGGGAGACTTTCAGCCAAAAAAAAAAAGTATAGCAGGAATGTGCCTGGTATGTTCCAGGAACTTCAAGGAGGTTAGTGTGACTGCAGTAGAGTGACGAGGAGGGACAGTAAATAAATATGAAATCAGAGGATCAAGAGGTGGGACTCTTATACGGGGAACTACTGGAGGGCAACAGGGTTTCACTTACATTTTTTAAAGGATCTTAATAGCTGCTAGGTTGAGAGTAGACTATAGGGGGCATGAGTAAAAGACCAGTTATGATCTGATTACCATAAACCAAAGGGCGGGTGGTGATGGTGGCTCAAATCAAATATTAACAACGGACATAGTGAAAAATAATGAGAAATGGCCAGTTCCTGGTGTTCATTCCAGACTGATTTTATTTGCCTATTTGTTCATTAGCAGGGCTCGAAAAATAAAATTTGTGAAATAAAATATTTCTGAAACATGATTTTTACATCTATGGAAGTAAATAAATCAAACTAAATATAACTTTATGTGCAGTTTTAGTGAAGGCATAAAAATGTCAACAGAGCATTAAAAGAATCTTATTTATTATGAAGATTCTACAGAAATGGTGACCAAAACTTAAGCCACATGGGAAAGGATGACCTGAATGGGAGTCATGAGCTAATATAGTTCTTGGGCGGCCTTGACAGACATCACTTGTGACATCTATTTAAGGACTCGTGTAAGGCCTACTTCAGTGCCATTATGTGGCCTTTAATGCTATAAGTCTAGTTAATAACTAGCTGTGGGGAACAGCAGGTTCCCAAAGTCTCGGTAACTGCTGGGCAGACCACCCAGGAAGCTCTTATGTGCATGAGCAGAAGGTCAAACACCTAGGCTTCAAAAATGCCTCAGGATGCAATGCTGTCAAGAGGCAATAATAGAAAAATGACACCACAGTGTGTTGCCAAAAGTTGGGAGGCAGTACAAAAACAGGATTTACTAGTAGAGTCCCAAGTGAAGAAAATGAATATAAGATAGTCCCAAAAATTAACCAACATATTTCAGGTGAGTAGGATTCATTATGTTGGAATAAGATGAATTTGCTTGTTGTCTTAGATTGGGGTCCCCGTGAAGCAGACTCTGAGACCAAGATTTGTCTACTGGAAGTTTATTGGGAATGTTCTCAGGAATAAAACCGGTAAGAGCAGCAGGATTGAGCAGAGGGAGAAGGTGACCTGGGATGTGGTTGCAACAGAGGCTCCAGCTGGTTCCTTGGGGAGCTGTGGAGCTGGGATGGTCCTTCAGAGGCATCCAGAATTGAGGTAAGGAAGCCTTGCCTTTTTAGCCCCACTAACAACCAAATGTTGGATTCAGGCTGCCACCAGGGTGGGGACTCAGTCTTCAGTGAAGCAGCTCCTTTCCACTGAGGACAACTGTCCTGAGGGATTCAGCTATGGCAGCTGGAAGATGGGTATTTTATTCTTGAAGTGGGGATCCAGGCAATGTGGCACAGGGTCTGCTCTACAAGTACACGGTAATTCAGAGTGTAGAATGCACTGTCACAGACATAAACTCATTCAATATTCAAAGTAACTGGATTTTACAGATGAGGCTCAGAAAGGTTAAGTGACCTGCTCAAGGCAGATCTACTCTTAAGAGGCAAGGAAATCTTTAGACCTCAAGTCTTTTGATGTTTTTAATTACAGATATTATATCTATTATTAGAGACTCTAACAACATGAAACTTAATATGAAAAAATTTTAAGGCATAGAAAATTATTTTATAGTAGAAGGTAGAAGTTTTTACCAACGCCAAAGAACATGAAAATGAAAATGGAATAGTTTTCTAATGTGAGTAGCTAATTAGCCATGAAAAACTTTTGATCCAATCAGAATTCAAAGTCACCTTTGGAGACTGAAAATGAACTCTCACTGAATTAAAATTATGTATGCATGAAATCAAATAAAGGTATTGTTACTTTTTCCATTTTTATAAATTTGCAAGATAGGTTTTAGAATATCCACATTTTCTACATTTTCCCAAAGGCATAACATACTATTAATCAAACAGTAAACATGTCTAACCTTAATATTTGGTTATGATGATAATCCCAAAGCAAATATTAAAATTATATCAATCAGGAGGACGGATGTGGCTCAAACGGTTGGGCATCTGTCTGCCATATGGAGGGACCTGGGTTCGATCCCCGGGACCTCCCGGTAAAAAAAAAAAAAAAAAAAATTATATCAATCAGGAAATGAAAATTGAACAATGAATTAATATTTATCCTACATATAAGAAAAAGTGTCTTAATGCCTAACACAGTTGTGTTTAAACAGTACTTAACAGGTAGAGAGACCTGTTTTGCCCCTGGAAATGAAAATGCACTTAAAGTGAAAATAAATGATACAACTGTTAAACTTCATCAGTCTAAATAGTATCTGGACCAAAATCCAAATAACACTTTTTTAAAGCTCCAAAAAAGATATACTTAAAAAATAGTTTTAAGGGACATTTAAAATTTTATCTGTAAGTTATAGCAGAGCCCACCCTTTAGAAGTATATAAAGGGGGTAGCTGCCTATAGGGTAGGATTTTATGGGTGAAAGGAGAGACTGTAATCCCAAAATATCTCTCCCTCAATTTGCTAACACTTGACATTCCAGTTAGAGATTAACTCCTCTATCATAACTAAAATACTGCAGCTCTGTGAAAGGAAATGATGAAGAAATAGCCTTATTGGTTATTGATCCTTTAAGGCTGAGATTTTCAATCCAGACTCCTTGTAATAATCCCTGCTAGAGATGGGGGGAACAGTAGCCCCAAATGGCACATCAACCCTCATGATTGGGAGTGTGGGGATATCCCCATCCTGGTAAATCCTACTTTTATCTATTTTATATAGTAGATTTCAAGAAAGGACTCTGATGTAAGAAAAAAAAAAATTTTTTTTTTTAACTACTGTCTTAGCTTGAAAGAAAGTGTGGCAAGTCTTTTTCCTAAGAGCAAATGTTGAAGAATGGGTGGCTAGTGAGAGCCTGGGGAATCCGGGAGCCTGGGGAACCAGGGAGGTTGAGTTGGGGGGTAGGGGTGGGATTAGGGGAAGGCATCACCTCAAAAAACGGGCCAAGAGATGCTGAGGGTAAAGAGACCTAGAAGATGAACCAAACGGGCTTTACAGTTTCCTTGGGAGTAGGGCTGCATGCTTTTTCTTTAAACATTTAAAGCCACATTTCAACATTTTGTTATAGTATTTAAAGGAAAAAAAGCACACACACACCCCTTTTTCTGTGTCTCTTGATAAAGTAACATTTCTAATACAAAGTGCATGATTCTGAAAAAATATTCTCTTTGTAAACAATTATAGCTCTCACTAAGTTCAATATCTGAAAATGTTTAAAATTATCTGGAAGACATTGGCAAGGTAAATGTGCTTGCCTGTCAAGTACTATAATAAGTAATTTCAATAAGCCCTTTATAAATGAGAATATTTCAAGGAGAAATGGGACATAGATTTCACTTTGTCTAAAATTAAATTTAATAAGGATTAAAATATCAGGTATGTAGGCCCTGTCAGTAGCCGAGTATAATGTCATATACTACATACCAGGGTTAAAGGTTTTTGGAGGCTTCTGGGCTCAACACATTTCCTCTCATAGAAATTAAAGGCTTTTTTGATGAGAAAAACAAAGTTACATTCCCCCAAATTCTATTTTACTAGAGAAGATAGAATTAAATATAAAACCAATTATCAGCCTTCCCCAAATTACTAGCCTCAGAGATCATATTCTCACCTTCAGATAGAGTATCTCCTTAATGCTATTGATTTTCTTTTGTTTATCTCAAATATTCATTCAAAAAGAATTTCCCCCTAAAATGAATGAGTACTCTGAGTAACTAACACCTATACAAAAAGCTTACTATCTACAATAATACATTTTTATTTTTAGGAAATAGTCCATTTTTTACCATAAAATATTATTTAAGCTGTATATATAATCTTAGGTAGATATAAATGCATCACTTCTTTTGCACTTACTAGTAAATGTGTATTTGTTTATGTTCAAATGATGAATTTATGCTTTAATATATTCATGATGAGCCAGACTAACATAGATGTCAGTGTGTTATCCAGGGGACCAGAACATATGTAGGAAGGGAATCTCAGCAACTTGAGCATATCAAACACTCTGTGAAAAAACTAATTGAGAGGTAAAAACAAATTAACTGCTATGGAGAAGGACAATCTCCCTGTGAGAGAGTGTGTGCCTTCAACAGTAAGGTTCGGTGGTTGCATTTAGTCTGCGTAGCTGCTGGGACAGTCATAAAGCTCTGGCCCATGGACTTTCCCTGCTGACTGCCCACCTGGCAATTCTCTGGGCGCCTTCAAGGATGTCAGGTATGCACAGAGAAAGCCTGTCTCATTACAACAGGCACTGCATGGGAGCTAATGCCCAGACCAATTGCCCTTCCCTGGTTTTGATACAGACACAGTTTTTCTCTTCAGCAGGTCTAGCAAGAGGAGATTGGATCTTCTTGCACACAGAGATTTACACCTGGGTGCAGATGCCTGTCAGGAAATAGGCTAGGGTGAATACAAGGGATATCTTCTTCACAGCCAACAAAATAAATAAGGCAAGATGGGAAAGAGCACTGCAAAGAAGAGTAAGTGAGAAGATCCAGAGCCTGGTTCTAATTTGCTATCCCATGAGACGTTGGGATGTATTGACAGGGTCTCAATTTCTTTAGCTTTAAAATGGGTGGTGCAACATTTGTCTATTATGGTAAAATCTAGATCTGAAAATTGATTAAATATCTCCATCACATTTTGTCCAATGTTTAATGAATGTTTTTAAAATCACAAAAATACCTTGAATATTCCAACTGTAATCACAATTCCTTTTAATATGAATGTCAAGTTGGCATGATTTACTACTAGTATATAGGGCATATCCCAAATTTGTTTTCCCACTGTTGACTCAGATAGATTAGGTGAAATAACAGAGGAGCTCAGACTTAAATACTATCTGAGAAAAGAGGATAAATGGGAGAGGCAAGGATCAAGGAATACATAGTGGAAATAAGGGCATAGTATGTACACAAAACAGTGAAGAGGCCACCCAAAAATATTCTTTTCTCGATTTTATGGATAACTGCTCTCAGTTATCTGCTTCCATTCATTTAACTGCTCCAGTGATTCCTAAATATTTAAATAAACTTCCTGTTAATACAAACGGATGGTTAGAGAACTTTAAAAGGAGTTTAAATGACCACGAAACAGTATGCAAATCTCAAATAGTTTTGTGGTGCTCTTGTGCCATTGACACAGCATATTCAGGTACCCAAAGCATAGGAAAGGCCAAGGGTATTATGGGTAAAAGTTAGGGTCTTTTCTATTATCAACCGATTTGCCCAAATATAAACAGGCCTGTAAACTAATGTGATTAAGTTGTAGTAAAAAGCTGGGAAGACCTACACATTAGTTTTATTGTCAACAAAAAGTGTCATGTTGTTCTAATTTTATGGAATTAATCATGGGCTTGGGCCAAGATGATGTCCTAGGCTTCTCTGCATCTTCACACAGTACCTAGCAATTCCTTTTGCATGATATGCATTTGATAATGGGTGGATTTACTGATTTACTCACTTAAAAAATATCCTTTTGTTTTGTCATTAGGAATCTAAAAACTTAGATGCATACTACCCAGAGGATGAACTAGTTCCTGGACAAAGGCACACCTTAAAATAGAAATCTCTGAATCATTCCTTTAACAAAGCTTACATTTTTTTATCCTATAAGGGAGCACTATAATCAACAAATATAAACATAGAAAGCCTAAAACAAATTTCCAAATCACAGCCTTCTGGATTTTGCTTTTATCCAAGTTACCAAATTCTACCATATCTCCCTTGCTCAAATCCAGAGTGCATTTATGTGAAGTTAATGAAGCTTAAACTTAGGCCCCTTACTTACTCCAGCCGCTGGGCTGCTGGGAACCATAGAGTGTTCTAGGTGAGGTGAGGAAACCAGACAGCCATCAGGAAGTATTTTTATGTAAGCATTTCTGATAAACTGCCTAAAAAGGATCTCAGAAGAAAGAAACTGAATTTCCAAGACTATTAATTTGTTGTGATTGACTTTCTCATTCTAAATAAATATTCATTTTCAGACCTAATTGGGGTGGCCACCTGATCATACAATCTCTAAGCTCCAGAGAACCTGGATCTGCCTCTGATCCCAGCAAGTGGAAGACAACCCTCAGAATTTCATTGACCAGTTGTGGATGAAAAGCACTAATCCCAGTGAAAGGATGCCCCTGTCCCCATCTTCTGCTCTGTTGCCCCTGCTTTCTCCCACCTACTGACACATTACACACTCTTGCTCATCAATTTTCTGTAACAATCACCCACCTTCCTACTAGTTTTTCCACCCACCAGCCCCTACAGATTTGCTCATACCCTTTCGTATCAATCCTTTCATTCAGGCATCTTCCTGCTCTCCAAGGGAAATGCCAACATTTCTGACAGGATCTCCATGGGGATGAAGAGGAGGAGGGGTTGCAGGGACAGAACAGGGCTGGAAAGGCAGGAGTCACTGAGCCATGGCTAAAGCAGATGTTCTCATAGTGGCTGGAGCAGGGGGTGGTAACTGGCGATATGGATAAAGGGAAGGTTTGGAATAGGAAGAAGTTGCTCCAAAAACTTGCTGCCTGAAGGGCTTTGTAAATTATGAAGCAGGTTTGAGTTATGACCATTAAAGGTAAACATGATAATTAATAAATAAAAAACCATCCCATCACCCTAAAAAGGTGCTATGATGTGGAGGGCATGAGAAGGTACCAGAATACAAAACAAAACAAAACATAGTCACACTGTGGTTGTGACTATATAGGACATGTGAATGCATGTGGAAATTATGTGCACAGGGTGAGAATAGTAATCTAGGAACAATGTGATTATGGGTGATAAAAATATTTTCCTAAAATTCCTCTAATGTTGTTACTTCTTTTTTTCAATTTTTGTTTTTAAACAAGGAACCTTCCTTCTGCAGAAATGGTCATCCACATTTAGACTGTTCTCAGTTCTTTATCTTATATGTTCATTTAAACTTGGCACTGTATTATGCCATGTGATAGCAACAATGGGACTGAGGCAATATGAAGCACAGAAAGAGTGTGTCCTTTTAAGAGGTCACCTACTAAAAGTTAAAACAGGAGTATAGCAAAGGACCTAACCAAAAGCTGATGATTTTTAATTGTCAATGAATGATGTAATGAGGATGAGAAACTCAGCAGAGAGGTAAAGGCAAAATATATGATATGAGAAAGCACTCTAGGGGATTTTGAATCACACCCTGCCTCTGGTCTCTAGTTGAGAAACACTGCTCAAGTAGTTGATGATGGCTATAATCGATTATTTTGGTTTTTAGAATTGAGCAGTAGACTTATATATTTAACAGATTGATATAAATCATCAAACAGAGAATATTAGAAAGATGATCACCTCATTCATTTTTCTTCTGTCGGACATTTTTCTAAGATTAAAATGAATAAAAAGGGGGAAAAGTTTTACTATAGTCACAAATTAAAAATGTATTTGTGTATTGATATATCATCTAACAATCTGCAAATTGCCATAAGATGGGGGAAAGTTGTTCGTAACCAGAAAAGACAGGGCCATTGCCCACAGCAAGTTATAGGTAGCTGAGTTAGTGATGGTGTCTGACTGAAGGGCAGCTCATCCACAGGAAAACAGACAATTGCTATCAACTGAATCTGGAATCAGTGCAAGATGGTACACTTTGGCCTTTGTTCAATATCTCTTTGGTTGTAATTAGCAAGTTCTAATTAGCAAGGGAATAGAGAAAGCTCCCCAGTTTGAAAAGATTTGCAATTCTGATTATTTAGGGTATACTTTGTGAACCAGTTTTGTCTCTACTGTCTGGCTATTTCAGACAGGCCTACTGTGGAAAGCTACAGATCTCAGATTCTTTTCTACCAGTCCAGACATATGCAGGGAAGGGAGCGAGATGCAGACATGCATTACCATGGATAATGCACAGTAATTTACTTACAGTATTTCATTTGATTTTATATGAGGAAATGGTACATGTCCATTTGCCTTTCATGACCAACTTCCCCTCTAGCCCAATCACTGGAAAAGGCAGCCCTATGTAGTGCCTGACTCAGCCTCTTCCCATCCACTAGCCACAGATAGTTGAATTAGTATTGGGCACTTGATTCAAGGCTGGGCCAATCAAAATGGATTTTCTCTTTAAATAATTTGATCCAGATGACACCAAGACTAGTCATATAATTATGAACATTTAAACATAAAGGCCCTACATATATATAAAGGAGTGAAAAGAGAAAGAAACAAGAAATGGAAAAGTCTCACAAGGAAGCAGAGATGAGAGATCATGAGATCATGGGACTTAAAGAGCAAGGGATACAATGGAGTAGTGACTTTCATGGGAGATACTGCTATATTACCTGGCTTTCATTACTGTACAATTCTTCCTTCCCCTATGCCAAGATATTAAGCTGGGATAAAATTGCTAGCTCACTGCAGCCAACTGAGAGGGGAACAGACACCTTCTTCCTTGTTAGCAATTTCAAGGGAAAAGGGAGGGGAAGTCTGAGTGCTTTTCTTCAATGAATTCGGCCAAGCAGAGCCCACTTTGAATCTCCGACATAGAGGATCAATGCAGGAACACAGAAAAGTGAGCTGATTAGCACTATCTGCTGGCCTGTATGGAAATTGCATGGACAAAAACTTCACCCTCTCTGTAGCCAACCCCTGAGAGAAAATCTGTGCCCCACTAGTGAGTGCCCGGCCCTATTTTGAAATCTTAAGCTGGCCAATTTTAAAGACTAAGAATAAGTTGAACCAAATATCAAAGAATAGCTGTGGGGGGGAAAAACAATAGGCAAGAGAGAGAAATTAGTCAACAGAGTATATTCACCAACAGATATAGGCCATTATGTATCTTCCCATGTCTAGACATCAGCAAAAAATTACAAGCCATATGAGGAAAAAGGAAGAGATGGCCTAGCCAAAAGAACAAACCAAATATGCTGAAGAGATACAGGATTTAATTCAATTAATAAGTGATAATCACACAACTCTTCTAAATCACTTCAAAGAATTTAAAGAAAATATGGCTAGAGAAATAAATGATTTTAAGAAGACACTGGGTGAGCACAGAACAATTTGAAAGCCTGCAAAAAAAGTAACAGACCTTATAGGAATGAAAGACATGATGGATGAGATTAAAAATACATTGGAGGCGCATAAGAGCAGATTTGAATTGCTTAAAGACAGAATTAGTGATTTTGAAGGGAGACAGTCTGAACTGGAAAAGACAGGAGAACAGAAAGAGAAGAGAATAGAAAAAATGGAACAGAGTCTCAGGGAATTGAATGACAATGCGAAACAAACAAACATTGGCATTATTTTTGCCCCAGAAGGAGAAGAGAATGGAAAAGGGGCAGAAAAATGGAAGAAATTACAACATTGATGTGGAGGCAGTGGCCACTGGAGGCTCTGAGGGCAAGAGGAGGGAAAAACAGATGTAATATGGGGGCATTTTCGGGACTTAGAAATCATCCTGAATGACATTGCAATGACAGATACAGGCCATTATGTATCTGCCCATAACCTACAGAATTGTGTGGAAGAGAGTGTAAACTACAATGTAAACTATAAGCCATGTTCAGAGGCAATGCCCCAAAATGCATTTATCAATTGCAATGAATGTACCACACTAATGAAGGGTGTTATTTATGTGGGAAAATGTGGGAGGTATAGGGAGCAGGGCATATGGGAATCCCTGTATTTTTTATGTAACATTTATGTAATCTAAGTATCTTTAAAAAAGAGAAAGAAAGAAAAGGGGCAGAAAGAATATTTGAGGAAATAATGACCAAAAACTTCCCAACCCTTATGAAGGACATAAATATCAATATCCAAGAAGGACAACACACCCCCAAACAGAAAAAATCCAAATAGACCTACCCTGAGACACCTACTATTCAGACTGACAAATATCAGAGATAAAGAGAGGATTCTGAAAGCAGCAAGAGAAAGGCAAAGCATCACATACAAGGGAAACTCAATAAGATTAAGTGCCGACCTCTCATCAGAAACCATGGAGGAGAGAAGAAAGTGGTATGATGCATTTAAGGTACTGAGAGAGAAAAACTGCCTGAGAGAGAAAAACTGCCAGCCAAGAATTCTGTATCCAGCAATGCTGTCCTTCAAAAATGAGGGTGAGTTCAAAGTCTTCACAGACAAACAAAAACTGATAGAATATGTTACCAAAAGTCTAGATTTGCAAGAGATACTAAAGGGGGTGCTGCAGCCTTAAAGGCAAAAACAAGGGTGAGAGATTTGGAGAAGAGTTTAGAAATGAAGATTATTAGGAAGGGTAAATTAAAGGATAAGAAGACAGACAATAGTATGATATGACAACAGAGAGCTGAAGGACAAAATGGATGAAGTAAGTAATGCCTTTACAGTAATAACACTGAATGTTAATGGATTGAACTGCCCAACAATAGACATAGACTGATAGAATGGATAAAAAAATATGAGCCATCTATATGTTGTCTACAAGAGACTCACTTCATGGCTCTTCTGCCCCTTCTCTTTGAACCTATAGTTAGTACTAGAGTTGATAGGTTTATGTCCAGGAGACTTAAATCTTTGGGCTTTCCATGTGCTAGATGGGCCCTGAATCTCAAGAGATACCTACTCTCCAGTTCACAGGACTTGCCCAGGACAACAAACAAGGAAATGACGATGGACAATGCCCATTCCAAGGAACAAAGAGAGTCTGCAACTGCAAGCAAGATAGTCCAATCCATCTGCCCCATGGGATCTAAGCCCCCTCTCAATTAGAGGCAGAGTGGGCATCACCATCCCCAAATCCTCAGGATTGGGGAATGAACGATGGACTAGAGTAGACTTTGTTGGGAAAGGGTGCTGTATTTTGTGGAATGCCATTTCTGCATCAATTGAGATGATCATGTGACTTTTTGCCTTTGATGTGTTAGTACGGTGTCTTGCAGTGATTGTTTTTCTTGTGTTCTGCCCTCCTTGCTTACCTGGAATGCGACACACTTGTTCATGGTATATTAAAAA
The DNA here is from genome assembly GCA_026826555.1 of Tolypeutes matacus. Taxonomy (NCBI): domain Eukaryota; kingdom Metazoa; phylum Chordata; class Mammalia; order Cingulata; family Chlamyphoridae; genus Tolypeutes; species Tolypeutes matacus. The sequence continues at coordinate 17,663,886 of JAKSZT010007815.1, read as the reverse complement.
AAAATGGACTCACTTCAGACATAAGGACACAACCAGGTTAAAAGTGAAAGGCTGGAAAAAGGTATTCCATGCAAATAGTAACTAAAAAGAGCTGGAGTAATCCAGATAAATGTAAAATAACATTATAGTATATGAACAATAATTACTCAGTGCAACTGGCAAATTGTTCCTGTGATCAGTATTCTGTAATTTTTTTCATACAAAATAAACACTTGCTTTTAATTGAGGCAGGCTGGAGAAGAGACATATTTTTGGATACTTCATTTTTCTTTAACCCTTTCTTATTCAAACTCTTTAATTAAAATAATCTATCTGGATCAGTAATGATTTAGTATGGCTACTGTTGAACAAGATGCTGAGCTTTTCTGCCTCATAAAATTATTGGCAAATTGTTATCTGCTGTAATTCATTCCAAATAGATGTGAAGAATTCCCAAATAGGAATTTGATTATCAAGAAAGAATTATGGCCTAAATGGAAATTAAATAACTAAAACAATAATTTATTTCATTTTAAGAGATTATTATATCCAATGGTTAGAGCTGTAATATAAAAATTAGAATTATGGTATAATTAATTGCTATTATATTTGAATTATTATTTACATTTATAAATGTTTGTTATGCTATTTTTTAAAATTGATTACATTAAATCTAACCTGGCCTTACACTCTCATTTAAAATTTGTAATTTCTTTCAATCTATTTTTCTATTTACAATTTTACAATAAAGGACTTTTTTAACAACTAAAAAAAAAGCCATTGATAATACATTTTGTATAGCCCATATGGAATGTGAATATATCTTAATAAAACTGCTTAATAAACAAATAAATAATTGTGCAAGAATAGCCAGAAATAGTAGCTATGTACAGCAGGGGAAATAGAGAGATTGAAAGGTAAGGAATTTTCTTGTTTGTCTGTTTTTTGTTTATTATTATTATTATTGAAATAATGAAAATGCTTTAATAACGATTGAAGTGATGAACACACAACTATGTGATTATATCAAATATATGGATTGTACACTTTGGATAAATTGTATGCTTTATTAATTGTATCGATAAAATTTTTTTTTTTTTTATTTCAGACACAGGCATAGGCATTCCTGTATACTCATAAACACATTTCTTCACATTGCCCTTAACTTGGATATACTTCCTGCCTAATTTACGTTCAGATTCTATTGTTCAAATGTTTGAAGTTAGCACTCATTGTCAGTTAGGTCCCGATTACAACCTATTCAATGTGATATATAGGCAGTTACCTAATCAGCAGAAAGAATTTAAACTAACTGTGAGTCTAATTAGGTGCCTTAGGACTGGCTGACTTCACTTATTATCACCATATAAGACTGGCCGTTCCACCTACAGAAGTCTATTTCTTTACTCTCTAATTTTCCCTATGAAAATGAATCTAAATAAATTATTTAAATAATTATTTAATTATTTAAAATACTAAATAAAATAATGTGAAGTTGCTCATTTTGTAGATAAGTTCCAAGAAGAAAATTCTCGCATTCTATAATTTCAGGATACATGAGTTTGCTGCTAGCATCTGCCACTTTACTTATATAAAAATATAGAGAAAAGGGGAGCAGATGCAGCTCAAGTGGTTAAGCACCTGCTTCCCATGTACAAAGTCCCAGGTTTGATGCCCAGTACCTCCTAAAAACAAACTAATGAAGAAACAAACTCTCATTGGGGAGTGCATGTAGCTCAGTGGTTGAGTGCCTGCTTCCCATGTATGAAGTCCTGGGTTCAATCCTTGGTACCTCCTGTATTAGTCAGCCAAAGGGGTGCTTTTGCAAAATACCAGAAATCGGTTGGTTTTTATAAAGAGTATTTATTGGGGTAGAAGCCTACAGTTACCAGGCCATAAAGTATAAGTTACTTCCCTCACCCAACTCTGGGAGGAGTCCAGCTTCCTGGGTTCCTCTCTTCCCAGGGCTTGATTCTCTCCAGGTTCAGCTGCTTGTTCTCTCCACAAGGCCAGCTGTAGACTATCAGGTGAAGGGTTTACATTAGGGTTCACATATCTTCTGTATGCTTACTTCGCGGGGCTCCAGCTCAAGACTCCAACATCAGAACTCCAACTCAAAACTCCAGCTCTGTCCTTTGCCATGTTTTTTATCTTTGATTCCCCACCTACCAAGGCGCGGGGCTCAACACCCTACTGACATGGCCCAATCAAAGCCCTAATCATAACTTAATCACACCCAGAGGAACAGACCAGTTTACAAGCATAATCCAATATCTATTTTTGGAATTCATAACTATATCAAACTGCCAAACTGCTACACCTCCTAAAAAAAATATATAGATATGTATATAGATATATAGATATATTGATAAATAGATAAATATATAGAAAGTTTTGACTGATCAACAACTTGGGGTGAGAATTTCTTTGTTGGGTGTTATTGACTCTGTCCTCAACCCTGTCTGTACAATAGAATTACCTGGGAGCTCAGAACAAAAACAAAAAAAAAAAAACCCTGATGCCTGGACCACACTTGAAGATGTGCTGGTAAATGTTTAACAACATGCTAGGGAAGGAGACATTTTTATAAATTCTATTGATTTAAAGAAATATAGCACATAACTTGCAAGTAATAATAAAATATACAATACTCATTATTGTAAATTCCACATAGGCAACTCACCTCACTGAAGGCTTTCACTATTTTTAATTTTTTTATTAGAGGAGTTGTAGGACTACAGAGAAATCATACAGAAAATACAGAGTTCCCATATAACACCCCTCACACAAGAGTTTTCCCTATTATTAACACTTTGCATTAGTGTAGTACATTTTCACAATTGATGAAATAACATAATTATACAATTAACTATAGTCCATAGTTTACATTAGGGTTCACAGTTTGTGTTTATAGTCCTGTTTTGTTTTTTTAATTTTTATTCTAGTAACATAAATACAACCTGAAAGTTTCCCTTTTAACCACATTCAAATATATAATTTAGTGGTGTTAATTATATTCACATTGTTGTGCTATAATCACTGCCATCCATTAACAAAACTTTTCCTTCATCCCAATCAGAAATTCTGTATCAATTAAGTATTAACTCCCCATTCCCTACCCCCGCCATGGGCCCTGGTAACTTGTATTCTAGTTTCCGACTCTATGGATTTGCTTATTCTAATTATTTCATAGCAGTGAGATCATTTTGTTTCCGGCTTATTTTACTCAACATGATGCCTTCAAGGTTCATTCATGTTGCCTCATGTATCAGAATTTCATTCCTTTTTATAGCTGAATAATATTCCATTGCATGTTTATAACATATTTTACCTATACATCTGTTAATGGACACTATCTTTTGGCAATTGTGAATAATACCGCTATGGACAATGATATACAAATATTTCTTCAAGTCCCTGTCTTCAATTCTTTTGGGTATATACATAGAAGTGGGTTTGCCAAGTCATATGATAATTCTACACTTTCTGAAGAACTGCCAAATTGCTTTCCACAACAGCTGTACCATTTACATTTCCACCAACAATGAACAAATGTTCCTATTTCTCCACATCCTTTCTAATACTTGTTATTTTTTGTTTTTATAACAGCAGTCATTCCAGTGGGTATGAAAAGGTAACTCCTTGTGGTTTTGATTTGCATTTCCCTAATGGCTAATGATATTGTGAATCTTTTCATGTGCTTTTTGGCCATTTGTATATCTTCTTTGGAGAAATATCTATTTAAGATTTTTTGCCCATTTTTAAATTGGGTTGTTTGTATTTTTGTTGTTAAGTTATGGGATTTATTTTTGCTAAGTCTCTTTGCTAAGTCTCATATTTGTAGCCATGTTTTGGTGGCAGTTGACAAATAAGTGCAGTTCTGACATTAACATTGATTGATATTTTCATCCATGTTAATGGGTAAAACAAAAGTGAAAGAAGGAAAACGTACGTCAGAACTGCTCTTGTTAGTCAATGACATAAGCAATCTTTTGCTGAATCAGATAATAGTTTTTGTATACTGGAAGAACATGTCTTCGATTTTTTTTTTTTTTTCCACTGGGAAGTCCCAGGGATTGAACCCAGGTCCCTCCATATGGGAGACGAACACCCAACCACTTGAGCCACATCTGTCCAATGTCTTCAATTTTTTGTGCTATTCACAATGCACCAACTACAAAAACTATAAATGTTTAAATTTAATCTGCATTGTGAACATTTTTTTCCATTGCTTACTTAACTCTAGACCAGGGGTTGGCAAACTCTTCTGTAAAGGGCCAAACTGTAAATATTTAGGTGTTTCAAGCCATCTGGTCTCTATCTCACCTACTAAACTCGGCTTTGTAATGTGAAAGCAGCCATAGACAATACATTAACAAACAGCTGTGGCTGTGTTCCAGTAAAACTTTATTTGAAAAAAAAAAACAGCAGATTTGGCCCACAGGCTGTAGTTTGCCATCCCATGGTCTAGACAATCAACAAAACAATAAACCAAGCCTTCATTTGTAGCATTTGCCCATTTCTGTGGTATATATACTCTTACTGTGTCCAATTTCAAGTTATCAACCTGTCATCACTGACATGAACTTGGGAAGAAATGTGCATCATATACTGTTTCCACCAGGCAGATACACTAAGCATAGATAACCTCCAGAGTATAGGTAAAAGTAAAATGTAATAAAATAACTAAGAAGTGAAGAGTATTTGTTACCTTTGTTTTTAATATGATCTATTTAATTTAAATTTATATAATTTAATCTTTAATAATGGCTATATTTGATAACTGGCTCACAAAATTCCTGCAAATTTAACAATTGGTTCTCACAAATCAGTGCAAGCTGGCTACAACACACCAATTAAATCAAAATCTCTTGGGAGGCGGGGAGTCAGTGGGGTAGAGACTGGGCACTGGTCGTTTTAAAATCCAGATGTTTCTTACATGTAGCCAGGATTGAAAACCACTGCCCAACCACCTGAGGATGGGGCTGATGTCCAGATTTCTTGGGAAGTGGGAAGAGGAATTTCTTCTACGAAAGAAATTGGATGTTCCAAAGGAGAAAACTGGGGTTAAGAAGAGAGAGAAGTGAATGCGACTAAGTACTCCCTGTGGGGGAGGGGGAATCCTAAAGAAGGATAATGCCTGAGTAGTGGGAGGAGGGAACTCTGGAGATGGGACTAGGATGACCAACCAGCCAGTTTGCCCAGAACTGAGGGATTTCCTGGTCTGTGGGACTTTCATTGCTAAAACTGAGGAAGTCCCAGGCAAACCAGCATGAGTTGGTTATTGTATTAATGAAATACTAAGTGACCCTTCTCCGTGATCTTACAAAACTTGAGTGAAATAGCAAATGCCACTATATTTCTGATATAGTTGAAAATTTAATGCAAGCCATTAAAGGGAGCAAAAGTTTTACCAAGCTTGGCTCTCTGCAGAAAAAGTGTCAGCTACTGTAAAAGAGGAGAATTACTGACACCTGGGTTAAATCCATTTCCTGTGCTGGGTGAGTCCATGGTACTATGCAGTAAGAACACTGGTTATTCTTTCCCACCATCCCCTCTCCCTGGAGTTAGCTGCTGCGCTGTTGATCTACAAATCAAATAAGCTTCTTGGTCTTGAAGTTTTTTCATGGTCCTATCCTGGGTTCCTTTACTCACTAATCTCATATATCAAATGGGCCAAGCCCTCAAACTATTTTCTTTTGAAACATTTTAATCATGGCTTTAATATGACACTCTATCCTGCTGACCAATGCAATTTCTATGATGAAGGAAATGTTCACTTCTTCATTGTCCAATAGAGTAGCCACTAACCATATATGGCTATTGAGCACTTGAAATGTAGCTGGTATTGCTAAGGCACTGGATTTTTTATTTTAATTAATAAAAATTTAAATGTAAGTAGCTATATGGGACTAGTCGCTACTATACTGGACAGCACAGTAAGTCTAAATAAATACAACATGGCTTTTTATGTATACATAAATTTCCTTTTTTGTTTACTGGTATGTATAGAATTTGAGGCATATTGAAAGAGGAATATATGAGAGTAACAATTCAAATCCGAGAGTTAAATATTTGCTATCAATCCCATGTGCTAATGTAAATAAATGATAGAAATAGTTCAGAAATAAGCAGAGAACTTTGGAGGGGAAAACAAACATTTTTATTTTTTCTAGATCAGGCTACAGTTCATATGATAGTTGCTAATACAAACGAGTAGGGATGAATGTCACTAGGCAACCATATTCTCTCACTTGGTTTCTCTTTTAACCAATAGCAAATCCTTTGGAAATTGGCAAAATGGAACTGCAGCTAAGTCAGAAACCTCAAAGAGAACAATGCTACTGATCCCTAGGAATCCTGTGATCTTGGTGTCACTTGAATATCACTTCCTAAACCCTTAGCTGACCAGCACAGACTATGAGAAATAAATTATCCCGTTTAACGTGGAGTTACATTTCCCCAGAGGTCAATTTTACATGGTGTTGTGGGTTGAATTGTGTCCCCCAAAATGATATGTTCAAATTCTAAGCCCCAGGAGCCACAAATGGGATCTTATTGGGAAATAGGATCTTTGCAGATGTAATCAAGTTACAGTGAGGTCATACTGGATTAGGATGGGCTAATGACTGGTGTCTTATGTGAAGAGGGAAATTTGAACACAGAGACAGACATACAGGGAGAAGACAATCATGTGACGATTGAGGCAGATATTGGAGGGATGCTGCCATAAATCAAGGTACGCCTGGGGCCACCAAAAGTTGGAAAAGGCAAGGAAGGATTCTTCCCCTAGAATGCTCACACAGAGCATTTCCCCATCTGACACCCTGATTTTGGGCTACTATCCTCCAGAACTGTGAGAGAATAAATTTCTGTAGTTTTATGTGACCTAGTTTACAGTATTTTGTTACAGCAACCCTAGCAAAGTAATACACATGGTAATGTTCTAATTCGAAATACAAACACGGGAATGCCACATTAGAAATAATTTATAGATAGAAAATATAATGTTTATAATGCTATTTGCAGAATAAAACTGGATGTTAAGAATGAGGATTATAGGGACGAAGGCTGATCAAAATGCAATCACTTTAAAGGTTATCAGAGCCCTATGAACATAATCAAAAGGAAATGAAGAGTTGTATTAACAGTAGTACCTTAGTTAGAAAAGGTCCATATTTTGGCTGAGCAATTCGTATTTTATTATTCATAGTCTCTTGAAATGTAGGATATGAAAATATAGAAGCATATGAACTTTATGGACTTAATGTGGATACTCTTATCATGAAAAACACGAATATAGATTTCCTAGGTATTCAATGCCTAAACCACTTTAGACAAGTATGAGTTTTATTTTTCTTTTCCTAAGATACAACAGCAGAAAGCAGTTAGGACATTTAGCCATCTTGTTCTGACAAATAACCAATTCACCTTTATTCCCAGTATATTCTTAAGTATTGATTTTTCCAAGTGAACTCAGACATGTGTCACATTTATCCAATATAGATCTTTTTCCTTGGAAATGTAGTTTGAACATCAATCAGTCAACTGGCCTTTCACCTCCAAATCCTATTGCCACTATCTATCAATTATTAAAGCTTGTCCATTTCTCCAAATAATTTATTTTTAAAACCTAAAATACACAGTGACTCCTGTGGAAAAAATTAATGTTTCTTTGGAGAGTATGCAAATGATCTGACCACATGATTAAAATGATCAAATTTCTTCCTTGAAATGACTGTTTTCTAGGTTAAAAAACTAGTTGAATTTTATAAATCCTCATTTCAAAGCCTCTAGGTATTTTCTTTTAAAGCATATCTCTCGAATGGTAATATTACAACGTATAAGCCAAGCTCCAGTTTAAGGAAGATAATATAAAAAGAAATTCCAGCTGAGTGGCCTTGTAACAAGGGTCTTCAAATAGAGTAGAATGTTTACATCTCTGTCTGAACCTAAGAAACATCGCAAAATGACACCCACCTTGAGGTGCAGTCCTCCTGGGAGATGAGTGTTTGCTGGAAGGCTTTTAATGTGTTGGTAGACATAAGAGGAGAATTGCTCCTGCTCAGCCTGTAATTGGGGGCCAAGTTTAGAGAGATGACCTCTGTTGCTTTTGATAGCTGTCTGCAATTCATCAATCAGCTTGCTCATCTGAAGGGGTTAAATTACAAGAATTGTTAGCAGGAAGTAATTGTTGATGTCACACCTATTAGATTTTTGAGTGCCAAGTCTGATGGGGGATAAACGATTCCAATACAAGAATTTAAGTACAGATCTATTTTTAGGTAAAAAGAATAGAAGAGATATATATCCCTTCATCAACAAATTTTATATATGGAAAATTTTCTAACCTGTTTACTTCAGTAATGTAGAATAGGTAGCCATATCAATTGCTAAGTGGGAAATATCTCTGGATATGAGAAGAAAATAGTATTTCAGGAAACATACACATCCAACAAGTTTGCAAAGGACTTTGAAATCACATAACAGAATAAGACCTCCCTAGGACTTTAAAAACTCCAATCGATATACAAATCACAATATTTCATTTTACTATAGTACTTTCCTTTTTGGAACATTTTAATTTTACTATATGTATGTTACATTTAAATATTTTAACGTATATATCACGTTCATTACCATTTAGTTGAACTTTTTATTAAATAACTATTTTTTCTTCCAGATATTTCAAAATATCATTTTCTTAAATTTATAAATACATTTCCTGAACTATCCAAACTTCAAAGACAATGCTTTATTCTAGATAATAAGTTGAATATATAACAATAAACATAGGATTTTTCCAAAAACAGCAAAAGCTTAGAAACATGTACTAAATTTCTAATCAGAATATTTAAGAAAGACATATGAACTTGACTGATTATTATTAACAAGACATGTTGAGGACTTAAAAACATAAGTTAATGTTTCAATCCATACAATTTACAAATTAAAAATCATTACTATTCTTTGTGATTTAAATATAAACTTATATTCTCTCTAATAAATTGGATTCTTTTATAAACACTATTTGATATATGGTAGTGGATAAAAGTGATGAATAGTAGAAATCCATTTTATCCATGACCGTTTAAAGAGATTAAATTAGACCCACTTAGAATTATGAATGATTCTGTACAGAATATATACTTTGAAATCTTGGGTTAAAATCCTGACTCCAACTTACTAACTGGGAGATTTTGAACAAATAATAAAACCCTCATCCATATATTATCTATAATGCCGGCCTTACTGTATTATGAGACTTAAGTGAAATTAAAGAATAGACAGCACAGTGTCAAACCTATAACAGGTGTCAAATGCACATGGTATATTATTTTAGTGTTTTCTATTATAAATCTAGGTGCTTTTTGCCTATCAAGGTTTCTGTTTTTTCTCAGACTATCTTTCCTGTCTTTACCCCTACTTCACATGAGGCTGATAGAAATACTGAACTATTTGCTGCATACTATCTCTACTTCACTTCAATGATTACAGATAAAATGGGAAACCCTTCTCCAAGAGTGTCCCATGTATTAGACACCTTATCCTCTTTCCATCTCGCCACTGAAAATATGGTCTTTACCCCAGTCCACACTCCAACTATAATGATTAATCTATGATTTCTATCCCTCCTACACAGGGTTCAGGGGAAAAAAGTCAATGAAGGCAAGTTTGTACTATTATCTATATAACTTGAATATTTATTTTTGTACTCTACATAATTCCATTATATATCTATAATTAAGTATTTGCAAAGAACTTCAATTAAGTTTAACTTTTCCCAAGAATTTTAGAGACATTAATGGGCCTATAAGCTGGCTAATTTTAAATGATTCCTATTTTTCTTATGTCTCCCATATCACTCTTATTTGTCCCTATGTGATCAACCATGTACCCCCTTTAAATAATCCTTTCTTCTAAATCAAAAGTTTGGCAATTTTTTTTTCTTTATCAAAGAAGTTGTGGGTTTACAGAGCAATACAAACTTTTTTTAAGGTACATATTTTCAGTCTAAGCTCTCATCTCATAACCTCCTCCAAAGTAGATTCCCAAAATACCTACTAAATGGTCTCCATGTCCCTAGTCTTTCCCCCTCTAATCCATCCTGACACTTGCACCATATTAATCTAGCTTGAGCAGCATTTTAAACCCTCCCAGTTTCCTTAAACCCCTTGCCCTGATTCTTTAGATTGGGATTCAAGATACAATTTGATCCAGCATGGAATTAGGGTTTATATTTCCACCAGACCCCTTCCCTCTAACTAGATGTTTCTTCTCACTGCCCGTATATCCCCCTACACACATGTATGCACACCCACACACAATCACACACACATATCCCCCTTCCATTTCTAGAATATTATAAAATGTTAGACAATGTTTAACCCAATGCTCTCAACTGACAAATAAAGAAACTGATGCCCAGAAACGTTGACCTGCACAAGACACGCTGACAATTAGTTTCTGTACCAAAACTACGGTCCAAGTCCCCTGATTCCTAGGCCACTGTTTTACAATTTACTTTCCCCTTCTATCTTAATCTACTCATCCTTCAATTTCCACTTCTCCCACCAGGCATTTTCCAAGACTTACTACTGGATATGAACATTTGGCACTTAATCAGATTCTGCTTTGTGCTATTCTTCACTTGCCATGTGGATCCAATGAAATTATAAACTATTCCCAAATGTCCTCCCCACTTTATATAGAAATCCCTTCATTCTTGGAAATACTTATATTAGGCTAGACAGATTTTTTGAAAAGAGCAATTAAAGGCGGATAGGGGCACAGCAGAAATCAAGGAAAGAAGAGTGGCAAGTGGGCCTCTCTCACAGTTATATAGATGCCGTCAGAATTTCCCATGTGACTTGCTTTAGCCAATGAGATGTGAGCAGAAGTAATGTATGCCACCTCTGATCAGAGGCTTTAAGAGATATTGTGTGTTTTTGCCATTGCTCTTTCCCCCTGCCATGAAAACAGCAATGTTCCAAGAGGCCATTTCCTCAAACTGGATCCCATACTGAGGGGGATATATGCAGAGTCACAGCCAACAAAAAATATGAGCAAGAAACAATATTTGTTTTAAGCCACTGGCTTATCAACTTATATAGCACAGTCTAACAAAACCTAATTCATGTATGGCTTTATACTGTATCCTTGTAACCTTTAATAACTCATTTAGTAGGTTACTAACAGGCAGTCCTTAATTATAAGTTAAAATGAAAGCCTATGGAAATTTCTATTATCCAGCCATTAGGAACGCCCCTCATGGTCCACCAGTGAAACTTCAACAAAACTTTGGAAATCATGAACATAGAAAGTAGAGAGAGGGAGGAGTCCTAATGGTGACACAAAGAGAGAGAAAAAAATGAGATAAAAAAAGAAAAACAATAAGAAAAGAGGATGAGGGAAGAAATAAAAAGGAGAAATTGGGGAAGATGAGCAGGGAAGAGAGAGAAGAAAAGAAAATGTAGAAAGGAAGAGAATATAATTTGTCAACTATGAAATCTAGTGATATATTTCTCTTAGGCTCCTCCTTTTCTTACTTTCTGAAATGAATTTCTGTACTTTCTAAAGGATCGTTAATCCTATAAGACAGTTGTAACATTTAAAATATGGAAATGATAGATGATTCAATATTAGTCAATGTTTTCAGTTTCATCTTCACCATCAGATAATACTACTTTCCAGCAATATTCTCCACAAAAATAAATAATAATATATATCATATTAAAATTCAATACTAAAACAGGCCCAATGACATGCTTTTATGGTTATCTGACAAAATTAAAAGCTAAGAACCAAAGGCTCTAAAGAAAAAGCCCATTTCTGGAAAACACTGATCCTCTCTAAGCCCATCCCCAGCCTCATGTGATTCAGAAAGTTATAGTTTTAGATACTCTGTAAAGTCTACTAAGAATAATGCAATATAGTTTGCTAGTCAATACACCATTCCCTTTGATTTTATGTTCTGTATTTTGTGCTCTACTGCAAGCCACCAAGAAAAAAAAAAGGAGAAATTTCAGACTTTGATTTAAGAGCATTTTTATACATGACTGGTTTTACTGTCACAATTCATAGCCTTCCGTGGATGGGAAATTTCATGTGACATCAGAAATCAACCAACCATACAATTGATGATGTCATTTGCATTCTAAAGAGCTATTGGTTAAAGCCTTAAAAGTTTCATCTGGCATGAATTCTTTTTTGCTTAAAAAATTATCTCTATCATTTTTGCCATTTTCTTTGGCCCCTGAGAATCTGATAATGTATATGAAGCAAAATTACACCACTAATCACCTGTTTGTTTGTTTTTTTTTTAAATAAGACCATAAAATAAGATGTCCTAGCAAAGATTAACTTATAACTTAAACATGGAAAGAAATATGTTGAGGATCCTGCCACTGACATTTTGATAATGTTTCCATTCAGTTTTACTTAAACTTTATGTAACTTTACATATTTATAAGGTCCTTTTTCCGTCAAAGTGCTGCATTTCTGTACTCAGTTATTATAAAAACATGACATCTTTAAAGACAACCCTACACAGGAACTACTAATATATACTAAAGTCTGGTAGGTAATACAACACTTCTGAGTTATTTTACATAATATGATTTTTTTCAAATCACAGATGTTGCAAAAAGAGAAAAATGTTCTTTAAAATTCTTCATCTTGAATCTTTTTTTTCTGCAAATCCTTTTTTTTTTTTTTCTCTACAAAAGCAATGTGAATAGGGGTAAAAGAAGACAAAACTTGACCTTTTGTGATCCCAGCATTAATGGGTCTGTTCATAATTCAATCTATTTGTGTGTGGGGGCATCCATGTGGAAACATAGAGCCCTGAGAGACATAAAGCCTTTCCCTTTAAACATTATCTGACCCTATCAGTCCCATTCACAAAAGAAGGCTTACGTATGCATATGTTGAAAAAATGCACCATCTCATTATCCAGCAGAAAGCCTACACATTTTACTCTTCATTCTCCATGGAATCATAGCAAGGAAGTGACACTTGTACGGAATTTCAGAGAGTGACAAATGAGCAGAAGGAAGAAAAAAAAAAGGAGTATTTTGGTTAGGAAACAAACCATACTTCTGAATGAATGCAAATGCGAATAGGTCTATAACATACAGGTAGGTTTTTGTAACACAGAGAAGTTTGGTCATGTTTGTATGCCACATGCATATAACCCATAAATTCAATTAATTTCTCAAGATTATTTATAACCAGAACAAAATATTATTCTGTTTAAAATCATTCTAAAAATTATACATATTGAAGTTGTACATTCTGAACCATGCATTCTGAATACGGTACTTTGGCTATTATTAACAACTCTTTGAAGAGCTCCTGATTTTTCTGGTGATGAATTCAGCTGTCAGCCTGAAAGCTGTGTGGCCCAGGGTCCAACTGTGTTATCAAGGAGGACTCCAGAGCACTTTGCATAGAATTGTCACTTGAAATCAGCATAAAGGATGACATTTATATATTGTCTTTAGGCTTAACATCCCTATCCACTCACGGGGCACATGATGATCGAAGGTGGAGACATTTTAAATGTCTGCATTCTTTCATTCATGACTCACCTGGCAATAGGGCTATGGTGATGGCAACAAGGATGATGTCAACTATACCTTTTTAGGTGGCTATAAGAATGTGCCTTTCAACAGGACCATAACTGATCAAGAGTCCAAGCTACTGTGCTCTGAAATCCAGAGCCAGATTGGCACTAAGGGCTGAGGGCAGCAGGGATAGCAAGGTAGGTCTATTCCTGTGAGTCACAGGGCTCCTCTGATGGTTAACTATGGCTCAAGGATATCCCAACAGCTTTGCCAAAAGTTCCTTAGATTGCACAGCAGTCTAGGATACTTCCACTCAATTTTCCTTTCCTCTCTCCTTTACTCAGGGTTAGACCTACATCTCAGTCTGATTGCTCTCTCAGCCTTACCCAGTTCTCTCCTTGTTTTCTCTCACAGGCATTTCTCCTAATAAAATCCTTATACATTTAATCATATTTTGACATGTCTTTTTCAGGCACCCTGAAATAACACACTTTTAAACTGCAAATAATAAATTACATGTTAGATTTCCATTAGATGGTTTCCAAAAAGCTTAATTTACTCTAACACATATATTAACCTCAAAGTGGTCTTATTGATGCATGTATTATTATTATTACCAGTTTTCAGATAGAGGAATTACATGAAATAAAACAAGATCTTTGAGACAAAACAAAAGGCAGCACAAAGGGAACAAAATCTGATTTTATTATGTTGAATTTGGGCTTTGAGTCATTTCTAGAAATGTAATTTCTTTCAAAAAAATTAATAAACCCATGAGCAAAAATTCTATTGACGTAATTACAGCCCCCCCCAATTTTTTTCATTTTTTTCTTCATCATCAGGGTTTTACATGTCTGTATCTGAATTATGACTATAAACTAATGTAAGTGACTGTTTCTAACCAAAACACTGGACCATATACATCCAAATTTGTATAACAACTTTCAAACCACTTAGAAATTATCTTTAATCTATGGAATGCATTTAGAAGTCAGGACATACATACATACACACACATACAATGCATATTCCCTTTACTGTGAACTTGAGTTTTAAAATAAACAAAAAGCATTTGGAGCCCTATCTGAGAAATCAAGTATGTGACCAAATAGGGAAATGCAAATGCAGTATTGGAATAAGTATACTACACCAAAAAAGAAACTGTGTGTATGTATTTGTATATGTGTGTATATATATATACACACATATACATATATGTATACATATATGCTTTTCTCATTTTCATATATATGTATGAGAAAGTATGTTTATGTAAAAGAAAAAAATCAGTCCTACCATCTTTTAGTAATAGTTTTAGATGTCCATGTGCTTTCATTGTGTAGTAAGAACATTGCAGTATATAGTGTTAAATAAGTATTAGGATGATGATAATAAAGAAGAAAAGAAGAAATACCAAATAAGTAAAAATACTGTTGGATTTTCCAAAAAGATCATTTTCATTTCCAATGTTACCAGTGATGTAGGATTAAAATTTATATTTATCATACAGACTGTTTTCCTGGGCTATTTCAGGTTTTTAATCCCTTTGAAATTACAAGTTTTCACAAAATATTAATTATTAAGATAACTGCAATATTTAAAAAGGAGAAAATACATTCTTCATTCTTTTAGATTATCTTCTGTATAATAATTGATGCTATTATAAATATAACTTTAATCATACTATTAATCTCAAGAGATACATCTACATTTCTTAAAGTTTATCATATAAAGATATTTAAGATCTTTAAGAAGATCTTAAAGCTTCTTTTTGAATTTACTATGAAAATCTAATACAACTCTCCAACTTATGTTTCAAATGGATAGAGGATAGTTTTAAAATTTATACTTAACAACCTAATCCTTTAGCTTAAGAGTCAGTGAAGAGGAACTTCCGGGAAGATGGCGGACAAGTAAGACACGGGAATCTCTTCTCCAGAAAAATAGCTAGAGGACAAGCTGAAACAGCACCGAAAAAGATCTTCTAGGGTTTAGGACAGCAGGTGAAGGCTGCACACCACCCAGAGGAGAGAGGGACAGAAGAGGGAAATCGGGACTACAGAGCTATGAGTTGCAAGTAGCAGCTTCTGCTGCTGCTGGCACCCTCCCCCACACTCTTCAGAATTCTCAGGCCCCTGGGCCTGCGGCCACAGACAAAGGGTGCTTCAGGGATCTGCCACTCCCGGAAAGGGGAGAGAGAGGGACACAGCCTTAGGCTGACTCAGGTTCTGACCTGAAATTTGGGCTGCAGAGCCCCACGGACCCTTCCACACGGCGGTTTGCCCTGGGAGCCTAGAAAGGACTGGAGAAATCTGACCCTCGCAGCCTCCATCTCTTCTAGCCTGGACTAATTGTTGAGGACACCACGGGAGAGAGGAGAGAGAGCCTGGGGCTGACCCTGCTTTGGACTCCCAGGTTTGGTCAGCCCTGTCCCGAGAGCCCTTCCAGGCTGGGTGGGGCTGCACCATTGTTTGCCTTGAGGCCTGCAAGGGGCTAAAGATATACAAACCTCCCAATCTCCTCCTCTACTAACAGGGACTGATTGTTGAGGATTCAGAAGGGAGTGGAAATATTTCCTAGCTGGGAAAAGGGGGGCACTACGAGAGAAGTCTGGAGAACTGACTCAGAAAGTTTGAATCACAGGGCTCTTAGCCCCGACAGGAAGCTCTATCACATTGATCTGGCCTGTGTCACAACAAATATGCTCTGACCAGGCATTGAATTGCGAGCTGCCAACAAGCGCCATCTCCTGGCAGACCAAGGAAGTGCACATAAGAAAATTAATAAGGAAGAGAGGCTTTTCCTGGCCTCTATAGCCTCCCTGCCCAAGGCCCTAGGAAACGACTCTACAACCAATTACTGGGTCCAGTGCCCAGTTTTGAGCAACCAGCAGAACAATCCTAACAATCAAGGTTGAGCCAAAAATCAAAGAGCGGTGGTAACTCACAGCCTCCTGCCACTAAAACCCCATAAAAGAGAAAGAGATAGAGCATCTAAGTAAAATACAAACTAACCAGATGCCTAAGCACCAGCAAAAAATTACGGGCCATACTAAGAAAATAGAAGACATGGCCCAAGAAAAGGAATACAGCAAAGTCCCGTAAGAGATGCAGAATTTGAGAGAACTAATCAGTGAGATGAGAACACATTTCCAAAATCAAATTAATGAGATGAAAGAGAATATAGTTAAAGAGATCAATGACATCAAGAAGTCATTGCGCAAACGTAAAGAAGAATTTGAAATCATGAACAGAAAAGTAACGGAGTTCATGGGAATGAAAGACACTATAGGTGAAGTAAAAAATACATTTGAAGCATACAACAGCAGACTCGAGATGAGAGAAGAAAGAATAAGTGATACTGAAGACAGAGCAGCTAAAATTGAAGAGAGAAAAGAATGGAAAAAATTGAGCAGGGGCTCAGAGAGTTGAATGACAACACAAAACGCAAGAACATACGTGTCATGGTAGTTCCAGAAGGAGAAGAGAAGGAGAAGAGAAAGGAAAAGGGGCAGAAAGAGTATTTGAGGAAATAATAGCTGAAATGAACTTACATGTCCAAGAAGCACACTGTACCCCAATAAGAATAAATCCAAATAGACCTACACCAAGACACATATTATTCAGAATGTCAAATGTAAAAGATAAAGAGAAAATTCTCAGAGCAGCAAGAGAGAAGCAAACAATCACGTACAAAGGACATCCAGTAAGACTTTGTGCAGATTTCTCTTCAGAAACCATGGAGGCGAGAAGACAGTGGTATGATACAATTAGGAAACTGAAAGAGAAAAACTGCCAGTGGAGAATTCTTTATCCAGCAAAACTGTCCTTCAAATATGAAGGTGAATATAAAGTATTCACAAACAAACAGAAACTAAGAGAGTTTGCAAAAAAGAATCCACCTTTGCAGGAAATATTAAAGGAAGCCTTAGAACCTGAAAGAAAAAGACAGGAGAGAGAGACTTGGAGGAGAGTATAGAAGAAAGAAAAGCAGAAAGGATAACCAAAAGAGTAAAAAGACAGACAAAAATAAGATGACATATGAAAACCAAAGAATAAAATGGAGGAAATAAATAGTGCATTTTCAGTAATATCATTGAATGTGAATGGATTAAATTCCCCAATCAAAAGATACAGGCTGACAGAATGGATAAAAAAACATGAGCCATCCATATGCTGCTTACAAGAAACTCACCTCAGACCCAAGGATACAAGCCAGCTGAAGGTAAAAGGTTGGAAAAAGATACTCCATGCGAATAGTAAACAGAAAAGAGCAGGGGTAGCTATACTAATATCAGACAAAACAGACTTCAAATGCAAAAATGTGATAAGAGATGCAGAAGGCCATTATATATTAATAAAAGGGATGATCCTCCAGGAAGATATAACAGTCATAAATATCTACCCACCTAACCAGGGTGCCCCAAAATATATGAGACAAACTCTGGCAAAACGGAAGGGAGAAATAGACATTTCTACAATAATCGTTGGGGACTTCAACACCCCTCTCACATCATTAGATAGAACAACTAGACAGAAGGTCAACAAGGAAACAGAGAACTTGAACAATATGATAAACAAGTTAAACCTAACAGACATATACAGAACACTGCATCCAAAATCAGCGGGTTATACATTCCTCTCAAGTGCCCATGGATCTTTCTCCAGGATAGACCACATGTTAGGTCACAATACAGCTCTCAATAAGTATAAAAAGATTGAAATTATACAAAGCACCTTCTCAGATCATAATGGAATGAAACTAGAAATCAATAACAGACAGGAAAAAAGGAAATTTGCAAATGTGTGGAGACTGAACAACACACTCCTAAATATTCAGTGGGTCAAAGAAGAAATTGCACGTGAAATCAGTAAATAAATTGAGACAAATGATAATGAGAACACAACATATCAAAACTTATGGGATACAGCAAAGGCAGTCTTGAGAGGGAAATTTATAGCCCTAAATGCCTATATTAAGAAACAAGAAAGAGCTAAACTCAAAGATTTAACTGAACAACTTGAGAAACTATAAAAGAACAGCAAACCAATCCCAAAGCAAACAGAAGGAAAGAAATAATAAAGATTAGAGCGGAAATAAATAAAAATGAGAACAAAAAAGCAATAGAGAAAATCAACAAAACCAAAAGCTGGTTCTTTGAGAAGATCAATAAAATTGACAAACCCCTCACTAGACTAACAAAGAAAAAAAGAGAGAAGATGCAAATAAATACAATCAGAAATGAAAGGGGGGAAATTACAAATGACCTCACAGAAATAAAAAGAATCATAAGAGGATATTATGAGAAACTATATGCCAACAAACTAGACAACCTGGATGAAATGGACAAATTTCTACAAACTCATAACCAACCTACACTGACACAACAAGAAATTTCATAGACGTAGTATGACTATTCCTCTACGTATCAATCTACTGATGAGGATCTTGCTCTATTAACAAGAACTTAACAAACCAATCACAATTAAGGAGATTGAATCTGTCATCAAAAATCTCCCAGCAAAGAAAAGTCCAGGACCAGATGGCTTCACAGATGAGTTCTACCAAGCATTTCTAAAAGAATTAACACCAATCCTGTTTAAACTCTTCCAAAAAATTGAAGAGGAGGGAAAATTACCCAACACATTTTATGAAGCCAACATCACCCTAATACCATAGCCAGATAAAGATTCCACAAGAAAAGAAAATTACAGACCAATCTCTCTAATGAACATAGATGCAAAAATTCTCAACAAAATACTTGCAAATAGAATCCAACAGCATATCAAAAGACTTATACATCACGACCAAGTGGGATTTATTCCTGGCATGCAAGGCTGGTTCAACATAAGAAAATCAATCAATGTAATACACCACATTAACAAATTGAAGGAAAAAAACCACATGATCATCTCAATAGATGCAGAAAAGGCATTCAACAAAATCCAACATCCTTTTTTGATTAAAATACTTCAAAAGATAGGAATAAAAGGAAAATTCCTCAATATGATAAAAGGCATATATGAAAAACCCACAGCCAACATCATACTCAATGGGGAAAGGTTGAAAGCTTTCCCCCTAAGATCAGGAACAAGACAAGGATGCCCACTGTCACCGTTGTTATTCAACATTGTACTAGAAGTTCTAGCGAGGGCAATTAGACAAGGCAAAAAAATTAAAGGTGTCCAAATAGGAAAAGAGGAAGTTAAACTCTCACTGTTTGCAGATGACATGATCCTGTATTTAGAAAATCCTGAAGTATCCACAACAAAGCTACTTGAACTAATAAATGAGTTCAGCAAAGTGGCAGGATATAAGATCAACATGCAAAAATCACTAATGTTTTTGTACACTAGTACTGAACAATCTGAGGAGGAAATCAGGAGGAAAATTCCATTTTCAATAGCAACAAAAAGACTCAAATACCTAGGAGTTAATTTAACCAAAGAAGTACAGGACCTATATGCAGAAAACTACAAAATAATGCTAAAAGAAATTTTAAAAGACCTAAACAAATGGAAAGACATTCTGTGTTCATGGATTGGAAGAATAAATATCGTGAAGATGTCAATCTTGCCCAAACTGATGTATAGATTCAATGCAATACCAATCAAAATCCCAACAGCTTACTTTACAGAATTAGAGAAGGCAATTACCATATTCATCTGGAAGGGTAAGTGCACCTGAATAGCCAAAAGTATTCTAAAAAAGAAGAGCAATATGGGAGGAATTTCGCTGCCTGACCTTGAAACATATTACAAAGCTACAGTGGTCAAAACAGCATGGTACTGGCATAAAGATAGACATATCGATCAGTGGAATAGAATTGAGAATCCAGAAATAAACCCTCACCTATACAGTCAACTGGTTTTTGACAAACCTACCAAGCCCACGCTGATGGGAAAAAACAGTCTCTTCAACAAATGGTGTTGGGAGAACTGGATATCTATAACCAAAAGAATGAAAGAGGACCCCTATCTCACCCCCTATACAAGAATCAACTCAAAATGGATCAAAGATCTAAATATAAAAGCCTGGAACATAAAACTACTGGAAGAAAATGTAGGGAAACATCTTCAAGACCTTGTAGTAGGTGGTGGTTTCTTGGACCTCACACCCAAATCACGTGCAACAAAAGAAAAATTAGATAAATGGGACCTCCTCAAAATTAAACACTTTTGCACCTCACAGGACTTTGTCAGAAGAGTGAAAAGGCAGCCAACTCAATGGGAAAAAATATTTGGAAATCACATATCTGATAAGGGTTTAATATCCAGGATATACAAAGAGATGTTACAACTCAACAATAAAAAGACAAATGGCCCAATTAAAAAATGGGCGAAAGACTTGAATAGACATTTCTCCGAAGAAGAAATACAAATGGCAAAAAAAACACATGAAGAAATGCTCAACATCACTCATGATTAGGGAAATGCAAATCAAAACTACAATGAGATATCATTTCACACCTAACAGAATGGCCACTATGAAAAAGACAGAGAACTACAAGTGTTGGAGAGGATGTGGAGAGATAGGAACACTTCTTCACTGTTGGTGGGAATGCAGGATGGTACAACCACTATGGAGGACTGTTTGGCAGTTCCTAAAGAAGTTGAATATAGACTTGCCGCGTGACCCTGCAATACCACTACTGGGTATATACCCAGAAGAACTGAGAGCAGTGACACGAACAGACATCTGCACACCGATGTTCATAGCCACATTATTCACGATTGCCAAAAGTTGGAAACAATCCAGGTGTCCATCAACAGATGAGTGGATAAACAAACTGTGGTCTATTCACACAATGGAATATTATGCAGCTGTAAGAATAAATGAAGTCATAAAACATATGGCAACATGGATGAACCTGGAGGACATTATGTTGAGTGAAGCAAGCCAGACACAAAAGGACAAATACTGTATGAATGCATTACTATGAACCAAATATATTGTGTAATATATTGTTTGATTCACAAAAAAAAAAAAAAAATTTACATGTATCCATTACATTTAATTGAGAAATGTATATATTTATTCATCTGTGTTTACTTTTTAGTTTTTAATTGCTTATGTTTTCAATTATTAAATGTACAAAATAAAGTTTTAAAAAATCAAAAAAAAAATGAGTCAGTGGAATGAGTAAGTACTATACAAATTTTTTAAATTATTGAAGTCAAATTTTTATAGAATATTCTCAACTGAGATTGCGAATCAATGTTTACAGAAAGTAGTCTTTAATACTGGATATATGTAAGTCCCAAATATCAATATGGTCTCTAACATAAGACTTGAATTCACCCAGGAAAATTCAATGCACTGGACTTGAGAATCTATTGTAAAATACATGATCAGTAAAGGTCTTGCAATCACAATATTAAGAAAATAGTAAAACCCCAGTGCTTGGATAAATTTCTTTACCAAAATGTAAAAATTTCAAAAACATAAGAAATTTAATTTTTAAAATATTCACACTATTTTATTCCTTAAGTTCTGTATAGATTTTATTTATTGACAGTAGTATATGGAAATTAGCAACCTCAAGTTCTTTCCTCAGAAAGATTAAATGCTTTTGCATTCCAGGAAACTACATGAAAATCATTTTCCCTTTTGTCTAACACCAATTTTGTATTATTATTTCATTTTTGGAATATGCTGTCAACTTCACAGCATGAGCTTTAGAGAGAGGAAAGCTGGCTTTAATAATTCTTCATTACAATATCATCTACAAAATCTTATGATTAGTTCACTTAGTCTTGACATTTGTAAACTACAGTTTTTCCCTTGGTAACAGATAATTTCACTAACATTTTAAAATTCAAAACAATAATTCAATTCTTAGAAAGCCAAAAAATAAAAACAAGATTTAGTGTTTATCCAAAGTTCAAAAATATATTAATGCTTTCCCTATAATGTCAAGTTTTGTAATTTTCAAGTTGCATGTAATAATTTAGAAAATTTATGAGAATATATTCAGAAGTTTGTCTTAAAAAATTAAATAATGATTTATTCTTTCAAACATATAATTATTTTTCAACCTCTGTATATCAATGAAATGAGTTCCAGTGTTGATCAATTTTTCTATTATAAGTTATCAGCTAACAAAAGTTGGTTTAATTCCAGTCCCCACATAAAATTTAGCTTAATTTTGAAAGTTGGTTCATTGTAATTTCATAATATAGTTTATAAAGCAAATTTCTTACTTCTTCTTGTGCCTTATGATTTTCCTTTGCTGTCAATGAAAGAATGACTTTTTCAGTAATTTTCTCTTTCTGTTCATCCACAGCAAGTTTCAACTAGAAAAAAATTAACATGAAAACAGATATTTATTAACAACTAATAGCAATATTTACTCAACTAATTTAGCAAAATCATATAAAGTTTTTTTTATTAATTTTGCCCATACTTTTCTGAAAATGAACTCCATTTAGGTTAAAAAAGTGTAAAAGTATAAAAGTTCATTTCTATATTTAAAATATTTAATACATTATGAATCTTTGTACTTTCCTTTTTATTGTTTTTAGGTTTACTAAAGTGGCTTAGGAGGCCTCCTTAATTGCAGAAAATTGACACTGAGAACTTTTTAAAATCACTTCATTAAAATGAACATAGGCTGATATTTCCTATTAAAATTTCTCGATGTCAGTAGGGAATAAACTGGCTGCTGTTATGTCAGGATAAGAATTCAAGAACATAATCCCAAAACAATTGTTAGTTGAAATGCTATAGAATGGAGCCAAATGATGTATAACATTTTATGACAAAGGATCAAATATCTAAATACCTGAACAGTTACCTCCAACCTGTAACAACCTCCAACAACTACTGCTGCTGTTACAAAAAGGTGAATGTGGTTCATTCTATATTTCTTTGTAAGTATTCCCTGTGGGACAAGACACTATGACACTATTTTCAACAGAAGGAAAAAACTAAAATCATACAAAAATATTCAGTCAACACATTGGCATTAATAGAAAGAAAGAAAACATGACCCTGATATGGAACCCACTGAATTGGAATATTTAACTATTCTCAAACAAAGGATTTGTTATGCTGTATCGACTTTTTGAAAATTAGAGGGGGAAAAAAGAATAATGGCCATGTTTTTTGTTCTGTTTTATTATTGATTATTGTGTTGCTCTTGTTGTTGTTTCTGGCGAATCATGTTTGACCTAAATCTTTAATACATATTCTGCCTGAAGACCTCCTATGCATGAATAAAATGTGAGGGAGGAAGTGTTCAATGATATGGCATCCCTCAATCTAGCTGCACATATACACTAGAAGAACAGTATCAGACCTGTGAACATTTCATCAAGTGATGTATGGTACAGTTCAGTATATCAGAGATTCTGTTTTGGTAGAGGGGAGAGGTCTGGGGACTTTTAGGTAATTCTGATGACCACCCTAGATAAGGGGCCAGCAAATGTTTTCTGTAAAGGGGCCAGATAACAAACATTTTAGGCTTTGCAGAGGGCCATATAGTCTCTATTGTAATTACTCAACTTTGCTATTATAGCATGAAATAGACAATACATAAATAAATGAAAGTGGTTGTGTTTCTTTTTGTTTGTTTTCATTAGTTTTTGAACACATTTGATGAACACATTTTGGATCATTGCCACTAAGCATGGATTGCAGTTTACATTGTAGTTTACACTCTCTCCCACACAATTCTGTAGGTTATAGCAAGATATATAATAGCCTGTATCTGTCGTTGCAGTGTCATTCAGGACAATTCCCAACTCCTGAAAATGCCCCCGTATTACACCTGTTTCCCTCTCCCTGACCTCAGAACCTCCAGTGGCCACCGCCTCCACATCAATGATATAAGTTCTTCTATTACCAGAACCACAATAAGTCTACAGTAGGATACCAGTAAGTCCACTCTATTCCACAGTTCATTCCCCAATCCTGAGAATTCTGGGATGGTGATGCCCACTCCACCTCTAATTGAGAGTGGGCTTCAGTCCCATACAGCCGATGGATGGGACTCTCTTGCTTGCAGTTGTAGACTGTCTCAGTTCCTTGGTATGGTGTTTGTCCATCCTCACCTCCTTGTTAGTTGTCCTGGGTGAGTCCAATGAACTGGAGAGTAGGTGTTGTAACTCCATTGAGACCCAGGACCCAGTTGGCACATGGACAGCCCAAAGATTCAAGTCTCTTGGACGTAAACCTACCAACTCCAGCACCAAATATAGATTCAAATAGAAGGGACTGAAGAGCCTGTGTAGGGAAACAATAACTGAGTCCAGTTCTGTCACACTGGGGAGCACAAACACCAAAGTAGTGCCCACTGGCAAGGCACAAAACTCATGAGCTATCTGCCCTGACCATAGTGCCGGGATGTCTCCAGAGCCCTCAGGAGCCCTACGATTTGGGGTAGTGTCTAATTTGGCAGTCAATGAGATCCTGCTGCGACGTGGCTGTGTTACAATAAAACTTTGTTTAAAATGAAAAATAGGTGGCAGGCCGAATTAAGCCAGTGTGTGTGTAGTAGTTTGCCATTCCCTCTCCTCAACTGATAAGCACTGATAGAGTTTTAAACACATCATCCTGAGAGACTATTCTTAGTATCACTTTCCTCAGAGAATATTTGTTCCTGTGTAGAAAAGACATATTATAAAAAGTCAAATATCAAATTCAGCTTCTACACAAGGATGTATATGTGTGAATTGTGGCAAAGCATACGGTCTCAAGTCTCTAAGGTTATTTCTTTATTATGGGGGTTCTCACCTTGGGAGTAAATGTTGGGTATGGAGGAGGGTGGCTGGGGAATATCCACCAAGTTCATCAGATGTTTAAAAAACTAATTTCCAAGTGCAAAACCATTCAAATCAGATATTTTATTTTATTTTATTTTATTTTATTTTATTTTATTTTATTTATTTTGAAAGGAAATGAAACAAAACCAAAAATGAGCCAGAGCCACAGAACTCTTTGGTGTCCCAGCAGGTAAGTCAGATTCTAATAAGCCTCCCAGGACCATAACTTTAGAACCACTTCCAAGAAACTCTTTAAAAGGTGAGAATTCTTTGCTTTGAAAGAACACTTGGAAAAATAACTTCCATTCTAATACTCAACTTCTAAATCTGAGAGTAAAACATAAGCTAAGGGACAAACATACCAACATTACTGAAAGGCATCAGATAGATAGCTCCAAATAGGGAGTATACTGAGATATTGAGAAATAAATGCTCAACAAAATACAAGGATATACACATAGGGCCTTTTCCAGAAACAGACAAGCCATTCCAAAAGAAACACATTTTAACAGAGTAAGTTAAAGAAAATGATTTAAATTAAGAGAGTACATTTTCACCCTGAGGTACTAATAATATGCAGTGCTAATAATGTCTCTCCTTCAGACACCATGACATGGTAACAATAGTAGGATACTTCTCTCTTGTCACTTTTGATGAGGACATGCTATTTCTTCATTAAGACAAAACTACATGCTTTTGATTTGCTCTCTTTTCTAAAATATATAAAATAATTTTTCATCAAAGGATTTGAAATTTCTGAGACTAACTTTTCACAGATATAAAGGATAGAATCTTCAAATTAAAAATCAAGAAACAAACAGAAAGTTGGCTAAAAATTTTGTACGTAACTGAAAAGCCAAAGCCCCACCAAATGGGGGAGAGGGAAACTAAGTCACTTTGTTTTGAATATATCTTCCCCTTTTTAAAGGTAAGAAAACATTCCCACATGTTCACTGTACACATCAAAATCTAACAGGCTAAACATGAAGATTAGTTCACCATTTTTGTCAGGTCTTGCTGCTAAAACCTTTTTAAAAATATTTAAGGAACAACATTAGTCATCCATGATTAGGTTAACATTAGGTTCAATCAATATTAATGAAAACTTGGGGGGGATATTGAAAAAATGGAAGGAGAATAGAGTAATAAAACGACTAATAATAGATGGCATTAGTGTAGGAGGGCGCACACTGCAAGCTCCCAGAGCAGGGCGGATTGGGGACGGGGTCCTGCCCAGGGGTCTGTGCTGTGCACGCGTGGAGTGAGAAGCTTGGGACATCTATCTGCGCGGATCGGCGGCGTGGACCGAACGGTGGAGATTCGTGAGTTTTGAGGCTGCTGGTGGAGGTTGGCACAGGCGGCTGAGCCCCGCGGTTAGGGAAAAAAATAAAAATAAAACGGCCATTTTGAGCCTCGGGCGGGGCAAAAAAGTTTTATTTTCTGGGGATCTGGCTGCCTGGCGCCCCTTGGACCTAGTGTGAATAGAGCAAACGAGCTAGTC
>JAKSZT010007815.1:17606837-17632073 GCA_026826555.1 Tolypeutes matacus | reverse complement strand
TATATTTTACTTTTCTCCTTACTACATTTTCCACTTATCTTTCTTAACAGAGACACCCTGGTCTTATATAAGGGGGGATAGCCCCAGAGACTGATGCCTTATCAGTGGGTTCTATTTTGGAATCTGTGCTCCTGAGAGTGACAGAATTAGACTCAAATAAGTCCTCCCTGCACATGGTTCACCAGTCCCTTCTATTCAAACCTATATGCGATGCTGGAGTTTTTAGGTATACTTCCAGAGACTGGAGCCTCCCGCCTACCTATGTGCCAGGTGTTCATGAAATCCAGGTGGAGCTGCAACTCCTACCCTACAGCTCAATGGACTCATCCAAGTCACCTGGTGAGGAGACAACGATGGGTAATGGCCATCCCAGGGAATGGAGAGGGCCTGCATCTGCAGGCAGGATCATCCCACCCACCATATCCATGGGATATAAGCCCTCTCTCACTTGGAGTTGGAGTGGACATCACCATCCCAGTCCCCTCAGGATTGGGGGAAGAACTATGGACTAGAGTGGACTTGATGGTATTCTCTTGTTCACATATGGTGATTCTAGCAATGCAAGAAATTATAACAATGAGGTGGAGCCAGTGGCCACTTGATACTTTTGGGTTAGGGAGGGGATGAGCGCTTGAAATACAGTGGCTTCTTTGGGAGTTGGAGGTTGTCCTGAGTACTGTTGTGGCAACGGATGTAGGCCATTTTAAATCAGCACACACCACTCAGAACTGAGTGGGAGAGAGTGTGGTCTACAGTGTGAACTGTGGTCTATGGTTGGTGGCAAGGCTCCAGGATGTGTAAGTTCATTGAGGGTGGTGGGCCACACTGTGGGAGATGTTTGTGTGGGATGTGATGGGAGGTGTGGGAGGTGGGCAACATGGGAATCCCAGTGGGTTCCGTGTAATATTTTGGGTAATCTAAGCACCTCTTAAAATATATGTATATATATATATATAACATTTTTGTAAGCAAATACACATATATACATATATATTTATATATCATTTTGCAAATGTTTGTATGTATTGTGAGAATTTTGATTTTTACCCATAATAAAAAATAAAAAAAAAAAAAACGACTAATAAAGGACAGAAATAGGAAAAAGAAGAAAACAAGACATAGAATGACTCAAAGAAAACTGAACAAATGTGCTTCAAGAAAATGGTCTGTGTAAAGAACGAGATGTTGGAATGGAATAAATTTCTTTCAAGCAAAATGTGATAAATTTGTTTAGGAATTACAAAAAAAAATCCACAAAAGTACACCTGAAGCAACATTCCAAAGAAATTATCTCTAGTGTTAGTTAACTTTCAGACTATACTTTCCCTAACACCATTAATGCTAAGTTGTAGGTGTTTAAAGCCCTAAATGGTCACAGTTTAGAAATACATGGTTCTATATAAAACATGTGGTCCCTTGTGATTATACTTGAAATTGCTCTTAATTGTGAGGAATTCCTGAAACATTTGCTGGCTCAGGAAGCTCTCCTATGTTTTCCCATTGGAGAAAGGAAATGGGCTCAAGGCCCCCTGCTGGAGAAATACAGACGGAACAGTAATGATCTCCTTTTATGTTTTCATATCTGTGGATGGTTTTCTTTTTTGCATTTTTAACCCCTCCCCCCAAAAGTATTTTAAAGTGCATGTATAAAAATCACAGTCTTAATTCTGTAAGAATTTTAAGGTGACATTAAGGTAAAATAAAATCTATTTTACAGGAGAAAGTAATTCCAAAATGGTCACTCTGGAGTTCAATTGTTAATATCTTTAGAAAAGGTACACTAATTCAATCAAGCTGGTATTTTACTATCTACCTAATTTGTACTGACACTCCAGATAGGTACAAGCCAAAGTCCAACCAAACTCGCACTACTCTCAACTGTGATTCTGGATTATAGTTTTCTCTGTATTCAGAAGAACATTGAATCTAATTATTCAAATGTGAAATATGTGATGGCATGTATTGTGTATAATGATGGTTAATAAATCAACATGACCCAACAAGAAAACTAAGTATCTGTATCTCACTATAACAGAAATCTAATTTTGGACTGGAAATATTTATCTATTTTACATATTTTACATGCAGATCAATATAGCCAATTCAGTTTAGCATAAACAACAGGACAATCAGCCTTCCTATATATTGACAAGTTTCTCCAATGGTCTGTTAATATACAAAAGACTGGGACAAATTACTTATTTATATATACAAAACATGGTTATAAAGGCCAGCTGCAGGTATTTTTTTGGAAAGTGCATTTTAATAAGGTCCTATTCAGTTAGGGAACAAATGGGGAAGAAGTAGTTTGCACTACAGAGTTTAGTGCGAGAGCTTTCTCTTTTTCTAACCACGAAATCAGTCATTTGTCCAGACTGTGGGAGTCAGAGTTAGTTACTGAAAAGAGCTCCGTATATAAACAAGTCAATAACTCATTGTGTGTTATTGTCAAGCTGAAGAAGTTGGCTTTCAAAAAGCTGCCCCTGCTTCTCTCAGAATGAATGTCACTGTATTCAGGGACTGGGAGAGAGTCCTTTGTTTCTAGTCATTGCTGGCTGCCATTTATGTATGGGAACGGGAGGTGGCTGCTAGGGGAGTGGGGGAAGCCACTGTTTGGCATCATGGATATCCAAGGAACACTATAAATTTTGTCAACCTAAATAATTTATATCTGGGCATGAATCATAGATTTTATAAAGAATGGCCACACAATAAATATTTGGTAAAAGAATTAATTTATAAATGAGTCTATATCATTTTAAATTGAATCTGGCTGATATTTTTGTTTTCCTACCTGTTCATGATCCAGGCAATGGATTTTGTACAAAACCAAACTAGTGGACAGGTCAACATGTCAAAAAATACCATCTAGCCCTGCCATATATATATATTTAATTAGTGAAGCTGTAGGTTTACAGAAAACTCATGCAGAAAATACAGAATTCCTATATAGTCCCGCACCCCCATTATTAATGTCTTACGTCAGTGTGGTGCATTTGTTAAAATTCATGAAAGAATATTTTTATAATTATACTATTAACTATAGTCTGTGCTTTATGTTAGGATTCACTGTTTATATTGTATAGTCCTATGGTTTGTTTTTTATCCTACTAGCATATATACAACCAAAAATTTCCCTTTTAACCACAGCCAAATATATAATTCAGTGCTGTTAATTACATTCACATTTTTGTGCTACCATTATTATCTTCCATTACCAAACTTTCCATCACCACAAATAGAAACCCTGTACAATTTAAGCATTAACTCCCCATTCCATACCCCTACCCTCTGCAATAAATATTAAGATTGATTCTTGGAACTCTTAAATGGGGTTTTCAAGGCGTGTGTGTGTGTGTGTGTGTGTGTGTAGTGCACACAAGCACTTTGCTTATTTGTCTCTATTAAACATAAAAATGAATTCATAAAAAATGGATTAATAAAGAAGATATATTTTAGTTAGGATAATAGAATTTATCTAAAGAATGATTTTATATGTCTACCACTTGTGATATGTTAAAGAAATTGCAACTATGTTTGACTTAAAAATTAAATATCTTTTAGAATTTGAACTGTACCTAAAATTCATAAAAAGTGACTATTATCATATGCTTATTTCACCTTAATATTTATTAAATACCTATTATTTATTCAGAATCCAACAAGAGATTGTGAAAAAAATAAGACCAGGATTCAAGGTTTATAATTATGTGGGGCAGAAAAAAATACATGTGGATCCATTTAATAAATTATCCTCTTTTTTATGGTCTCTGAACTTTTCTTCAGAAAAAGCTTAGCCCTTAATTAGATAAAGTTACATTATGGGCAAGGAGAGAGTTGGGAAACTAGAAGTGAATCTAATTGATCTAACTTCCTCACCCAAGTTAGAATACAACAATGTTAAATAACATGACAGATTTCCATATGCAACAACTGGACTGGAAATTTTCCCAGGTACAGATAGGTTAATAGTAAAGTATAAAATCATTGAAGAGACAATAAAAAACTAGACACATTAGCCTAAACATCACAAGGTAGATCATAACTATTTGCCAAATGAGAGATATGGACAATACAATCTTTAAGTACAGAGGACAAAAATATTATTTAGTATGGAGAAGTCAAAGATGAAGAGGTATGAAAGATGGGTAGTTTCTGACTGGGAAGAGAAGAGAGAGGAAATAGTAAGTAATACAGGCATTATGTAATTAAATGATGAAATTAGTTCTAAGTATGATTAGTGAATTGACTTGAGATGGCTTTGGGAGATGGTAGAGGGAGGAGAGTAGCTGAGCCTTAAAAGATAAACAGAGGGGAGGGGATGTAGCTTAAGTGGTTGAGCACCTGCTTCCCAGATATGAGGTCCCAGGTTCAATCCCCAGTACCTCCTAAAAATAAACAAATGAAAAACAAGGTCCTGGGTTCAATCCCCAGTACCTCCTAAATTAAAAAAAAAAAAAAAAAAAGACAAGCAGAAAGTAGGACATAGCTGAGCCAAGTGAAAGAATCAGCGTAACACAATGGTCTGACTGTCAGCAATGTTTCCTGCTGGGGAATATGAGCTATAAGGTTAGTGAGACACCATACTTTATTTTTTTATTTAAATATAAAGCAGGGAAATGCAAGTCAAGTGACTGGTCCTAAAATGAAGGTAGAGTCAAGGGCTCACATCTTAGCTTTGCCTTGGCTCAACTTCTTCTTCTTAACCCTGTTCTTAGCTCAGTTCCAGTCTTAGAGAACCTGTAGGTAAGTCCTGACCTAAAACCCATTTCCAACCGGGTTACCTCACCTAAGACCCCTCTATAAAGAAATTCAAGGGTGCTACTTCTAGTCTTGAGAAAAAAGCAGAATCCTGAGGTTCAGAACTGGCTCTGCCATGAACAGTTCTGAGAAATTGGGAAATAGTAATGGTTAATATAGCCTAGGCATTGCTAATTCCTTGGGGGAAAAAAAAACATTTACCAATGCCTGGTAGCTTCTTGAGGACAGTTTATATGGGGACCCAGGCCCCTCTAAGTCCTCAGCATGTAGCTACCTGCATGACCTAGACATAAGTTAAAGGTTAACAACCCTCCCCAGAGGGGAGAGAATGCATAGATGGTGTCATAAACTATTATCTTCCCAAAGCAGTAAACATCCTTGGTAAAGGTCCTTCCTATGAGCATAGTGAAAACATCATCATACCCCATGTGTACACTTCACATGATGCTAGCAGGAACTCTGTTCTCTTGCCCCATGAAATATCTTTGTTCTGAAACCCATTATAAATCAACTCTCATTTTCACATCTCTTTACCAAGCACTATCTTCATTCATTCTTTGACCAGCCATCATCAAAGAATCTCTCTGTTCGTAAGTCCCAATAAAGCTTATGCCTGACTAAATGCCAGGTGTGTTCTTTGGTCTCACAGCCACACCAACTTGTGCCCTTCAGGAGTTGGGCTGTAACAATTGGCAAGCCACAGTCAGGAGATGGAAGGACCACCAGCAGTAGCAGGCAGGAGCTCAGGGAAAGGAGAACCCGCAGGGGAAATCCTGGGTTGGCCTATAACATCCATGTGGGAAGGGGTGGCTGTCCTCCAAGACAAGTGTGGACTTCCAAGAGAATATGGGGATGCCCTAAAAACTCTGGCAGATATGCTGGCTGTACTACAGCAGGTAGCAGAGTAACTGCACTTAAATAAGGAAAAAGGAGACCTCCAGATAGCAGAGGCTATAGCCTGAGCCCTGTTAGGAGATTGCAGGTGGCTACCAAGACAGAACAAGCAGGAAAAGCCTCTGTGCACTGCTTAGAAGGAAAGTGAAAGTTAGAAAGGGATAAGTCCTAGCACAGGCAGACATGAAAGATTCCTTACCTGATCACCTGTGCCAAGTTGATGATGAGTTATATTGCAAAACTGTGTAAACCGGAAGAGTTTAATAGCATGTTATTTTGACAATGTTTTAAATGTTTTATTCACATTTTATTTTGATCAGAATTTTTATCAAGGTGTTAAAAAGAACTTTCAGTTTTGCATTAATAGCTTACTCCTGAACTTTGAGTCTAACTGTATTCCTGAAGAGTAGTAATCCAGAATATATGTGTTAAATGTCTGTCTGTCTAAACTTCTAAATTTGTGCTTAACTGCCTTTATACTGCTCAAGTATTCCTAACTGGTTGCTGGTTACTAATAAAATTATTTCTAAGAATGACCTTGAATATTACAGGCAAAATTGATTCCAGAGGAAATCTTAAAAGCAGTAAAATGATGTGAAATGATGGAGAACGTGGAGACATTGCAAAGCAGTGCCATAGAAAAGGAGTGAAAATTACGATCAAATTAGTGAAATTTATGTTTCTGTTAGTGTGTCTTAATTCTTTTTGTGTTTGTCTGTTTGTTTGGTGTATATTTTCATACTTCCATGGAAATATAGGGGAGGTGTGGAAATATAGGAGAGATGTGAGTTTAGCCTAGAATTCTGTCTACTAGGCCTGGAAATTAAAATGATAGGGACAAAGAGGATATTATAGATTAACCTTGTTTTGTGTAGTCTTTCCTGTAATTCCACAATTAAATTTTAACAGCTTTTGAGATGACAGTAATAATCCAATGGCCAAATTTTAGTAAGTGAAGAAAAAGTCCTTGAAAGCTATGTAAAGATCTTTTCTAAATTATGATTAAAACAAATTAAACAATTTATAATATTTTCCAGAACATGGTAGTCAGTATGCTTCTAAAGTTATTCACAATTTTAGAATTGTATTAAAGAAGAAAGGTTTTAGCCTCTTGTGGAGGAAGGAAGAAAAAAGAACATTTCTTGAATAAGCTATGATGGTTTCAGTTTTATTTAGCTTGGGTGTAATCTCCCTAGGTTTATAGGATACTAATAAAATCAATTAGCATTATATGTGTTAAATCTTTAAGATGATAAAAATTGTAAGTTTTTGACTAATGAAATTATTACAAACCTCTTTTTAAAAAATTGTTTGGGAAGCGGATGTGGCTCAAGCAGTTGGGCACCCGCCTACCACATGGGAGGTCCTGGGTTCGGTTCCTGGTGCCTTCTAAAGAATACAAGCAAGACAGTGAGCTGATGAGATGGGCTGGCGTAGCAAGCTGATGCAACAAGATGACGCAACAAGATGACACAATGAGGAAACACAACAAGAGACACAACAAGGAGGGAGCAGAGGTGACTCAAGTTTTTGGGCACCTCTCTTCCACATGGGAGGTCCTGGGTTCAGTTCCCAGTGCCTCCTAAAAAAGAAGACAACAAGACACAGAAAGCACACAACTAACGACAAGGAAGACAGGGAAAAAATAAATAAATAAAAAATCTTTTTTAAAAATTGTTTTTGTCTAAATTGAATAGTTTTTTTTCTTCTTCACAGAACAGAATGAAGGATATGAGACTTAAATGGATATAGAAAGAAGTAAAAGGTTTGTGGAAGTGAATTCATAGTCAATGCTGACTAAAGTTTGATAAGTTTGCTTAAGGGAATGTGTTTTGCCCTAAGATGATATGGCTGGTTTTCATAAAATCAGGGTGGAAATATGTAAGACACAGCTTGAATAAATATAGAAAGTTGTAGAAGGTAGCATTAAGTAAGTGAATGTGTTTTGTAAAGGTGAAATTTGTCTTGAGATTAACTAAGTATAGTCTATGTGGTTATGGATAGTTATGGGAAGTTTGCAAAAGCATATTCTAAACTGAAATATTTAAATGGTTAATTCCAGGAAGCTATTATTAAATAGAAACCTGAATTGATGTTGATAACAAAAAGTAACTTCATTACAGGGAAACCTGTCAGAGGCCACCTCAATCTGCATATTAAAGTGTCAGTAGGGGAAAGATAATCTTGATTCCATTGGGAATCTTCAGTTTTCATAAAATAATGGAGAAAGTAGTTTTTCCTATCCTGCTAAAGTAAAATGCCTGTTAATTAACATAATCATGGTAAAGGTTTAGAAGTAAAAAGTAAAGTACTAAAAATAGATTCATTTGCTAAGTTATAAACTACATTGGAAGTATTTAGAAAGTGTGTAAAAATTAAGAGATAGACTTCAGTATTGTCAAACTCTCTTGTGCATTCAAACCTGGCCTTCAGTACCCTGCATGGTGCCTCCCCATTTGCGTTATTGGTTAGGCTGGTCACTAAGACTCCTAAAACAATAAAAGTATCTACTATATCTGGATATGCTCCTGAAGTGAGTGGAAAGTATGTTGCAGTTTCAGACTCCTGCAGCATCTGGTAATGGCTTGATATGGCCATATTTACAATGGACATTGCCTCCAGACTGGCTCTGTTTCATAGTGCCAAAGATCACTATGCACCAGGTTGGTGAAACACTGGAGCCTCTCTCTAGGGCCAATGGTGCTGCGGCATGCTGGCTATGTAAAGAATATATCAAGTGGAGCAATAATTACCAGAGTAATGTATATAGAACTTAAATAGACACAATTGGCATTATGGCCTGCTCCCATGGAGAGATAACATGTATGGTATTTTAAACCTGGAGCTTAGAACTATTAACTGCAGCTCAAAGAGGAACTTGTGCATTGATTAGTATTAAGTGCTGTCCCATATACCTGATGAATATAATAACATCCCTCCTATTCTAGATCATATGCAGAAGGATATTGAACATGTTAAAAGTCTTTGTAAACTTAATTCATTTTCTAAGTAAATAATTAATGTGTCTATAAGATAAAGAAATGGCTCACTTAGTATTGTCTTTATTTTGCTTGCAATATCTTGTTGCGTATATTGTTTTTGTGAGTTTATATCTAGGGCAGTGCCTCTCTTCATACCTCTCCTAGGTGTCCTAGGCATAACCACCACTGTGGGAACTGGGAGTGGCAGTTTCCTAGATGGCATTTGAAACTTACAAGA
The DNA here is from genome assembly GCA_026826555.1 of Tolypeutes matacus. Taxonomy (NCBI): domain Eukaryota; kingdom Metazoa; phylum Chordata; class Mammalia; order Cingulata; family Chlamyphoridae; genus Tolypeutes; species Tolypeutes matacus. Next base: position 17,623,199 of record JAKSZT010007815.1, on the reverse strand, counting down.
TCAAGACCATCAGTTTCAGGAGGATGCAGCCTCTGGCCTTTCTCATTTCCATGGTCCAAATCAATGACTTCCAGAACAAAGTATAATCATGCAAGGATTTCATCCAGTACCAACCATGGTGCCAGACCCACCACCCTCAATCTCAATAGAATAGCCAGAGAGTTTCACTCCTGGTCAGGCAGGTTCTACTGCCCAAACCAGCTACAGAAGAATGACAATGACCCTTCAGCTCCTCCTTAAGAATAAGGGTGTGAACTCTCTGAGGGGGGAGTTGAGGCAGGTTAGTATGTGTGATGGTTAGGCTAATGTGTCAACTCGGCCAAGTAATTGTGTCCAGGTGTTTGTTCCAGCAAGCACTGGGCTAATTGTAATACAAGAGCATTTACGGACTTCAATCATCAGTGAGTTTACTGCGTGGATGGCTGATTACATCTGCATCAATCAGGGAGATTACATCATCAATGGGTGGCGCTTTTATCCAATCAGTTGAATGACTTAAAAGCGGAAGTGATTTCAACATTCAGAGAGAATTTCCCAGCTCGTCATTGGACAGGCAGCTTCTCCCAGAAACTCAACGACGACCTTTCATCGGGCTTTCATCGGAGCCACTGGTTTGCAGCCTGCCTGCAGAACCTGGACTTGTGCATCCCCATGATCGCGTGAGAGACTCTTTTAAAATTTCATATTATCGACAGATATCTCCTGCTGATTCTGTTTCCTGAGAGAACCCTGACTAATACAGTATGAGAAACAGGGAAGGTGGCCTTAATACCTCTGGCCAATACCTCTCTACAGTGGGCTTCAGCAGTAACTCATGCCCACAATAGAACCCGATGTTGGGTTTGCACAGACTTACCATCCTTGGTGCTACTGGCCACCCTTGGACCATAACTCCTGCAAATTAGAGAATGTGGACCACCTTGCTGGCACAGCAGAATAAGACCCATTAACAAATTTGGAACAAAACTTTCTCATTTAAGATGGAGATTCAGCTGCCATCTTTCAGTGAGACTTGTAATTATAATTTTTCCCTTGTAAGGGAACAAGTAAATAAGCAGGCCTTTTTTAGGATATGCTGTATATAATGGTTTAGGAGGTTAACAGCTGAGTCTGTCACCCTAGATCACATTCCCCCTGTCTGCATTCATTCTTCGACTGGCTGCTATCAAAGAACCTCTTCCTGGGAAGCAGATGTGGCTCAACCAGTTGGGCACCCACCTACCACATGGGAGGTCCCAGGTTTGGTTTCCAGTGCCTCCTGCAGAAGGCAAACAAACAATGAGTCAATAGACAAGAGAATCATCTGGGAGAGAGGGAAATAAATAAAGAAAAATAAAGTAAATGAATAAATCTTAAAAAAAATAAAAAAGAACCTCTCCTGTTCTAAGTCGTAGTAAAGCTTATGTCTGACTAAATGCTAGGTATGTTCTTCAGTCTCATGGTGGCTCCAACTCATGCCCTTCAGGAGTTGGATTGTAACAGTTTATTTTAAGGAAGAATTTATAAAAGAAATCAAAGCAGCAAACCAAAATATATCAACTATTTTAAAGCAGTAATATTTAAAAATAGTAATAGTAATAGTTTAAACTCAACAGATAATCTCCTTAATTCTCTACCTTGAATTTATATATGTAATGAGGGTAGCCCTCTCATTTTCTGCTCTGTCACACTGTTCTGGGCACTGCAGATACACTGTATCATTCAATCCGCAAAAGCACTTTAAGAAGTTGTGTAAATGATGCTTAAAGAGGTCAAGGAACTTGCTCACAGAAACGAGGCAAATAAAAGTAGAGAATTGGGATTCAAATCCAGTAATGTATGATTCCAGAGCCCACACTTTTTAATTATATCGTGGATACATCAGGAAACATGGTTAATAAATGGCAGAAATAGCTATGTAGTAACAAATTGGAAATTTTCCTTCATATTGAAGAATAAAATTATGGAAGCTCAGAGCCAAAAATCAGAATTCTATTAATATGAATTGATTTTATATTGATTCATCTCTAAGTTTATAAAAAATAATATCCAATGTCATTTTTTCATTTTCTGAAAAAAAAAATCTGTTATATTCTAACACAGATAATACATTAATTAATGAGTACTCATAGATACTACTAACAGTTTAGACCTTTTCCTATGTACATATATAGAAATATAAGTGCTCTAAAATACATGGATTTCATGTGTACAGAAGTGGGATCATATTGTGTATATTTCTTGGCAACTTACTTTTTTTACATGGCAATGCCTTCAAGTGTCCCTTAAAAACATCTTCAGCAGGTCTATAGCTATCTAGTCATTTCTGGCTATTAAATTTCCTCTATGGGAAACGGATGTGGCTCAAGAGGTTCGGCGTCCGTCTACCATATGGAGAGACTGGGGTTCGATCCCCGGTACCTCCCGGTAAAAAAAAAAAAAAAAAAAATTTCCTCTAACCTTCTTCAAAATTTTAATTTTATGCCTGATTTAAAGCTCTCTTCTAAACACTGACTAAGCTAAACTTGCGACATGAGGCATTTGGAATAGATAAAGAAGCACATTGTCTTTTTATTTTCATACTTAGTTCTTTTGCTTGGGGGCAGGGAATGTTCAGACCCATAAATCTTGTACTTTGAAATCCCTGAAATATGGAGAATGACAAATCTCCGTCCTCACTCTTTCTTCATATATATTCTGATAGCAAGGTGGTAGATGTAGTGGCTAGGGATTACAGGGCTGGGTTTTTTGTTTGTTTTGGTGTTTTGTTGTTGTTGTTGTTTTACAACTTAGTACACCCTCTAAAGAGATGTGTATCCCTAACCCTTTAGAACTCTGTTTAGGAGGAGGGGACACTGTATCCTGATAACTATGGTCTTAGCTATAATTCTGGGACAAAAGGAAAAAAATAATTCTATCAGTAGATTTTCTAATACTACTTTCTTTATTAAAAATGATCTACTACCCAACATGGACTTGATTTAGGATTTTCTTTCCTCTATGTTTATTTACTAAGTAAGATTGACCTATAGGTTCATTTTCTTGGTTAGAATTCCTTTGGATTTGGGTATAAGGGGCACACTACTTTCATGTCATTATTTTCTGTGCTCAGAAATAGTTAATATAGCTTAGAAATTATCTGGATCTTGTAAACTTGCTAAATTTGCCTCCAAAACAGCTTTGACAAGCTATCTTTTCAGAGGACTAACTTTGGTCTTTCAGTTTCTTGTTTGTTTCTTTAGTCTATTCAGGTTTTCTATCTTTCTTGAATCAATACTAGTAACTTATATTTTCCAATAAATTTTTCCATTTATTTTGTATAATATTGTTTATAATTGCATCCATATCTATCTTATCATTCTTGTTCCCAAATTCATTCCTTTTTGTCTTCTCTCCTTTTTTTCTTGAACAGGTCTACCACGATAAGTATATTGTTTTTGTTTTTGTTTTTTTTAACTATATATCCTTTAATTTGTATTAGTAATTTATATGTTAACAGAATGAAAATTATTAAGAATGCTTTCCCCCTTCAGCTTAAATTTGCTTGTTACTTTCAAGGTTTACAGGTTTAAATAATTGACTAATTTTTCTTTGAAAGGGAATAGTGTGATGGTTAAGAGCCAGGATTCTAAAGCCATGTTACCTGATTTCAAATTCTTGTTCCACCACTCAGGAGCAATGGGATTTTTTTTCATTTTATTTTTTTTATGTTTTTACTTTTTGTTTCTTAATATATTTACTTTTTATCCATTTTTACCCCCCCCCATTTTTGTAGTTTTTGTGTCCATTCGTTGGGCAATTCTCTGTGTCTGTTTTCTTCCCTCTCCTCTCATCCTTCTCCTCCTGTCTTCACCTAGATTCAATCCTGGGAACCTCCGATGTGGAAGAGAGGTGTTCTGCCACCTGCGCCATCTCAGTTCCTGGTTTTTCGGCATGTCTCGTCTTGGCTGTTCCTTGCGTCTCTCTCCTGTTATGTCATCATATTGCTGCTTGGTTCAGCAGGGCCCGATGGCTCACCTGCTCACAGGGCCAGACAGCTCACCTGCTCGTGGGGCTTGGGGGTTCACCTATTCACGGGGCCAGATGGCTCACCTGCTTGCAGGGCCTGGGGGCTCACCCGCTCATGAGGCCTGGGGGCTCACCTGCTCGCGTGGCCTGACGGCGCATCTGCGCACCTTCTATATTTTTCTTTATTTTACCGGGAGGTCCCAGGGATTGAACCCAGGTCCCTCCTCATGGGAAACGGACACCCAACCATTTGAGCCACATTCACCCCCTGCTATATCTCTTAAGGTTGACCAAAGATACCTAGAGTTACAGTCATTTTCCATACAAGAAGGTCATATAATAAATCAGGCTTGGTTTATCACCAGCATTCTAAAAACCAGACCTAGGGAGAAAAACTAGGTCTGGGGACACATGCATGATTTCTAATATAGCAAATGGTTAGCCTACCCTGATTATCACAAAATCAGGAAAGCAAGAATATTCGCATAAGTATATTGTTTTTGATCTTTTCAAAGAACCTACTCTTGCTTTGTCAGTTATTGTATGTATGTGTGTTTGTGTGTGTTTAAGATGGTGGTGATGATGGTAGCAATGGTTAGTCTTCCAATTTCACTAATTTCTATTTAGTTTTTGGCTTCTGTTTTCTTCAGGTTTCCATTATTGTTACAGTTTTAGTTTCATGCGATGAATGCCTAATTTATTCTCTTATACTTTTCTTGTTTTCTTTTTAAACAGAAGACTACTTCCTCTTACATAAATAATACACATTAGGAGAGTTGGATTTGCAACAGAAGATAATTATCAATCATATTTCAAAAGGTGTTACCATCTGTGTTTCTTTCAATAGGCAATTCACCTATTTTGTTCCCAGTATGTTTTTTTCTTTATTAAACAAGTTGTGATTTTACAGAACAATCATGCATAAATATAAGATTCCCATATACCACCCAATTAACACCTTGCATTGGTGTGGAGCATTTGTTATAATTGATGAAAGCACATTTTTATAACAGTACTATTAACTGTAGTCCATGGTATAACTAGGGTTCACTGTTTGTAAAATGTAACTCCATGGAATTTTTATTTTTATTTTTATTCTGTTACCATATATACAACCTAATATTTCCTCTTTTAGTCATATTCAGATATTTATATATACGTATATACATATCAGAGGTATTAATTATGGTCATAATGTTGTGCCACCAACACCATCATCCATTACCAAAACATTTCTGTTATTCCAAATAGGAAACTTGCATATTTTAAGTCTTAAATTCCCATCCCTATCCCCACCTCATCCCCTAGTAACTTACAGATTCTGACTCTGAGTTTGCTTATAATTATTTCAAATCAATGAGATCCTACAGAATTTGTCCTTGTGTGTCTGGCTTATTTCACTCAATATGATGTCTCAAGGTTCATCCATGGTGTCCCATGTATCAGGACTTCATCCCCTCTTATGGCTGAATAATATTCCATTGTATGTATATACCACATTTTGTTTATCCATTCATCAATTGGTGGATACTTGTGTAGTTCTCATCTTTTGACAATTATGATTAATGCTGCTATGAACACCTGTGTGCACATATCTGTTTGAGTCTCTATTTTCAATTATTTGGGGTGTATATCTAGTAGCGGGATTGCTAGACCTTGTGATAATCCAAAACTTTAAATTCTGAGGAACCACGAAACTGTCTTCCATAGTGGCTTCAACATTTTACATTGCCATGAACAATGAATGAGTGTTCCTATATTTCCACATCCTCCCTGACACTTGCAATTTTCAATTTTTTAACAGCCGCTTTAATGGATATGAAATGATGTCTCATTGGGGTTTTGATTTGCATTTCCCTGATGCCTAAAGATGCTGAGCATCTTTTCAAGTACTTCCCTGCCATTTGTATTTTGTCTTTGGGGAGATGTCTATTCAAGTCTTTTGCTCATTACTTAATTGAGTTGTTTGTCTTTTTGTTATTAAGTTGTTTTTGTTATATATTCTGGATATTAAACCATTATTGGAAATGTGGTTTCCAAATATTTTCTCATGATAAAGTCCTTTGAGATGCAAAAGTTTTTTTTGTTTGTTTGTTTGTTTGTTTTTGATGCGGTCCCATTTATCTATTTTTCTTTTGTTGCTCATGCTTTGGGTGTAAAGTCTAAGAAACTGTTGTCTAGTACAAGGTCCTGAAGATGCTTCTAAGATTTTGGTAGCTCTGTCTCTTATATTTAGGTCTTTGATTCATTTTCATTTTCAGTTTATTTTTTTAATTTATTTTTCAGTTTATTTGTGAGGTAAGGGCCCGTACTTTCTCTTCCTTTTCATTCCCTTGCCTTCCCTTCCCTGCCTTCCCATCCTTCCTTTTTTTTTTTTTCTTTTTTTTTTTTTCTGGTAAATGGAGATCCTATTTTCCCAGCACCTTGTGTTGAAGAGACTATTCTTTCCCAATTCAGTGGACTTTACCCCTTGTCAAAAATCAGTTGGTCATAAATGTGAGAGTTGATTTCTGAGCTCTCAATACTATCCCATTGGTCTATATGTCTGGCCTTGTGCCAGTACTATATATGTTTTATTACTGAGGCTTTATAGTAAGTTTTAAAATCAGGAGGAATGTGAATCCTCCAACTTCATTCTTCTTTTTCAAGATGGTTTTGGCTATTAGGGGTCCTAACCCTTCTATATAAATTTGATGATTGGCTTTTCCATTTCTTCAAAGATGGTTGTTGAATTTTTTATTGGAATTGCACTGAATCTGTAAATCACTTCAGGTAGAATTGGAATCTTAACAATATTTAGTCTTCCAATTCATGAACACAGAATAGCCTTCCTTTTATTTGGGTCTTCTTTGATTTTGTTTAGCAGTATTTTTTTGTTTTCTGTGTACAAGTCCTTTAGATCCTTTGTTAGATTTATTCCTAGATATTTGACTCTTTTAGTTGCTTTTGTGAATGGAATATTTTCTTGATTTTTTCTTCTGATTGTTCATTACTTCTGTATATATACACTACCGATTTTTGGGTGTTGCTCTTGTACCCCACCACTTTGCTGAATTCATTTATTAGATCTAGGAGCTTTGTTGTCAATTTTCTGAATTATAGGAACATGTCATCTGCAAATAAGGAAAGTTTTACTTCCTCCTTTCCAATTTGAATTCCTTATTTCTTTTTCTTGCCTAAATGCTATGTCAAGAACTTCCAATACAATGTTGAATAACAGTGTTGACAGTGATAATCTTGTCTTGTTCCTGATCTTAGAGGGAAGGTATCAGTCTTTCACCATTAAGTAGGATGTTAGCGGTGGGTTTTTCATATGTGCCTTTTATCATGTTGAAGAAGTTTCCTTCTATTCCAAGTTTTCTAAGTGTTTTTATCAAGAAGGGGTTTTGGATTTTTCAAATTCCTCTTCTGCATCAATTGATATGATCATGTGGCTTTTTCCTTCATTCTGCTAATGCGGTATATTTACATTAATTAATTTTCTTATATTGAAACCACCCTAGTATACCAAGGATAAATCCCACTTGATCATGTTATATAATTCTTTTAATATGCTGTTGGATTTAGTTTGCTAGTATTTTGTTCAGGATTTTTGCATCTATATTCATAAGAGATATTGGTCTGTAGTATTCTTTTCTTGTTGTATCTTTATCTGGCTTTGGTATGAGGGGGATGTTGGCCTCGTGGAATGATTTAGGGAGTGTTCTCTCCTCTTCTATTTTCTGGAAGAATTTGAGTTAAGTCTTCTTGGAATGTTTGGTAAAATTCTCCTGTGAAACCATTTGGTCTTGGGCTTTTCTTTAATGGGAGGATTTTGATTATTGATTGAATCTCTTTCCTAGCAATTGGCTCATTGAGATATTTTACTTCTTGAGTCAGTGGAGGTAGTTTTTGTGTTTCTAAGAATTTGTCCATTTCATCTAGGTTATTTATTAGCATACATTTGATAATAGTATCCTCTTATAGTTCTTTTTATTTCAGCAGGGTCAGTAGTAATGTCTCCCTTTTCATTTCTGATTTTCATTATTTGTATCCTCTACTGTCTTTGTCAGTCTAGCTAACGGTTTATCAATTTTATTGATCTTTTCAAAAAACCAAATTTTTTTTTATTCTATATTTTCCCAAAATTTAATTTATCTCTGCTCTAATCTTTGTTATCTCTTTCTTTCTACTCACTGTAGGTTTAGTTTGCTCTGCTTTTTCTACTTCTTCCAGTTTTGAGGTTAGGTCTCTGATTTGAAGTCTTTCTTCTTTTTTAATGTAAGCATTTAAAGCTATTCATTTCCCTCTCAACACCACCTTTTCTGCATTCCATAGGTTTTGTATATTGTATTTTCATTTTCATCTGCCTCAATATATTTCCGAATTTCCCTTGTGATTTCCTCTTTAGTCCATTGGTTCCTTAAGAGTATGTTGTTTAATTTCCACATTTTGTGAATTTTCTATTTGTCCCTCTGTTATTGATTTCTAGCTTCATTCCATTGTGATCCAAGAAGATACATTGTCTGATTTCAATATTTTTTTATTTATTGAGACTTCTTTTGGGACCTAAGATATGGTTTATCCTGGAAAAAAGAGCCATGTGCACTTGGGAAGAATGTGTATTCTGTTGTTTGAGGGTAAAATGTTATATATATAATCTAGTTGGTTTAGAGTATCCTTCAAATCTTGTATTTCCTTATTGATCTTCCAACTAGATGCTTTACCCATTATGGAAAGTTGTATATTAAAATCTCCTACTAGTAACGTAGAACTGTGAATCTCTCCCTTCAGATATGTTAGTATTTGCTTCATATATTTTGGGACTCTGCACTTAGGTACATATATATATTTATAAATGTTACATCTTCATGTTGAGCTGAACTCTTTACCTCTATATAATGACTATTTTTCTCCTCATAATTGTCTTTTTCTTAAAGTCTATTTTATCTGACATTAGTCTAGCTACCCCAGCTCTCTCTCTTTGTTACTACATGCATGGTATATATTTTTCCATGCTTTCACTTTCAACCTACTTGTACCTTTGAATTTATGGTGAGTCTCCTGCAGACAGCATAGAATTGGGTCATGTTTTTCAATCTATTCTGCCAATCTCTGCCTTTTGATTGGAGAGTTTAACCATTTACATTTAAATTCACTACTGATGGGGAGGTGGATGTGGCTCAAATGGTTGAGCATCCATCTCCCATATGGAGGGACCTCAGTTCAATCCTTGGGACCTCCCAGTAAAATAAGGAAAAACATAGAAGATGTACAGGCCACTAGGCTCCATGAGCCGGTGTGCTGCCAGGCCCCATGGGCAGGTGAGCCCCCAGGCCCTGAGAGCAAGTGCACTGCCAGGCCCCGCGTGCGGGTGTGCCAGGCCCCACTGAGCCATGCAGCAAGATAATGACATAACAGGAGGGTGACACAAAGGGAGAGCCAAAACAAGACATGCCGAAAAACCAGGAACTAAGGTGGTACAGGTGGCAGAATGCCTCTCTCCCACATTAGAGTTTCCCAGGATCGAGTCCCAGTGAAGACAGGAGGAGAAGGATCAGAAGGGAGAGAAGGAAACAGACACAGAGAATTGTCCAGCAAATGGACACAAAAACAGCAAAAATGGGGGGGGGGTAACAATGGATAAAAGTAAAATATATCTTAAAAAAAAAATAAAGTCACTACTGATAATGCAGGACTTTCTTCTGCCATTTTGCTATTTGGTTTTTGTAGGTCTTTTACCTTTTTTGATCCTCAATTCTTCCATTAATGCCTACTTTTGTACTTATTTGATTTTTTCTGTTTTGCCATATTGAATGCCTTCTCTTTTTTCTCTGGATATATATTTCATATATTTTCCTTGTAGTTATCATGTTAAAATTTAACATCCTAAATATATAACAATCATATTTGGCTTGATACCAACTTAACTCCAATAGCATACACGTATACTTTTCCCTTCCGACCCCCAAATTTTTTTGTACTTGTTACCACTTATATATTTGTACACTGTATGTCCAAAGCCATAGATTTATCATTACTTTTTATGCATTTGCATTTTAGAACTTAAGAAGTAGAGTCACATACCAATCAATGCACCACAATATTACTGGCTTTTATAAACACACTATGGTTACCTTTAGCAATGATTTTTATTTCTTTATGCTGCTTCAATCTGCTGCCTTGTGTCTGTTCCTTTCAGTCTGAAGAACTGCCCTTGGAAGTCCTTGTAGGGCAGGTGTAGTATTGCTGAACTCCCTCTGCTTTTGTTTATTTGGGAATATCTTACTCTTGCCCTCATTTTTTGAAAGAAAGTCTCACTGGATATAAAATTATTGGTTGTCAGTTTTCTTTCAGCACTTTAAATATTTCAACCCACTGCCTTCCTGCCACCATGCTTTCTGGTGAGAAATTGGCACTCTCTAATTGAGACTCCCTTGTACCTAATATGTTGCTTTTCTTTTGCAGCTTTTAGAACTCTCTCCTTGTTCCTTACATTTGATATTGTGATCAATATATGACAGGGTGTATTATCTTCACATTTATCCTGTTTGGTATTCTCTTAGCTTCTTGGATGTGCATATTCATGTCTTTTGCTAAGTTTGGGGAGTCCTATAGCATTACTTCTTTGAATATTCCTTCTGCTCCTTTTTTTCTTTCTTCTCCTTCTAAGAATCCCAAGATGTGTATATTGATTTGCTTGATGGTGTACCAGAGATGTCTTGGGCTATTTTTGCTTTCTATATTTTTTTCTTTCTGCTTCTCAGCCTGACTCATTTCAAGTGTCTTGCCTTCAAGTCCACTGATTCTTTCTTCTGCCAGCTCCAATATCCTCTTGAAACCCTCTGTGTTAGTCAGCCAATCTGTTTGTTTTTATAAAGGGTATTTACTACGGGTAGAAGCTACAGTCACAAAGCTATAAAGTGTAAGTTATTTCCCTCACCAAAGTCTGTTGCCACGTTTTGGAGCAAGATGGTCTCCGCAAGGTTCAGCCTTCCTCTTCCTCCTAAATGTCTCTCTCCCTGGGGCTTGTTTCTTTCCAGGCTCAGTTGCTCTGTTGTCTCCACAAGATCAACTGTAGACTATCAGGCTGCCTCTCTTCCCAGGGCCTCTGCCATGTCTCTAGAGCCATCTCTATTCCTGTGTTCTTCTCCTGCGTGTTTACTTTCTGGGGATCCAGCATCAAAACTCTCTCTCCTCTGCTGTGTAGTTTTCTTTGTGAGTCCCTGCCCCCTTGGTCCTACTGATGTGGCCAAATCAAAGCCTTGGTCATAATTTAATCAAGTAAAAGTGAAATCTCTGAATCTAATACAATCTAATATGTCCAGAGGAACAGACCAGTTTACAAACATAACCCAATATCTATTTTTGGAATTCATGAAGAATATCAAACTGCTATACCCTCCATGGGAATTTTTCATTTCAGTTATTGTAGTCCTTAACTCCAGTAGTTATGTTTGGTTCCTTTTTAAAATTTTTATCTCTTTACTTAGATTCTCATATTGCTCATTCATTCTTTTCCTGATATATCTTTTAGTTATTTCTCTGCATTTTCCCTCCTCTACTTGAGCATTTTTAAGACTTTTTTTTTTTTAAGTCTTTGTTTAATATGTCCACATGCTGGTCTTCTTTGTGTTTTCTGGTATTAATCCTCTTGCTTTGGGTGTGCCATCATTTCCTGTATGTTTGTCTTATACTGTTTTGTTGTAAACTGTACATTTTAATATTTTAAAATGGTAACTATGGGTTTCATTCCCTGCGATGTCTATTTCTTGGTTTTGTAACCAGCTAGTAATAAGACAGTGCTTTTATTGATCTTCAGTCCTCTTACTGGGAAGGTCTTCCTGAAGTGAATGCAGTTACAGGGGTCTCCCTGTCTTTTCTGGGCCTGTGTCTTGTCCTGGGCTTGCATTGTTTAGTTGTTTTTGGAGTTCCCCTGTTTATAGGAGTTTGAATGCCCCTCTATATCCCAGAAGACAGACCTCCCATTCCTGGGTGCTTAAAGCAGGTAAGTCTTTGCCCCAGACTTTCTACCTCTATAGTTTCTTACACTCTCTTCTTTGTCTCAAGCTTCTTTCACCTGGAGGGCTAATTCTGGGAATGGGAGCATGCCAGAGAGAAATTTCCCAAGTCATTCTTTTTCCAGTCAGGGACCCAAGAAGGTGGTGGAGACCAGCTCCAATGTGCCCTGGGGAGGGGATTGGGAAGAGCAATAAGAGCTTCTTCCATGGCTTCCCAAAGCTCAGCTTTCTTGATCTGACCAGCAAATGCAGCCCTTCAACTGTCCCCTGCAGCCTTGAGGAAGCATAGCATCTTTAAGTCTTCTCTGCCACAGGCTTTGTCCAAGATGGCTTGGAACAATAGGCACTCTCAGAGCTGGGCCCTCAGTGATCCAAAGTCACTAATCAAAAGCTGTGATCACTAATGGACTGTTACCACCCCTGGTCTTGGGGAAGAGGATTTTTACATCCCTTTCTATCACCAGGAAGCTAGCCAGGGGTTGAACTCCATGGTAGCCTGCAGTAAGAGTTGGGGAATATGCTGGTAACCATCATACAGAGAAAGCAATTTACTGGTCTTTACCATAATTTACCAGCCTCTTCTGCCCATGCTTTCTCTGATGCTGTACAGTGTTCTGCTGACCTCCAGAGTTTCAAAATAGTTGTTTCAGACAGTTCCCGCCTGTGTAATAGTTATTCTGGTGGACTGGATCCTGGAGCTCCCTACTCCACCATCTTCCCACATTCTCCCGGTCTCTTGTTTTCTAATAAATGAAGTTAATATATTTTGCTTTGTGTACAGTTTTGACTGAATCCCCACCATTTTAAAACTAGTCCTTTCATTTCCTACATGAACAAATAGTTTGTAGTTTTAGCTTTCATTTTCTCTCTAACCCAAGAAAGATTAAGTAAGACATTCTAAACTTCCAAATAAGGCAATATTTTGGCTATTCTTTAACTATTAATTTCTAATATCACTTCATTGTGTAAGAGAATATCATTTCTGGGAAGTAGACATGGCTCAGGTGATTGGACTCCCATCTACCATATAGGAGGTCCAGGATTCGCTTCCCAGGGCTTCCTGGTGAAGGCAAGCTGGCCTGTGCAGCAAGCTGACCCATGCAGAGTGCTGGCCCATGCAGGAGTGCTGGCCTGCATGGAGAGCTGGTGCAGCAAGATGATGCAACAAAAAGAGACACAGAGGAAAGACAATAAGAGATACAGCAGACCAGGGAGCTGAGGTGGTGCAAGAGATTGAGCACCTGTCTCCCACTCCAGAAGGTCCCAGCATCAGCTCCCAGTGCTGCCTAAAGAGAAGACAAGCAGACACAGAAGAACACACAGTGAATGGACACAGAGAGCAGATAATGGTGGGGGTGGGGATAAATAATCTTTAAAATATATATATCATTTCTGATTTTATAAATTTATTTTCTTTGAAGCCTAAACAATGTCAATTATTTTAAGTGTTCCATGAATATTTGAAAAGTTGGATACAAAATTCTCTATATGTCTATTAGTTCAATGTATTTAGTTATATTGCTAATATCCTCTCCAACTCTATTTCTTCTTGCCCTTATATTTGTCTTTCTTCTGTTAATTTCTAGGAGATATATATTAAAGTCTTCTACAATGATTGTATATTTGTCCATTTTCCCCTGCATTCTATAGTATTTGTTACATAAATTTTGAAGCAATACTGTTGTTGAGTGTATTAAGAGTCAGGGCTGTTTATCTTTTTTGTGGGCAGTACTTTTTATCTATATGAAAATATTCTTCTCTGATATATTCAATATTATATTTGCCTTGAATTCTATTTTGACTAATAATATTGCCATAATCTTTGTTTGCCTGGGATGTTTGCCCAATCCCTTTATTTTCAAACCCATAATCAGCATTTACAAGAATTATTTTTTACATGGTCTGAGAATATCCGATGTTTAATAAGAGAATTTATGACATTCAAATTTATTGTGAATATTGATATGTTTAACTTACTCCCACCATTTCACTTAATTTTTTATTTTACTTAATATAAGTGATTTTTCATTTATTTTCTTTTCTGGCTTTTACTGGAGTGATTAAATTTTCTTAATTCCATTATTTTTCTCTGAAGTGTTTCAAATTTTTTTCTAGTAGTTTTCCTTACCTTCTCTAAACATACATGTAAACATATATTTTATAGAATATGCAAGTTAATCAGCATTCCTATAGCCTAACAGTAAAATATTTTCAGTATGCTCTCACTTTCCCTTTAGGTCTTGGATCCACTACCTCACATATTATATTTATGTAAATTCAGATTTTAACATTCATAGACAATTTCAGCTAGCTACACATTGCATTGTTTATTTGCTCTTATATTAATCATTGTCATATTTCTTAACAACATTACTTATGTTGTTTCACTGAATCCTTGAATAATTCTTTCAGAGGTGCCTATAGGTGGTTAAGTTTCTGAGTTCTTCCATGTCTAAATAGGGCTTTATTTTACCCATGCACATGAGTACACGCATACACACGAATACACAGAGACACAAACATAAACATACTTGAATGCTAGTTGAGCTGGGTATAGGATTCTAGATTCAAAATAATTTTACCTCATAACTTTGAAGGGCATAGCAGTTCTTTCCCACTTAATGGGGACCCAGGATAACAGCTACTCTGCCATCTTCAACAAATGGTGTAAGCAGCACCATCCAAGTCAGATGAAGGGGCACAGAGCATGGAGAAGAAAATGGGTGTTCCCAGACCAAGTCTGTAAGTAACACACATCACTTTTTTCCCCCATTCCATTGAAGAGAATTTAGTCACATGGCCACCTCCTGTTGTAACTCAGGCTGAGAGATAGAGTCTAGTTGTGTTTCCAAAAATGAGGAGAATGATTCTGATGAAGGTTAGAGGTTTCCAGCACATAATGTTGCCTTATATAGGGTGACCATGGAATCTACTATCCAAATCAGGACAAACTTGAGAATGAAATAATTAGGTTGACTGGATGAGAATGAAATAAAAAATGAACGCTAGGACTATTTTGGGCAAACCAGGATGCTCCTTCTGTATTGAATTGTCTTTCTCTATTTCTATGCTTAATAAAGTCCTTTCTAACCCTTCAGGCTTCCTACCCTGAGGCAGTTTGTCACCCTTCTGTGTTATCAAAACAGTCTATTCATAAATCTAGTACGTGAGCTCACACATTTATAATAATTATCTATTTACTATCTTTCCACTGTTCCATGGTATGGCTATACTCCCCAATCTGCAACTATAACCATCCTTGAACTTAATGATCCTTTTTCTAGCCAATTTGGTCCTGTTTGGGAGAACAATCATGGCAAACCCTTCCCTGACAGGCTGCAGCAATTGGCTAATCAAAGAATAGTGTAACTGTAGATACATTGAAAGGTTCAGGGGCATACACATGACCAAAGTTGGGACAGAATCCTTCCATAAGCTTTAACATATGGTCAATAAGAGAAAAAGGGTCTATGCATCATCCAAAGGATCAGCTGCCATATGGAATTAGATCATAAAATCTGGTTAATTGATCAATATATACAAATGAGGGAAAATAATGACTCCATCTTCTGGGATATCTCACCCTCCAAACATCCAAACCTGGCCCTTTAAAATTCTATATGTATTCTATATAAGGTGACCTTTCTTACAAGGTTAGGAAGGACTATAAGAGAAACCCAGGATTTGGATCTCATTATTGACTCCATGCTCTCTAGAGTCACAGGATCACTGGTAAAATGTGATGTGGACACCCTGCTATGTGTTTCTTCTTCCCAGCAGTTCAGCCTCATGTTCTGAGATGTTGGGTGTCACAACTGCTAGTTGCTAATATTACCACAGGCATTTGTAGGCATAGAAACATTTATCCTATAAACTTGTAGCTAATACAGAACCTCAGGAAAAGTTTTATTTAGTTTTAGTTTGCAGAACTTGATTTGAATTCTAAGCTTTTACTCTTCTGCATTTCAAATTCAATTCATAAAAATGCTAAAAACTTTTGCTGCATAGAGTGGTTTGAATTTTGGATGCACAGTATTGTGAGGAATAAAGAAGGCCTAATTCATTTACTCTACATAAGTTCCACTCTGTTTTCTAAATTGTCTTGACCTGTCATCCTTATCTAGAACCTAGAGTCTAATTATTTTGATATTCAATAGTCTTCTCCTCCTTCTCCTCCTCCTCCTCCCCCTCCCCCCCCTCCTCCTCCTTCTCCTTCTTCATCATAATTATTATCATCACCATCCATCATTAGAAAAGAGAGAATTTGTTGAGGGCTTAGTATATTTCAGGCACTATGCTAAGTGCCTTACTTGCATTCTAAGTTATTCTTAAGAAAGATAAGTGGAAAATGTAGTAAGGAGAAAAGTAAAATATA
>JAKSZT010007815.1:17603658-17606437 GCA_026826555.1 Tolypeutes matacus | reverse complement strand
TTAAGAAAGATAAGTGGAAAATGTAGTAAGGAGAAAAGTAAAATATATTTCAACTATTTGTCCCAAAATATGGCCAAATTCCCAGACTCAAGTTTTGAAATCTCTGCAGAAAAAAATAAAACTCCTTCCTCTGAATTCTAGTGGGTTTTTTTGTTTTGTTTTGTTTTGTTTCTGGTATAGGTACAGCATTTTGCTTCATCAACATCATTCCATAAATATTTATTGGGCATTTGTTATGTGTCAGTCCTAGGAAACAGTGGTTAACAAGGCAGACACTTCCCTCATGGAGCATAAAAATTTCAGGAGGACCCCAACTCAGTGGGCAAAGGACTTAAATAGACATTTCTCCAAAGAAGATAATAAAATGGCCAATAAGCACATGAAAAGAAGCTTAAAATCAATAGCCATTAGGGAAATGCAAATCAAAACCACAATGAAATACCATGTCACACCCACTAGTATGGCTATTATTAAACAAATGAAAAATAACACATATTGTTGAGGATATGGAGAAATTGTAACCATCATGCACTGCTGGTGGGAATATAAAATGGTGCAGCCACTGTGTAAAACATTTTGCCAATTCTTTGAAAAGTTAAAACTATGACCTGGTTACTCCATTTCTAGGTATATATCCAAAATAATTGAAGGCAGGGATTTGAACAGATACTTGTACACCAATGTTCATAGCAGCATTATTCACAATAGCTAGAAAATGGAAGCAACCCAAGTGTCCATTAACAGGTGACTGGATAAATAAAATGTGGTATCTACATAAAGTAGAATATTATTCAGGTATAAAAAGGAATGCATGCTGATACATGCTATAACATGGATAAACCTTGAAATCATGCCAAGGGAAATAAGCTAGACACAAAAGGACAAATATTGTATAATTCCACTTACATGAATTATCTTAAATAAGCAAATCATAGAGAAAGAAAGCAGACTACAGATTATAGGGGTGGGGAGGTAGAAGGAGAATGGAGAGTTATTACTAAATGGGTGCAAAGTTTCTGTTTTGAGTGATGAAAAAGTTTGGGTAATGGATAGTGGTGATGGTAGCACAACAGTGTAAATGTAATTAATGTAATTTATCATGTAAATATGCAGTTCAATGTTTTGCCTGATATTCCAGATTTTCAGAGAAATCAGAAATCCAGAATTTAATGTAAATTCTCCTGATTTCTAGATGTTGCCAACTATTCTTTTTTTTTTTTTTTTTAATTTATATACATTATCTTGGTCAAACAAATCTAGAACACACGCTAAATCTGATCATGGCCTCCATATTTATACCCTCTGTTCCATTTCTTTCTTTCCATCATCTGGGCTATATTGCACATAGATGCTCAATAAATTATATAAAATTTGACTTTAAAGTAAAGGTGGTAAATATTTGCAAGTAAAATACTTTGAGCATCTCAAAGAAATACAAATCGACAATGGAAAAAATAAAGGAAATAATTCATATCCACATTTCCAACCATCTTATAAAAAGTAAGTCTACTCATTGAGATTATTCAATAGGATTTTAAAGAATAAGATTCTTCCATTAAACGTCTTCATAACTTATTTGTAGTAAGGAATACACTCATTTTCAGCTTACTTAAATCCTTGAAAAAGCATAGGATAACCTTACAAATTCAGACAAATTAGGCAGAAACAGAACACAAAACACTGCAAAGTTTAATTACAAATGCTTTGAAATGTAATTTTTCATATTCGAAGTACACCAACTGAAACTAGATTAACAATATCGACTTGTTCAAACTTTGGTAGGACCCCTTAGGAGGCATAAAAATGAATTGGTAAATTAGATTTGTAGTGAGCTCTCTGTTTATATGTAAATAAGCCCTTCTAAAGTGCCTAAAGATACTTGAAAACAGTTGCCCTCCTGAATATTTTATATATTCCCTCCCAATATTATTTTCACAATTAATTATTTTACAAATAATAATACTTGCCTACCTCGAGTACTATTAAGAAAATCAAATGAGATAACTCTAACACAGACACAGACATAAACTGCAACGCACCATACAAATATTTTTGTTATCAAGGAATTAATAAAGCAAGGTCAATTTTCACCCTGGTTCCATCTAAAATATCACATATTCCAAAAGCAAAAGTCAGAATTGATAATTTACCAAAATGGCTGCTTTCCTCCTGCCAAGTCAACTAGCAAAATAGTCTCCATTTCCCCTAATACATGTAGGGAAAAAAAGCTCCGCTGGCGTCCACTCTGGGATTTTTAAGTACAATTTCATAGGGCAAAGGCTCCCTGAAACTCTTTGGATGTCTTCTCTCTAACCAAATAGATTGGCATTTATAGAGAAATCAGGGAAGGATGCACGTAGCTTGATACTTCCACCGTCTAGTATCAAAGAACTCCCATCTCCATTTTCCACCACATAGCCCATGTTTGTAATTCATTTCTGTGGGAGGTCATGGAGTCAAACACTATGACTGGGTAAGGAGCTGTTATTCACAATGCAGGCAGTAAGTGTGAGTCAAGAAGGCAAGGGCAATCAAATCTCATGCTTCAAGAAAGAAAATGATCATTTGCAAGGTCAGGAAGGGATTTCTTCTTCTATTTTAATAGAAAATACAGGACAACTTGACGGGTGAATTGTGGGGGGAGAGTAAATTTATCTCGGCTCTAAAACACATAGTTTTAGTGATATCCCTTACACCAAAAAGATCAATGGATTAGCTGTATAGGTGGCATGATCTTGTGTGAAAAGCCCGTACCCCAGGTTTCATGTTATTTGATATG
>JAKSZT010007815.1:17571158-17598658 GCA_026826555.1 Tolypeutes matacus | reverse complement strand
TATTTTAAAGTGTTAACTCTAGGACTAGACCCTAAGCTATCTGTCCTTTAAGTCTGCATCCAAACATAACAGATATTAACAGCTATCTGAGACAGATATTTGAGTGCCAGGAGCTAACAAAACAAACCAACACACACACACAATACCTTTCATGGTCTTTGCAAATTGTCTCTGTGTTGGCTGGTGCTCTCCTTCAGAGTTTAGCCCTCCTATCAAGAAGATCAGCCTTAAGTGAATGTGAAATGCAGGGTCCTCTCCATCTTTTCTGAGCCTGCATCTTGTGCTTGCCTATGGCCTTAGGAATTCCCCAATTACAAGTCTACTTCCTATGAATCAGACTTTCTTTCTCTTCTAAGTACTCTATTGTATGGCTTAAAGCTGATACTCCTCTGCCCTAGGCTGTTTTCACTTGTTTCTTACATTGCTTTAGTTGTCAGCAGGCTGCCTCTGTGTCTAAGGCAAGTTCTGAGAGTGCAAGCCAGAGAAGAGTTTCCTGGTTCAGGCTTTCACATTGCCACCCAACAGAATGGCACTGACATATAGGCACCCCAGTATGTGCACAGGGGTTACACTGCTGCCTTCAGAGTACAGCTTGAGACACACATGGGAATGCAGGTTGGCTCCACTCTGCAGCAGGGGAGACAGGTCCAGCAAAGGTATCATGAGCTCCTCCTATCATTTTAAAGCTGCTTTTCTTTGGGATTCGCCCAGTTACTCTAACCCTTTAAATGTTTTCAGGAATTCTGAGGAAAATGGTTCTGTTTTTGCTAGTTGTTCAAAGATTCTGTGGGGGAATGGCACCCAGGAGTATGATTATATTTTGCTAAAGCTACTCTGCCAATCCTCCAGTCCAGACACTTTCCATTAATCTGATGTTTCCATGTCTTTACTTAAAAAAAAACAGACATTATCAAACTTCCTTTGTTCACAGTGCCCTTAGTGAACAAAAATGTAAGATATCCCATGATGCCCTGTGAGTTTGCTGTGACCCACCGGGGTGCCTCAGTGCAAAGTTTAGAAACAAACTTGAGCCAATTTTTTAAAAAATACATCATCATACTTGGAATCCCAAATAAAACAAATAAAGTTGGTATTTTTTATTTTAGTTCAAAGTTACAACATTCACTGACTATAGTGCCAGTCAGTGTTGGAAGGAGAAGGAGATGTTTATGAACACACTCATTTTAGATTAGAGATCATAAATGACCAGTGATATCAAAATCTCTTTTTTGTGTGTGTTTCCTAATTTTATTTTTATTCCTATCCATTAATTTTTTTCTAATTTTGCTTCCACCATGATAATTCTAAAAGAGTTTAAATAGTATTCTAGCATATTTGTATCATTTAAGTAATGTTCACAAATATTTAATTAGCTTCTGAAGAGCTACCTATTTATAAAATATTGAAGATTTCCTCACAAACCCCTTAGAACATTAAAATAATAAGTTAAAAGAGAGCTTGAAATAATCTAAAATGTAAAAAACCCAAACAGAAATCAAAGTTGCAACAAAGGAATATATGTTTAAGGTATATTGCACTTATCTAATTGTGTATATTTGTTCACCTAACTTTTTTTAAGGGAAGATGGTATGTTTTGTAAGAAATATGCTTAGAAATTTTCATATGGTCACTTACAAGTACATAAAATAAAACACATCTCAATGCTTCAAGTAATCAAACATACATGGGTCAAAAGAATAAGAATTGCCCTAACTTTCCATGGGCTTTAAACTTTCATATTTGGGAGCACCAGTGATTTATAGCAAAATTAGTTTTTTCATTTCTGTTTTAGATAGTCCTTTTACTCTTTCTTTTCACAAGTGATGTGTTTTTTAAACAATGACAATTAGTTTATCAGCTTGCTTTCTTCTGTAAATTATATAAAGTAAAATAAAGGCATATTTATAATGGACTGAATTGCGTACCCTAGTTTAGACAAGATCTTGGTCTTGGTACACATTCTGGTAGGTGTGGACCTATTGTAAATAGGATTTCTTGAAGATGTTCCTTCTGTGACGGTATGTCCCAAATGAATCAGGTTGGGCTTTAATCTGGATTTCTGGAGTCCTTTATAAGCAGAATGAAATTCAGACATTGAGAAAAAAAGTCACAGGAAGAAACTGGAGTTAGTGGAATAGGGAGGAAAAAGGAAAAAGACATCCCCATGTTCATAGTGATGTGACCAAAAAGCCAATGACCAAGGATCCCTGGCAGCCAGTCCCAGAACACAATGGTCTTTGGGGAGAAAGCATCACCTTGCTGAGGCCTCAATTTTGGACTTTCCCTAGCTTCCAAACCATGAGCCCATAAATTCCCATTGTTTAAACCACTCATTGTATGTTATTTGTTTTAGCAACCTAGAAACTAAGACAATTTTGGTTCACTATAGATATGCGGTAATGGAATATTTGGTCAGAGAATCTGTAGAAGAGAAACTTTTGAAGAAAGGCAAATAATTTGTCTTTAAATCCTATCAATATAGTAATTACTGATATCTTATTTATTAACGAAAGCCCATACTTTATTCCAATTTCTGTAGGTTTTAACTAATGTCCTTTTTCTTTATCAGAATCCCATCCAGGATATCACATTACATTTAATCATCATGTCTCGTTAGGGCTCCTCTGGGCTGTTACAGTTTCTCAGACTTTTCTTGTTTTTGATGACCTTGACAGTTTTGAGAGTTCTGGTCAGGTATTTTGCAGAATATCACTCAGATGGGATTTATCTGATGTTTTTCTCATGATTAGACTAGGTTTAAGAGTTTTGGGGAGAAAGACCATAGAGGTAAAGTCATCACAGTATTTCAAGGGTAGATGACTTATCATCTAATGATGTGAACCTTAACCACCTGGCTGAGATAGTGATCATCAGGTTTCTCTGCTGTAAAGTAACTCTTTTTCCCTCTTTCCATATCATACTATTTGGAAAGGAGTCACTATGAAGAGTTCACACTAAAGGAATGGGGAGTTATGTTCTGCCTCCTTGAGGGCAGAGTATCTGCATCAATTATTTGGATTCCTGAGCAGATTAGTCTCTTTCCCTAATTTATTTATTTATTCAATCATTTTTATATCACTATAGACTCATAGATATTTATTTTATAGTTATATAATCCAATATAACTTTATTATTTTGTTGCTCAGGTTGTTCCAGATTTGGCCACTGTGAGCTCTTTCTGTTGGCTCCTGGGTGCCTTTGACATACAACCATTATTGTGTGTGTTTCAAGCACTTTCTGAATTTTAAGCTTTATAAGATGCTCCAGGTTCATCTTGTAGATTTCCTGCCTCAGTTTGAGAATCTGCCATTTTTCCAAGGAGCTCTGATCCCTTTAATTGAAGAATGGAATTAGAAACCAAAATCTGGTCGCTAGGTGTACTCTTTGTTAATAGAGTATTGTTGCTTCTAGGTCCTCTAATAGCGAGAAATCTGACTCCCTCCATCTGCCATTCATTTACTTAATTGCTCAATTCCAATACACATGTTTAGTGTTTTCAGAAATATTAACTCATATTTCTGTGGAAAACCATTTTATCAACTACAGTACAATGCTTATGTGCATTCTTTTGCCTTTAGTTTTACAGAATCCTCTCATTTCCAAAGTTACTTAGGTCAGCATCTTTCCCTTCAATGTGGTTACTTTATACATTTGTAACACAGTTTATTTTCTTTTGTCACAATCTTCATTATTTCCTGGGATCCTCTCCCCCAACCTCCTAAATGTTTATTTTGTTTTAATTTGCATACATTAAGGTGCCCTTCTTCTGCCATAAAATTCTATAGGTTCTTATATCAAATTTGGCATCCAACTTATTTTTGTATTTCATTTTGCTTATACAGCATTGAAGTGATCCTTTTTCACACATAAATAGCAACAGTTTTTAAATAGCTTTCCTTGTCATTTCAGAATAGTCTTCAATAAAAAACCCCAGAAACTAGAAAGAGGAATTAAAGAAAGGTTTTGTTTCAAAGTTGAATCAGTTACAATATGAAACAACCATTTAAATGTTTAATCATAAATATTAAAGTCAGACCAAGAAAAACCCAGAACTTAAAAAAAAAAAAAGTGAAACTATCCATATTTGTGTACTGATAGCTGTATACAGTGTGATAAATATTAAATTAGTTAAGTCTAGTTAAATGGGAAATGAGTATGTTAGTCCCAGTAATTGCATTAATTGATGCTATAATACTATAGAAATTAGGTTGTTTATTGAGTAGGATTTTACCATGATGTGACATGGTACTGAGTAAATGAATTTTAGACCTATAAGAATAATTACTCTATAAATTCACCTGAGCCTTACTTGGCATTTAACTGAACAGGGTACATGGGTACATGGGCACTAAAAGGTAAAGCTGTTAATCCAGGTTGTTTTGCATGCAAAGGTCTGAATTATTTTAAAGGTCACTATGGAACCATAACCTTCTAATCTATGGCACATTTGAATGAAAGTCAAACCTATGCACAGTACACATGAGAAACAAAGAGTTAATTCCCTTAATATATATTTAGAGTTTCTACAAAGCAACAAGAAAAATACTAGTAACCTAATAGACAGATGAGCAAAGGACTTGAACAAAAAGTTCACAGAAAATGAAATTTTAAAAATGGCTTTTAAACATACGAAAAGATAGATAACGTCATTTCTATTAAGAGAAATGCAAAATAAAACTGAATTAGATACAGTTACTTACTTTTAGATTTGACAAAAATTTAAAACATTGATAATATATTATATCATCAATGGGTTGGGGAAACAGTCTCATGCTGCTGTATAGCCTCTAGGGAAGGAAATTTGATAATATTGATAACAATTTGATTCTTTTTTCAGTTAGCAATTCTATTTCTAGGAATACAGCCTACTGATATACTCACACAGGGCCTCTAAAAGTGCATGCAGAAACATTGTTGCATCATTTATAATGACCAAAAATTGGATAAAAACCAAATGTTTATCAATAGAGGAAATGTTAAATAAAATATGGTGCCTCCATACACTATAAGGTAGAAATATAAGGCATGGAATACTTCTGAGAATACACTGTTAACAGAAAATAGTGTATCACATAGTGTAAGTAACATGCTATAATTAGTGGAGAAGAAAGAGAAAGAGGAAGAGGGGCAGGAGGAAGTAGAAGAGAAGAAGAAAGAGGAAGGAGATGATATATACTTATAAACTTGTTTATGGATGGGACATTCCTGGAAGAATATCCAAGGAACTTCGAAGAGGGAAATTAGGGATTGCGAAGAAGGGAGGCTTCTTTTCTTGGTATACCTTTTTGAGGTATTTGAATTTTATTTACCAAGTGCATGCATTATTTTTCCACCTAAAAGGATTAAGAAACATTACTCATAAAATAAATGACTATGTGTTTGAATTAACTACATCCTATTAGGACAGACAAAAAAGAATTTTTTTTTTTTTTAATCTCAGATTACTATTGTTAGGAATTGAATTCACTTATGCTATTGTATAATGCTCAAAACTGGAGAAAAAAAGAGGGATGAATATCAACTTTTCATTGTGTTTCTTTTGAATTATTTCAGGTTTTTACCATACACGTTTTTTTTTTAACTTTTAATTATTTTTTTTTGTTTTTTTATTTTTTATTTTTTTAAACAATTTATTGAACTATATCATTCATATATGAACATACATAAACAATAAGTGTTCAGTAAATATTGTGAATTTACAAAACAAACATGCATAACAATATATAGGGTTCCCACACATCACCCCATCACAAATACTTTGCATTGTTGTGAAACATTTGTTAACAAGTTATGAAAGAGCATCGTCAATGTTTTACTACTAACTATAGTCCATATCTTACTCCCCTATATATTTCTTTAAGGATTTATTTATTTATTTACTTACTTTTATCCATTTTTACCCCCCACTCCCGATTTTAATGTTTTTGTGTCCATTCGCTGGGCAACTCTCTGTGTCCGTTTCCTGCCCTCTCTTTTCATTGTTCTCCTCCTGTCATCACTGGGATTCGATCCTCAGAAACTCCAATGTGGGAGAGAGTTATCTTACCACCTGTGCCACCTTAGTTCCTGGTTTTTCGGCACGTCTCATCTTGGCTCTCCCTTGTGTCACTCTCCTGTTACGTCATCATCTTGCTGTGTGGCTTGCAGGGCCTGACGACATACCCGCATGCGGAGCATGGTGGCCCACTCACCTTCAATATTTTTCTTTTTTTAATTTTTACTGGGAGGTCCCAGGGTTCAAACCCAGGTTGAACACCCAACCATTTGAGCCACATCCGTTCCCCTGCTATATCTCTTAAGGTTGACCAAAGATACTTAGATTTACAGTCTTTTCCCATACAGGATGGTCATAAAATAAACCAGGCTTAGTTTATCACCAGCATTCTAAAACCCAGACCTACGGAGAAAAACTTGGTCTGGGGACACATGCATGGTTTCTTATATAGCAAATGTTTAGCCTACCCTGATTATCATAAAATCAGGACAGAGAGAATGTTCGCAGCATACACATATTTTTATATTCAACTTAAAACATAAACACATGCTCAAAGATGAAAGAAGTTTAATCTGAGATTGCACAAAGTGAAGTTAACCTGGAAGTACAAGTAAAAGGACTGCTTTTTCTGCACATGTTCACATTTCATACATAAACATTTGAATATGTGTTTTTACTACAATCTTCTCCATACTTTGATATACACGTGTGTGCAAGTGTATGTGTGTGTATATGTGTATGTATGTGCATGCATATGTATATACTTAAAGAAATCAAATGTTTGTCTAACTCTTTAAGTATAATTTTGTAAAAATATCAATTTAAGGTATTCCTCCCATCCAGAATGCCCTCTAATTTCATCTCCAGAAATCCCTATTACTTTCTTCATGACAATGAAAAACTACACCTCTTCCATAAAGTCTTTCTCGATTGACCAAACCCTACATTGAGTAGATCTTTCATTCATTCATTCAACGTGTATATATTGAGAGCCTGTGATTTGCCAAGCACTGGACATACAATGAACAAAAAAACAAAGACTCTGCCCTTGTAGCGCATATAGTCCAGCAAAGAAGATGGATTTTTAAAAAGAAGGAGGGGGAATCATTTAAATCCAGTTTTGGTCAATGCCAAAAAGGAAAGACTTTGAGAGATGTAAATAAAAGCAGTAGCCCAGACCCAAACTTGGCGGGTGCTCTGAGAAACTGACATTCAAGTTGGCATAGGAAGGATAAGTAGGAGTCAGTCAGGGGAAAATGGGAAGAAAAAGCATTCCAAGCCCAGAGGAACTTGGAGGTTTGAACAAAGGAAATGAGACCAGTGTAGCTGAAGAGTGTGGAATAAAGGTAAAAACAACATGGAATGAGGCTGGAGAAGCAGGCAGAGGCTTTGCAAGCCATATTAAGGCCCTGTTGTTCCTCTTTGCTAGGAACCTCAACCTTGCTTTAGTGTTTTGGTTTTTTTTTTTTACTATAATACATTTTTTCTTTATTAATATCACTTGAACTCAGGATGTTGCCTTTTCAGGTACAAAATTGAAGGATAAAAATTATACCTACTTATACCTAGGACAACTTCACTGCTATTTCTCAGTTTCCCCATCTGTATAATGGGGATAATAGTGGTGCATACCTTTAACTGTGAGAATTAAATGAGTTAATAAAGTAAAGTTCTTAGAAATATATCTGAAACATAGTCACTGTTAGCTATTATGTCTTCCTTAATCACCCACAAATCCTTGGACTGTATAACAAGTTTATCTATGTGCCACAAAGTACTCAGTATAGTAGGTAGTGAATGAATGCTTGTTAAATAGAAAATAGGTTAACTCCATTCACTACATTCCTTAATACCAGAGACTACACAGGTTAGCTTGCACTTAACGTAATTTTTGTCCTTTCAGGGCTCATTGTCAGGGATAGACTAAAACACAGAACGAAAGCTAAATTCTCTGAAACTAGATCTAGCCTCATTTTCTAAGGGTCCTCAGATTATTGCCACTTCCTACTCAGAGATTGCTTCCCTCCCTTTTTCAAGTCAGAAAAGTTAGTTTTACCCTTAGAGACAATCTGACCTGCTCTGAGTACCTCACCATCCCTGAAGAATTCAATCCAGCCCTCAGTGAAGAAATTGGAATTCAGAATTGGGCGTGCTGGGTCCCATTGGTACCTGAGAAGTGCCTTGAAGCCCATGAGAGAGGCTAAATGGCCAGTAAACCCATTTTGGTGTGTTCTATGGGTGGGAAGAGGTAAGGTGGGGAGGGAAAGGGAGTAATAAGATATCCCCTTTTGGAAATTAAACCTATATGCTACCAGTCAATGGTGGAACTATATACAGAAATAAGAGACTGTTTCCAGCTTTTACTTATAAACTCATTATCCCTGATTGCTCATTGGCTTCTTTTGAAGCAGCCTCAGATTTCCTTGGGGAACCTTTTCTCACAAGTAACATAGTCAAAGACGGTGAACATTGTTTCCACAGCACAGGAATGATCAACGGTTGCTCACAATTTTCTGAATCTCTCCCAAGGCATTATTGGCAAAATGCTGCCAAATGGCAGGATTCCATGGCAGCTTTCGTTTTCCAGTGAAAAAGTAACATCTCTGGTACAAGATGTTATATAACAACCTTGATTGGCACGGATGGCTTTGCTGGGAAACAATTCTCCAGTATTTCTACATCTGTTGTGAGAAGAGGCTCTAGATGCTTTTGCTCTAGAATATCTTTTCAAGGATGTTTATATAGTGAACAGCCTGGAAAGACAGATATAGTGTCTCCTTCTGGAATGAAGAGAAGATTTCTTTCCTGACCAGGATAATAAATATAATGTCTCTCTCTGGGGCAAATGTTGGACAGGTTTGCTAGCATCTCCCTTATAGACTGGAAATTTCCTTATCTTTGGGTTTCTTAGCTGTGGTGCAGATTGAATGTCTGCACATTATATACCCGGGCCTCTCTGCATCACTCCCTTGGGATATCAGGCAAGAACAACATGAAGTTCATGACTCTTGATAGGTGGTGAGTAATAAAGTCCTTTGTCCCTAGCCCAGCAGTCTTCTGCCAGCATCCATGAAGCTGTGGTAGTAGAACCTGTTAGTTTGCAAATAGGATAAAAATCTCAGGACTTTCACAGTTCTTGACAAACTTCAATATGACTTTCACAAGAACTTCCATGATTTCTGTTTCTTAAAGATGTTTCTAGACCTCGATTTTTAATAGCACTCAAAGTTACTGAGCTAGGATATTTAAAGGACCAGAAGTATAATTTAACATCATTTTTAAATTTCTTGTTGGGTTTTTGAAATTACATTTAAAACACAGATTAAATAAAAGTAGATCTATTGTTTTTATTTATAGACTGTATCTATGTATTTATTCATACAACTGCTTTGTTCCAAATATAATTTAAGGTAATATACAAAAAAATGAATAAAATATAAATAAAAAATAAGAAAGAAAAAGTTAAAAAGGTAAAATAGAAAAAGAAAGGTAAAATAACTTTTCTTCTATATTACTTATTGCACCTACAATTAAATGAGTATGTTGTTGTTTGCCTCATGCCTCTCTTTCCTGCCAGACTCTAAGCTCGCTCCATGAGAGTTGGGATCATGTTTGCCTTGTTCACATCAAAGGTGTCTGTCACATACTAGGTGCATGATAAACATTTTTTTCAAGGAAAGTATAAAGTAAAGAAGGAAGAGAGGAAGAAAGAAAGAGGAGGAAGGAAGGGAAAGAGAGAAAAAGAAAATGTGAGAGGGAGAAAAGAAAAAGAAACAAATAAAACAGAATTGAGGTTAGCCCATGTTTTAGTTTCCTGGGCTGCTCAGGCAAATACCATGAAATGGGTCAGGTAAAACAATAGGAATTTATTTGCCTATGGTTTTGAGGCTAAAAGAAAGTCCAAATCAAGGCATCATCAAAGTGATGCTTTCTCCCCAAAGACTGTGACCTTCTGAGGCTGGCTGCTGTTGATTCTTGCACCTTAGCTTGTCACATGGCAATACACATGGTGGCCTTTCTTGGCCTTTCCACTCTCTTCTGAGTTTTGTTGATTTCAACTTCTCACATCCTGTGGCTTTCTCTGTCTGTCTGTCTGGATTTCACTCCACAAATAAAGGACTCCAGTAATAAGATCAAAACTCATCTTGATTGAAGTGGGCCACACCCTCTTAACAGAAGTAACCTCATCAAAAGGTCCTACTTACAATGGATTCATACCCACAGGACTTTATTAAATATAAGAACTTTTTTTTTCTGGGGCACACACAGCGTCAAACCACCACAGCCCATATGACTTTCTCACTAACAGAATCCTGGACCATGTGCCTAGATGAAGAATTTCCCAACCTCCTTTGCAAATAGGAATAGCCAATGAGATATAAATGCAAATCATAGGACTTCCAAGGAAGTTCTTTATGCCCTACCACATTTTCTCCTTTTTGCTACTTGGAACACACAAGATGGCTAGAATTCCAGAAGCAGTCCTTGGACCAAGAAAGGAAGGCAAGAGAATCTCAGAGACTTCAATTCTGATAGCTTTGAATCCCTGAACCAATGCCAATACTGTTTCCCTCCAAATTTTGCATCTTATGATTTAAGCCACAGTTAGGGTAAGTTGTATCTGATACTGCAGTCAAAACTAATACTAACTAATACAGCCCATAAACTTTTGTAAGTAGAACTATTATGCAATTATATTTCACCCAATTAATCATAAGAAGGGGGTTGGAAAAAGAGACATAAGTTTGTTGAAGCTTAAATCTAAGAAAATTCATTGGATATCCAAGCAAATATATCAACAGAAAATAGCACTCTTACTACATATCAATATGAGATTTCAGTTACCAAAAAATCACTAGTTCTAAACGTGACTTGTCGAAAGTTAAATATTAAGATGGCTGCGCTTCTCCTCCAAAAACTGTGGGAAGGATATTATCTCACTGGATAGAGACCCACACAAATAAACAACAAAAAAAACAAACTCCCATCCTGGGGAGTCCTGCTGTGTTTTCAAATAGAAAGGCAAGAATCTCTCGAGTATATAGGCAGTGCCTAATAAAAGAAAACAGACCAATATGTCAAGCCCTCAATATTAATGCATGTAACTATGAACCTTACTCTTGTAAAATTGGAACTTAGCTTAATAATAACTATTGCCTAAGAGTTACCACCCAAAAACTTCCTTGATACTCAAATGTGGCCTCTCTCTAAGCCAAACTCAACAAATAATTGCACTACCTTCCCCCCAGCATGGGACATGACTCCCAGGATGACCCTCCCTGGCACCAAGTAATGAATACCAAGCACCAATCAGTGGTGTATTTGGAAAGAGACTTTTGCCAATAAGGGGAAACATCAAATACAAAAGAGTTTTTACAGCTAAGAGATTTCAAAATGGAAGGGGTGGACAATTGCAGCTCAAGCAGTTGGGCTCCTGCTTCTCACAAGGGAAGTCCTGGGTTCAGTTCCCAGTGCCTCCTAGAAAAAAGAGAAACAAACAACAAGCAAAACGGGCAAAAAAGCCAACTCAGGGGAGTTGATGTGGCTCAGTAGATGAGTGCCAGCTTCCCAAGTATAAGGTTCTGGGTTCAATCCCCGGACCCCAGTACCTTAAAAAAAAAAAAAAAAAAAAAACTGGGAGGTCATTCCAGAGGTACACTTATGCAGGTCTCAGACAGATCTCACTAATTGCCACAGTGAACAAAGCCTCAAATAGGGGTGCTCCTGAGGGTTCCAGAGCCATCTGGACACTATAGGCAAGTCACACAATCCCTTGAAATCAGCACCCTATTGGTGGGCTTTACCTAGGAATATATGACAACCTATTTCCCTAATGTAACAGAGTTAGACTCATTTATAACTTCCCTACACATGATTCTTCTACCCCTTTTATTTGAGCCTATAATTAGCACTATACCCATTAAATATATGTCTCAGAGACTTAACTCTTCCATCTGTTCATATGCTGGTTGAGCCCTGAATATCAGAATAATTGCAGGCAACACCTACTCTTCAGTTCATCAGACTAGCCCAGGACAACTAACAAGATGATGATGGACAACCCCCACCCCAAAAAAACAAAGAGTATCTACAACTGCAAGCAAAACAGCTCTTTCCATCTGCCCCATAAGATCGAAGCCCCCTCTCAAGCTGAAGCAGAACAGACATCACTATCCCCAAATACTCAGGATTGAGGAATGAACAAATAAAAGGGGGGAATGCAATCATGGACAAAGTATATTTATTAATATTGTAATAATGGAAGAACATGTAACATTGATATAAAGATAGTGGTTACCAAAAGTTCTGGGGGAGGGGAAGGGAATAATAGGTGGAATGCAGGGCATTTTTAGGGCATTGGAATTAAGTGTAAACCACAATATAAACTTGGTTAGCAGCAATGCTTTAATATTTATACATCAATTGTAACAAATGTGCCACATAATTGTAAGATGCTTTTAATAGGGGAAGATGTGGGAGGGGGAAGGGGTGGGGTATATGGGAATTCCTATGGGAATCCCTTATACTTTCCATGTAACTTTTCTGTAATCTAAAACATCTTTTAAAATAAAGTTTATTTTATTTATTTATTTTTTTTACCGGGAGGTCCCAGGGATCGAACCCAGGTCCCTCCATATGGGAGACGGACGCCGAACCATTTGAGCCACATCCGTCCCCTAGTTTATTTTATTTAAAAAGTTAAATATTTTTTCAGTAGTTAAATGCTACATTTTCATACTCCAAACATCACCCTAAAAAAGTTTAATAAGGGAACATTTCATTTGTCAGGGATTTGCCATTTCATTTCTTAGACCCTTCATTGCTCTGATCCTTTAGATTTTACCAGTCAACAGGCTTTTGTGAAAATTCTCATATTACATCTGTCTTTCTACTTCCAGAAAAACCACTCTAGGCTAGGCTTCAAATCTCCTAATCCATAATTACTATAATTGCTTTCTAAATGGCCTTTCCAACTCCCCCTTCTCATACATCTATCACATCTCAAATCTTTCTATTTTATTATGCCATTTTCTGCCTATAGAGCACTGACCATATTCTCTTGATTCCACTTATTTTTCCCCTGTATGTCTTAGCTCTTCACTAAATGAAAAACTCCTTATGAGAAGATTCTGTGTCCATACTTTTCCATAGTTCTCAACTCTGTCTTCAATTTAGAGCAATCTGGAGAACTTCTAAAAATACCAGTGCCCCAGGCCAACTCCTAAAGATTCTGATTTATATGGGAGAGGCTGGGGCACCCAAATTTCTTAAAATTCACCTCTCACTCCCAAGTATGTTGAAGATATAATTGTGAATATACAGACAGTATAAATCTCATGCTTCCATCACTTCACTGTTTTGTTCAAATAATGCCCTGGGTATGTATGCATACACACACACAGCCTCTCCCAAATAAAACTTACCCATCCTTTGTGGTTAAATTCAAGTCCAACCTCCTTTGTGAATCATTGTTTGATGACAGCTATCAACACCCATCTCTGGTTAGTCTAACTCCATTTGATGTCATCCCTCCCTCCCTCTACCTCTTAAGCTCCGCTGGTGTTATTTTTTCTATATCACACAATTAGCACCTCACTATATACTGTCAAGCTGCTCAGCTGTAAAACAAGCACAAGTGGCCTAGTTGACCTCAAAAGTCCCTTCCTTTGACTCTAACAGTATATGAATTTATGACTTTGTCTGTACTGCCTGATTTAACACTCATTATAGACAATGTTTCCCAGTAATTATTTGACATTAGTATATTCTCTCTTGCCAACTGAAGTACAGGTTCTTTCAAGACAAGGAACACAGTTTTATAGTCCTGTGGCATTTTCCCACTCCCAGTATAATAATGTTACATGCTTAATTGTACATTGACTGATATGTTAAACCAGAATTAACACAGGATTTAAAAAAATGGAGACGAGTGAAGGGAAATCCTTTCAGGAAGCAGTTTTCTACAAATTTGGAGCATGGGCTTTGGAGATTAACTGGATTAATCACTCAGCTCTTATACTTACCAGTTATGGAATAAAATATTTTAAGGTAACTACCTTTCTTAACATCACCAAGCCTCAGTTTTCCCATTTATAAAAAGGAATTAATAATAGAACTGTTTTAGTTTGCCAAGGCTGCTATGACAAATTACCACAGAAGTGTGGCTCAAACAACAGGAATCTACTGTCACACGATTTTGAAGGCTACAAGTCCAAAATCAACGTATCAACAGGTCATGCTTTCTCTGAAGTCTGGAGGCACCTTGCTGGCAATCAATTCTAACTCATCCATAATTGAGTTAGATCTATTACCTTTGTCTCCTCCTGTGGCTTCTCCTACTGTATTCAAATTCCCTTTGCTTATAAGGACTTCAGCCATTGCATTAAGACCCACCCCAATTCAATTAGGCCTCACCCTAACTAATAACAACTTCAAAGGTCCTAGTTACAAATGGGTTCTATCCTACAGGACTGGAGGTTAGGACCTGGACATGGCTTAAAATGCAATCCTCCTGAGGGCTCTGGAGACACCCAGGTCCTATGGTCAGGGCAGAAAGCTCCGGAGTTTGGTGCCTTGCCAGTGGGCCCTACTTTGGAGTTTGTGCTCCTGAGAGTGACAGAGTTGGACTCAATTATGTCTTCCCGCACATGGCTCATCCATCCCTTCTATTTAAACCTATTTCTGGTGCTAGAGTTTGTAGGTGTACATCCAGAGACTTGAGACTTTGGGCAGTCCATGTGCCAGCTGGGCCCGGAACCTCAGTGGAGCTGCAACACCTACTCTATAACTCATTGGACTCACCCAGAAAAACTGGCAGGGAGATGATGATGGACAACGGCCATCCCAAGGAATGGAGAGAGTCTGCAGCTGCAGGCAGGATAGTCAGATCCATCTTCCCCATGGGATAAAAGCCCCCTCTCAACTGGAGGTGGAGTGGACATCACCATCCCAGACTCCTCAGGATTGGGGAAGAGCTATGGACTAGAGGGGACTTACTGATATTCTACTACAGACATATTGTGATTCAAGCAATGGAAGAAATTACAACATTGACGTGGAACCAGTGGCCACTGGAGGCTCTGGGGGGAGGGAGAGGGAAAAACAGTTGTAATACGGGGGCTTTTTCGGAACTTGGGAATCGTCCTGAGTGACACTGCAACGACAGATATAGGCCATTTTATATCATCACATAACATGCAGAACTGTGTGGGAGAGAGTGTAGACTACAATGTGAACTATGGTCCATGCTTAATGGCAAAGTCCCAGGATGTGTTTATTAATTTCAATGAATGTGCCACACTAATGAAGGATGTTTATGTGGGAGGTTGTGGGAGGTGTGGGAAGTGGGGCATATGGGAATCCCTATATTTTTGTGTAACATTTATGTAATCTAAGTATCTTTAAAAAAAATTTTTTTTTAATTCAATCCCCAAAAAGTACCACACTTATTACATCACTGAAAGGATTAAATGAGAGAGAGAGAGAGAGAGAGAGAGAGAGAGAGAGTGTGTGTGTGTGTACACACAAACACTTATAACTTAACACATTACCTGGCACATAATAAGCATTTAATAAATGTGAGTTGTTATTTGACTGGGTGAAGGCAATAAAATAATTAAGGGTAAAGAGTAAAAGAAAAAATTAACATTTTTATGTATTGGGGGAGACTGGGGAGGAATATTAAGACAAGTTTAATAAATGGAAGAACATAAAGTGGCAGCTCAAATAAAATTAAGTACCTACTCAAAGCAAGGCCCTGGCTCAGGCTCTGTGGACTGAAATGCAGAGAACCAGGGCAGAAAATGGCTCACATATTCTCTCTCTCTTTTTCCCAGTTTCCCTCTTTGTCATTAACCCACACTGACTAGGGCAGTAGAGTTGTTTATGCATTCAACAAATATTTACTGAGGACCAACTATTTGTAAAATACTGTACTAGACACTGAGAAAATTATAAAAATGAATTCTGCCTTCATGAGTCTGTGTGCAGTTAGGGAGATAAAGCATGCATATAAACAAACAGAAGACACAAAGCAGAGAGCTGTACTTGTCATAAGAGCTACATACATTGAATCACTGCAGAAGTTTAGAGGTTATAGAAATAAGGGTGGACTTCAGGGAAGAGTTACAACCAAGCTCCATCTCAGGAGACCAATATTTGGATTAAGGCATATTTTTGCCTTTCCTACGGCAGTTGTAGCATAAGCTAATTCCCAAAGGAGGACAATACGGGGAAGGAAGAATTTCTGTTTGTAACATAAAGTGAGTGAATTGGGGTGGTGGAAGATCTGTTAGGAACTAAAGTAGGGCTACATTGTGGGGTCCTAG
Organism: Tolypeutes matacus; assembly: GCA_026826555.1. NCBI lineage: Eukaryota > Metazoa > Chordata > Mammalia > Cingulata > Chlamyphoridae > Tolypeutes > Tolypeutes matacus. The sequence goes on along the minus strand of JAKSZT010007815.1, from coordinate 17,582,335 downwards.
ATGTCAGTTTGTAAAAGAAAAAAAAATTACAAAATCTCAGAGATATGCTTCAGAAACACTAAGTTTGATTGGATGTAAGGGAGCCTGCAGGACCAGTTAAGAACTGCTGCAATATCCAGGCGAAAGGTAATGAAGACCATGACCTAGGGATGAACAAGGGGAGGTTATTCATTACACACCTAAGCATATGGTGGCATCATCCAGGATGGGCTGCCTAATCTTCTTGGGTCCCAGTCAACAGGCAAGGAAAGAGGTTGCTTTTTCAGGTTGTTTCACGTTTCTGCTGCTGCTCTCAAAGCTATAAACCTGAAAACTAGAATTTCTGGTCACACTTATTTTGTTAAAGAACTTGTGATGATGCTGGAGGGTGGGGAGTGGGTACTAATAGCCAAAGTTATCATTGCTTCAAGATTTAGTTAGGGCATCTTGGACCCTCTGTTTTCTAACCCTCTTGGCAAAACCTGCATCTTATTTTTAAAAAAATAATAATATTCCTCAAATAAAACATCTTAAGCTCTGTTCACCTGGGGACAAGAACATAACAAATTTACATGTCATACCATGTAATCTGATGTGTTATCCTGCCACTTCAATCACAGAATAGCACCACATTTAGTAAAGGCAAATGTTTCTCAGAATCAAAATTTCTGTTGCCTATTTTATACATAAGATACTATTGGGATGAAAGCCTCAATATCTGGGCTTAAATTAGACAGAGTGGGGAAATCAGCATCCTGATGTGACAGTTCTACACCTGAATCTACAGTGCCAACCCACAATAGAAGACCACCAGATCCAATTTCATTTTATGTACTATCAAATCTTGTCGCTATTTATAAAGTGCTGATCCCTTTTGGATGCTATCAGAAATGACTGAACACAATGGTACCTGTACATTATTTTTTCTGTATTTATTCTAAAGCACTTGGGGAGATCTATATATCATTTTACAAATATTGGTTTGTATTGTGAAAAATTTGATTTTTACCCACAATTTTAAAAAAAAGAAAAAAGAATATATGCATATGACAGTAAAAAAAAAAAAAAAAATAGTAATGTCTTATACCATTAACTCTCCAAAAAGGAAGAAAAAAGAAGGAAGAAAGGATAGGAAGAAGGGTAAGTAAAGAAGGAAAAATGAAAGAAGAATAGATAAATGAATGGAAAGAAAAAGAATGGAACTGCTGGGTCAAAGGACAGTGCATGTTAATTTTACTAAATGATGCCAAACCACTTTCCATAGTAATTGTACCAACATATATTTCCACCAAGCAGCTGAAAAGATGTCTCATTGCTCCACATCCTTGCTAACACTTGATATCGTCTGACTTTAAATTTATTTTGCCAATCAAATTGACAGGATGGCTTTAATTTTATTACCAATAAGATAGAATATCTTTTCCTGTTTATTGGCCATTTATTTGCCTCTTGGGTAAAATGACTTTTTGCCCATTTTTAATACAGACAAGTCTACATTTTTTCTTATAAATTCAAAGGACTTCTTTAAGTATTTTGACTATTTATCCATTCCCAGTTATATTTGTAACAAATATCTTCTTCCAGTTTGTGGCTTGCCCTTATACTATCTCTATGGTTTCTTTTGGTAAACAGAAATTCTTAATTTTAGTACATTCAAATGTATTGAACTTTTTTTTAAGGCTTGCATTACTTGGGTCTTCTAAAAGAAACCTTCTCTGAATTCAAAAAGATGTTCTCATATTTTTTTCCTTAAATTGTTAATGTTTTACTTTCTAATTTAAACACATAGCTCATTTGAAACTAATTTTGTGTATAGTATAATTTGTAGATCTATTTTAAAATTTTTATGTTGATAGCCAATTGACCTAATACCATTTATTAAGCAATTCATCTTTTCCTACTAATCTGCAATTCCAGTTCTGTCATTTTATAATAAGTCTCAATGTCTTATAGGGCAATATATACATCTTTGATTTTTTTTAGGTGTATCTGTGATATTCTTCTTTAATTTTACAATTAGTATTCCACATTGTACAAAAAAGAAATCAAATATGATTGTACTAAATCTGCAGATTTATTTGGGGAGAACTGACATATTAATAATATTGCAGCCTCCTAATCATAAATATTTATCTTCACGTAGACCTTCTTTAATGTCTTTCAGTAAAATTTTATAATTTTCTCCATAAAGGTCTTACATATCATTTATAAGATTTATTCTCAGGTATTTTGTGGTTTTTATTACTATTGAAAATGATATTTTTAAGTTAACTTTTCTAACTACCTATTACTGATATATAGAAATGTAATTTACTTTTTATATTGATCTTATATCTGGAAAATTTGCTAAAAATCCTGTCAGAGTTTTAATAATTAGTCTGTAGATTCTTTCAAATTTTCCATATAGAAAAATCATATCTTCTATGAAAGACGGTTTTATTTCTTCTTTACTAATAATTTGTAATTTAATTGTTTTAGTCTTATTGAGGAGGCTAGAACATCTAATAAAGTTGAACAGAAGTATGTAGAAGATATCTTTCCCTTTTGTCAGGGAAATTCTTTTAATGTTTCATCATTAAGAATGATGCTTACTGATGATATTATCTCATAATCTGTAAAAAATATTCCACCATGGTCTGGTATATTGATGAAGGGGTGTTGATGGGAATTCTACACATGTGCATGATTGTTTTGTAAGTTCAAAACTTCTTTAATAAAAATATATTTTAAAAAATAATAATAGGGTGAGTTGGGGGGAAAATATACCAAAATATAAGATATGGGTTATAGTTAGTAGTAAGATTTTGATGATATTCTTTAATAATTTGTAAAAAAACTGTCTCACAACTATGGAAGATGTTGGTTGGTGGGACCCCTGTATGATGTTATGCATGTTTGTTTTGTAAGTTCACAACTTTGATTATACACTTATTGTTTATTTATGTCCATGTATGAATGATATACTTTAATAATTTTTTTTTTAAGGGGAAAAAAAAAAGAATGATGCTTAATGACAGATAAAGGCCATTATATATCCTGCCATAACCTACAGAATTAAGTGGGAGAGAGTATAAACTACAATGTAAACTATAATTCATGCTTAATGGCAATGCTCCAAAATGTGTTCATCAATTGAAATGAATGTATCACACTAATGAAAGAAGTTGTTAATGTGGGGGCAAGTGGGAGGCGTGGGGAGTGGGGCAATATGGGAATTCCCTTTTTTTATATATATATATAACATTTTATGTAATCTAAGCATCTTTTTTTTTTTCTTTTTTTTTTTCACCATAGAGCATGGCTTTTATTTGGTTTTTGAATCAATAGATAGATGACAGTTTACATTCTTGAAGAGTTTACATTCCTGCTAAGTATCTTTTAAAACTAAATAAAAAATATATTTTTAAAAAAGAATGATGCTTATTATACATTTTCTGTAAATAACTCTTCCAAATTGAACTTTGTCAATTAGTGTTTCAATACAACAAATTTTGCTTTAATCGTAGTCTTGATTTTGTTTTCTGTCATTAATTTCTGCACTTATCTTTATTATTTCCTTCCTTTTAATTTTATTTTCCCTAGAGTTTTGTATTGGTTTTCTATTGCTGCATAATAAATTACCATAACTTAGTAGCTGCTATTGTAAAACATAACTAAAAATGTGGAAGTGGCTTAGGAATTGAGTAATAGGTAGAGAATGGAAGAAATTTGAAGTACGTGATAGGAAAAGCCTAGATTGGCTTAAACAGACTGCTAGTAGAAATATGATCATTAAAGGCACTGCTAGTGAGGCCTCAGAAGGAAATGAGGAACATGTTTTTGTAAACTGGAAGAAATGGGATCTTTGTTATATAGTGGCAAAGTACTTAACTGAATATAATCCTACAGTTATGTGGAAAGCAGAACTTGTAAGTGATAAATTTGGATATTTATCACTTATTTTTTATTGTTGCTTATAGTAAGATGAAAGAGGATAGATACAAATTGAGGGAAGAACTGTTAAGCAAAAGGGAACCAGAACTTGATGATTTTGGAAATTCTCAGCCTGTCCAGATGCAAAAGACACTGAAATTAGAAGATTTGCTGTTAGGAAAGCATGTTACAGAGAGAAAGCCAAGGGTGGGTGTATTTTCCAGCTATTTTTTATATAGTTTTTGCTATTGCTTAAGAGATTAGAGGTGACTCATGAATCACCTCAACTATCTCAGCAGAAGCCAGGAATAGAGATGAAATTATCCAAGAAAGATGTGTGGAAGACCCTGGAAGCCACTGGAATCTATAAGAGACAAGGAATGGATTCTCCCCTACAGCCTCCAGAGAGAGCATGGCCCTTGCAACATCCTGATTTTAATCCAGTGATACTGATTTTGGACTTCTAGCCTCTAGAACTAGGAGAGAATAAGTTTCTGTTGTTTTTAAGCCACTACTTTTGTGAGAGTTTGTTACAGCAGCCATAGGAAATTAATATAGCAACATAAAACAACGTATATTTATTATCTCCCTGTTTCTGTGGGTCAAGAGTCCGGACGAGGCTTAAACAGGTCCTCTGCTCTGGGTCTCACAGGGCTGCGAGCAAGGTGTCAGCTGGGCGGCTCTCCTTTCTAGAGTTTGCAGTTCTCTCCCAAGTTCACATGGATGTTGGCAAAATTGAGTTCCTTGCATTTGTAGGACTGAGGTTCTTGTTTTCTTGCTGGCTATCACCTAAGGGCCATGATCAACTTCTAAAGGCTACTCATAACTCCTTGCCATGTGGCCATCTCACAGGAATTCCCACAATGCAGAAGCTTACTTTTTTAAGGCCAGCAGAAGAATCGCTCTGCTGCTTCTGGGCTCTTTTTCAAATGGGTCATCTAATTAGGTCAGGCCCACCAAGAATAATCTCTCTTTGGATTAACCCAGTCAGCTGATTAGGGACATGTGCAAAAATACCTTCTTCTTTGCCATATAACATAGTCTAGTTGTGGAAGCATCATCCATCATATTCACAGGTAGTGCTGACACTCAAAAGGAGGGAAATACACAGGGCATGCACACCATAGGGTGAAGATTATGAGGGCCATCTTAGAATTTTGCTTACCTTACAGGGTCAGTGAATCAAACATTCTGCCAAAATCCAGTAAGCTTGGAAAAGAACCCTAAGCTGCAGATGAGCTCACAACCCTGGCCAACACCTTGATTTCAACATGGTGAATCCCTGAGCAGAAAACCCATCTTCAGACATCTGACCCACAAAATCTATGAGGTAATAAATATGTGTTATTTCAAGACTCTAAGTTTGTGGTAATTTGTTATGTAGCAATAGAAAACAATGCCAAAATCTTAGTGGCTTACAACAGGGGTAGGCAAGCTTTTTCTATAAAGTGCCAATTAATAAATGTTTTCAGCTTTGCAGGCCATACAGTTTCTGTGATGACCATTCAGTTCTGCTTTTATAGTGTGAAAGCAGCCATAGACAATGTGTTTCCATAAAACTTTATTTACAAAAATAGGTGGCATGCCAGATTTGGCCCATGGGCTGTAGGTTACCAACTCCTGATATATAATAACAAAGATTTATTTCTTGTCCAACCTCCATGTCCGTGACTGGAAACACCATATCTCTTTACGCTAGCACCAAAACTAATGGAACAACCACCATCCTAGATTATGCCAGTCACAGTGGCAGAGGGAAAGAGAGTTCTGAAGGGTCTAGAACCAGAAATCAAATGCTCCATCCTAAAAATGACCAACATTTCCATTTAGAACTTATTGGCCAGAACTAGTCACATGGTCCACTCAACCACCAGGGGAGACCAAGTGCAATCCTATGATGTCCAGAAAGCAGAAGGGAGAAAGCCAGAAATAGTTGGCAAAGAGCATTTGTGACTACCACTAATTTAAGTTGAAAATTGTTTTAGGAAAAGTTTTCTTTCATTCAAAGTAGTTTCATGTGTATAGCTCTGACAAATTATAACCCATCACTGTAAGTTTATAGGCATTTCTAGTGATCTAATAATCATTCTAGATAGATATGGTTGAAAGATTCATGATCTCTCAAAAGATTTATTCTTCTGTGAGAAATTCATTTGGCATATTTCATTTTATATGATACATTTAGAGTAATTGATAGAAAAGAAAACAACTGATTGAATGAAAAAAACTGGTGGTCAGACTGACAGATTTCCATCCTGTAAAAGGTGCAAAATAACTTAGATATGCATATACATAATGTAATTATAGACCTGTATTATCTTCTTAATAATAATTTTTAAAAATTATATATTTTCCCTTTCATCTAAACTTCATATCCAAAATGATACCTTTTAAATATCTATCAACCAGATTTGCCTTTCCTACTATCTTTTGGAAAAAAATTAATCAGCTTCAGTCTGAGAATTCTAAGATTATTTTAATGATAAGAATAGATACTAAGAGTTATATCTTAATTTTTAAAAGAACTAGAGAAGTTTCCTGGAAATGATGTTTATTGTTAAATTAATTGCATTAAGTCCAAAATGTTTCATCCATCCATATTATTACCTACTGATATCACTATTAAAAAGTCCATCAAATAGTGGTTACAAAAAAGGACTTTTCCAAAGACACATACTAATGAATGACACAAGTGACAAAATTCCAAAAAGGGATGTACAAATACATAGACTCGTATACTCTCAAAAACTGGAAGATATCTTAGAAGTAACCAACCCAAACCCAAAATGGATGACCATGAAGATTATATTTCAACGACTGAAGGCTAGAGACTGTTTCACTTTGAAAATCCTATTGATATCATAAGTTTAAATGTGGAAAATATTTTGTTTTCTCAACAAAACTACAGGAAGCACATTTCCTTGCTAAGATAGATAGAAAGATAATAAAATGAGAAAGAATTTAAAGTGAGCCCCAAAATTAACTCAGTGTATGTAGGACATCACATCACCTGAAATTCATTCACACAGGTATAGTATAAAGTTGGGTAATTATTTGCACTGCATTTGAAAAATCAAAATATGAGTTTCACACTTTAAGATGAATATAGAAAAATTAAAACTGACTCTATTACTGCAATGCAATATAAAAACAGGAATCTCAAGCTCTCCAACACTTATTTTTGTAACCTCCTCCATTTCACTGAAGTAAAGTAAGATCATTTTTATCTGCCCTGAGGCACCATTTCAAATTGGTAAACAGTAGGCCACTAAAGTAGATGTACAGAAAATAAACAAAAATTTAGCTTACTAGGGAACAGGCTTGACTAGATATCTGGAACAGTCTTACTTCTCAACAACTGCCATTAACCTTGTCCAAAGTCTGAAATTACTATAATCATTTCTACAAGATTTCCTCATACTCCCCCCTCCACATGCATACACAGCACACACACATACACACTTTTGTACATAGCTGAAGGTGGCAGCCAAGAAAGTAAAATTTGACCAAGCTTTCATCAAGATAGGATGTACATAATTCTGTAAAGGAAGGTCCAATTTCATTAGTGTGTTGACTGTCTAAATATGCTTTGAAATATTACGTGGCCCTCTTTTATTAGAATAGCACTTTATTCAAAATGTCACAGATGTCATTTTTTTTAAAACAATTTTAGGATTTTTTTTTACTCTTCAAAATACGATTTTCTGTGCCATTCCAGAAAACATTATCAGCTTATAGCCAGGAAAGTTATAAATTTCTTGTGTGAAATACCTTTTATAATCACAAGGAATGTAAAGAATTACCATCATTGGATAAATTCTCAAGAAACCTTGCATATTGTGTGTTTCCAAACTTTACTTGGAGAAGAGATTGAAGAAAGAAAAAAAAAACTTCCAAGATAGCTGGTGGATGACTAAAATTTAAAAATTTTAAAGTTTTTTCAAAGATCATTGCCCTTTTTAGCCATAACATATGGTGAAGGAAATTTTACTTAGATTTGCATTCTGTAGCTAAAGAAACGAGGCCATTTTTTCAAAACAAGGAGATCACAACAGTAGCAGCTATCTTTGAGGTTATAACAAAATTCATTCATTTTCTTAACAAATGTTAGACACTAACCAAGATGCTGGGAACACAGTGGTCTCTGTAGTGGATATTTTTCCTTTCCTTCCCCCCCCCCTCTTTCTAGCTATTCAATATCTGAAATCCCTTTCAATTTAGGCATAATCTGATGATAAATCTCTAATGAATGCAGTATTAGTAGGAGGAAGTGCCCTGTCTCCCTCATTGGAAGCCAAAGGAGGACCTATTCCTGGAAGCACAGACACAGGCACAGAAGCAAGATTCAGTCCATGAAGGACTCCTACCTGGGACTTTAAATCTGGAGTGAGTGACTCAAATTCAACAAGAGTTATTAGTTTCTGTTGTCCCTTTGGTTTCTGCCTATTTTCCAAGCCTGTTCTTCCATCTTCTGTTGATTCTCTATCATTCCAATTCTTTTTCATTTTTTTGTTGTTGTTGTTGTTTTGCTTAAGGTAGCTAATTGGATTTCATGTATTATAATCTAGAACTCTGACTAAAGCAGTCTCTATGAAGCAAATAAAAAACAGTGCTAAATTCACCTTCAGGATATTTAGTGAGAATCAGTGGAAAAATACACTCATTTTCAAAATGTTCTGCTTCCTTCACCACCAAGCACTAGTTTCCAAAATTCTGCTCATCAATCTGCAAGAAGGTTCAGACTCATTATCAGAGTAGTCAATTATGTAGAAACTTAAACAATAACAGATTTCAAAACCTAGTTCTCTGCCTTGCTTTAAGATTTGTTTGCCAGTCACAAAGTTATGTTCCATACTGAGTTTTGTTGGCTAGCAAAGGGAAAGGAGCTTGGCTGGATTAATGAACTGAAGACTAGAGTTACTCTATTTGTGAGAAGCCACGAAAAAGACCAGCTGCTTCAAAAACTGATGGTCCTGGAAGAGCTTGGGATGTTTAGCAGGTCATCGGAAGCTGCTAATGCACTGAACCTGAAGCTTCAGGGGACACAAGCATTAACATCACTGCACATTACAATAAGTACATCAAACATTTTAGCCAAAATCCAACCATGGATACAGAAAATTGGTACCAAAATGCCTTTCATTTTATTATTTGGATGATGCTTTCAAATGCCTCCTCACTCATCTCCCTGATTCCACTCTTGCATCTATTCTCCCTAGAGGATAGATCTTCTCGATCTATAAATCTGCTCGTTTAACTCACCTGCTTAAGATGCTCCAAAGACTTTCCATCACTCTTGCAATGATATCCAACCTCCTCAAGCCAGCCTACCATATGCTCTGACTCATACCTCTCGGAGCTCAGCTTCCTCTACTCTCTCCCTTACTCATCTAGTTACCGTTTCCCTCTAGTTACTCCTCCACGTTTATTCTCTCTGGGGTCTTTTTTACTAGCCGTTTCCTCGTCCTGCAGCAAGGCTAGATTAATCTTGCCTTAATCTAGATTAATCTTGCCTCAGAGAAGTCTTCCTTGACCAGCCACCCAGTCACTCACTGTTTAGCTTAACTGTATTTGGTCCAGTTTATGCCTCACCACAGACCCACAACACCCACCTACTCTATTTCCCTTGCCACTCTGGGTCTTCAGCCACTTGCCTTGCTCCCTGCCAGAGCAGTTTTAGTGGCAGGTCATTACAGTTCCCTTAGCCATAAAGCCCTGACCAAGGTCACCACTGCAGCCTTCTGAGGCTAGGGAGCCCCCCAGACAGGGCAAAGTGATAAGGAGAGACTACCACACCCACCCACTGACTGGTCCAGACTCTGGCTCTGGTTTCCCCAGAAGCTGCCTGGAGGGAAGTGCAGGGCAGTTAGCACCCTATAGCAGAAACTGGAGATGGCAAGGAAGCAGCACATCAGTTGCTCAGCCTTGCTTCCCTACCCCTCCATATGTTCTTCTGAGGGCAGGAACTTCATACAGACTCTCTGGAGACATCTTACGAGATGAGCATCTAGCTATATTTGTTGCAAACCTGTGGCCAGTTTGGTAATGCATCCTCTTGAATTGGCTCTCCGTTCTTCCCTGCCTCTCTCCCCTCTTCCCTCACTTCTGCTTCCCCGGTATTGCACCCCCCAATAAAGCATTATCAGGTAAGCTTTTACCTCAGGCTCTGTTTTCTAGGGTAAAATAGTGACACATTTTAATTCATTTCCCGATCATTTCTTGTTTACTTCTTGGTTTATATATCTATTTCCAGCCTCCCTGACACCTGTTCCACCCTAATCAGTCTATCTAAAGTGTAGAACTTGGAATTTATTTGAGTACAGACACTTTATTGTGCTCGTTTCACTTTAAAGAGCACATGACAAATAGTAGGTGCTTAAAAAATAATTTTTAATGAGTAAAAAGAACACAACAGTACAGCATCTCCCAGCTATGTGTGCCAATCTGCATAAAGGCAACTAGAGATTCAATGTGCCTCTGTTTGGTTAATTGCTGTATCCCCAAAGCCTTGCACAGTACTGGGCACACAATTGCTCTCAATAAATGTGTTTCGCTGATTAATAAGTTCAAAAGCATTCACAAGATTAATGGCTACAAAGTATTGGCAAAAATAGGAAAAAGAAATCACTAGAATCTCCTAATCACAACCTCTTCCTGAAAGCAAGTCAAAAAAGCAAACATCAATATGTGGGAAAGTAAATAATAGAAACAACAACAACAAAAAAAAACCATTTAGAGCTTCATGAAAAAGTATTATATAAGGTTAAAAATATATGCTGATAAGTGCTTGTTCATTAAAAGATCTAAAAGAAATCAAAGAAAACATGCTGGATGCCCAGGCCCTGGACTCCACATGGCAACACAAAATAGAGCTGATTCTTTTGAAACAAATTGAAATTCTACAATAGTCAGGAAATCAAAGTGCATGATTATTGTCCTTCACAGAAGGTTTTAAAAAAATCAAACAATATCTGTTTTGTTGTTCACCCAGTCAAGGGTTTACAGTCTAATCACTAATCATTCATCACTAACATAATCAAAGCCATGAGAATTCATTCCCACCCAAATACTGGACAATTTTATTTTTATTAACCATATCACAGCAAAGAGGGAACCATTAATAAAGACCTATTAACCCATTTGTGATGATCATGCTTGATATTATCATAATTTATATAGCACCTGCACTTAACTCATTTAATCTTATGACAACCTTGTAAGGTAGGCATGGCTCTCCAGTTTATAAAAATAGATACAAATAATCAAATAGGCAACAAGACATAGTA
>JAKSZT010007815.1:17402882-17571148 GCA_026826555.1 Tolypeutes matacus | reverse complement strand
TCATTCATTCAACAAGAATTACTTTCTTTAGCGTAGTCACTGCACATCAGGCCCTGTTTTAGAGATTGGGAATGCCACAGATAACAAAACAATGCCCCTGCTCTCATGGAGCTTACAACATTCTGAACAGAAAGGCAGACAAAAGGAAAATAAACAACATGCCAGAAAATGTATAGTTTTAAGATGATGTTGATGAAACTAATTCAAGAGCCAAATATGACATTTTCAGTAGGCCCAAGTAAAATAGGGTCTATTATTATAATTCCCAAACACCCACTAAAGTTGACCAACATAATGAGTGATCATTAAGGGCTCTTGATGTCGGTATCACTCCTAGAGGATTCTATAAATGTAGTGACCTGTAACACAAGATGCTTGCAAATAATGAGCAGCTTGTTTTAAAAGTATGTTCCACCAAATCAGTGTAAAGAATATCAGGTAGATTCCTTATCTAAAGCACTGAAGATAGCACATAATTTACCCCACCAGTCAGCTCTGAATGTCATTAAAAAGAGTTACCGTTTTCTGTGGGCCTGTTATGTACTAGATTCATGCAAGGGGATTAACATATACCATTTAATCACCCAAACAACCAAAGTAGTTAGATACATCATTTCCATTTATAGATGAGGAAACTAAGGCTCAGAAAGGATAAATAGCTTGGATCAAGGATATGAGCCAAGATGTGACACAATCTCTGCTTTCTCTCTGGTGTTATTATACTTCAAATGTGAGTGTTTCACCTATAGATCAAGGTAATACCTATGTCAGTCAGTCAGTAAATCTATAATTCTCCTTTCATTCACAGCAGGAAACATGCTAATAATTGCATTGTAATTTATATACTCTGTCATGGACAAAGTGAGTGGATTTATGGGAACTCCTAGGAAGGAAAACATTCTGAAGACGTTTATTCCATAAGGGAATGAGAGTTAGGAGTCGTAGAGGCACAAAAACAGTCCCATTGTTATCTGTCGGCTTTTCAACAACACTCCATGTTTCAAGCAAAGATCAGAGAACAAAATATTGAATGTGTTCAATCTATAAAATTGATAGTGAAAACAAAGTGGTACCAATAATTATTCAAGATAGTGCTAATCACTGCATACATGTGATTCATTATCAAAGTGCAGAATAATATTTAACTCTATTTATCCTAATTCTATTTAAGAAGTCTTCTATTAGAGAACATCAAGGTTGTGTCCAAATTTTAACTACTAACACTGTTCTAATAAATGACATTTAACATTTAGTTTTAAATATTTATTAAAAATAAATCCATGTTTTGATATTTAGTGCCAAATCATCCTCCAGAGTTTGCCCTGATTTACACTCCCACTAATCATTCATACTCTCACCAACTCTAGGCGTGAGCAAACTTTTTAATCTTTCTCAGACTGTCAGGTAAAAAGTTATATCTTATTTTGATTTTCATTTTTAAATTATCTATGAGCTCAATTAACATACTTCAATATTTTTAATGGTCAATGTGTTTATTTCCTTTTGTGAACCTAATATTTATATCCTTGGCCCATTTTTCTATTGTCCATCTATTTTTAATAAACTTGAAAGAGCTCTGTATATTTGGAAATTTGCCCTTTGTCATATGTGTTGCAAATATTGTCTCTAGTCTATTATTTGTCTTTCAATTTTTACTTTCCTACTTTAATGATAATGATTCTAGTAGTAGTATTCCATTTAGCATGTTGTTGGCTTAAAATTTACATGTATTCATCATGCCCAAGAAGTAAATATATACATTATCAACAGATATTTAATTTTAACAAATACCTTTTCAACACATGAGAATGTCATAAGGTTTTTCTCCTTTGATTTGCTATTACAGTTAATTACAAAAATAGATTTTCTAATAATAAAACAATTCTGTAACTCCCAGAAGGGACACTCAGGAGTCTTGGGGGATTTGAGAAGCTCATTCCCGTTGTGCCATCATCTTACTCCTTACACCTTACTTAGCACATGTAATTTAATAGAAGCCAGTTTTTGCTAACATTTTGTTGTGATGACCCCCACCCAACTTCCCCAACTGGGCCAGGTTGAAAAAAAAGTCTACAAAGACTCTGGGGAGGCTTGGCCCCACCTACCAGCCTCATCTCATACTCCCCATCTGTTCCCTCAGACTTCCAGTCACATACAGTCTTTTAGGGTTGCCGCTGTGCTCTGCTCCTTCCTACCACAGGGTCTTTGAATGTGGTGCTTTTTGAGTCTAGAATTTGCTTCCCAGTCCCAGCCCCAATTAGCAGTTAACTTCTATTTATTATTCAGATCCCAGATAAATCATTTCCTCAGGGAAGCCATCACCAAACTCCTTGACTAGTTAATGTCTCCCTGTTATACACTCTTCTAGCCCCTCCACATTGAAGCATTGAATACTATCGTGGTGTTACACATATTTGTGTGATTCTTTGAAAAATGGTCTAGCTTCTTCATGGCAGACTATAAACTCCATCAGGCTAGATTAGGTTCCCCAACTTTAAATGTATGGATTCAATTTTTTTTTTTAAGTAAACTCTGGATATGGTATAGTGAGGAAATAAGTGGGAAAGGTCTGAAAGCAAGAAGAAATGTTTGGGTAAATTCTTTTTTTTTTTTTTTTTTTTTTAAAGATTTTATTTATTTATTCATTCATTTATCCCCCCCTTGCTGCTTGTGCTCGCTGGGTCAGCTAACCACGCCGTGCGGGTGGGCCTGCCTTCACCAGGAGGCCCCGGGAACTGAACCCGGGGCCTCCCACATGGTAAACGGGAGCCCTACTGATTGAGCCACAGCCGCTTCCCTGGGTAAATTCTTAAAACCATAGATGAGGATGGTGTAGTATAATGGGAAGGAAAAAGTGAAATGTAACACAAACTGAAAAAAGAAGAATCAAAAGGTGATTCAATATGGGGCTAATAAGGATGGGAGGTGGGTAGATGGTCTTAACATTAACAGAAACTAGAAATGCAAGGGGAAACCAGGTTTACAAGGGGGATGTTCCGTTTCTGTATGTTTTAAGCTAGAGATGCAAGTAACACTGCTATTGTGGGGAATGTAAAAGAAAGTTAAATATAAAATGAATCAAAGAAGGTTCAGCAGTAGTGAGGACTAAGGAGAGATTAAATGGCATAAATGTGTTGGAGAAGCACTCAGCACAGCTTTGTGACTTTGACTTACAATGTTTAGAAATCCAGAGAAAGTAAAGACATGGTGACAGGGTTGTGAATTGTGCCACAGACAGGAGACTGCAGTGTTGATATTGCTCTTTTCCCTTCACATGGGAAGTAAGCTAAGAATTCATTTGGAGTTCAATCAAATGGTTTGCATACAGATGCCATAGACAGTTGTACCAATTATGGGGACCCTATTCATATTATTGATTTATAATATGAAAAATCATATCCATAGGAAATAGATATTAAGGGCAGAACAATATATAGTATAGTTAGTACCAATTCGAGGGAAGATTTGGATAGTTGGGGTAGGTATTTGTACAATGAAAAAAGGCTCCAATTACAAAGATATGGCTCTGAATTGAAAATTAAATTGATTGCTTTTGTACCTACCCTTTGAGCTCAGAAACCTCGGGTGTTTCAGATATGTTGCTGCTCCGGAAAATGTAGTAGTAGACAGCGAATAAAATGTTGTAATGAGTTTACATTCACTTCTTCTGCCTGGTGGCCTCTTCTACAAAGAAGACCCCAAGATTGGAATATGATAGGGAGTATGAGAGAAATTCAAGGGGGTGAGATGTAAAGAAGTTGTACAAGTTTGCAGTCAGTTTAAGAGCTCAGGAATAGAGAAGTTCTGAGATGACTCAGGTTCAGTGAAATGCAAATGGTCAAAGGAAGAGTTATCAACATTAATTTTGAAGTTCTCAAGGATAATGGCAGATCATAAATGAAGAGAAACTTTGTGAATCAGGTGAAATTACTAAGAAAGATGCAAGAGTGCTCTAAAGGTCCTATGATACAGTAAAAAAGGTATGTAAAGATTAGTAGAGATGAGTAGTATTAATTTTATAGGAGAAAATTTGTTGGTTGTTGGTGGTACAAGGTAAGTGGGTGGGCTCTATGGGTGTTCATTTTATAGTAACCTGGGTGGGGCCGAGAGTGGATAGAAAAGCAAACTCCATGAGAGAGTGATATCTGTGGAGGATTAAGTTTCAATTGAAGTGATAAAGGATGGAGAATATGAAAGCTCTGCTCCCATCTAGTAGGTTTTCTCACAATATTGAGAATTCATCATATTCATTTCCATCTATGTGCCTTTGTTTGACCATACATTTTCTTTCATCTAATATGCCCCTTATACTCTGTTTTACCTGTCCAATATATACTATTGTAAACAAGTATATATTATAAATAAGCTGGGGCTACATTTAAACTTCACTGTATTTCCTGGCATGTCCAGCACATAGTAGGTCCTCTATAAGTAGACTGGCTTCTTTACGAGGAAAATGACACAATCTGGTCAAACAAACCAGAAACCAGGGAACTGTACCCTCCTTTTCCTTACTCAGCCAATCACAAAGTATAGTCAAGCCTGCTCACCAAAATTTCTCAAATCTTTCCTTGTTTCTTAATCTTCACTCTCACCATGTTAATTCAGGTCCTCATCACTTTGCACTTGGATTATTGCAGTAGCCTTTTAACTATTCTTTCTGCTTCCAGAGTTGATCCACTCTGATCTATCCCCTCCCATGTTGACAATTCTTTTCCTAAAAATTAAAATCTAATCCTTCCTACTTCCTAACTAAAATCCTTCAATGGAAAACTCCTTAGTTTTACACACAGGACCTCATGGTTTAGTGTCTGCTGGCCTTTCCAGCTGTGTGTCCCACCATCTTTCTTTATTGCATTTCATGCTCCAATATATCAACTATATACTTGGAAGTCCCCACACTCACCCCTGCCCCACCACACCAATTTTCTTGGCATAAGTAGTTCACTCTGGCAGGAATTCCTTCCCATCTTGCCTAAGGACTAGTCATCATTCACAATTTAGCTTAAATATCAGTTCTTCTAGAAAGCCTTCTGATGTATGTATGTACATATATACACATACACACACAGAAAATGTGTTACTTTTCTGAACTACAATTCACCTTGTTCAGATCTAAATTATAGCAATTACATCGTATTGAGTATATTAATTTATAAGACTATCTCCCCAACTAAACTATGAGCAACTCAGGTTGGGGCCTATAACTTTAATTTTTGTACATTTAACTTCTCACACTGTAATTACCTGGTACATAGTAGGTTATCAGTAAATGTTTATGGGATGAATTGACACACGTATATTTGCCAATTGGTTGATCCTCTTATCTTTTTGCTAACTTTCTACTATATGGTAGTGGATTTCTGTAAGTGAACACCTCTCTCCTGCCACATGTCAGAGTTTATTAGTTTCCATGGCCAGTTAGCACAATGAGAAAGAAGACACAAAGGAGAACAATCCAATTTGTACCAAAACTCTGTCATACTCTGACACATTCATTTCTAACCTAGTAAATGCCTCAAATTAGACAATAAAATGCTATATCAGAGGGTAATTTTAAAGCCCTACCAGAGATTCAGAAGTATTTGTGGGGAAGTTATGATGGGTGGAAGACATGAACAGGAAGCTATTTAGAGGATCCCATAGGCAAAGTTAAGGAGTGTGTAATTTTCTAGCAGCTCAATCCATCTCAGAGTCATGAACTCCATAGATCAGAATCTCAGTGTTGGGGTCACAAGTAAATGGTACAACTTGACTCCATATATTTTGAGAGTGATACTTATAAATGCTATTCAGAATTTTGGATTTAAGACCAGAGTGACAGGGTTTCTAGGGCATCAGTAAATAATGGCCATAAGCTCCTGAGTGCCTTATCTGTTTGCCACTAAATACCTTGCTAGGTCTAAGAAAGGGGAATAAGATGAAAAGTGATAGGAATTTAGAAGGTTATTTCATTATTCTTTCAGCTTTTGTTAATAATGGCTGCAGAACAGCATTGCAATGCCAGTAACCCTCCCCTGACATATTTGCCAAAAGAACATTCCCAACATTGTAGTTTCAACCACATACCTGCAAACCCCCAGAGTTCACCTGCTCCCTCCCCAAACCCTCCCCCCAGTTCCATAGACAGTCTAACCCACCCTCCCCACCCTAACCCCCTCGCAGACCAGTACTGCCCAGCCCAATAGCATCGCTGCACCACTGTTATGGCCATCCACCCCCGTGGAGAAAGGAAAACAAAGACAGTGACTCTGAAAACACCTTCAACAATCAGTAAGACCTTGGGGGGAGGGCCTCAGGAGTTTTGTGTCATGATCTGAAGTCACCACTGCAGCACTGCCAGGAGAGATGACAAGTGAAACTGAACCACATGCTGGTCTGGGGTTTGCTAGGGATGAAGAGCTTCCAGCACTGCCTGTGAAAGGCAGGGATAGCAAAGGCCTCAGTAACCTCCTGTTCTGTAAGAAAAGCCCATCTGAGGGGAAGTGGATGTGGCTCAAGCGTTTGAGCTCCCGCCTACCACACGGGAGGTCCCAGGTTCAGTTCACGGTGCCTCCTGGAGAAGACAGCAAGACAGCAAGCTGACACGATGGGCAGGCACAACAAGCTGATGCAACAAAATGATGCAACAAGATGATGCAACAAGGAAACACAAAAAAGAAAGACAATGAGAGAAACAACAAAGCAGGGAGCTAAGGTGGCTCAAGAGATTAAGCGCCTCTCTCCCACATGGGAGGTCCCAGATTTGGTTCCTGGTGCCTCCTAAAGAAAAGACAAGCACACAACAAGTACAAACAATGAGGGGGTTGAGGGTAATAAATAAATAAAATAAATCTTTAAAAATAATAATGGCTACAGTTCTCCTTTATGCACTGGACCCTTTTAACATACAAATCCCTGGCCAACATACTTAAAACAAGAAAATAGTTATATGGCACTATTAATATATAAGGACAGAAATACTACAGACCTGACTGAGGTTGAAGAGCTACATAAAAGAATAATTCTGAGCACCTAGCTGATTAAAGATGTTTGCCCAGAGATGTCAAACTCCAAACTTGTTGAATTCCCATAAATAGTGAAGCAAATTCTTGGCTGAAAAAGACACCAGCTCATCCTGTTCAGCCTCCTTACTTATAGATTTTAGAAAATTGAGTCTGAAAGCAGAGTGATGTGCCCAAGATCAATGAAACAGTTGCAGGCTCTAATTCCCTAATTCTCAGGTCAAATGCCAAGAGGGAAAACCAACTTTTATGCTTCCTGTAGATTTCTAAACTTCTTTTTCAAAATCTTTTCTAAAAATCTGGCAATTTATACAAGAGCCATAAAGTTTGTTATTTGAAATACGTACTAAAGACAAAGCAGTGTGCAAAGATATTTCTATTAAACCTAATAGTTTTGTTTACAGCTGAATCCCCAGCAAATGGAACAGTCCCTGGTACATGATAAGCATCTGATAACTTTGTTGAATGAACCCAAAAACCCAACAATAATATGCTAAGCAACCTTCAGCATATGGATGTGGAACTATTAAAATTAACCTGAAAATCACAATGGGATACCTCTGTGCATTCATTGCAAAGACTAAAATTAAAAATAGTGAAAATACCAAGTATTCGTGAGGATATAGAATAAGTGAAACCCCCGTACACTGTTGGTAGAAATATGAATTGGTTCAACCACTTTGAGAAATTCTTTGTCAATACCTACTAAAGCTAAACATATGCCTCCCCTATGTCCTAGTAATTCTACACTTAGATCCATACATAGAAGAACACATATTATTATTCATAAAAGTAAAAAACTATTTGAAACACCAAAATATCAATCAACAGGAGAATGGATAAATAAATTGTTGGTAGTCATATAATGGATGCTACACAGCAATATAAAAGAATACACTAAGACCCTCAACCACATGGATGAACATCACAGCATGGATGAACATTATGCTGTAAAAAAGAAGCCAGGCACCCAAGAGTACATTCCGTGTGATTCCATTTATATGAAGTTTGCCAATTAATGGTGATAGAAGTCAGAATAGTGGTTACCTCAGCTTATTAATGAGAAGGGGCAGGAAGAAACCTTCTGGGCTGCTGGAAATGTTCTTTATCTTGGTTTAAGTAATGGTTACAGGGGTGAATTACATCTTTAATGTTTCATAAAGCTATACACTTAAATCATGTGGGCTCTAATGAAAGTAGGTTATACCTCAATTTAAAAAGAAAGAGAAAATTTAAAAATTAAATGCCAAAAAGGTAAATTTCTTGGTATAGGAATATATGTTTATAATAAATGAAGATCCCCCCAAAAAAAAACATGTATTACCTCATTACAATGATGTAAAGACATCTACTTGGGCATTAAGTATTCGATAATAATTTGGAATGGTGTAGTTTAATGTGTGTTGACTGGATTCTTTTTTTCTTTTATAGTTGCTATAGATTCTTTTAAAACCAGACTCCCTAGATTAATCTATTTACTCAAAGCATTCATTAAATCTTATTAGCTAAAAAAAAAAGAGGGGAGGTATTATTTGACCTTCATTAAAGATAATAATTGGGAAGTGGCTGTGGCTCAATCAGTAGGGCTCCCGTTTACCATATGGGAGGCCCCGGGTTCGGTTCCCGGGGCCTCCTGGTGAAGGCAAGCCCGCCCGCGCGGCGTGGTTAGCTGACCCAGCGAGCACAAGCAGCAAGGGGGGGATAAATGAATAAATAAATAAAATCTTAAAAAAAAAAAATAAAGATAATAATTGTAATGGACTGAAATATATCAAATATGCTTAAATGAGTATATAATGATTTTTAAAAATCCTAATTGGCTATCTTTAGAAGTTGATAGAGAACTAAGTCATTGAAAATTAGTAAATAAAGGGAAAGAATCGACAGTTTTTCTTTCCTCACTACCGAGTAACCAAAGAGTAGACAAGGGGGAAGGGTCTCTATGTGGAAGTACACCAGCTACTAAATAATGAAATAACAAATGTCATTATACCCACTTTGCAAAGCCCAATGAATTAAGGATCTAGGCCTTGTGCATCAACAAGTTGCTAACATCACAAAGAGAATGAAAATCAGACATTATGTGTCTCCTCATGAAAGAACTCATCACTACATATAATTTTGGAAAAAATCAGAACCTGAAGCCTCCATATCCAGAACCAATTTACAGGAAATACCAAGACCAAAGAAGCATGTTGAGTTATACTATTAAAACATAACTGATGTGGCTCAAGCAGTTGGGCTCTTACTTCCCACGCTGGAGGTCCCAGGTTTGGCTCCTGGTGCCTCCTGAAGGACAAGGGAATAAACAACAAGCAAACAAAAGGTCCAACACAAGGGAGCCTATGTGGCTTGGTGGTTGAGCATTGGTTACCCACATACAAGGTCCTGGGTTCAATACCCGGCCCCAGCACCTCAAAAAAAAAAAAAAAAAAAAAATGCAATTAGCAAAACATAGATTGTGGGAAACTCTGCAGGTCAAATGAACTGACATGTTCATCACATAAATTGGAAGAAATTAAAAATGGAAGGGAAGAGGAGGAGCCTGTAGATTAAAACATATATAAAAGATATATTAAATTTGTATTCATTAAGTCATTCATTAAATACACACTTATTTACCACCTGCCATATGCTAAGCATTGGGTCAAGTATGATAGAGATAAAAAGGCAAATACAAAAGATCCCTTCCCTGTGTAGGTGAATATTTTTGTTGTGTGGGTATTAAAAACAAACCCTTTTTATACTGATATCTCAACAGTAACACAGTTTGTGTTACATCAATTAGTTAATATTTTATAATATATGTGGTTTCTTCCCTAATTTGAAGCCTTTCCAAAGCAGGAACTGCGATTTTATTTCTCTGATTTTTCCCTCTAAATAGCCCTTGTGCAGGGTTTGCAGAGAGAAAAGTGCCCAATAAATGTTATTAACAAACAATGTGATTGACTCCTTTCCCTTGGAAAAATAATAGATGGCCCACAGGCCACTAGGCAAATGTTCCCATTTTCCACTCAGCCTCCTGATGAAAGGACCATTACACCAGACACTGAAAAGCCATCCACTGGCCTTTTGGGGAACACATCCAGGAAAACACTTTACTCTGAAAGACCATGCTGACTCACACAGAAAGAATCACTCACTTAACACCACCCAAGTCTTGTGGATCAAAATATTTTGCCTAAATTTATGGTTCTAGGACAAAAAAAAAAAAAAAAAAAAAAATCCTCATTCATCAGACAGTAGAACAGAACTGGATGGGAATTCAGATTCAGGCCTGCTTTGACCAGCTCTTGACAGTAATAGTAACGGGAAAATCTACAAATGCTATACTTTACTGAATCAATGTGTTGAGGAGGAAAACAAATACATTGAATGTATTTAGCTCCGAAACTATGGTAGTTATTTGGTCTACAAAAAACCTTCAAAAGATAAACTTCTATGATACCATGATTGGTAATTTTCTTCGGGATATCACAATCCCTTGTCTCTGGTTCAGTGTTAACAAGGTTATCCCTCTATGTGCCACACAGGAATACATTGAAAATACATTTATAATTGGTGGGGGCATCATTAATCCTATATTTACCAAGAAAAGCTCTCAACCAAAATTTCTGATGACATGGACTCAACCAATAGGAATTTATTTAACTAACTGTTATATGGGGCTATATTTTCTCATTACTCCACATGCTCATTTTGGAAAATTTAGAAAACAGGTAAAACTATAAAGAATAAAATAAGTGACCTATTATCCCACAGCTTTAAAAAATGACCACGTTTTCTTTTATATGTAAAAATATTTTTAAATAACAAGCCATATTATCATATTCTGTTTTGTAATTTAACTTTTCAGTTAATGTTATGTTGTAAGCCTTCTTTGCATCATTAAAATATTTCCATAGGCATCATCACTTCAATGGCTACACAATTCCATTGTATGCACATACCATAACTTGACTTAATCTTTCTCTTATTAATGGACATTTGTTTCCAATTTTTTATTGTATAAATAATACTGTGAGGTGGCGGATGTGGCTCAAATGGTTGGGCATTCGTCTCCCATATGGAGGGACCTGGGTTCGATCCCCGGGACCTCCTGGTAAAATTTAAAAATAATAATAATAATAATACTGTGCTGGATGTTTTTAAAGGTAACAGTTACTTCATTTCTGGTCATTTTCTTAGGACAAATCCCTAGATGTGTAATTGGTATATCAAAACTGTGAACTCTTTTAAGGCTTTTGATATATGTTTCCAAAGTGCATTCTAGAAAATTTTCAGACACTTATTCAGTACATTACCTGTTCCCTAATCAAACTATAGCAGCCTCTACCAGGAAAAAAATTAAAAATCTACTCTGCAGCTTATTGAGCATTTTCCCCTCTGGGGATCTACTAGTCCCCTTACCATAACTCTGCACTCTGAAAATAAAGAAGAAAACCACTATACTTTGAATTGTCTAGGTCTTTCACTGGCACCATCATTCTCCACATTCTAGTTAAATGCTTGGAATAAAGAGCTATAACATACACATGATCTCTAGAGTGGGAAAAGAAAAAACCAGAATTCCAAAAGGAATGAGGAAGGGAGGGAGAAATTACAGAATATTGAAAGGTGGATTTCAGTAGAGTAAAGAGTAAATTAAAAAGACAGGGCCAAGATGGCGTTAGTAGGAGGGCACACACTGCAAGCTCCCAGAGCAAGGCAGATTGTGGACGGGGTCCTGCCCAGGGGTCTGTGCTGTGCATGCGTGGAATGAGAAGCTTGGGACATCTATCTGCACGGATCAACGGCATGGAAGGAATGCTAGAGATTCGTGAGTTTTAAGCCTGCTGGTGGTGGTTAGCACGGACAGCTGAGCCCCGTGGTTAGGGAGAAAAAAAAATTAAAAACGGCCAGTTGGAGCCGTGAGCGGGGCGAGAAAGTTTTATTTTCTGGGGATCTGGCTGCCTGGAGCCCCTTGGACCTTGGGTGAACAGAACAGCCAGAGCAAATTGGCACCCGGTGGATGGGAGGGGTGATTCTGTTCGGGGGAGGGAGCTGATTTGCCTAGCTGCCCAGGGATAAGCCCGGGCCGCTGCGGAGCCAGGAAGAAAGGACACTCTCCAAAAGAGGGAGGGTTCTGTTGGAGGACAGGGAAGGGAATTTTTTATTTTCATTTTTTGACATCTATCTGGCTGCCGGCACCACCCCATAGCTTTGGGGAGCAGATAAGCTGACCTGAAGCAGCATCAGGCTGAGAGCAGACGCGAATCTGCAGAGTCAAACTGATTTACATAGCAACCCGGTGACGCTGGTGCTCGGCTCCAGAAGGGGTGGAATCGGCCGTCTTTAGCACTCTGCACTGACTAACATCAGAGCTACAGCTACCCTGGGGAGCCCAGGAAGTGGGACGTGCTTGATTAATTTCCACGAACCCAGCTAGGGTCCCTTCTGTAAGGGGGTTGGTCTAGAGGAGGAATTATTTTGGGTCCTGTATTTCGCCAAAAAAAAAAAAAAAAATGTGAGAAGTTCACTTCAATAAATGAAAAATAAATTCTTTTTAATTTCGTTTAAGAGCTAAAAGCTGTTTCAGGACCTGCATATAGAACCCTGTGGGGAAATTGATTGATAAACACAAGCAGGCAGAGAGGATCCACGTGGACCCTAGAGGAATCATTGACCCTCCTTAGCTCTGTTTGACTGCTTGCCTGTGTGGATCTTTGGTTTTTCTCTGTTTATTTCTGGTCTCTTGCTTTTCTTTCCTCTTTCCTCCCTCCTTTCCTTTTTCTTTCATTTTTTAAAAATTAGGTGCTGCTAGCTTGTCACTTCTTTGCTGTGCTTCTTCTTCAGTAATTTCCCACTCGCTGTCTATATTGATACTGTATTCCAAATTATCGCTTATCCTTCCTTCATCTTTCTGCCTTCTGCTTTCTGTTGTGGCTCTTAGGTACAACATTTTTTCATAGGCCCACAACTTAAGGGTGTCAATTTCTATTCCATCTATTTTGTTTTCTTCTTTTTTTTTAATTAGTATTAACTTTTTCCTTTCAGCCCTTTCTTTATTATTTCTCTCCCTCCTCATAATTCTAGCCTTCTAAATCACTATATATATATTCCTCCATTTGTTTTCCCAGTCCATTGTAGGAACTCCACTTTTTTTCCTATTACTCTACACTGCCCACACAAGTTAAATATTCATCTCATTAAGTCTCATTTGGCCCCTCTTCTAACTTTTATCAATATTACTATTATCCTTCTGCCTTCCTTACATCTTTTGATTCCTCTGGCCCTAATCTTTTGCCTTCAAGGGAACATAGAAAGAAGCAAGGAAATAAAATAAGAAGAAAAAGTGCCAAAGAGAAAACTTAACTCACACGTAGAACCACCAGCTAAATAAAACTCTAGAGCATAGAGAAAAGCTAATCAACTGAACAAACCCATCAAGATACTATGATGACCAGAGGGCAACAAAAAAATACAAATGATTCTGAGAAACAGGAAAACATGGACCAGTCCAATGAACAAAATAAAAACCAGGAAGCGATGCAGAACATCAAACAACTAATCAAAGCTATCCAAACAAATATCATGGACCAACTTAAAGAAGTGAAGGAAGAGATTAAGGATATAAAGAAGACACTGGAAGAACATACTGAAGAAATTGCAAACATGCCTAAAAAGGTAATGGATATGATGGTGAACAATGGCACAATCCAAGAAATGAAAAAGACGCTGGATTCACATAACAGCAGATTTGAACAGGCAGAGGAAAGAATTAGTGATATGGAAGACAATACAGCTGAAATCAAAGGGATAGTAGAGGGGTCGGATGTGGCTCAACTGGTTGGGCGTCCGTCTCCCATATGGAGGGACCTGGGTTCGATCCCCGGGATCTCCTGGTAAAAAAAAAAAAAGAGAGAGAGATAGTAGAACAGATAGACAAAAAGATAGAAACATTCCAGCATGGACTCAGGGAATTAACCGATAATACAAAACGCACAAACGTATGCATTATGGGCATCCCAGAAAGAGAAAAGAAGGGAAAGGGAACAAAAGGAGTGTTGAAGGAAATAATGGCTGAAAATTTCCCAACCCTATTGAGAGAGATGGATGTGCAGATCCAGGAAGCACAGAGCACCCCAAATAGTATAAATCCCAACAGGCCAACTCCAAGACATATACTTGTCAAAATGTCCAGTGCTCAAGACAAAGAGAAAATACTCAAGGCAGCAAGAGAAAAGAGAACCATCACATACAAGGGAAGCACAATAAGATTAAGTGCTGATTTCTCAGCTGAAACCATGGAAGGCAAGAAGACAGTGGTATGACATAGTCAAAATACTGAAAGAAAAAAACTTCTAGCCATGAATTCTCTATCCAGCAAAACTGGCATTCAAAAATGATGGAGAGTTCAAAATATTCACAGATAAACAGAAATTAAGAGAGTATGTCAAGAAGAAACCAGCACTTCAAGAAATACTAAAGGAATCTCTACAAGTTGAAAGGAAAAAACAAGGGAGAGAGAGTTGGAGGAGAGTTTTAAAACAACTGTAAAGACAAAAAGAGAAACAAAACAACATATGACATACATTAACCCAAAGAAAAAAATGGCTGAAGTAAGAAATTCGTTACGAGTAATAACACTGAATGTTAATGGATTAAATTCACCAATCAAAAGACACAGATTGGCAGAAAGAGTAAATTAAAAGTTATGAAACATGGAGACTAGTCCTGGTTCTTCCTTTAACCATGGTGGAATCTTTGGCAAGAACATCAGCTCTCTAGGTCTCCTTTGGAAGTTGAGCAAGAGTGAATATATGTTCTCTAACATCCCTTTAAAAGCTAAAACTCAATTATTCTAGAGATTAAAGTTTTCTTGTCTCTGATTCACTGTTCAGTAAGAAGAAATATTTCTGGTGGCAATTCTTTTTTCCAAATAGGAAACTCCATCCTATGAACTCAGTGTAATTTTTAGGCAATTAAAGTTCCACTGGGATATTTAATCTAGCTTCCTAATCAAGGCCCATGATGAGGAAAGTGTTCCTGGTGAAGAAACAAAAAACATTTTCCTTGGATACAAATGACTTTCACCACATATTAATAATTAGCTATCCATGAGTCTGGATAATGTAGTTTGTACTAAGCAATTGATTATAACACACAAAAAAAATCATAATTCCCTCTATATATTTATATGTTTAGAACACTACAATTTAAAGGCATTTTCATATATGTTATCTTATTTCTTCCTTGTAAAGTAACTACAGCAGTTATTACCATTGCCCATTTGACAGATAAAGCAACGAAGGCTCAAAAAAGAATGATCCTTGTCAGCAGTCACAAATATAAGGGATGGTTCAAGGATACAAACTCAAATCATCTACGTCCTAGTTCAAGATCTTTGCACTAAATATATTTTGCAACAAACACCAAAATCTGTGAACTGAGCTGTAGAACACTGATAAATAGAAGCCCATCCCCAGGCACTGTGGCCAGGACTCCCTGTCCCTTAACAGAAGGTTCCCTGCTATAATGGTGTTCTCAGACTGCAGCATCTCCACAAAGGAGACACCTACTCCCCAGACTCTTACTACCATTAAATTTAAATAAATTAAACCAAATCCCATAATAGGACATAACTGGTTAAGCCAAATGTGTTCCACTGAATTTAAAGCTCCTGTTAAGACCTCTCTCTCGGTTTTAGAGTTTTTTAGCCACCAGCCAACTTACCATACCTCTTTGGATGTCCCACTATCTTCACTATCTTCAAGAAAATAAAGTTGAATTCTTAATTTCCCCATAATTCTGCAACTTAATTCAACTGCTCAACCCAGAAATCTAGGAAGCATTCTCTCCTTTTTCTCAATCCTCCAATATGCAACCCAGCATAGTTCTATTGATTCTAATTTCAACATATCTCTTGAATCCATCCACTTCTCTCCTTCTCTAATGCCAGCACTCTGAACTAAGCCACAGTCATCTTTTTCCTGGGCTACAACAATAGCCTCCTACCTGGCCTCCCTCTTGCCCGCTTTAATCTATTCTCCATTCACCATTAGGTAACCAGAGTGAAATTCTCAAAATCAAGTTCAGAACACATCAATTCCCTGTTTAAAGTTCTTCAATGATTTTCTGCTATACCCAAAACAAAGTTCAACCTCTTTTCAACAAGGTCTTGTCGACCCCCATCATTGACCACTGAACCCTTCAATCATCACACGCTAGCCACACTGGTTTTCTTTCAGTTTCTAAAATATGCCAAACTGTTATCTGCCTCAGTGCTTCAAAACACACTATACCCACTGCCTAGAACATTCTTTCCCTACTCCTCACCCATCCTTTAAGTCTCAGATCAAATGTTACTTCGGCAAAGAGGACTTTAGCCTCACAATCGAAATGAGGACTCCTTGTTTACTCTTTCACAGACTCCAATTCTTTACATTTAGAACACATCACAGTTTCCAATTTATGTTTATATGCATTTATTTGTATAATTACTTCCCTTTTCTCACTAGATTATTAGAGCCATAAAATGTGTCATCATATTTGTGGGTTTTACTTCTCTCCACCCAGTGTCTAACAGTGCTAGCCAATATATAGTTGGTGCTTCAACAATACTTCTTAAATAAACAGTAATACTAACTAACACTGAGCTCAGTAATTTTCACATACATTATTACTGGACACTCACAAGTTTCAGATGAGGATACTGAGGCTCAAAAGGATGACTATCCCCTTCACCCTCTCTTCCTCTCCCACCTCACCCCAGATTTTAATATCAAGACCCTGCCATGATTACCAAGTCTGTCTTTTTTCTCCCCTCTTATACTTCTTCCACCCCAGACTCCCAAAAGAGCCTAAAGGCCTATCTGCTTCCCCTTCCTGTTGCATGGGAGTTTCCATATATCAAATGTTTCTACTTCTCTTTTTATGCCATTCATCTTTCCTGCATCAAATAATGATTGGGGAAGGTGTAGCAGTTTGTCATTATTTATGAATTCCAAAAATAGATATTGGATTATGCTTGTAAACTGGTCTGTTCCGCCAGGCATGATTAAATTATGATTAGGGCTTTGATTGGGTCACATCAGTAGGGCATTGAGTCCCACCCTTTGGTGGGTAGGGACTCACAGATAAAAGACATGGCAAAGGAAAGAGTTGGTGTTTTGAGCTGGAGACCCGGGAAGTAAGCATACAGAACTTGGTCGTGAGGAAGGAGAGAAGGCCCCGGGGGAAAAGAGAAGAGCAGTTCACCTGACAGTTTACAGCTGGCCTTGTGGAGAAGTAGTCTACAGCTGACTTTGTGGAGGAAACAGAGGACCTAAGCCCAGAGAGAAACAGAGCCCAGGAAGAGAGGAACCCAGGAAGCCTGAATGCTGGCAAATGTCGGCAGCTGCCTTGCTCCAACACATTGCCATAGACTTTGGTGAGGGAAGAAACTTACACTTTATGGCCTTGTAACTGTAAGCTTCTACACCAAATGAATACCCTTTACAAAAATGAACCGATTTCTGGTATTTTGCACCAGCACCCCTTTGGCTGACTAATACAGAAGGGGTACAATAAAAGAAACTAACTTACTGATATGTCTGAAAGTATTTAAAAAATAGTGTCCTTGTTTCCAAGGTGATTTTCTCAAAGCAATACCATTAACTGATAAATAATTCTATAAAATATATTTCCTTCTGATCACAACCCTTGAGCCTTTTAAAGAAAACCTATCAGAAGAGTTCTTTTTCACTATGTAACCAGGCATACTAATTTCCCATTTCTTTTCTACAAATGCCAAATATGTATAGTGATAATGATAATTACAGTGATCAAATACAAATGGTAACAGATACTATGTTAGCTGATTTACTTTATTTTATGTAATCCTAAAACAACCGCACAAGGGAAGTCAGTAACAGGATCAGAAGCTTTATGCGAATCACCTAAGTTCACACAGATAATAGCTACAGAGCCAGAATTGAGAACCAGATTTTTTTTCAGTATCTGTACTCTCAATCACCATGCAAACTAAATCCTTCTTAGAGTATTGCCTGTCATCTGGTACCACATGAGAATGAAGTGATTCAAGTACCTAGATTTTCCCAATAACTGATTTTAAGGCTTTATGTGTCCCAAAACTTTTATATTAGAATTATGTTCAAGGCCATCTTCCTAAATCTATACTACTCCTCTCTTCTTAAACAGAAACTCTTGAATTAATTTTATAGTTAGTGTATTTGTTAAGGTAATAATTAGTTGATCTAACAGAAAATCCCAAAGTCTCATTGGCTTAACATAATAGTTCATGTCTCAATCACATTTAATCCAGTGTGGAAGTTTGATAAATAGCCTTCTCCCTGATAATTGAGAAACCCAAGCTCCTTCCATTTTATGGTTCTGCCATCCTCAATACACAATTTCCAAGATCTCCACAAAAGGGGAAAGAGTTCACAGGGAAATGCATTCTTGCTTCTTAAACAGTTCAGAACAGAAATAGCACACATCACTTCTACTCACATGCCATTGGTGAGAACTAGTCCCATGACCAACAAGATTCAAAGGGGGAGCTGGGAAATGTGGTCCTGACTGGGTATCTGCTTCCTCACAACAACTCAAAATCATGGAAGAGAGTACAAATCTTTGGGAGTACAATCTTTGGTTTTCATCTTGCTATTTCTGCTGCCCCTAGACCGTTTGAGGAAGTGATGATGAAGTGGAAAGAGCACCAAGTTCAATACCAGACCAGCACTTACTGGCTAACTAACCTTGCATATCTTACTTAACTACTCTGAGCCTATTTCATCATAATGCCTACTTCACTGTTATTATAACAACTATTACAATATTTGTGGAAGTGTTTTATGAAACACTTTTTTTTATCAAACACTCTATCCTACAGCTGTTTTTTTATCATTATCGCCATCAAAATGAACATTACTAATAAGACACAAGTATTACTGAGGTAAATGTTATTATTCCCTGTACTGCAAATCTATGCAATAATCTGCCTCTATGGCTAAATTATATCTGTAAGGGTTATCATAGGGTTAATCATTGTACACATTTCGATATCAGTTTTAGCTAGTGTTTCTTTGACTCAACTATCAGACTATCTCAATGGTGGATCTAGAATTCAACAGAGAAAATGTTCTGAAGCAGCACCTTTAGTTGGAAGGGACGACCATGGGATTTGTCTTGAAGGGGATTTTTGGCTGGCAAGTGCATAGTTTTACTTAGTATGATTTGGAAAATAAAAACATTGATTTCTAAAGGTACTCTTTTTTCACACTTTTAATAATATTGAGAAAACGTCAGCAGTCCACTTCAAAAGATACTATCGTCATTTGGGGAACCCATGGAGGTAATAGGGGGCTAAGCCTCTGCCACTAAAGTGTCCACAACTTGCCAGTCTCATCACTGCTTAAAATTCCTGCCTATTTCTGCTGTGAGGCTCTTGGCCTCCTCTTCTTTCTACTTTCCTTCTCTATTCTTTCACTCATACTCTCTCCCATGGTGTTTGGCTTTGCTTTTATAGCCATCACTAGCTAATAAGATTGGCCCTTGTCTACCAGTAGTGAACTGATTGATACTATGACAACAGGGATAATTTCAGTGTCTGGGTCTTCTCAATTATTTTCATTACTGATCATACCTTGAAAGTCTATTCCTCACTGCCAGAAATGTTTTTTAACTTGCAGCTCCTTGTGCTTGAGTCTGCCCCAAAAGCTGACCTCTGGCTAAATGAATTGTTATAAATATTTTACAAAGGAAATTACTACAAAAATCAAAACAACTTATTACTGAAAAGAATGAGTCAAATTAGTTTACTGACAACATTTGAATTTTTTATTCAAAAGGAGTTCTTTTAGTTTAACGAAGACATGAGCAAAATATAATAGCTGATTTCAAAGAAATTCTTCAAAACTAAAATCTCTACATCCAATTTTAATTGCTTTTTCCTTCATCAATAACTCACATCCACTGAAGTAATCTGGGACCAGTCCATAAAAGCTCTCACTCTGTGAGATATTTTAAACTAGCTGGAAAACTTCCTGAGCACTAATGATCACAAACATTCTTAAAGCAAGTCACTCTGTGTTACATCCATCAGAGAAGATGAAAATGTGTCTCTATAATAAGCTGGGCATTAGTTTTTCTAAGAGAATCAATAATTTGCCATTTAGGGAAATTTGGAAAGGATCAACAAAACTTAAGCATCTTGACCAAAAATAATCAGACCAAAAGCTCATGAAATTTTCCATTAAACTTGGGAGAGTATTTTGTCTTTTCAGCATGCCTGGAACTTAACAGAAATATAAGGCAGGGCATCGAGACTGTCACATGGCAGATACTAATTGTTACGATTAAAGTCTAACAAGCTTGCTTCCCTGCTGCTCTGAGAATGTCTCTGACTTTTGATCCTGACATCTGTGTCTTACAAGAATTTCACTCTGCCCTGACATTCCTTCTGATGTTGATCCAGGAATTAATGGATTGTGAAAAAGCTGGCAGGATATCATTTAAAAAATAGAATTCCTAACATAAAAGTGATGAAAAGGTATCAGAATTCACATACTTTGTGTCTGATACCAACAAAATTCTCAGGTTTGGGTGTCTGAATTTCTTAAAGTGAGCTCAAAATAGGACTAAAAATAAAATATAGATAAAAAGTTCTCATACAAAATAAAGCTATTTCTCTCGCCATGTAGTAGGAATAAATGAGATAATTTTGTTTGAATGACTACTTTTGACATATACAGTTGATCACCTTTTATAAAGAAGCCTGTTTTTCTACAATGGAAAATTTTGCTTTGAAAATCAAAGGGCTTTTAAAAATGGTCAGAAACTTGCCCTGATAACATACTTATGTCATCTCTCTAATAAGTATGGAGACAGAACTCCATTAAACTATTGATCAAAAAGGGAACTTTAATTAAGACTGTATCTACAATTTTTCAATACAAAAAAAGTTTGAGTAAAACTGTCTAAAGATGTGTTTTAAATTAAGGAATTATCTTCAAGATTGAAATTTTACACATCAGAAGATACTGCCTTGCAGTTCATGGTTCTGGATAATTACTAGATGCCAGTGGATAACTTAAACATAGCTTACAGTCATTGACATTAATGTGTGACAAGCATTACAGAACATATTTAGTAATTTTAAATGAGAAAGTAAAAGGATTTTTTTAAAAACAAGGGGGAAAATGCCATGAAGGCAATAATATATTTTTTTGAGTAAGGAAAAAATTATCCTTTATGTCATAATAATCAGAAATTCAACAAGTTAAAATGGAACTCAAGGCAATTTCATTATTTGGGCTATAATCAATGCAAAAATTAATATGGTTAGATATTCATCTATTCTATTTTATTCTATCTAATTCTTTCCTTGAAAAGGAGCATCACTGTTTTTTAAAAAGCCATGAATTTCTGATAATTTTGTTTAGATAGGCTGCTTTAGTAATTTTGACACTTCACTTGTTATTTCAAAAATAAGGTGGCAAGTTCATTAAAATAAGTACAAATGGCTGACAGCATGCTATCATTGGCTACTAATAGCCAGCTTATATTAGTTGGTTTCTGTTATTATCTTATAATGATATTAATTATCTAAAATTTCATATATTACCTTTTAATTACATGTCAAGCTCCCAAATATTCCAAATGAAAATGCATATGATCACTTAGCAAATTGAGCATTACTTGCTCTTAAGAGAAAGGAAGTCTTTCCAGGCCTTATATCTCCTTCAGTGGGGATTAGAGTACTTTCTACAATTTATAATATTAAATGATTGTCACTCTGCCCTATTAGACTGTAAGCTCCTTATGGCCAAGAACAGGTCTACCACTTTATTATTATTTGTCTGGATGTAAAGGATACTTAATAAGTGCCTATTGAATAAATGAATGAATGTGACTCTTACTCATTTATCCTTATTTCAATGGTTTCCTTGTATATGTCTTTTATTGGATGTGGCCTCAAATACTTTTTTAAGGGAGGAAAGGTACAAAAATACTTAATTAATTTAATATTATTAAATTAAAATTAATGTATCATTAAAATTAATGATAAATATTGATCATATTAATAAGTATATATGAGCTATATTTTTTCTATATGACCATTTTATGAAAGCTGAACATCTGTCATATTAATTACCCACCTAAAACTTGAAAATTTTAAGAAACTGTTGAGTACATTTAAAGAGATATCAAGCCTAGAAAATGTGATATTCAGATTAAGAAGAAAATGTCACAATATCCAGAATTACCACCTGCACCAAAAATAGTTTCTTAAAGTCTTTTGACATGTGTCATTTTCATTCAGTACCCTTTTTTTCCACCTATCTTGCCTGTAATAGTCAATCATTAAATAAAAATATATTATGAAGCGGTGCTCAAACTATGAAACAAGATAGGAGAGGGGTGGAAAAAGGCAACAAAATGCAAGATGAAGTGTTAAATCAGAAGGGGCTTTGGCACATTAAGAAAAATAGGACTTTGAAATTTGCAAGAGTAAGACAGGGGTTTAAAAGTATGATATATGACAAGTGGGATAGGAATATAAGACAGTTGGGAGCTAAAAAATGAAAATGAAGAGAACAAATTAGACAAACCATT
Organism: Tolypeutes matacus; assembly: GCA_026826555.1. NCBI lineage: Eukaryota > Metazoa > Chordata > Mammalia > Cingulata > Chlamyphoridae > Tolypeutes > Tolypeutes matacus. The sequence continues at coordinate 17,548,544 of JAKSZT010007815.1, read as the reverse complement.
CATTTTAAATCCTTAAAAAACTATAGCTCACTGTCATCAGACAGGATGTGTCAGAGCTGCCACATCTTTTTTTATACCTTTCAGAGTTTCTTCTTTTGTGTTTTAAAAATACAAAATGGCATTTACTTTTAAATAAATCAATTTTAAATTTCTAGTTTGCTTCAGTTTTATGTAGGCAAGGAAATATAGTGTCTGTAAATCTTGAATCCATCTCTATAGAGTGCATCACAGTGTCAGAAACCTCAAAAGTGGTTTGAACCATAAACTGTGAGAAAAATGCGAAGCAATCATGACTTTGCCACAGGGTACAAGAAACCACAAGTCTCTGCTCCAGCCACAGTCTGGCATGTTGAATTTAAAAAGAAAATCCAAAGGACATAGCCAGGCTCAGACACAAAGAAAAACAACTTTAGGGATAAGAAATAAAGTACTTGGTCTGCTAGTTCCAAGTGGAAGCAGGTACAGGCTGTTGAAAGCTTGGGTTCTATGGGATAATGAAGATTAAAAGTATCCCACATAAGCAGAGGTTCCATAAAGGAATTTCCCTAGAAAAAGAGTCGGGGGGGGCAGCCAATCCACCATCTGGAGATAGAACTTTATGGGAAGCAGCAGACATGTGGTGAAGAGGAGTAGTTGAAGAAAATAGACATGGCCTTGTATGACAGGAATTACAATATACATTGAAAGACTGGATGACGGGCTCCTTCAGATGCTAGATGGAGGCAAAAATATCTGTGCGACAGTGAAAGTTGAACACAGATGAAAGAGAGAGAGAAACAAACCTTAGAACTTCCACTAAAATGAGCTGGCAAAAGCATATAAATGCCAAAATGCCAAAGCATATAAAAAAAATAAAATGCCAAGAAAGCTAGTCAAAATATTTTCAACAATGGAACATGAATTCACTCTAGATGAAAAAAGCATTCTATTTGCTGCAAGAAGTAACTTTTATTTATAAAGAACAAAAATATAGAAAAAACAGGCAAATATGAAACAAAAGCAGGTGAATACTAAAAAAAGAATTTATTACAAATGTTGAAAATAAACAGACAAAGCCCTCTTCCCCCAATCTGAGCACTAGCTTTTTGAACAGCGTAGCCCAAGGAGTGGCTTGCTCTATATGTGAGGTCATGGGGACAGTGCCGCCACTGGTTACAGACTGAGGCACAGCTGTTTCAGGTTCCTCATGCCATTCATCAGCATGACCTGATAGAGCCTCAACTCCTGACCTGTTCATATACCTCTCACCTCCTACCCTATGGCATCCCTGTTGATGCTGAGGTATAGGACACCATGGGAACCTGTTGAACGCTCTCACATTCAGAAGTGTGGGGCAGTTGCTGCCCTATTATGCAAGCCTTTGACCAATGAGAAAAGGAAACCATTTGATGAATTCTTCCCCCTCTCTTCTCCAGATGTGGCAGCCCTGAGATGTAGCTGATATACTGTTCAAGAGAGTATCTCAATATATTAAGCAATTGGTCGCACTTAATGGTAGGCAGCTCAATAACTCATCTTAGCACTAGCCTTTCCTTCTCCTCTGCTCTTACACCTCACTCCTGTTCCTGGAAATATACTCATTAATAAAATAATAGTGCAGAAGTTTTCTCCCTCATGGTCTGTTTTCAAGGGAATCCAGGTTAAGATATAAATCTGACCAAAATGTAGTTAAATTAAAAATCACTAATTCAAAGATAATTTAAGGTGGAAATGAAACCACTATTGTTTTATGTTATTTTAAAATTTTAAGCATTTCTAGGTAAATTGTGGGATAAAGGGGACAACATAATTTACATTATAAAATATTTGAAACTGAGCAACAATGAAAATACAACACAGTGGTATGCTAGTAAATGCTTAAAACACAGCTTTTCAAAAAAAAAAAAAAAAAAAGAAGCAGATTTTTAGCATCTGCCAATTTCTTTGGTGCAAATATTCCCACCATGGTCAGTTTCAAAGTATATGACATGAAATGCGCCCAGTTGGCTCGCATGAGCTGCTGTAAGCTAACTGTAGTATACCACTGGTACTACAAGTCAAAATTTATGGGATGTGCCAAAGCTTTCCTTAGGTAAAAATTCATAGCGTAAAAATTTTTTTTTTAAAGATTTGTTTATTTACTTTTATCCATTTTCACACACACACCGTTTTTGCTGTTTTTGTGTCCATTTGCTGGGCAATTCTCTGTGTCTGTTTCCTGCCCTCTCTTCTCATCCTTCTTCTCCTGTCTTCACTGGGATTCAATCCCAGGAACCTCCAATGTGGGAAAGAGGCATTCTGCCACCTGTGCCACCTTAGTTCCTGGTTTTTCAGCACGTCTTATCTTGGGTCTCCCTTGTGTCACTCTCCTGTTACGTCATCATCTTGCTGCCTGGCTCGGTGGGGCTTGGTGGCCCACATGCCTTCTATATTTTTCTTTATTTTACCAGGGGGTCCCAGGGATCTAACCCAGGTGCCTCCATATGGGAGATGAACACCCAACCATTTGAGCCACATCTGCCCCCCATAGCTTAAATTATATTTATTAATATTAAGAATGACCTAAAATAAGTGATTTAGATATTCAATTTGAGATTAGAAAAAGTACAACAGAATAAACCTAAAGAAAGCACAAACACATGAAATTAAAAAACAAAGAAACCCAAGAAAGAATCATCAAAACTTTGAGCTAAATCTTTTTGAGGAAAATGGAAATAGATCAAACTCTAGAAATATTGACCAAGAAAAAAAAGAAAAGTAAGGAATTAAAAATATTATGAATTAGGGGGCGGATGTGGCTCAAATGGTTGGTGTCCATCTGCCATATGGAGGGACCTGGGTTCAATCCCCGGGACCTCCTGGTAAAATAAAAAATATAGATATAGAAGGCGCATGGGCTGCCAGGCTCTGTGTGCCGGTGAGCCGCCAGGCCCCAGGAGTCATGCAGCAAGATAAAAGGAGAGAGACGCAGGGGAGAGACAAGATGAGATTCTCCGAAAGCTCTGAAAACCAGGAACTGAGGTGGCACAGGTGGCAGAACACCGCTCTCCTACATCGGAGGTCTCCAGGATCAAATCCTGGTGAAGACTGGAGGAAGAGGATGAGAAGAGATGGCAGGAAACAGACACAGAGAATTGTCCAACGAATGGACGCAAAACAGCAAATGGGGAAGGGGGTGGTTAAAATGGATAAAGTAAATAAATAAACCTTTAAATATATATATATATATATATTAGGAATTAAAAAGAAGACATTACAAAATGGGGTTGAGATTTTTGAAAATTATTGGTATAAATTTGAAAAGTTATAAAAAATATGAAGGATAATTTTCAAGAACAAAATAGGGGGAAGGACAGGATGGAGTACTTACCAAAGTATTACCAAAGACTTACCAATCAAGACTTATTATAAAATTATGGTAATTAGGAAAATTTGGTATTGACACAAGGAATGAAAAATTGAATGATGGAACAGAACAGAGCAGGCTAAAAGGACCCATACCTATGAAAACTTTTTATAGAGCTTGCATTAAACTCTATGGTAAAGGATAGACTATTCAATAAATGTTGTTGAAACACAATGCCTTTTCATATAGACAAATTTAGACCCAAACTTCTTATAGTACATCACAAATTTCAGCTGGATGAAAGGCCTAGACATGAAGAACAAAAATTTTAAATAAGAAAATAGAGAATATCTTTATGACCCTGGGAAAGACAAGACACACAATGGAGAGGACATCTGCAATGGAAAAATTGGTATCCAGAATATATAAAGAACACCTACAAACTAAAAATAAACTCAAATATCCCAATAGAAAAAATAGGCAAAAGAGAAAGGAACTTGAAAAATGTCCATTGAAAATTTTCAATTTGGAAAATGTGGAGAAAACATCAATGGACTTCAAATGCATGAAAATACCCTCAGTTCACAAGTAATGAGAGAAATGCATATTTAAAACACACACACACAAAACACTGTGATACTATTTCACAGCCATCAGATTGTCAAAAATATAAAAGACTGACAATATCTAATGCTGAGGAAGATGTAGAAAAAGAGAATTTGTATACACTGCTGATGAGAGCATAAAGTGGTATAATCATCTTGGAGAGAAATTTCTGCATATTTAACAATGTTGAATATATACATAACCTTTGAACCAGCAATTCCCCTTCTGTATATATACATTGGAGAAGGTGTTAGGTGGTGCCAAAGTAGACAAGTGCAAACAGCATTTTGGGAATACTAAATCATTTAAAATAACCTAAATGTCCATCAACAGGAGACCAGAGAAATAAATTATGTAGTATTCTTACAATTAAATACTCCATATTGATTAAAATAAATGAACTAGAGCTACAATCATCAATATGAAAAAAATCTGAAAAACACAATGTTGTGCAAAAAAAGTTGTGGAATAATTACAGATGGATAAAAGACCTAGACATGCAAAGCAAAACTTTAATGGAAGAAAATATAAAATATCTTTATGACCTTGGGAAAGACAAGACACACATTGGAGAAGATATTTGCAAAGCAAGGATTAGTATCCAGAATATATAAAGACCTCCAGAAATCAAGAATAAAAAGTCAAGCATCCCAATAGAAAAATAGGCAAAAGATACAGGCAATTTGAAGAAGATATATCGTTTACATAAAATTTTTAAGCATGCAAATCTAAACTATACATGTATAGTATAAAAGCAAGCATCTGTATAATTAACACCTCCTTAGTAGTTAACTCTAAAGAGGATGGAAGGAGGTATATGGGAGACTTCATCTATGACATTTTATTTTTAAAATCAGAAGAAAATGTCATGAAATGTTAAGATCTGACATAACAGAGTGGTAAGTGCTTTTGCGTTGCCTTATTCTCCACATATTTGCATGTTTGAAATCCTTCATGATAAAAAGTTTTAATAAAAAGTGGTCGATTTTCCTACAAATATACATACATACCAGAATATGTATGTATGTATCCAAACATTATCCTTCAAAGCAGTAACCTTTCTTAGATAATTTTATAATTCTTTCTGTTGTTATTGTTTTGAGAGCTAGTTACCCAGTCACAAGAGAAAATCTATTTTATTACAGTCAAGGATAATCTCCCTCTTTCACCAACTCTACTCTTCTGCTTGCGGTGGAAAGAGCAGGTAGACGGGTTGGGTACAGCTTGGAGCCCAGAAGATGGAGATTCTGGGTGGGCCAAGCCTGGGAAAGTAAATGTGAGTCACATGCTACAAAGCAAATCACCCAAGTCAAGGGCTGCCTGTCCTTAAGGCATATAACACAAAATTCAGTGCTCAAAAATTCTATGGGGGGAAGTGGATGTGGCTCAAGTGATTGGGCTCCCATCTACCATTTAGGAGGTCTAGGGTTCGATTCCCAGGTCCTCCTGGTGAAAAGCAAGCTGGCCCGCGCAGAGAGCTGGCCCCCACGGAGTGCTGGCCCCCATGGGAGTGCTGGCCCTCGCAGAGAGCTGGCACAGCAAGATGACGCAACAAAAAGAGACACAGAAGAGGGACAATAGGAGATGTGGCAGAGCAGGGAGCTGAAGTGGCGCAAGAGATTCAGCACCTTTCTCCACTCCAGAAGGTCCCAGGATCAGTTCCCAGTGCCGCCTAAAGAGAAGACAAGCAGACAAAGAAGAACACACAGAGAGCAGACAGCAAGTGTAAAAAACAACAAGGAGTGGGTGGGGGAAACAAATAAATAAATCCTAAAAAAAAAAAATTCTATGGGAAGCAGATATGGCTCAAGCAGTTGGGTACCCACCTACCACATGGGAGGTCATGGATTCAGTTCCAGTGCTTCCTAAAAAAAAAGATGAGCACACAGGAGTACAAACAACAAGGGGGCAGGGAGAGAGAAATACATGAATAAAATAAACCTTTAAAAAAATTCTAACAGATCTCTGATGAAGGTATCCAGTTCACTTTATTTTTACGAGATTGTATCAGGTAAACTAACTGCAAGAATAACTAGAATTTGTTGTGCTAAACCAAGAGCTCTCATGGGGTGGTACTAACCCTTGGGGCATTTTAGATATTTGGGGACAATTCAAGGTTTCCAGTGGTTGAGGGAACTACTAGAATTTAGTGACTAGGGACCAAGGATGTTAAATATTCAGACAATCCTGACAAACAAATAATTATCCTGTGTCACCATATTTGAATGGCCCCTCAGACAGTCATGCAGGTGAAAACCTGTTTTTCTAAGCCTCAGACATAACTATTTATGCATTAATATAAATGCAAAATATATTTCTTTGCTTTTAAGATACACTGGATTTTTCAAGAATGCAATTACCATGTGAATTGAGGGAAGATTGTTTGCTAGGAATTTATCAAAATATAAAAACTTATGTTAGAAACAGTAGCATATCATTAGATCATAAATGTCTATCTTTTTTTCTCTATATTACACTGAGGTCATAGTTGTGAATTTCATTTCATTGTAAAAAAGGAACATTATGAAAATAATTTATTATAAAAAAATATTTTTTATAAAAAAAGGAGCTCTGAATAGGTTGAAAACCTTTCCTCCAAACCAACAAAGAGGCTTATAAAAGGTGGGAGAATCTGACATTTCTCTGCTTTGTTGGACAGCCTTCAAAGCCAGTCATGTATGCTCCAATCTGTGTAACATAGAGATGGCCCTGGCAACACCCTCAAAGGGCCTTGGATCCCGATGCAATGGCACATCTCTACAGTCACTGTCATAATTATGAGAGCTTTCTCTTAACTCTGCAGATCCCTCAATCACACCATGAAACTCCAGGGCTGGGAGAATTCTGGGTCACAATGTATAGGATAATCATTAGATTATTGTTTACTTGCCCAGAACAAGGGTCTGCAAACTATATCCCAAAGGCCAAATCCAGCCTGCCACCTGTTTTCCTAAGTATGGTTTTATTGGAACACAGCCACATCTCTTCATTTACATATTGTCTACGGCGGATTTCTGGGGGAAAAGGGCAGAGATGGGTAGTTATAACAGAGGCCATATAGCTGGCAAAGCCTAAAATGTTACTGTCTTTTTACAGAAAATTTACTGACTTCTGGCTTATAATGCAAAAACATGTTGCCTTCTAAATAAGCATATTGTAAACACATTTAAGAAAAGGCTAGGCTTGGGTTTTTAGGGTAAGAATTAACAGTAGAATAAAGGTGGTACTTCCAGAGCTAACACTGCTGAATCACAATAAAAGAAAGTCATTTGGTCTACTACTTTTATGCACAATTCTTATTCCCTTGACCAAAGAAGAACAGAAGTAGATATTACAGGTTTCTTGACTGGGTGTCAATTTTCAATCCACGACATGAATTCCAATCATATTTTAAAACCTATTTATAGTTTAGCCTGCCAGGATTTCTAGAGTTGCAAAATTTAGCAAATAAAACTACAGGGCATCCATTTAAATTTGTATTTTAGATAAACAGTGAATAGCTTTTTTAGCATAAGGTATGCAATATTTGGGACATAGGTATACTAAAAAATTATGTTATCAAAAATTCAAAAAAAAAATATATTCAAATCGTACTGGGTGGCCTCTGTTTTATCTGGTATCCCTACCTCTTTGGGAAAAGCTAAACCTTACCTATCTTCCACTGTCCCCAGTGACCACCCATATTCCTGGGATAGATGAGTTTTAGAATGCTTTGACTGAACTTTTAGAATATATACTTACCCATACTTTAAAGGTAATGGATAAAGAAACATGAGGGGATATTAAAACCACTAGGTAAAAGATTGATAGGAAAATGGATATATTCGTGGTGCCCAAGTATCAACCAATGGGTTACTTGCTGGTCACAGTAGAAAAATATAACTTTATTACCTTCCCTCAGTGTCCATTACTGAGAGGGGGGCAAGCAGACATTAGGTGCCTCATGATGTGAGGCAAAGTGAAATACGAAGCATCAATTGTCAATTGTTCTTAGGAAAAACATTTAACCAAAATCTAACCAAGTCTTTAGATAAGGGATTTTGAATCTGGACTCCATGGACTTCCAAGGAGTCTGTGGATAGAATTCATGACCTTGAATGTTAGCTATTTGTTATAATTTTTCCCAGATAATTTCTGTTCATTTCAGATTTCCACTTTTGTTACTAATAATTTTGGTAGTAATAGTAAATATAAGAAATTTCTTCAGTACTGCCTGAAATCATATTTCTTGCATAATTCCATACAGGTGATGTTTTAAATAACTACCACTTCTCCCCATTTTCTGACACTTTTTGGTTTCTATTGAATGAGCAGTTCATCAGATGACAGCTACCATTTCACCAGCCCACCTGCATCTGTGCTTACAAACTCCATTCTTTCACCTTTTATATTGGGTGGATGTCCAGTCTCCTAAAAGTATATAAATGGTCTTTTGTATCATCAAGTTATCCTTCTTTATCAGAAAATTTCATTAGCATGCAAATATGCCATAATATAATTTCCTTAAAGAAATCCCCCTCAATCACTCATCCCCCTTCAGTCACTGTTCCATTTCTCTACTCTGCTTACTGCAACACTGTTTGAAAAAGTTGTTATGCTTCCTGTGTCCTTTTCCCTACCTCCCTCAACTCATTCAAATCAGATTTTCTCTTCTGCCAGGCCACTCAAATGGTCAAAGGCTTGTCAAGGCCAATGATAATTCTGTGTCATCTTCCTATTTTAATCCTCAGCAGGCTTTAACATGGTTCATCATTCCCTCCTCCTTAAAACATTTTCATTACTGGGATTCTATGTTTTAACAATCACCTACTCATTCTTAGCTCCCTTTGTTGATCCTTCCTCTATCAGACTTCTGAATATTGGAGCATTCCAGGTTCTGTCATTTGCCTGTTCTCTATCTACCCTGTGACCCTCTGTGATCTCAACCACTTGTATCGCTTAAATACTACCTACATACTAAGAGTTATCAAACAGCTCTCACTTCTGTATATCCATTTGCCTACTCAACATCTTTGCTTGTCTACCTAATGGCACACACCCCTCCCCCAATCTCAATCTCCCCTATATCAGTAAATGGGACTACAATTTGGTCTGAGGCAAAGAAGTAGGACACATCTTTGATTCTTGTCATTTCCTAACATCCAAAATCTAACAGTATATTGTGTTATGTCTATTTGTAAATATGTCCTGAATCTTACCATTTCTCATGATGTCCACTGTTATAAGCCTACAATACCATCCAGGCAAATCAACTTCTGCCTGGATACTTGAGCTGTCTCTTAAGTAGCTTTTCTGCCTCCACTTTTATTCTCCTACAGTACCTCCTCCTGACTTAGTTCACCCAGGAGTCAGCATGGTCTTTCTAAAGTATAAATTAGTTCAGGTCACTTGAATGTTTAAAATTCTCCATTAGCTTCCAAGCTACAACTATAAGCAAGATGGTCCCATCCATCTGGCCCATGGGATCTAAGCCTCTTCTCAGGTAGAAGCAGAGTGGACATCACCATCCCCAAATCCCCAAGACTGAGGAATGAACAAACATAAGGGGGGACTGCAACTATGGACTAAAGTAGACTTATTATAATTCTAGTAATGGAAGAATTTTTAACATTGATATAAAGACAGTGGTTACCAGAGGCTCTGAGGGGAGGGAGAGCGAACTTAGGTATAACATGGGGCATTTTGGGGACATTGGAATTGTTCTGCATGATATTGCAATGATGGATACAGGCCATTATACATTTTGTTAAAGCCTATAAAATTGTGCGGTGCAAAGTGTAAACCCATAATGTAAACTATAAACCGTGGTTAGTAGCAATGCTTCAAAATGTGTTCATCAGTTGTAACTAATGTACCACACTAATGAAAGTTGTTAATGTGGGAGAGTGTGTATGTGTGTGTGTGTGTGTGTGTAGGGGGGTATATGGGAATTCCCTATATTTTCGATGATGTAACATTTATGTAATCTAAAACTTCTTTAAAAATAAAGGAAAAGAATATTAAAAAAAAAAAAAAAAAAAAGACCCAGCCTCATTCAGTTGAGCTACTCCATACCTAAACATAACATCTTCAAGAGATCTTATTTACAATGGGTTCACAGCCCCAGGAATGCATATTCAGATTAAGAACATGTTTTATTCTGAAGTACATAATTCAATCTACCACACTGCACTTTGTGAAGAGAGAACTCTACTGAGTGCTTCTACCTCTCCAGGAAGAATCATCAGTCTTTCTCTCTACCCCTCACTTGCTCTTCCCCACCAGAGAATCAGGACACAGAAATATTCATGGGCAAAACTATTAAGGTCACCATCAATGCTTGGCCTAGTCTCCCTCTCACCCTCTCTGTCTGCTTTTCCCTCTCCATCCTTCTCTCCTTCTCCCTTTCTCTGAAGTTTCTCTCTCTCTCTCTCTCTGTTTCTCTCTCTGTTTCTCTCTCTCTCTCTCCCCCCCGCTCCCGCCCCCTCTGGCTGGCATGCTTTCTCCTCTACCAAAGCACTATTCTGCTGTCCTCTAGGGAAGGCATGCAGTTCTTCAGTCACTTCACCTGACTGGATGGATACATTTAATTCAGGGGCTATTTTAGCCTCGGGTTGAAACCAGCCTTTCAAATTCAGCCTTATTAATAGTAAAGTGGATGCTGTAGGCTTTTTTTTCTTTCATTATATATCTTTTTTTTTTTTTTTAATTAGAAAAGTTGTGAGCTTACAAAACAATCATGATAATAGACAGAATTCCCATATACATTACCCATTCACCAACACCTTGCAATGCTGTGGAACATTTATTGCAGATTATGAAAGAACATCATTAAAATATTACTACTAACCATGGTCCATAGCTTACATTTGGTATATTTTCCACACACACCCTTATTATACACCATGTATTAGTATTTTACATTCGTTATAGTTCATGAGAGAACACTTGCATATTTGTACTGTTAACCACAGTCCATCATCCACCACATGGGTCACTGTGTTATACAGTCTCATGCCTTGTACAATCCACTCAAATTGTACACTAAGTGGTTCTCACTTCCATCACAGAGTTGTGCAACCATCACCTTGGTAAATTTTCGGAGTTTTCCTTAATCCAAAAGAAAAAATCCCATACCCCCTTATTACTGACCCATAATATTGATATAGTACCTTCTTTGATACTGATGCAAGAATATTACAATACTGCTGTTAACTATAGTCCATAAGTTACATTAATTGAATTTTCCCATACGTCACCATTTTCTTACCCTTGTAATAGTGACATACGTTTGTTCTAGCTCATCGAAGAACATTATTGTATTTGTACTATTAACCACAGTTCTCATCCACCACCTGGTTCACCATGTTATTCAGTCCCTAGATTATTTTCTAGCTTTCTTTCAATTGACATTAATGTCCGTAGATTACCCCTTTCAGCCACAATCACATTTATAAACCATGCTAGTTATACTCACTATAATGTGTTATCATCAACTTTATCCATTTCCACACTTACACAGTCAAGCTAATTAAAAATTCTGCATATATTAAGCACCAATATCCTTTCTCAGTCCTCATTCTATCTCCTAGTAACCTATACCCTAGATTTTAACTCCATGTGTCTATTCTTCATATTTAGTTCATATAAGTGAGACCATATAATATTTGTCCTTTTGTGTCTGACTTATTTCACTCAGCATAATGTCCTCAAATTTCATCCATGTTATCATATGTAGGGACCACTTTTAATTACTGCCTGGCTCCTGAATCTATTTGTCATATGGTTCAACATCTGGAGGAAGAGTTATTAGAGCCCCAAAACCTAACACAGTGGAATACATACAAAAAGAACTCTCTAAGTACTGACATGTAAAGATGTCCATTTTATAGTCAATAATTAAACAAACTGCCAAATATCACTTGTAAAAACAAAAAAAAAAGTGTTTATATTTTGTATTATGTATGTAGGTATTGTATGTATGTATGGCTATACATGTATATATGTGTGTAGGTATGTGTATAATGAATAACCCTAGAAAAAGTTAACAGCAGTTATCTCTGAGGAATAGTTTTAAGGGAGACTTTCATTTCATATTTTGTAAATTCCTAGAATTTTACATAAGGTCATTTATTCATTTATGGGTCTACTCCTGCATTTTTTTAAAAAAGTGTTGGGAGAGAAATGGATGAAAAACACTAATTCCTGATTTTTTTAAAAAAAGCTGTTTTCATCAAGATAGGATGACCTCTACTCTTTCTGTTTTACTGTTGCAAACAATATGCATCCATAATATTCTCCATATTTAGAAATGTGCGTATATATAATCCCCCAAACTATTACAAATAAGGTCATTTGCACATGGATTAGCCAAGGTGAAAATTCTGAAATAATGGTTTTAACTATAATAAACTTTGATATTTTAAGGCATAAAATATTGAACAAAAAAATGTATACTGTAAAAGTAGATCTCAACACTTAAAATAGTAGAGTTTAATTTTTAAATTACATTTTTAAAAATTTTATTGAAATATAATCATTCATACTGAATATACATAATAAGTGTGCAGTAAAAGTTGTGAACTTACAAAACAAACATGCATATCATCATACAGGGTCTTTAAGAGTGGCATTCATTTCACTTCACAGGGCCAGCATCTGATGGGATTACAGGCCCAGAATTGGGTAAAAATGTCAGTATGGTGGGGAGGGGAGGAAGCTCTCGTCCATGACCACGCCCTCACTGAGCATTATGCAGATCAGAGAGAGTCACACAGGCTCCGATTTCCCCCAAGGATTGATGAGCAAGTACAAAATAATAGCAAGTGACAGGAAACAGATGACTGGGACCTAATTTAATGCCATTTAAAAAAACAATATACCTTAAATTGGTCTTCAGAAATTACAGTTTACAAATAAGATAACAGAAATGCATTTTTATCATTTTACTTCACCAAGTTTCCTTGCAAAGTAAAAAGAGTTTATTTGCTCTACAATGCAGCTAAATTTAAAGGATTTTTCTATTTTAGGGTAATTTATGTTTCTTAGCATTATTAATGAACTAATATAAAAAACAAATTAATATAGCACATAGGCAATTAAATACTAAAAGATGCAAATTAATATATATTTGCTATTTTTAACTGTTCATGTCATATGAAACAAAGATAAGCAGTATATTTTAATAATTATATATTTAACTGAGGTATATGCATGAATATGGAAGTTCTTTCATCAAATCCACATCCAAAATAGGGTTAGAAGCCACACATTTTACAAATTAAATTTGTGTAAAGCAGGGGTTCTTAACCAGATGTCCATGAGCTCAAACTGAAATTCAAAACAAAACATTATTCTTGTGAAGATGTGTTGGTGGGTGTGATACATTTTTTAAATAATACAAGTATACTGTGGACTTAGTAAGGGGTCCGTGATTTTCACCTGACTGGCAAAGGGGTCCGTGGAACAAAAAAAGTTAAAAACCCCTGGTCTAAAGCAAACTCAAACATGTCTAAACAATCAAAATACAAAATTTTGTTCAATACTAGTAATCCATTTAGAGAATATATGTTATATGTGTATATGCTATGTATGTAGTGTATATCATGTGAATTATGTGTGTATATAGATATGATACACACATAAAATGTATGTGTGTTGTGTTTATATATTCAGCAAAATCCCCCAGTTAGTCAAAAAAAATTTAAATCTATTTTTAGCCTCCCTTTAAAACTTGTCAACTATTCCTCCCAAAAAATGGAGGCAGCAAATCTCCTTTCCTTCTTTGTTCTGGAAAGAAGCTCAAGAGTGGCCCTTGTTTGTTTTATAAAGAGACAGTCATTGTCTGGGGGAAGAGCATCACTGAGTCTTAACTGTGGCTTGACAAAGCTATCATCTCATACCTCTGCCATGCAGAGTTTTGAGACCCCTGCAGTGGTAAGCAAATTATTATAAATTATTAATTTATGAAACATAGATACAAAAACCTTGGGGTGACTTTATGCTGTAAAAGTCAATAATACTGAAACTCAGATTGCAGAATCCTTAGATGTGTTAAGATTCTATGCTGTGCCTTTAAGAAGAACTTTGATATGTTCAGCTGCAGTTGTGGACAGTACCCGTTTGCAAAAGCAGCAGATCAACACCAAAGAGTCCAAATTTAAAGACCCCTAACCTAACCATTTAGCCCACTGCAAACCTCACTTCTGCTGAAATGACAGGTAGATGCCATAAAACCAATCTGGGATTCATATGCTGGATTAATGCATTCAGATGCCATAATCCGAAGGCATGCGCTTCATGTTTCCCACTGCAGAAACCACCTCCAGCCATCCCAGAATTTACCTAATAAAACCCAGCAATTGCTGGTCCCTCAAAGACCTTGCTTTCCTAATATGGTACAGAGACAGTGTGTGGTCTTTGGTTTTTAAAGACCTAGCTCATTCTCCCTCCCCTGAACCTCATCCCCTAGCCTAGACTCTGCTGATTCCATTTCCAGCTTCTTCTCTAAGAACAGCCAGAGTGGTCTTTCTGAAGCATAAATCACATCATATCATACTCAGATATAAAATAATTCCACTCATCCCTCAATGTTTGGTTACTAAGTCATATTTTTTCTTTAACGGTAAAAGTGGATTTTGTTTCCAAAACTGGGTTTATTAATTGGTAAAAGATTCATAATGCATTCCTCTCGGACACAATGTTCTAAATGAGGTAAAGGACAATGAACGTAATCCTCCCCACTTGGACAAACAAACTTGCAACAAGGAAGGGTCCGGAATAGAAAAGAGAAGGGAGAGACACACTCAAATTTCAACGTTTCACAGAAGTGCCAAAAGCAAGCAACTCTCATTTGTACAAAGATGAAGAAATTATGGCAAGAAGTGAATGAGATGTCTTTAGGTGTGTGCTGATATGCACATTTGAAAATAGGTCTCTTTGTAATACAAGGAGAAGTATATAGACTTCAAAAGATATTTTAAGTCAATTTAAGAAAAAAACAAGTTTTTCGATTTTCTGACCTAGAGGCTATAAACAACTCAGTAGATTTTTTAAAAAAAACCTTTCTTAGTGAATAAATTCACAAATGGGTAAAGCATATATGTATGCAAGGAATAGCACAATGTAGTCCATGTAATCCATCTGTAAGTGAAATATATGATAGAAACCCAGAAGTAACTGTAAGAAAGGATCCAGATGCTATCACTAGAAACTATATTTCATGGAAAAATAATGCATTTTTACACGTGCTATTCCAGTAATTATACACTGAGACTATTCCATTTAAGACAAGTATAGTCTCGATCAAAAGGGGAATATAAGCAGGATACTTTACAACCAAGAAGTAGTAAAATACAGAGTGTAATAAATGATGCAACATTTAATTACAAATATATGCTATAAGGTTTTCTTTCTAATTTTAAGACTAGACATCACTAAAGTAATGTCTATTTCATTTTTGTAGTAAACCATTTGCAGAGAAAATGAAGGAAAGATAACTAAAGAGGTGAATTGCAATAATTTATAAGGGGAATTCAACTAAAACAATAATTTTTTTTATGACATATACTCAATTTCTCTGTCCATATCCTCTGACAAAGCTGATGTGTGTTTGACTGTTTTTATCAATTGGCTATTATTTGAAAAATCTATGTTATGTATTTCAAAGAAATATTAGCATAACAAAAATGTAGAAATATCTTCCTTTTAAAGTGCTTTCCTGCTAAGTGCTAGAAAACTTTCATGTTGTATTTTTGTTCTCACTTTGAAAAAATTAGTCATAATATAAAGACTGCTAAAATAGAAAATATGCAGACATAATTATAGAATTTTTATTGTAATAAATGAGAAAATGGGAGAGGGAGAAAAGATAACATTTGTAATGGGTATTGAAGTTTTCACAAAAGCCAAAATACCAGAAAATTAATGCAATTGGTATAAACATTAGTAAAAAATATATAAGACACTATAAATATTATCACAATTGTCATTCTTCTCTCCAAATGCTTTTATCTTGATACTCTAAGACTAAATGGTTAAAAGGAAAAGTTAATGTAATGACTTTCCTTTTAAAATCCTATTTTTTTATGTCTCTAATTTCAAGTTACTATCTAATGTAACAAAAAACTGTTTTCCTTAAACAGACATCACTTTTTTTTTTAAACTTTATTTTGTACATTCAATAATTGAAAATATAAACAATTAAAAACTAAAAAGTAAACACAGATGAACAAATACATTCATTTCTCAATTAAATGTAATGGATACATATAAAAAAATTTTTTTTTTAATCAAACATGTTATACAATATATTTGGTTCATAGCAATGCATTCACACAGTATTTGCCCTTTTGTGTCTGGCTTGCTTCACTCAGCATATGGCAACATGGACATCACTTTTTTAAGCTATTGTCATTAGAATGCTGCCTCAGTTTTTATTTTTCCAGACATCAGTTTATTTTGGCTATGCTTCTTATCCAGTATCCAATGACATTTGCTAAAGTCTTCAAAAACTAAATCCTATCTTATGTGATATAATTTTAATATATATATATATATATATATATATATATATATATATATATAAAGGGTCAGAGTGAGATATAAGAGCTAAATGTCAAAGGGATGATAGGTTTGAAGGGATTAAAAATTCCGGGTATAACTTTGTGTAGAATTAATAAAAATCAATAGAAGTACTTCAAACTTATATTCTGACTTTTAACTTGAAAGCTTTCCGCCCTTCTGCCTCTCCCATCAACTGGTATATTGGCTGTGCACCAAACCTGAAAAACATCCCAATTCTATGGCAAGGTCCTGACTTTTAGTGAAATTGGGGGAAAAAGTAAATAATTTTGCTGAAATTGGATAGTAGAATTTCTTGGGCTTGTGAGGTACAACTCTAAAGTAATAAGGCTGATTCTCATGCATGCCTTGAAGAAGCAGAGAAGGAGTGATTTTAGCAAAGACAAGTCTAAACAGGCCTGGACCTGGAGCAAGAGTGCCAGAGATGGTGCTAAAGAAAACCATGAACACGCTCACACACGCATACACACATTTTTAAGTATTTACAAGTATTATCTCACAATAACACTATAATTATCCCCATTTTACAGACGAGAAAACAGAGAAACAGGACGATTAACTAATTTGCCCAAAGCCTTGGACTTTTACCCAGTTAATCTGACTTTCATCCACTCATACTTAAGTTATATAATACATGAGCTTGGCCAGAGAATGACAAAACTTGCTATGAAGATAAGTCTTGAAGTTTGAGTGAACAGAAACAATGAAGCCTTGATATCATAAATAACATTGTTTATACAAAATTAATACCACAAGATAAAACACTCAGTCAGGATTCTTATGTACAATTACTGAAGCATATGGAAGATTCTCTGCAAAATATAATGGTAAATATTTTTCTAATAATTACTTCCTAGTGAAAATCCTTAAATTAATAGTATGTTCTTGGTGAAACTATTTTTGATACTTTCCACTAAGTTTTCCATCAGATTTGACAAAAATGACTCATAGTATTTCCAGAAATTTAAATTCAAAATACAAAGATGAAAATGTTATTTTTGAGGATACCCCAAAAAATATGGTTAAAGTAAATCTGAAATAGTTTTCAGCAAAGTAGTACTATTGAATTAATCTCACATAATTGAAGGCTATATACAGGCTGTGTAATTTCTGATGTTTGGGTTTTTATAATCAGATGCCTTATGTTGTAATTACACTTTGTATTTTGTATTAAAATTAATTTCATGTAAGACAAAACAATTTTTTAAATATTCAACACAAATATTAAATCAATATCTGTGTTTTAATGTTTAAAACCTATTTTTGAATGTGTAAAAGACATATACAGACCATTTGAGAAAGAACATGTTCAGTTAATTAACAGATAAATTTAAAATGTTTAATCTGAAGATTAATCAAATAAGTGCAAATAAAAACAATGAAATATTTATGTATTAAACTATCAAAAATTAAAATATTAACACGAGATTCTAATGGTTATACCAATACAACCCTTTGAAGGACCTGTCAGGAACATTTATATATATTCATAAACTTAGACTTAATTTTTTTTCTAGGCATTATCCTAAATAAATAATTCCAAAGAATCTTATTGCAAGGAAAAGAAAGAAACAATGTAATTGTACAAAATAGGGGAATGGCTATTAACTTCCGGATGATATAACCATAGTCAACCTCCCCTAGAATTTCTCAGGCATATCATAAACTCTTGTTGATAAATAAAACACAATAGAATTTGGCTTTCATGTATGCACGTATGTATTTAAAGGTAAAAAGAGCTGCCTCTATAAGAAGAACCTTAAAGACAAAACAGTGCTTGTAATTCACAGAATTTGCTCTTTCAACTTTTGATTTGATTTTGATTGGCTTTGATTTGAAGTAACTCTTTATTGCTTCCATCCATGATATCTTGGTTCATAAGGCATGTTTTTTCCAACTAGCAGCAACATGAATCTTCTATTGTACTTGATTTCAGCTACTGGAGAAGATTATGGGCTGTTCTGGACCCCCCAAAATGAATTTTATAATAAACTAGATAGTCTGTGTGTTTAGGTCATGTGATTCTAAACATATGCTGTACATCTCTAGAGAATCCATTCCCTTATATAACTGAGTATCCAACAGAAATAAACATTCATTTTATTTATATAGATTATGCAGTCATTAAATATGTGGCTATAAATATTGTTTAGAGGGACGGATGTGGCTCTGGTGGTTGGGCGTCCGTGTCCCATATGGAGGGACCTGGGTTCAATCCCCATGACCTCCTGGTAAAAATTTAAAAAAGAAAAATATAGAATGCGTGTGGACCACCAGGCCCTTTGCACAGGTGCACCGCCAGGCCCCGTGAGCCACGCAGCAAGATAATGACGTAACAGCAGAGTGACACAAGGGAGAGCCAAGGCGAGACACAGAGTCGCCCAGAGAATGGACACAGAAACAGCAAAAATGGGGGGGGGGGCGGTTAAAAAGGATTAAAGTAAATAAATAAATAAATCCTTTTAAAAAAAATGTATAGGGGAGGAAGATACGGACTAAAAAATAAATAAATAAATAAATATTGTTTAGCAACATGGCCTCAGGCAAAGGAATTGTGCTCAGCTAGGAGAAACCAGCCTTTTAGACGCTGTTCATGGACTTGGAAGAAGCCCAGTACAAAACTAGTGTCCCACAACCTCACACCCACCAATTCCCCCCTACTGGTCATTCGCTGAATAATCTAAAGTGTAGCAAGCCAGGACTGGGCTGGTAAGCAGAGAGAGAGTTCTTGTAGTCCTGAAGTGCTTAGATCCTAAAGTTCTGCTGAAGGAAGGAACTCAGTCCCATCCTTAATTCATTAGAAATGGAGGTTAACAAAAACTAACTAAAGCAGAAACCTAGCGTTCACCTAACTCAGTGTTCTAATTCCATTCCAGTCACACTAATCAGCTTGTTATACCTTGAAAACATAACACTTGCCCATCCCAGGACCAATCATTTCATTTCCCTCTGCCTGAAATACTCTTTCCCTAGGCAATCCTCACTTACTTTCATATCTCTGCTCAAATGTCACCATGTCAGTGAAGCCTTCCCTATGTAGAATGCTAAATCCCTCCTATATCCCTCCAGAAATATCCTTTTCCCTTTAACCTGAGTTATTTCTCTCCATAGCATTTATCATCATATGGCACAGTATATATTAACTTATTTATTTGTTTATTTGTCCTGTCTCCCCACTAAAAGGTCAGCTCCATGAAGGCAGGGGTTTAATTGTTGTGTTCACTACCATAGGCCCACAACTCAGACACAGGACAGGACTCTTAAGAAGTGCTCAATAAATAATTGTTGAAATAATGAATGAATAAACCTCTCAAGCATTCAGGCAAACGTAAATTAAAACACTGCCATTTCCCAGTCATCAGAGTGGCAAAATGTAACACTCTGACATGATCAAGTAAGGGAAGGAAAAGGAGAAATGGGAATCTTATAAATTTCTGGTGAAAGTGTAAACTGATACAATAGCCTTATAAGGTAAATAGACAATGTCCCACAAAGATGTGCATACTCTTTTCACAACAATTTTCCTTCTAGATACATACCCTGGAGAAATGGTCATACATGTGCACGAGGAGTATTACACACAAATGTTCATAGGAGCATTGTCTGTAACACCAAAAAACTGGAAACAACCTAAATGTCTGTCAGCACATAACTGTATAAATAAATTGTGATATATTCATGCAATAAAACACTGTATAGCAGTTAAAATCAATGTATAAATAGCTTTATATAACAACCTGAATACATCACATAAATATATTGTTGCAAGTGCAGAGTGACATACATAGCACTTCTTTTTATAAAGTATGAAAAAGGCAAAACAATTCTATGTGCATGTGTGCATAATTTATATATACGCAAATACAGTAATCATATAAAATATGCCTGGAAATTCAGGCATATTAACCATTTCCATGGTTACCTCTAGAGAAAAATAAAGGGAAAAGAAATAATGAAAGATACAGAGAAGTGTCACCTGTATTTACACTTTATTTACTAAAAACTAAAATCTGAAGAAAGGACTTGTTAGCATGAGGTTTAGGTTACACAAATGTTTATGTCAACTATTTATATTTGGAAATTTTAATTTTTAAATAAGGAAAAATAAAGAGTGCATTCCCATTCCATGTAGGAGAGTAGGAGACACAAAGCTAGGAAGGAATATGATATGATTATTGGGCAATGATAAGATCACTTGACTTAGGAAGAGATTCTAGTATAAAGGAATGAAGAAAAATGAATTTGAATCAACGACAGAGTCTTGATGGAAGACTTATAGAATAAACAAAGGAATATAAGAAGAAAGGGTGTAATGATTAGGTTCATGTGTAATGGTAATGGTGCCTGGTTGTTTGGTCAAGCAAGCACTGGCCTAATTGTTACTGTGAGGACATTTCAGGGTCTTAAATCTTCAGTAAGTTGATTGCGTCTATGGCTGATCACATTTACAATCAACTAAGGAGATTGCCTTCAGCAATGAGAGCTGTTTCATCCAATCAGTTGAAGGCCTTTAAAGAAGTGATGATTTCAGCAGTCAGAAGAGAGAATTTCTATCTCTACATCAGCCAGCCAGCTTCACCTAGAGAATTCATCGAAAACCTTGATCAGAGTTCCCAGCTTGCAGCCTGCCCTATGGAATTTGGACTCGTACATCCCCACAGTTGCGTGAGACAATTTCATATAATCTCATAATATTTACAGATTTCTCCTGTCATTTCTGTTTCCCAGAGAACCCTGACTAATACAGAGGATTTGTATTAAGAATATAATTCCCTCTTGTATTTGAAATTTTGAAACTAAACACCTAAATTCCAGGAAACTGCTGTAAAGGAGCTTCTTCTCTAATGGCATCCTGTGGAATTGGAGGGGACTTTGTACCCTTGCTCAGCATGGTTGTTACCACAGAGATAATCCCAAATGAAGCACACAGAGAAAAAGAACTGAAAAAATAAACAACAGACTAGCAGTTGAGTAATGGAGTCTAGAAAAGAGGAGAAAGAGGAACAGAAAAAGTATTTTAAGAAATAAAGGCCAAAAATTTAATAAATATTAGAACCCAGCAGATCCAAGAAACTCAAAAAAACTTTAAGCAGATAAATTTGCCCACACACACACACACACACACACACACACACACACAAATACAAAAAGGCATATCATAATCAAATTGAAAATATAATGTGATAAATTCAAGAAAAAGCATCAGAAAAAAATCATTATATAGAGGAACTAAGGTAAAAGTGACATCCAACTTCACATCAGAAACTTGTATGGCCAGAAGATAACAGGATAGTATTTTCAAAGTCTGAAAAAAATTATCAATATAGAATTCCATATGAAAATATTTTTCAAACATGAAGGTGCAATCAGGGCCTTCTCAAACAAACAAAAGTTTTAATAAAAGAAATGTTAAAAGGATGTTCAGGGGAGCCGGTAAAGCTCAGTGGCTGAGAGCCTTCTTCATATGTATAAGGTCCCAGGTTCAATCCCTGGTACCTCCTGGAAAAAAAAAAAAAAAAATGCCGGTGCAAGTTGGGGCTCACCCTGCTCTGCCTGTGCATTCTGAAAAAAAAAAAAAAAGGATGCTTATCAGTCAAAAGGAAAATTATCCAAATGGACAAAGGCATTTTTTTAGGAACAAGGGTTAGCAAAATCTATATGTGGGTGAAAGACATTTTAAACTCATTTTAAAATATCTTCAAGTGATAATTGCCTAAATAAAAAGCAATAACATTCTGGGATTAATCATATAGGTAGAAGTAAAGTGTATAACAATAATAGCACAAAGAACAGGAGGGGAAATGGGAATATGTGAGTATAAGGTTTTATGTTAAACATAAAGTGAAATAAAGTTATCCAAAGATAGAATATGAAAAGTTATACAGGCATATTGTAAACCCTAGAGCAACTACACAGACACTCACACTCATGGAATCAAAGAGGTATTAAAAAGCCAAGGGTAGAGATAAAAGGAAATCGTTAAAAGAATACTTATTTAATCCAAAAGAAGGCAGGGGAAGAAAAAAAAAAAAAGAGGAAAAAGGAACAAACTGAGATCAAATAGCAAGATGGTATATTTAAACCTAAATATATAAATAATTATATGCAAATGGTCTAAACCCTCCAATCTTTAAATTGTCAGCTTGGATGAAAAAGCAAGATCCAACTATATTCTGTCTACAAGAAACACACTTTAAGGAAAAAGATACATACAAGCTAAAAGTAAAAGAATGAAAAACAATGTATCATGTTAACACTAGTGAAAAGAAAGTTGGAATAACTATATTAATAAAATTTCAGAACAAAGACTATTACCAGGAATAAAGAGACACATTTCCTAGAGATAAAAAAAAAAAAAAAAGTCAGTTCATCAGGAAAATATAATAATCCTAAATGTGCATGAACCCAATAACAGAACTCCAAGAACATGTAACAAACACTGATAGAACTAAAAGGAGAAGTAGACAATTCCACAATTACAACTGGAGATGCCAACACTCCTCTCTCAGTAATTGATGAAACATGGAAGCCAAGAAAAAATTGAAAGGATAATAAAGGCATGAAACACAACCTCCATAAGCTTGGCCAAATTGACATTTATAGAACACCCCAACTAAGAAAGCAGAATATACATGGCACATTCATTAAGAGAGATCATATTCTGAGCCATAAAACAAATGTCAAAAATTTTCAAAGAATTAACGTAATACAAAGTATGTTCCCTGGTCACATTGGAAGTAAACCAGAAAAATCATAATATAAAGATATATGGAAAATCCCCAAATAATTAGAAATCAGACAACATACTAATAAATAGCAAACAAGGAAATTCAGAAAATATTTTGAACTGAATGAAAATGAAAATACAGCATATCAAAATTAGGCAGATACATCTAAAGTGATGCTTAGAAAGAATTGTAAAGCAATAAATGCTTATATTAGAAAAGAAAGCTCTGAAATCAATGATCTATGCTTCTACCTTAAGAAACTAGAAAAAGTCAATTAACCTAAGTAAAAAAAGAAAAAAGGAATTAATAATGAATAAAATCAATGAAATTAAAAACAGACAAAAAATAGAAAAATCAGTGAAACCAAATTTCGTTTCTTGGAAAAGAGCAATACAATTGAAACACTTTCAGCTAAATCAATCAGGAAAAAATGAGAGAATAGAAATTGCCCATACCAAGAATTAAAAAGTCAATCCTGGGAGCAGATGAAAGAATGCTTGAGAACAAGGTAAATATATATGCATTTAACATTTCTATTCATCTTGTACTGAACGACCTAGTCAGTGTAATAAGGCCAGGAAAAGCAATAAAAGGCATACAGATTAGAAAAGAAAAAGTGAAACTGTATTTGCAGACACCATGATTGTGTAATAGAAAATCCTTTTTAAAAATCTATAAAAGACTATTAGAACTAATCAGTGAGTTTAGTAAGGTTGTGGGTTATGGAGTCAAATAAAAGTCAATCATATTTCTATGTACTGACAATATATATTTCTGTATACTTTGGAAAATAAAATTTTAAAAATAATTCCATGATATATCATGCTCAGGTAACAGAAGACTCAGTATTGTTAGGATTGAGTTTATAGATTAACATAAGGAAGAATTTACATTCTAATGATATACAGCCTTCCCATTTAGAACATAGTATATCTCTAAAAGTTCTAATATACCCTAAATAAAGGCATATTATTTGGGGTATATTAATATTGCATCTTTCAAAAAATATTATATTATAATCAACAAAAGAGACTTTAATAGTCACTAAGTTTACCAAAATATATTTTTAAGTTATGTTATTACCATTGTTTCTTGAATCTGTTGCCTTCCTTCTGAGTTTACTTTTCTTCTTACTGAGGTGTCTTCCTTAATTCTTTTGGGGTGGTGGTAAACTCTCTTAGTTATTGTGTTTCTGAAAAAAACCTTTATTTGTCATCATTCTAGATGAAAGGTCCTGTGCAAATATTATTTCTTTGGGTTCTGACCATTGGTGATTTTGATGAGACATCTGCTGTCAGTCTTTTTTTTTAAAAAAAAAGATTTTTTTTATTTCTCCCTGCCCCCCTTGTTGTTTGTGCTTGCTGTCTGCTCTGTGTTTGTTCGTTATGTGCTCTCTGTGTCTGCTCATCTTCTTTTTAGGAGGCACCGAGAACCAAACCCAGGACCTCCCATGAGGGAGGGAGACACCCAATTGCTTGAGCCACATCCGCTCCCTGCTTTTTGTGTCTCTCATTGTGTTTCCTCATTATGTCTCCTCATTGTTTCATCTCGTTGTGTCATCATGTTGCATCAGCTCACCACGTCAGCTTGATGTCTTGCTCGTCTTCTTTAGGAGGCACCAGGAACCAAACCCGGGACCTCCCATGTGGTAAGTAGGCGCCCAACTACTTGAGCCATATCTGCTTCCCAGCTGTCAGTCTTAATACCATTCCTCACTTCTCATATAGAGCACTTTAGGTCTCTATTATCCTGCCACAGGCAATCTGTCTTTTCTCTCTGGTAGCTTTGAAGGTGTTCTCTTTTTACTTGGTATTCTATATTTATCTATGATATGTCTAGGTGTGGGTTTATCTTGATTTATTTGCACAAAATTCTAATTGTACTTTTGATCTAAATATTCATATCTTTCTTCAGTTCTGGAAAGCTCTCAATGATTAACCCTTCAAATATTGCTGCTGTATCAGTCCCACCATTTTCTTCCTTATGATCCTGGTGGTATAGTCTCTCAAACCATCTTCTCAGGTCTTAATGGATATTTCATAGTTTTGTCTCTTGGTCTCTTGTTCGAGGTAAATCTCTTCATGCAATTTTCTAATTCATACATTCTCCCTTTAGTTTGAGGATTTAAAATTTATCCATACATCACCATTTTTATTTCAATGGCCATATTTCCAAGTTTTCTAATCAGTTATTTTATATACCTATGTTCTAATTTCATTTCTGCCTAGTTTTCTTTTATAAGTTCTTGGTTTTTTAAATGATTTTAAACCTTTATTTATCTCTCTGATGGCTCTTAATACACTGAATCTAAAGTCTTTGACCCATTGATCCAATTAAATTTATCTGGAGTAAATGTATATGTTGATTGTTAATTTTGCGGTCTGTCCGTCTAAGCATTAGATTACTTTATTTTGTATTTTGGTTTGCAGGCTTGTTCTGACTGAGGCTCTCCCTCTTTTGCAGGTATTCTCTCTCCCTATCTAGGAGTTTTTAAACTCAATGACTCGGGAAGCGGCTGTGGCTCAATCAGTAGGGCTCCCGTTTACCATATGTGAGGCCCCGGGTTCGGTTCCCGGGGCCTCCTGGTGAAGGCAAGCCCGCCCGCACGGCATGGTTAGCTGACCCAGTGAGCACAAGCAGCAAGGGGGGGATAAATGAATGAATAAATAAAATAAAATCTTTAAAAAAAATAAAATAAAAAAATAAACTCAATGACTCCTGTACAGAACCAACTCCTAAAAGATTATTTTGGTGTTCCTTCTCTCTTGTGCTATTATGGGTAGTATACATCTAGTCACAAAGCTACACATAATTTACTCAGTTCTGAGAAGCAAACCATGTCTCTGTGCTCTACCTTCACTTGATAGGCCCAGAGGTCTCTTTAAATCTACAGATGCACTCAATAGGTTGGCAAGCTTTTCAGTCTGCTTTCATGATCTAGAACAAGATGGGGGTTGGGAATATTGGGAATCCTTGTCCTTGGCTTCACACAGTGAGCCAGGTCCCAGCCTCACATCTCACATAGAGCACTTTAGGTCCTTATTATTCTGCAGTGGACACCAGAGCTTATTTCCAATCAGGAGCCCAGCAAGCCTGAGGCTTTAGTTGTACTCACAACTTTGTTTCTACTCTGCCTCTGGTTTCATAATGATATTCAAAATATTTAACAACCAGGTATATCCCAGGTACCAAAACAAGCAGAATATACTCCAAAATATGAAAAAAGAAGAAAGAAAGTACATGATGTTTGAAACTTGCTTTGAAATGCATTTTTTTAAAAAAGCCAACCATGGTTTGATGGCTGGATAGAGAGATAGATGATGTATTAGTCAGCCAAAGGGGTGCTGATGCAAAATACCAGAAATCTGTTGGTTTTTATAAAGGGTATTTATTTGGGGTAGGAGCTTACTGTTACCAGGCCATAAAGCATAAGTTACTTCCCTCACTAAAGTCTGTTGCCACGTGTTGGAGCAAGATGGCTGCTGATGTCCGCAAGGGTTCGGGCTTCCTCTTAAGGCTCCATGGTCCCAGCTTCTTCCAATATCAGGTGTAGGCTGGGATAAGTCTCATCTCTCTCCCAGGGCTCGTTTTTTCTTTTTTTTTTTTTTTTTTTTTTTTCTGGTTCAGCTGCTCTGCTCTCTCCACAAGGCCAGCTGTAGACTATCAGGCTAATGACTCATCTCTCTTCCCAGGCCTCTGCTGTGTCTAATGGAGCCTTTTCTCCTTCCTCACATATCTGCTTCTCTGTGTATTTACTTCCTGGGGCTCCAGCATCAAAATTCCAACCTCCCTTTCTGTGGTGCGGTTTTCTCTGTGAGACCCCACTCACCAAGGGGGCAGGTACTCAACATCCTACTGATGCGGCCCAATCAAAGCCTTAATCATTATTTAATCAAGTAAAAGTGAAACCTCTGAATCCAATATAATCTAATATGCCCAGAGGAACAGACCAGTTTACAAACATAATCCAATATCTATTTTTAGAATTCATAAACAATATCAAACTGCTACAGATGGATAGCTATTTGATAAAGCGTGTCTAATAAAAGGTTAATAGTAGAATCTAAGTGGTGGGTAGGGTGCTCACTGTAAATTCTTTCAACATTTCCTTCAACATTTCTGTACATTTAAAATTTTTAATAAGAAAATATTGAGGTTTTTTTTTTTTTATTAAAAAAGCTCTATTAAAGTGTACAGGATGAAATACAGCCCTGATATATGTTGTTGGCAGTCAAATCAACTTAGTGGGTCCACACCAACATTTTAACAGTGCCTCACATATAGTAAGATTAAATATTATTTTTGAAAAACTATTGTTTTACATACATACAGGGAGGGATATATATGTAATACTGGGTTTTAATATAAAGTTATTTTTTTTACTGTGGATTATAATGTGAAATGTATTTCTTACTGTGTATTTCAGTCAAAGAAGTTTGAAAGCCACTGTCTTAGTTTGCCAAAGGGCTGCCGATGCTAAGTACCAGAAATGAGTTGGCTTTTATAATGGGAATTCTATTTAGGATAAAAGTTCCTAGGCCATGAAATGTCCAAATCAAGGTACCATCAGAGATGCTTTCTCACCAAAGTCAGCTGACTAGGTCTCTGCCTTCCCCTCCAGGCTCACTGTTACCCGGAGCCCAGCTCCTGGAACTCAGCTGTGAGCAACCAGGGATAGGGCTTGTCTCTTTCTAGTCTCCCTCTCAGTCTGGGCTCCTCCATTTTCTTTCCAAGTTCAGCTGTGAGCTATCAGGCATATAGCAGCACCCATCTTCTTTTGAGCTGTTCCATGGGCCTAGCCTCTTGGGGGCTTCATGCTTAAGGTTTGACTGTTAGTAATCTTCGAGTCCTCTCTAACATGGAAGGATCAAAAATAGTGGCTTCCTTTTACTCTGTCTGTGTCTCCATTTATATAAGACCCAGCAAGAGGGTGGAGACCCAAGCTGGCTCATGCCTCATGGCATAGTCCAATCAAAAGGCCCCATACCCCCAGGGATGGATTATTTCAAAAACAATCTTTTTCTTTTGGGGATCCATAAAAGTACTTCAATCCATCACAGCCACTAATGTGGAAGCAGTAAAAAGCTCAAAGCTCAATCCTTTTGGTCTCAAAAGATCAGGAGAAGAAGTGAGAAAGAGGCAAGAGAGGGAGTGAACAGAGATACACAGGGCTTGGTATATTATCTCCCAGTATTGGCCCAAAGAGGAGCAAGTATGTTAAGTATGAAGAAAATGCTAAGGATAGGCTGCTTCCTTCTGGATTCTCTTTTGATATTATGGGAGGTGACTATTGAGGCTTCTATCTTCACCAACCCTGAACAGAGCTGGGAGCATGGAACCACAGAGTAAATGCAGTAGAACAGTGTAGGGAACAGAAGGCAGGCCTCAGTCTAGCTTTTTTTAACTGCTTTCAATTTGGGTAGAGATGAGACCCACAAATTCCCACGTGGCCTGACTTAGTTTACCAGGCTGCTATGACAAATACCACAAAATGCATTGATTTAAACAATAGCAATTTAATGGCTCACAGCTTCAGCAGTCAGTAGTCCAAATCAAGGCATTGGCTAGAAAGTTTGCTTCCTCCCAGGGTTGGGAACATTCTGGCTGGCTAGGAATTCTTGGGTTCCTTGGCTTTCCTGTCACATGGCAATATCCTCTCCTTTCTCCTCCAGGTTCTTCCAGGTTCCTCCCGACTTCCAGCTTCTCCCTGTGGCCTTCTCTGATTCTGGCTTCTAGGTTCTTTCTTTTTATAAGGACTCCAGTAATCTGGATTACTACCCAACCACATTCAGTTGTGCCACACCATAATTTAATATAACATCTTCAAGAGATCCTTTTTGCAATGGGTTCGCATCCACAGGGATGTGGATTAAGAACATATCTAAACTGGGGTATATAAAGGGTACATACATAAATTGGGGGAACCAAAGGGTGGCAAAGTTGCAAGCCCAAAGGGTCACAAAGGTTAAGGACCACAATGAGCTTCAGTGACAGTACTGTGGAGGCATCAGAGTGGCCTGCTTAGGCCAAGAGCAGGTTGGAAGTCATGGCAGAGACTCAATGAGAGCCAAGCTAAGGATAAAGCTTCCACAGAGCACTCCCTACCAGGTAGAGAGCAGCCAGCAGTCCAATAGTTACATCGAGTGCAACCTTCAACAACAGATATATATAGCAGAATGCCTGGGGCAAAACCAACCATATCTCAGCAGGCAGAGATCATGTGGCTCAAAGGATGACTCCCTCAAAACTATTTTACTCATATAATTTCTAAAACAATTTAGTAAACTATGAACACTTCACATAGAAAACTGTGTACCAACATTTTAAGTTGACATTAACAAATTTTATCATTATTTACAAATAGTTGCAAAGAATATAATTCCTGGACAATTAGAAATATTGGCACATCTGAATAACACCGTTAGATTATTCTTTTAAATATATCTAGAAAGATTAAATACCAGAACAATTTTCTATCAACCATCACCCATTTTTAAAATATATATATAAAAAGCTCTTCTTTAACAATTCCTCAAATTCATATTTCCATCCCACTTCTTCCTTAGGAAAAATACATGAATAAGGATAGGGAAAGATTCAGTGCCCTACTCTAAGTTGATGTGCCAGTATTTCAAACTGTCCCTTTGTTCGGTGCCCTGGAGGTTTTTACCCCGCAGGGCAAATCACCAGAGTATGATTCAGGTTGAAAGAGAAGTGTGCTTTTCCTGTCTTAAGGGAGAACAGAAGATGGGAAAGGAGAAAAGATATGCACCTTCACTGCAGGCACATTCTCAGGCAGAATAATTTAAGTAAAAATTACATAGGGAATCGCGAATGTAGACATTAATCCCCTTAAAACTTCCCATCCTGTTCTTTGTGAAGTTTTTGTGGACCTGCATGGGGACTCAACCCTCCTTGTAACTTAAATCCTTCCACAATAAACCAAGATGCCTTCCTGAAGGGAGCACAGAGGAAGGGCAGAAATACGAACATCTGAGTATCTTTAGCCAAATGGCTGAGTATTGTTGAAAAAGGAGTAATTATTGGTCAGGATCAAACATTGTTTTTACTCCCCCCTCTGCCCCCACCCCAGGAATCGAACCCTGGACCTCCTATATGGTAGTCAGGAGCCCAATTACTTGAGCCACATCTGTTTAACTGCTTTTTGTTACAAGTATAACCCCATCTGAAGGTAACGCCTTGCTTACTCTCAAATGCATGGCATTGCCTATATGAGTCTCCTTTACAAACCTTCCCCAAATTTAAGTTAATGAAGCATGCCTGTTTTGTCATCTTGGGCAAGTGTCTTACTGCCCACTAAGCTTCCCACCCTTATTTAAAATATTAACAATAATGATGTTGACAATGATAGCTAATACCTACTGACCACTTATTATGTCCCAGGTACTGTTTTAAGAGTTTTACATACATTTTTAAATCCTCACAACTCAATTATTATTATTATTATTATTGCTATTATTAATCTTGTTCTTATCTATAAAATGAAATGACAGGATTAGATGGCCTCTTTCATTCTATTTCTTCACTAATCTTTATTTAATCTAAATTCCCATAGACTCTGTACCATGTTTTTAACATTTAATTATATCCTGATAAGCAAATCTCCTAATAATTCCAAATGGGTATACCTTGTCTCCAAAAAAGAGGGCAAGGTCTTGGATAGTTTTCTTGTAACTTCAAAGGAGCACATAAGAAGTACTCAAAGTTTCATCGGGTAAGTTTGCCTTATTTGGTTCTCTAATTACCTCCTTTGAGAGACAGGGAGTCTTTTCTCACCAAATAAAAGGTTAAATCAGAAACTGCCAGAATCATAGTCCCTAAGTATACTACTATATAGTTCATTTACAGGGATCCTAAAAGACACTGAAGGGCCTAAAGGTGTCCCCTGGTGGTTAGATGGTGAATAGATTGTGACCTATGTGTATGTGGTGTTTTTTTTTCCCCACAGTTTTGTTTTGTGAAGACTAGATTCCCTTATCTACCCAATACTGAATTAAACCCAATCATGATAAGGAACTATTTCTCATTCTGGAAGTCATAGAATGAGGTATACAACTTCAGAAGTATAATAAGGGCATCTGACAAAATTTTTTCCTACTACAACAGCACTTTCAGTTGTAATGTGGCTATTGAGCACTTAAAATGTGGCGAGTGAGACTGAAGAACTGACTTTTTTCTTTAATTAAAATTTTTAAAGCTACACAGGGATAGTGGCTACCCTATTGGTCAGTAAAGATCTAGAAGATAAGTCACCTGTAATTTGTCAAGGCTGAGGGCTTGGATCTTTCTAACACCTTGTTTTTATATCATTCCCTGAAACTTTCAACATTTACTTCCCAGTTACATATATTCAGTTTTGATAAATGGACTCGTGATGTATCCTTTTCCCATGCATGATTGGCTATGTTTAGAAACTTAAAATCTTTTTAAAATGTAAGAGGATACTGATTAGCTTATTCTTTAAGAAATTATGTAAAATTGACTTTCTGACATAGTTAACTTGACAAAATTTGACTCAAGAAAGCAATAAATTAATATTATATTCTTTTCCATCTTATGCTACCTGTATAGATGGCATACAGGTAATAATTAATTATATTATTTGAAAATCACTAGTTTTTTGTAATGATTGATGTTTATTCAAGCCAATGCTATTAATTAACAACAACAGGTAAGAAGAAACCATTATATGTCTCTGAATAAAATAAGACAAAGCGGTGATTTCCAAAATGTTTACACTTAAGATTCTCCCTTTCATCAACCATTAGTCAAACTTCTTAGTAACCAAAGATGTTAACTAGCAATCACTGACACATCCATCAATCTCAATCACAAATAGAAAATCCTATTCAGTCCTCAGGATAATTGGTTTCCCCACCCCACCATATCCCCTCTAAGAATGTGTCTCCTATACTCTTGTGGTTCTTCTAGGGGGAAAAAATTCATATTCTTGTCCATTCACACAAACCTCTCAGTGAGCATTATTGTTTTGGGAGGAGGGGACTGCAGGCAAGAGGCCTAGGATGTTGACGGAACAGATATGATGTCAGGTGAAGATAGAATGCTTTGCCCTCTCTAACCAGCTGAAGCCTCGGCATGATTGTTTTCTTACAAATAATACCTGTGGGTGTTGAAACTGTTCAGGGAATCTATCAAACACACTCTTTCACTTTGCTGCTGTAACTCCATAAAATTTATTCTCATTTCAAAAGAGTCATAGGCAATAATATCTGCAGGTAGCTGAGTAATTTAAAGAAAATTTGGCAGGTCTACTTTCACTTACTTTACCAGACCGATTCTATACTCATTTGGAGATTTTCAAATGCAACATTGTCTACTCAGTATGATTAAAACTTTCAAAATCAGATTTTTTCATCTAGTTAGAGAATTGTCTTAAAATTAAATGTAAGTACAGATGATAGTATATAGGGACTTTTAAGGATAAATTTTTTACCAGAAAGAAAAATAATGTTATCATTTCCATCTCTTACAATTGAAGAAGTCATTCATACATAGATGTAAAAGAACACAAAATACCTAAACAGCATAATATTATTTAAAAATACACTACTCAAACATTAATGTCAAATTATTCTCACCAAACAAAAAAGGTTAAATCAGAGACTGCCAGAATCACACCCCTAAGGATACTATGAAACCTGAAAGCCTAGGGCCTGCATACCTACAAAAGCTATCTATATAAATAGAAAAATAGATAAATAGAAGAATCAAAGAAATAACCCATTCCAGATTAGTTAACTTTCCTTATTAAGTCAATCCATATCCATATTAAGTTTACTATAGCTATATTAAGTATTATACAACATTTAAATTCAGAATTTTTTTTAGTTTTCTATTATACAAATGACATTTTCAGTGATAAAAGGGAGAAAGAACTCAGTAATGCTTCGTTTAAAATAGTATTTTTCCATATTACTTCATTCAAAAGCCATTGTAAAAAGAAATAATTTAAGTAATTGTTTATTCAAGAAAAATAAAGAGGTTACTAGTACTTTGTAAAGTATTGATTTAAAGATGAAAGACAAATTATTAGAAAATCCCCAAATGGAACTTATGGTTCATCAAAAGTCATAATTATACAAACAGGAAAGTGTATCTTTTTTCATGAGTGTTGCAGAGAAAATTCAACAGTTTTTAAATAAAATATATTTATTTTTAAACACCATTTTAAAAATAACTTGGCTTTGCCTTGTAAGGCCTGTTATAGTCTTTGCACTAACAGTATTAGGAGGCTGCTGCAGGCTACTAGAGCTCAGTCTTTCTATCATGTGAGCTTATCCAAGTTACTTAATGTTTCAGAACTTTCAGTTGCTACTTTGTATTATGGTTTGAACTCCTCCACTGAAACTTCTTCCTCCATAGTCTGTTACAAAGGAATGTACCAGATTGATGCATTTGTTTATTCAGACCATAGCATCTGAATAAACAGACAAACCCACCTCTACTTCACTTCCCTGGTGAAATGGGAATATTGTGTCCATGGGTTGGCAAAAAGAAAACTAAATTGGATTTTATTTTTAGTGTAGTGTTTATTAATAAAGATAAATTTTTAGTAGAAAGACCACCCTACTAATATGTTAACAGAGAGCTCTGTCAATATAACTGAATTACAATGCAAAAAAAAGAAAAGTCTCAAAGTCTAATTTTTTCCCCAAACTGGTCTTTTAATAAATAATTTCATGGCAAAAAGTTCAATTTTGAACCAGAGACATATATTTGACATTTGGTAGTATAAATCCAAAAGAATTAGAGAAAAATGCACATTTAAATCTTTTTTTCCTGATCTAAACAGTATTATGACAAGCAAATGAAATGACCTATGAAGATAAATGTGTCATAGATAAATGATGGAAAATATATAGTAGTTCAAGATCATTTCTTGTTTTATTCCACTGTCGGTTTTTTCCTCTCTATAATAATTACCTATGCACAAACTCTAGATGGCAATATTGCACTTACTGTACTTTCAAGAAAATTATCACAGTCAGTCCCCACATATTCTCTTTATCAACATTTTATGTGCCATGGATCTATAGCCTCTTATTATAAGTGTAATGAAGCAGAAGTTATTGAAGCATTTTATTGATTGCTCAGATCACAAGTTTACTGCCATACTGAATTGGCACCTTATTCACTGAAGCAAACTGCTGACACCTTTTTTAAAAAGTGACAACTACATCTATTTCATGACCAGAAATCCATTTTCATCTCTATCAAGACAAGAATGCAATTTTCACTTCATTTAACTGATGTTAGGCCTGCTCAAAGTATGACACTTAGAAAAAGACACAAGTTTAAGGTTCTTAAAATACTTCAAGTAACTAGAATACAGCTTGGTTTTGGGGGGGTTGTGGGAATCAACAATCATTCAAATCTACAAACAATCCAATATTCAAAAAAATTACTTAACACCTTCAGAAGTGGTTTTCACTTCAAAATGATTGAAACACTATTTTCATGATTTTAATAGTGAATTAAGTTTATATAGTATAGATTTTGTTCCAGGGTTTCAAAGGACATCAATAAGTTTCTTCAAAATTGCAACATTTGGGGTATTGCCTCATGAAGGATAAATAAATTTTAAAAAAGCTCAGTTTTTAAAATATACATTGAAAATAAAAGAGAAATAGTTATTCTTCCTGTAATGTTAGGACCAATAAATGATTTTGATTGACCTAAGATGCAGGATCTAAAAAGGCAAACTTTTATCACTTCTTTTATGGAAAATTAAAATACTAACATTTCTTTAAAAATACTTTTTTTCAATAAATAAATTCTGTCAGCTCAAAATATGATTCAAGCAGATTTTGAACTGAATCTATTCTGAATAGCATTGTCATTATTGGTGCTAATTTGGTATCTATGTATCAAACTTGTTATAAATATGGATAAAGCGAGCCAACATTAACAAAAAAAAAATTTTAACAAAATATTGTTATTTTGGTTGATGTTAGTTTAATTGTATTAATAAAATACATTTCAGTTTTAAACTGGAAAAGTAATATATGGTGAAATCAGATGGTCATTTCTTCATCTAACAATATGCCCACAAAACAAAGCCACAATAGGCTTCCAATTTAAAACGTGAAACTTAATTTTTGAAAAAAAAATTCAGTATCTGAGATTCCTAAACCTAATGCATCAAATATGGAACTTTTTAGAAGTAGTATATAAGAGCATTGAAAAGAGAAACTTGCTTAAATTAGTGAACAAAAAGGACCACATACACACACACACACACACACAATATTTAAATCACTCAGGCAGAAGTTGATAGATTTCCACATACTTTATTAAGTAATTATCTGTTACAAATAGCCCACGTACACATTTACAAATTAAATTTTCAGAAATAAAAAGTTTCCCTGCAATTTCAGACATAAAGAGAAATTGTCAGAGTTTTTCACTACACTGAAGAAGTTTAGAAAAATGCCCCAAGACTTCAAGAAATATTGTGGGGATTTTTTGTTTGTTTGTTTTGTTTTAGGTAATCAAACAAGCTAAAATTTAGTCACAACGTTAATCATTTTTTCCAAATTGCTGGAAATTAGGAATAAAGTTTAAAAGTTCCTTTAAATTTCTTAAATCCACAATAGACACATCTTTTTATGTCTTTACTACAGGGCTATGATCCCTTCATAATTAAGATGACGATTATCAAGATCTTATAGTTAAATGCTCATTTCCTTTGTTTCTCTCCAAATTTCAGAAATGACTGTGCAATCTATAACAACTAAGTTCTAAGCTATTAAAACAGTAAGTTTATCAGCGCCTTTAAAAACTGTATGCTTTTTCTAGTACTATGTGTTCTTATGTAAAAATACCCAGGAATTTTGCTAGTTGGGGTTTAAAAAAAAACTCAAAAGAGTATCTAAATTGGCAAAACATTTCCAGAAATGAATGTTTCTCCAAAATCATGTTTGTACTCAAGACTGCCCATCAGCTCTTTCTGAACCATTATTTATATAGCTGCCTGGCACAGTTCCATGGACTTTTATGCATCTCTACAGTGTTTCTTAACAGACTGACATATATTTTGTTTACTGACAGCAACTAAAAGCTCTATGTAGGATCATAAATAAAGACGATCATGTTTAAAAATCACTAATATCATTTTAAAAGGTAGTGCAGGCTTGTGTTTTGGCCTCTGTTTAGCTGTGTTAGGCCTATGAATGACAGCTTCCCTGCTTGAAGCACACAGAAAGCACAGCCTTCCTCATTCACTGACAGGACTGTGGCCTTTTCACACATTCCTTCCACAGCAGTGTTTGTCCCCAAACACTGGAACTCAACACAATGGCATTCCTACTTCAACACCCCCACCAACAGCACCAGTACATAACAAGAATGCTAATGAGATGGAACAGCCCCTGTCCCTGAAAGTGTTAACTACATTTCATAGGAACCTGTTTATGCTATTTCAAAGATTACCAATTAAATAGATTCTGCTTAGCTCTGAGCAATTTCTAGGATGTTTCCACTTTCAAGGAAATAAATGTGATAAATGTAAAACTAAGTGACTTTACGTTGTCCTAAATATATTATCTCATTTTAACACACATGAATCAATATATATTTAAGAAAACCCTAATGTGGTGTGTTTAATTCAGTTGTATGCTGTAATAGCCAAGCTAAAGTTAAAAACTGAAAAATTAGTAAGTTGCAAACCTAAAACCAGTTGATCTGAGTTTTCTTTTAAAGCTGAATTCTCAAATTTATTTAAAAGAAATTTCCTGTGGGAATGCCAAAACATTAATTCCAAGACTACAGTGTTTTGGCAAAATCCCAACAAAACAATAGTGTTGTTTTTATATGTGATCTTACAAGTGAAATAAATGGAAATTATATCAAGAGTTAATATTATCCTATCATTTATAAGCTTAGATTTGTTAAGGAAATTGGAAATCATCCTCCACCTCCATTTTACCTATCTAATGATTCTTTAACACAATCTTATATAAAACTAAATAGAAGATTATCCCTAAGATTAGATGAAGTAAATACAGTTCAATTAAGTTCATTTATGCTAAGAAGGATGTTTGCTAAAAATCCTACTCACAAAGCTATCGCCAGGCTTAACACTTAACCACTGATGACCTGATAACAGTATTACTACAGTGACTTTTCTAACCATTGCAAATAACTTAAAATTAAGTCATTGTATTATAACACAAAAAGATGAGAGACTCAAGAATACATATAATTGAGCATGTCCAAGAGAAATTGAAATTTGTTGAACGAAGCCTACTGGTTGGTCAAACAGAATTTCAGGGATACTAAAAATCTTAATTTATGTTCATAATTACAGTTAACATTTATTTTAATAATTTTTTATCAATTTTGACTCATACAGAAGTTTTAAAAATCAAAGCACTAAGTACTTCTTAAAGCATTTCTTTATACAGAACTCTTTTTCAAATCTAGTGGAGCTGTTAATATCTATTTAAGATTTAAATGTTTAAGACAGTGGAAGAAAAATATGCCATAACTACTTTTCTGAGCTGCTTCTTATCTCTGACACCTTCACTTTTAATAAAACTTAGAACATTTTAAACAATGCTTTTCTTGTATTGAAGAATGGCTTCATGTTTTCTTCAACATTAAATAATTTTAAACTCTCTGTAGTGGAATTGACCCATATATTATCAAATAAATTATAATTCAATTGGCCATAATCCATTTTATAAAATCATCATATCTTACAATCAGTGAAACAATATTTCAGTTAAAATAATTTAATCTAATTTCAATAAAAAATATTTTTACGTCAGCTTTTATATATGACAGCAGCTTAATAAAGAGTATTAAAAATAAGTTTGGATTTTTGTTCTTTCATATTCACTATTATAAAGAGCCTTATCTATGATAACTATTAATACTGTTCCTGATACACTGAAGTTATGTAAGTAGGCAAACAATCACATTTTGCAAATAAAAGTTTTCCATGCAGAGATGTTTCTTGCTAGCTTGTAGATATCTTAGTTTAATACTTTCTTCCAAAGTCAAGGCAAGTTGTTCTTGTCTGAATCAGACAGCAGGAGGTGCTGTGTGAACACTGAGACTGGCTTCCCATTCCCACACCCTTCCCCCTGTACGCAGAGAATAATGGCATGATGCTTTCAAAATATTCATTTTTCAACAGCCTGTGGCCTGAGATAAGGAGCCCAGTTCTGAAATGGAACCTCCCAGTTAGAAATATAAAACTTAGTCCTAACTTAACATGGTAAAATATGTGCTTAACTTCTTAACACTAAGGGTAAAAGGCTTTTAAAAATGAGGCAACTCCATTATTATCTTACAGATGGCATCGATTATTCTGCTTTAGAATGTGAATTCTACTTTAGATAAATTGAAGTCTCTGTAAGTATTTATAAAAATGTCAGTCATTATACATACCCATAGAATTATGGACTGGATATATCCAAATTAAAGGATAAAATCTAGTTCAACCTGATTCAAATACATTAATTCTTTTTCTATACTTTCAGTTCCTCAAACATACATTTTAAATAAGTAAAAATGAAGTAAGTTACTCTTGGCACAAAGTTAAATCACAATTTTATATCTCAGAATATGACTTGTTATATTTTAGCCCAATTTCTACAAGGCAAGTCTGGTTTAATACTGGAAAAAATGAAATAAAAGAAAGCTGAGCATTTAAACCTTCAATGCCTTAGGAGCTATTCATTTTCTTATTTAAAGTAACTGTCTATGGAATTTCTGCATAAGGAGTTGCCTTCGTTTTGCACAGTATGCAGCAGAAAGATGAGACATATGACATCCCATACCAAAAGACAGATACAATTAGCCCCATTATTACTGGCTTTGAGATTACAGAAGCATTTTGGCTCCCTAACGGGCACTGAGCTCTCAAAATACATGTCACAGTTCTTCTATGACATTATGCCAATCATTGCCTCTATACAACCAAGTGCATTATTTTAAAAATATAATAAAGCAGTTTTTAAAAAGGGATGACTCACCTGCTTATAATATATTTTTGCAGACTTTAATCGTTGGTACAAGGCCAAAAGAACTCCTTGGATGTACATCTTAGCTCCTGAGGGACTGAAACCTTCTCCCTTAGAGACCCAAACTGGTCCCCGCAAAGGTGTGATGGAATTTTGTAGACATTTTTCAATCAGAGGAACTACGCAAGAAAAAAAGGGAAAATAAATTCTTTTGACCCAACTGAAATATACTGCCTGAAACACAGTCCCAACCCCAGAGCTTACTCTTAACATCTATTATTTATATCTGACCTGGGTTAAGTCTTAGAGAGGCAATTCCTGCATTACTAGTGGCCACCATGAAGGATGCATTTATATTGAGACACCCCCTCCCCCCCATGCAAGACTCATAAGCTTTGTGAGCACACCTGAATAGTTCTGAAGTGTGCCTAACTAGCTGCACAGAGTGTCATGGTGTGCACTGATTGCCTTATCTTCTCATTTATCACAGATGAGTTGGAACCAACCTTGCTGAAATCTACTTGCATTGTCCTGATAAAATTGTAAGATCCATGTTGTTTTTCTATATAGCTTCCTGTAGAGGAGCCTATATACCTGAAAC
Organism: Tolypeutes matacus; assembly: GCA_026826555.1. NCBI lineage: Eukaryota > Metazoa > Chordata > Mammalia > Cingulata > Chlamyphoridae > Tolypeutes > Tolypeutes matacus. The sequence goes on along the minus strand of JAKSZT010007815.1, from coordinate 17,508,710 downwards.
ATCACATCTGGAAATTATTCATAAAATATAATCCACACCTTTATAAGTCATCCTATTCTAGGGTTTTCATTGCCCTTGCTTAAGTAACCCATAAAACAGGGTGGCCAGACTGTTTAAATATAAGGGGGAGAATCTTAAGCAAATGTTTATCATACCTTTTTGTTTTTAAGCTTCTGGGATATAAACTAGTCCAAGATCTAGGAATGCTATTCCATCATGCCTTTTGTAAACGGATAAAGCTATTTACTTGCAGGTCCGAAGAGCAACATCCATATGGACTTGACAGACATGTTTATACACTTTTTCACATGATTAGCTTATAAAGGCTTTCTAGTGTAAAATAGTCAAAAACATGACAGCTAGCTAACGGTTTTCAAAATTTAATTTCTCTCTGAAAGGCAGAAATAAACAATAAAATCTTAGGCACACTTGGGAACCAGAAAAATGAAAGTATCATTTTTTTAAAAACTTGGTCTTTACTTAAATGTACACATGTGACACAAACATAAATGTACAAATAGCTACAAGACTTGGGTACCTTATTCTGATACATATTTCTACTAGAAAAGGAATTAAGTAGATCACCAGCAAAGAAAATAGGTCTATGACATTGGTTTTGTTATATGTTGCATATTTTATGCAGAGAAGCCTAGCGTAGCAATCTGGAAATTGAATTACAATTAGGTTCAGCTGTGCTGCTGGGAAGCTGAGTTATGCAAATGGACTTTGCTACTGGTATTCTGCTGAACTTTGCTCTTGGTAAAAAAGTTATGCATTTTATGGCAATCAGATCTACAATTCTCTACCAAAGCACAATTTAAAGTCCGCCTGATATATTTAACACATAGGACAATGTTGGCTACAGAGTTTAAGATTTTTAATCCACTAGAAAAAAGTTAAAAGGAAATTACGACCCAATGACTAAACATCCTCAGATGTGTGCATGAAACTCACACAACTTGAGAAATGAATTCCTGATATTCACCTATCGATACCCATTTTTATATTCCTGGAGAAATTGCTTTTCTCTCTAAATTTTATCATCAACAAATGCCTTAAACTTTTAAAAAATATAAAATCACACATACTACAGAAAAATTAAAAGTAAAAGACATGAAATTTTCAGAATAACTCTTCAATCTCTCAAGGGATGTATAATTCAATCTTGATTATAATTTTTCCTAAATAAACTTAAGAATCATCAGCACTTTCTGTCATTTACTGCTACAATATTCATACATGACTATGTATTAGATTTTAATTTATACACATTTAGTTGGTACACTCACTGAATGTGGTACACTTTTTGAACAATAATACTTATATAGCTGTTGAATTAAAATAAAATTAAATAAATTAGGAAGTAGATAAACAAATGAATTACATCCTAAATTTAATCTTGAATTTGAATTTGAGAAAATTTTATCAGATTCTCCAGTCTTATAGCCTTATTCTTCTATGCTAATCACAAAGTAACTTTCAAATTCTTTATGTGGTCCCATGGATTCCCAAAGAAGCATTAACTAGCTCTTCTAACACAAGCCTCTACTTTTTTTCAGTACCCTCCTTAAGAGTTTAAGTAAAAATACAGCTTAGAAAAAAAAATAAGAATTTTACCAAAACTGAATCAGTATCAGAATTGATTTTGGATGGAAAATAGCTCCCATGCTCCACATGATTTATATAATTAGGAATACTATGGAAACCAGAAACAGCAAAGCAAAGAAAGCAGTATTCACAAGCAGGTTTTATAAGGGACTTCAGAATCTGCTCTGAACTTGTTGAATAATCTGTTCAGTATTCCAGAATCTCCCTGCTGGAAGCAAGGCCCTCATTATAGCCAGGAGAGTGCTAATAAAGGTTAGCCTCTGAACTAGGGATTAGCCCAGCTCTTTCTTTTTGGAAGCTGCAAACTAGTAACTTTGATGATCTTCTTGAAAAGGAAGACAAAGCACACTCCAAGAACAAACAATGTTTCCACTAACTAGGAAGGTACAGAAAACATAAGAAAATGATATGCCTAAGTACTTGGAAAGGAAGTATAAACCATATAACGTGTTACATTGAAAAAGTAAATTTTATTAAATACAGAATTAAACAACACTCCATTAAAAAAGGAGTCTGGGTCCAAATTGATAATTTGGAAATATAATTGAATTTTTTAAAAGTCATTTCAATAACATTTAAAAGTTACCTTTCAATAACATATATAAATTTTAACAGAGGTGTGAATTATTTTTCAAGTTGTTAGTGAGTGTTCATATATTCTATATCAAGAAGAGCTCATAAATGTTCTTAGCCAATGGTTTTCTTCTCTCTTTTATCAACAGTGCTCCTTTTTTAAAGCAAATCTTCATTCCACTAAAGAAGACTATTGCATAACTATATGCTAGAAATAAGGCAATGATTTAGGTCAATAGACACTTTTCAGCCTTGGAAAGACCATAAACCAAGATGCTGCTAAAAGCTAACAAAGCACATTGTAGACACTCAATGAAAAAAATATACCACTTCCACGGAATAAACTCTGGATATTATTTTTATGTCTTTCCAAACCATGTGCTTCTTCTTTAAACTGCTACTCAGAAATACTGCCTTATTCCTGGAGGTTGATTAGCTCCTCTTACTCTATATTCCTTTAATATTTGTGTGCATAGCTACACAAAAACATTTCTTCTATGTTTAAAGACTTTACTATCGGTATTCTACCTAGTTTTTCTATTGCCATGATTAAGAACTATGCTTTTTCTGTAATTTGGGTATTTTTATTAAGTGAGCCCTCAATATTCTTTATTAGATAAATGATTTGAAAATGAATCCTTATATTTGTCATTATGCATAGGTCAGTCAAATGAAATAATTTTTATTTCACTGGGAATGTGAAAAGTTATGTGGATGATTGCTTTTAATTCATTTTGTTGATTCTCAAGTTACAACTATAGGTTTTGAAAAATTAATACAATAGTTTCAATGGGAATAAATACTGAGGATGGTGAGTAAATCAGTCATGACTTCCACCGGATTGGGTTAATATTGAGTATCATGGTTAAACAGATCAAAAGTAGTAGCTATATTAATTTCAAAACTATCAACTGATAGATTTCACAGTCATGCTATTCCATTTCCTTTAGTATTTCTTCCCTCTATTCTCTGTTAAAATATTTTTGTACATCAAGGCTTATGTCAAATATACCCAGTTGTTTAGGCAGAATTCATTGCTGCCTCCTCTTTATTTCCATAGCATATTTTATACTTTTATTTTTCCTTTATTGACATGATTAGTCCCTGTCTTTACCCCTCCCACTACCACCATTAGTAAATCATGAACCCTTTTGGGTTTAAAATCATGGTATTTTTCAGGTTGATAAAAGCAGTGCTCGATAAATGTTTACTGGGTGAACAAATGATACTGCAGATATTCTGTGGACAGTCTTTTAGGTAAGTTTAAGGACTATGACTCCAACTATACACAATCACTCAAAAAGCACAACTTTCTAAGAGCTAATGAAAACTTGATCAATGAATATGAATATACCAGAATTTCAAAGCACATTTAGTATATGGATGATTTTCTCCTCTGAAAAATAAGATACAGTTTATAAGAAATATTTTATTTTAATTTTCCATACAAAATTAATTTGAAGACTAAGGAGGAGAAAAGTACAAAAAGGAAGCCATAAGATTTGATAATAAAGCATTAATTAGCCATGAGAGGACCAGACATGGACATTTAAAAAAGACCTCGAAAAATCATTATGTGCTTTAGCCTATCTTGTCAAAAACCATGTTACTATGGGAAAAGGCACAAAATAAAACTTAAATAATCGAGCAATATTAAACTAAGGTCAAAATAAAAATTTTAAATAATAAAAGTAATTTCATCTAAGAACTGCAAACATAGTGAGTTCAAATGCTAAATATGAAAATGAACTGTTCAGTCTTCAAGAGGTCCCTATATTAAAACCAGTTAATCACTGATAAGAAGCTTGAAATTACTTGGGTACATAGTGGGAGCCGTACACCACAAAGAGCCAAAACATCCCTCTAAAGAAAAAACATGAAGCCAATGAAACTTACAAAGTAGATATGGACTTGAATGTTCTGTCAAGTTCTATGCCTAAGGAATATACAGCCCTCTCTAAAAACATCTTGCATTAAAAGAGTCACTTTGCACAGTGCATTGGAAGCTACCTTGGAAAGCTAAAAAAAGATCAGGATTTTTATGAATGTATTTTCAAAAAGCAGTGAAAATAATCAAAGGCTTTAGTAAACATCTTCCAATTAAAACTTTAAGTTCATGACAATCAATATCCAAAGTTGTAATTTACATAATATTGTAATTTTCACATTTCAGTCAAGAGTGCATGAGACTATGGAAGACTGAAATGTCTAGATGCACTTTGGCTGTAAATTTCAGATCTCAGCCTCAAAAAACTCAGTTATTGTTAGCAGGACATCATTTCAAAATACATTAAGACATTTGGAAATTTCTCAATTTCCCACGAATTCAATTGGAATGTATTTTAAAATGAAGCTGATATAAAATATCTTTTTAAAAAGTAACAGTAATTTCTGCTTTCCAGTCCAGGAAGTAGGCCTGAATGGAGTCAGAGCTTGTGCAATGAATACGTGTATTTTACTGCTCCTTATCCTGCTTGAGGTAATAGTTGTAAAGCAACTAGTTGGAAAGTCCCACAGCAACCAAGAGATGCCACTCAAAACTATCTTCTGCTTAAAAGATTGCTGTTTCTTATGTTGCTTGACTTATATCTGTGTATTTTTATTCAAACAAAACTAACAGCAGCTGTGTACTTTTGTTTACATGCTATATGTCAAATCTTATTGTCCCTAAGGTACTTATGAGAAAAGATTTAGCAGTCCTTGTCTTAAATACCTATGCCTACCCAAATTTGGATTTTTCCTCCACTGAAGAAAATGACAAGCACTCGACTGCTATACTTAGAGCAATCTTTCACAGCTGCTTTAGTTTTTCAGTGATCCTATTAAACTGACGGCATATTGCCTGTGGGGTCTACAGAGTTACAATACTGCTGTAAGAGACATTGATTTGTATGATAGGATCAAACAGAACAAGGATGCATCAGAGTAAAGAATTTCATAGGTCATATTATTTTTACCTGAGTAAAATTTAATTTAGACATTATGACCTTTAAATTTAAAATAACACTTAGTTATTTTAATTGCTGATATGTGGATGAACATTGCCACTAGGGGCTTAAGAAGTACGAAATCTTAGGATGTCCCCTCTGTTTTGAAAATGTAGCCCGAGTCATGTCTTTTCTTAAACTGAACGAAGTAGCTGTGCATTAAATATGCTGGCACATCTTCTGCTTGAGCAAGTGGACCGAAATGGTGTGAATTGTTAATGCCTTGCTGCTTTGGTTCACGCCTTGTGATTGATCATTTGTAACTATATCTACTCCTTGTTCCATGAAATCAAGTAGGGAGTAATGGGTTCATCAGATTTTGGGGTTAAATTGAGAGTGAAGAGGTACTGTGTGTGGAAATAAGAGTTGCCATGTTCAGGGCTGGCCTTGTAACAGCATGGAATCTAAAGGCGATATTCAAAACCACTTCACTCATCATACGCTTACTGATTCTGAATAGGGCCCATTTGCAGGGGACATTTGGTAGTTTTCCAATACGCTCTATGCCTCTTTCTACTTTCACCACCATGCACATCTTTTTTTCATACATCCCCAGTAGCACATTGGTAGAACAGGTCAGCATACACAATTCATTTATTTAAATAACTTGATTTATACAAGTAGAAATAAGCTGGGATTCTATTGTCTGAATTTTGCCTTTCCCCTCAAAAAAATAATAGAGTATTTGTCTTTGAAAATACAAGTTGTTAACTCAAACTCTTTGGCATGGAAAGAATGCAAAATAACTTAATTGCCATTGATATGCATGCAAATTTAAAATTAGTTAAAGAAATGTCAATAATTAGCCATACATATTCTATTTTTAGATGGCAATGACCTATATAAAAAAATAATAATTGAATATACATGATATGATTTTGTAAACTTTAAAACTCTGTACAATAATTTAAAGTAATATTTTTAGGGTTGTTTTATAAAATGTAATATTCAGAACTAACTAAATAAATCCAATAAAAACAAGAAATAATGGCCTTTAGAAATGTGATTATATAATTGCTTGCTGAAATAACCAACATTTTAATCTTTCTACATTATTATTCTTTATTTATATTAACACTCAAAAAAGTTTAACCCCTGTGGTGTTTTTTTTTTTTTTTTTTTTTTTAAAGATTTTTATTTATTTATTCATTTATCCCCCCCTTGCTGCTTGTGCTCACTGGGTCAGCTACCCACGCCATGCGGGCGGGCTTGCCTTCACCAGGAGGCCCCGGGAACTGAACCCGGGGCCTCCCATATGGTAAACGGGAGCCCTACTGATTGAGCCACAGCCGCTTCCCTCCTGTGGTGTTAAATGAAGTACTAATTAACTTTCGACCCAACAGGAAAAGATGAAATAGACAACATAGTAAAACCTGGGGGAAAAATTCAAATATACAAAGGATATTCATATGTAATAATATTAATAATATTCAAAAGCAAGCTAATTATAAAATATGTCAGAATTATACTATTACATTGTAGGGTCACAACAAATACAAATCTAAAAAAGTTAGCTGATCCTTTTCTTTTTTAGTCTTAAAAATGGGAATAATAGTACCTGTCCTGCATATATTTAAATCAGCAAGATGAAGGGGTTAGTTAGATAAGATCAATAAAGCTGCTTGGTCTCCTTGAAGGCAAAAAAATGCTAAGTCAACATATTACTAGCATTTAAATATTTTATTTAGGATGTAAACTATATATGTTTTAAAAGATAGATATTTTAAATGTGATAAACTTGGGAAACGGATGTGGCTCAAGAGGTTCGGCGTCCGTCTACCATATGGAGAGACCAGGGTTTGATCCCCGGTATCTCCTGGTAAAAAAAATAAATAAATAAATAAAATAAAAAATAAATGTGATAAACTAAAAAAGTCTTGATAGTTTTAGCAATTACAAGGGAGAGCTCCCTTTTGACATTTATTTCCCTGTGTTTGTTTTACAAATGCAGAATCTTAGATAATTAGCATTTTACATACTCTTGTCTACTATTCCTTTTCTCTTCCCAAAACTCTTAGAAGGAAGACACCCAAATACTATTGAATCAATATCTACTGAATGGAAAGCATTGCTTGAAACTGTTTTATAGCACATAGTAACAATTAGGCAACTAGTTTTCATTTGCAATTACACTTATTATAGTGTTTTTTATAATGAATGTCTAGAATCCATGGATGAGCCATTTAGAGTCCAAGTAATATTTTTATTGTTAGAGTTCAAAAACCTCTGAAAAACAAAAGCCCAGGACCACATAGATTCACTGGGGAATTTTACCAAACATTCCAAAAAGACTTAATTCCAATTCTGTTCAAATTCTTCCAAAAAACTGAAGAGGAGGGAACACTACCACATTCATTCTACAAGGCCAACATCATCCTCATACCAGATAAAGATACCACAATTTCTTTTGAATATGATGCAAAAATCGTCAACAAAATACTAGCGAACTGAATCCAACAGCATATAAAAAGAATTATATACATGATCAAATGGGATTTATCCTTGGTATAATGGATGGTTCAACATAAGAAAATCAATTAATGTAATACAATACATTAACAGAATGCAGGGGAAAAAAACACGTGAACATCTCAATTGATGCAGAAAAGGCATTTGACAAAATCCAGCACCCTTTCTTGATAAAAACACTTAGAACAGAACACTAGGAATACAAGGAAACTTCCTCAACATATAAAAGGCATATATGAAAAACCCACAGCTAACATCCTACTTACTGGTGAAAGACTGAAAGCTTTCCCTCTAAGATCAGGAACAAGACAAGGATGCTCGGTGTCACCACTGTTATTCGACATTGTCCTGGAAGTTCTAGCCAGAGAAACTTGGCAAGAAAAAGAAATAAAAGGCATCCAAATTGGAAAGGAAGAAGTATAACTCTCCCTATTTGCAGAAGACATGATGTCAGAAAATCCTGAAAGATCTATGACAAAGCTTCTAGAGCTAAGAAATGAATTTGGCAAAGTGGCAAGGTATAATAAGATCAGTACCCCAAAATCCATAGTGATTCTATACACTAAAAATGAACAAGAAGCAGAAGAAATCAAGAAAAAAATCCATTTACAATAGCAACTAAAAGAATCAAATATCTAGGATACAATCTAACCAAGGATGGAAAGGACTTGTACATAGAAAACTACAAAACATTGCTAAAAGAAATCAAAGAAGACCTAAATAAATGGAATGATATCCTGTGTTCATAGATTGGAAGACTAAACATTGTTAGGATTCCAATTCTACCCAAGTGATTTACAAATTCAAAGCAATCCCAATCAAAATTCCAATAACCTTCTTTGCAGAAATGAAAAAGACAATCATCAAATTTACATGGAGGTGTAAGGTGACCTGGATAGCCAAAGCCATTCTGAAAAAGAACAGAGTTAGAGGACCCACACTTCCTGATCTTAAAGCTCATTAGAAAGCCACAAAAAACAGCATGGCACTGGCACAAGGAAAGACACAGAATAGAATTGAGAGCTCAGAAATCAACTCTCACATTTATGATCAGCTGATTTTTTGTTTGTTTTTATTTTCATTTTTTAAATTTTCCAACTGATTTTTGACAAGGGAGCAAAGACCACTCAATTGGGATAGAATAGATTCTTCAACAAATAGTTCTGGATAACTGTATCTCCATTTGCAAAAGAATGAAGGTGTACTCCTACCTCATCATATACAAAAATAAATTCAAAAAGGATCAAAGGCCTAAATATAAGAGCAAGAACTATAAAACTGCTAGAAGAAAATGTAGGGGAGCATCTTACCTTGTGTTAGGCAATTGTCTCTCAAATTTACACCCAAAGCAACAGCAAAAATAGATAAATGGGACCTCATTAAAATTAAAAACTTTTGTTCCTCAGAGGACTTTATCATGAAAGTAAAAAAAAAAAAAAGCCTACACAGTAGGAGAAACTAAAGCTTATATCCAGTTGCGAATATTCTTGCTATCCTGATTTTGTGAAAATCAGGGTAGGCTAAACATTCGCTATATTAGAAATCATGCAAGTATCCCCAGACCTTTGGAATGCTGTTGATAAACTAAGCCTGATTTATTATATAACCATCCCACATGGGAAATCACTGTAACTCTAGGTATCTTTGGTCAACCTTAAGAGATATAGCAGGGGGACAGATGTAGCTCAAGTGGTTGGGTGTCCATCTCCCATATGGAGGGACCTGGGTTCAGTCCCCGGAACCACCCGGTAAAATTTAAAAAAAAGAAAAATATAGAAGGCGTTTGGGCCACCAGGCCCCACCCGCGGGTGCGCCATCAGGCCCTGCGAGCCACGTAAGATGATGACGTAACAGGAAAGTGACACAAGAGAGAGCCAAGATGAGACGTGCCGAAAAACCAGGAACTAAGGTGGCACAGGTGGTAGGACGCCTCTTTTCCACATTGGAGGTTCCGAGGATCGAATCCCAGTGAAGACAGGAGGAGAAGGATGAGAAGAGAGGGCAGGAAACAGACATGATTTGCCTGGTGAATGGACACAGAAACAGCAAAAACGGGATGGAGGGGTATAAAAATGGATAAAAGTAAATAAATAAATCCTTAAAAAAAATGTATAGGGGAGGAAGATACGGACTATAGTTAGTAGTAATACTTTGACGATGCTCTTTCATGATATGTTAACAAATGTTTCACAGCAATGCAGGGTGTTGCGGGGGGTGATGTGTGGGAGCCCTGTATGATGTTATGCATGTTTGTTTTGTAAGTTCATGATGTTTGCTGAACTCTTATAGTTTACGTATGTTCGTGTATGAATGAAATACTTCAATAAATTGTTTTTTAAAATTAATAAAATAAAGCATATATCCAATAAGGATTTAATATCCAGAATGTATAAAGAAATCGTTTAGCTCAGCAACATAAAGACAAACAGCCCAACTAAAAATTGGCCAAAAGAATGGAATAGAGATTTCGCCAAAGAAGAAAAGCACATGAAAAGATGCTCAACATCATCAGTCACTAGGGAAATACAAATTGAAACCACAAAATGCCATTTCACACCCAGATTAATTTTTTAAAAAACCAGAAAATTACAGGCTGTGTAGATGTAGGAACATGACTTCATTGCCGGTGGGAATATAAAGTGATAGAGCTGCATTGGAAAACAGTTTGGCAGTTCATCAGAAAGTTAAGTATAGAATTAACACATGGCCCAACAATCCCACTTGTAGTTACATACCCCCAAAGAATTGAAAGCAGGGACTCAAAGAGATATTTGCATACCAATGTTCACTGCAGCATTATTCATATTTGCCAAAAGATGGAAACAAACCAAGTGTCCATCAACAGATGAATGGATAAGCAAAATACACACACAATGAAATATTATTCAGCCATAAAAAGGAATGAAGTTCTGATGCATTCAATAACTTGGCTGAACCTTGAAGACCTCGTGTTGAGTAAAATAAGCCAGGCACAAAAGGATAAATATTGCATGATCACACCAATATGAAATAATTAGACTAAGCAAACTCACAGAGTCAGAATTTAGAATATAGGTTACCAAGGGGCAGGGTCAAGTAGGGAATAGGGAGTTAAGACTTAAAATGTAGAGTTTCTATTTGGGAAAATGGAATTCTGTATTTTATGCATGATTGTTCTGTAAACCCATAACTTCTCAAAAAAAAACAAACAAACAAAAAAAAAAACTAAAGAAACAACCATCTTCATGCAGGATTAATATAAATCTGAAGCAAGGATTATTAGTATCTTAAAGATCCCTGTCCCCAGTCATGGTCTAGTGTACATTTTTATCAATAATTTAGACAAAGATAATGTCAATATTGATACCATATTTACAACTGAAAACAAAGATGGGAGAAACTGTTAATTTCTGAATGAAAGGTTAAATATCTGAAAGATCTTTGGAGGCTAACTACTAAATAAAAACCTTATAAGTAAGAATTTAGTAGGAACCAATATGTAAAGTTTCATTTTCACATCTAAAAATTCAACATTCAAGGACTAGATAATGAAGAAGTAGCTTCAAAGCAAATTGTGGGTAAAAACTTGGGGGCTTTGACTATATTGACTATAAGTTCAATATAGGTCAGCAGTATGATATGTCTAATAGAAACAATAATGCAATTGTCAATTATGCAAGTGGGGCTGCTTTGCTCTTCATTGACTGCCCTAGCAAATTGTGTGTAGTTTGAGGCACTATAAAAAAAAAATACTGAAAAAAACTAGACAGACTAGAGAACAGTGACCAGGATCATAAGGAGCCAGAGAAGTTGTGATGGTCTTTGATAACAGTCATGTGGGTCTGGGTTATCCCAAACATAGAATTCTAGGAACATCATTTTGATTGGAATGCCAAAGTTTGCTTGGATTGGATTTTGTTCTTAATGTGTTGGGTGTGGTGCCAACATGATGATTTTTTTGATACAGTTGGAAATAAGGCACATGAGAGAGTTGGCATAGACCTAATTCAACGTCTGCAATCCTGAGGGATGATACCATTCCAGTTTCCCAGACAGTAGTTGCTGGAAAAATTCCAGCTCAAACCAGTCATCAAGAAGCCACCTGGCTGACACTAGGAAGAATAAAACTTAGGAAGTAATTTAGTTTCTTTGGACTTTAACTTGATTTTGTACTCTTTTTTTTATTTTGGATTTTAAAACACAAGTACTTTGCATATCCTATGGTGGTTTTTTGTTTGTTTGTTTTTAAGGTTTTTAAGGTAAGATGATTTGATTCTGGAATTTAGTCTTTGTGGACTTAAAATTTCTTTTGGATTTTAACCTTTGCATTTTAATTTCTCCACAAAAATTTGATACTGAGCAAGAGTTAACATTTATATTCAGAGGATATCTCTATTGTATTAGAATTTTACGCTTGAAATATGTAATCCTGTCATTTTATCCCACTGCAGAATCTCTGAAGAATTTGTCAGAGAATATATAGCTATTTTGGATAGTACTGATGGGCATAATTTGGGATGGAAACTAGAAAAGGAAGTGAAGTTTCATTGTTTCATACCATGGCCTTAGAGACCACTTAATGTACTGTTCTAACTCATTTCAGAGCTTTCTGGGGTAAGCTTTACATTACCCACCACGATCTAGAAAGATCCACAAAGGAGCAGGGTTTGGTTATTGAAGTAGCAGCCTTGTGACAGTCCTGAGAGACTGTTGATCTCTTCCCTCAAGAGGTAGAATGACTCCTCTGAGTTATCATAATGTAATACAGTCAAATAAGAGAACAAGAAGCTGAGGACTATTAGGGAAAATGGGGGTGTTATTAAACAACTCCCTCAAAATATCACATTTCTATACCTATTCTGCCACTAAGTGCTTCTGCAATACCAAGTAATAAAAAATAATAAAGTAAAATAAATAAATCTTTAAAAAAAAAAAAAAAAAAAAGGAAGACTAATGAACATAAACGTTTAGGGATCTCAATCATTTGATGCACACATCATAATAAAAAAGAAAAAGAAATGCAAAATCTAATGTTAAGTGACTAGGGTGCTACAGACTGTAAGTACTTCCAACAGGATTAGCTTTAAGTATTTTAAGATCAGTGAACTTGCTATACTTCCACATGTTAATACTGGCATAGGCTAATTTCAGCTGGCATAAGCTTTTATAAGTATGCAAAAACACAGTGCAAAAACATGTATTAAAATGCACACTTCTGGGATGTGAAGCATGAGATATGAATCCAAACGCCTCTGGCATCTATGAGGTATCACGCCTCATAGCGCCTTTCTGTTCTGATAGGTAATTCTGTTATGCCATATTTGGGAGGGAAAATATCAATTTCCTAAATATAAATCTTTAATGTTAAATAGGGCTCCCTATTGTTTCAATTCTAACAGTTAAATCAAATATAAGTTTTTAATACAGGTGAGCTGGAAATAATTCAAAGCTACATAGAATGTGGAAAAATGCAAGTTTTTGTTTGTTTGTTTGTTTGTTTGTTTTTAAGGAGGTACCAGGGATTGAACCGAGGACCTGGTACATGGGAAACAGGTGCTCAATCACTAAACTACATCAGCTCCCCAGTAAGAGTTGGTTTTTTTGTTTGTTTGTTTTGTTTTGTTTTGTTTTGTTTTTAGGAAGTACCAAGGATTAAACCAGAGACCTCATACATGGGAAGCAGGAGCTCAACCACATGAGCTACAGCCACTCCTCTGATTATTTTTTATTAATGCAAGTTTAAGAGTGATTATAAAATATCGTTGACCATAAAGAAATGTTAACCAGTGCAATAGAGAGGGGTGGGGAAAGAGAAAAATGCAAGAGAGGAAGAAAATAACTTTATTTATGATATCTCCTTAAAAACCAAGACATAAGATAGGATTCCCATGTTACAAATGTCTTACAGATAAATGACTTTAATGCTTCTTAGATAATGAGTAGATGTCTACAAGAACTATCAACTCTTCCAATGAAAACTAATAAACCGAAAAATAATCATATCTAATGTAAAATGATCAAGAAAAATAAATTTACTTTCTAAGTGTATGCATACATATATAATCCCTAGCCAAAAAATTTTAAGACATAAACAATAAATACCAATGTCACAGTGATCCTCAATAAGTATTAATTAAAGATGGTTGATATAGTACAATCAAGGAAATTGAAACAAATGGTAGTACACAGTTATAACCATATCCCATAATCACTTATTAATTGCCTGGACTAGCCTTGCAGTTAAAAGTATGCAATGTAACATCTCTGCCCTTCTCTGGCATGGTGTCAAGGTCAAGAGGAAGCAATACGACAATTACAGTATCACATTCAAACTCACAAATGTGAAATTCATGGTATTATTGCTTTCAGGAATTAGCAAATCAGTGTCTGTAGAGATATCAAATGGAGAGCTCATCTTTTGACAAAGATATACAATAAAATTCTTTTTAAACATACCATACATTTGAATAGCCCTCTAGAAATTGTCCAAAAGATTTTAAAAATATATATCTTCACATAAAGCAGCCAAATTTCTCATTTTTCTCTTTAAAATATGCATCCCACAGAAGTTGGCTGCTAAATTATTAAAATTTATCACTTTTATTTAGTTAGTTATTGTTTACTATGGTAAAAATACACATCAATATTTTTAAATCTAAGCTTGTATTGAAATGAAAGATTCTTAAAACCTTAATGCTTAATGATTTTCCTCTGTATAAGCATATCATAATTATCTGTATTATAATTAAACTCTTTTTTATGACATCTGTTTTCCTTTTATATATATAAAGTAAAAATAAAAGTATTTAAATGCTTATCAAAAGAATACCACATGGTTTACAAAGTCTTTGCCACTTACCTTTTGAAAGATCTTCAGTTTTTCTGCCATACAAATCATAAAGACATTTGGCTGGTGAATTTAGGTTCATTCTCATTGTGCAAGTATCTAAAACCTACACAGGGGTTAAAAAAAAAAACCTCATAAATAATTTATTACAGTCATCTCTGGTTAAATTGAATGCACATTTAAAGATTTTTCTATATGCATGTCTATTAAAATTATATTGTAAAATAAAATTTGATGATTTATAAAATATTTCTAAAAGATAAAGTGAAAAGAAAAGCAGTTAAAATTGTTATATCCCAGCTGTATTTTTTATTTTAAGTATGCAAAGAAGTGCAAATAAAATTGAAAGAAAGGAGATACAACAAATATTAAACAGTGGTTATCTACTATTTAGTAAGTGGTAGAACTCTGGAGTGGTATTTTAGTCTTGCTATTTTCAATATTTTCCATTTATTTTAAAATGGAAGGATATTACTTATAAAATCAGATTTTAAAATACTTTTTTAGCTTTAAAATTCTTTACAAGTATCTTAAAATAAATTATAAATATGCTGTGATCACAGTTCACCTTAATAACTTATGTCTTTGGGTAATAAAAAGTGGAATTAATAAAACACATTTCCATGAGTGCATGTCTCAAGAAACTCACCTTTAATGGTTTCTAATATGCTAAAGTTGCTTTTGTAATATTTAATATCTCGACTTGTTCTTGTTACTTTACATATAGTCCTTTGAACCCCTAAATAATCACTTTTCCAACTTCAGGGAAGATGGTAAACATGCATCAGAGTGAGGGAAAGTTCTACTCCCAAAGTAAAGAAAAATAAAGGAACGGAGGAGGTATGGGGAGCCTTAGGTAACTTGAGTCAGGTTTCACTAGGTTTTCTGAAGTGACTTCCAGAACGTAAAACTCACCATATTCATCTCAAAATACAAAATATATTCTAAATCCAAATTGAAAGCATTTTTGTCTTCCAATTTTACTATTCACAGCTATATTATTGCTCTACCATAACCAATAATTACTAATGGACAATGTTCATTTTATAATTTTATAGTAAAAAGAACATCTTTCAATTGCTTAAACCATCTTTCAATTGCTGATAGCACCCCCTCTCCATTTTTTCTCACTTCTCTCTCTACTTTAAAATCGGGATGCTTGATTCTAGTCCTAGCTCAAGGAACTCATTGTTTTGTAACAATGAATATATGGAGACAGCTTAATGTTTATATAGAGGCAAAGCTGTACTTTTGTTTCAGTCTGGAGAACAAGTTTGAAACATTGAAGCTGATTTGATTTACCTATTTGCTATAGTAAAAGATGTTTTACCATGAATATGGGTGATATTGCATATATAAGACTGTTTTTACAAAATATAAATATATTAGAGAGAAGGAAAAAGAATAGCAACTATGTATGGCAGGGGAAGCATAGAGAGATTGAGAGGTGATGAGTTTTTTGTTTATTATTATTATTATTGAAATAATGAAAGTGCTCTAAGAATGACTGAAGTGATAAACACACAAATATGTGATTACACCAAATACCACTGATTGAACACTTTGGATGGATTTATGCTTTATTAATATGTACCAAAACGGATTTGTTAAAAAAAAAAATGATGTTTTGCATTTAAAAGGTAAATTGAGGAACTGGCCTTTATTGGAGTAGATTAGAATTTCACAGCCTTGTCCCACTTCTATACATGACCAAAGATGTTCCTATGTGCCACATATGCCCATGGGCATTCAGGGGTTATATGTGTTTTCTTTGTACAACAGTTACAATCCAGAACATCGAGCAATTTTTCAGAAACTATGTATTGCTCCTATTGTTCTACCAAGAAAGCCTATATGGTTTTTTTTTGGTTTTTTGGTTTTTTTTTTTTAAAGATTTTATTTATTTATTCATTTATCCCCCCTTGCTGCTTGTGCTCGCTGGGTCAGCTAACCACGCCGTCCGGGCGGGCTTGTCTTCACCAGGAGGAACCCGGGGCCTCCCATATGGTAAACGGGAGCCCTACTGATTGAGCCACAGCCGCTTCCCCAAGCCTATATGTTTTTTATTATGACTGATGTTATAGGGATAACCTTGAATCCTCTAATGTATGAGGACAAGATAATTTACAACATCAATGTTTTACCTAGTTAAATAAAGTACTTGCAATGCACCTC
The DNA here is from genome assembly GCA_026826555.1 of Tolypeutes matacus. NCBI lineage: Eukaryota > Metazoa > Chordata > Mammalia > Cingulata > Chlamyphoridae > Tolypeutes > Tolypeutes matacus. The sequence continues at coordinate 17,492,072 of JAKSZT010007815.1, read as the reverse complement.
ACAAGTGGCTGTGAAACACTGTCATGAGGAAGCAAACTCATTGACCTACAAGCTGCTTACTAGAAGTGTATAAATGCAGAGGTTCAATTTCCCAACCAATGCCATGTGCCTTCACAAGACAGACACATCACTCCTTAACTTGAAATGACCCTTCTGATATCACTGACTCTACTTCTCTCCGGCCTTTTTGCTCATGTCAGGGACTTGTCCTTGGTACCAAAAAAAAAAAAAAAAAAGGTAATAATCCTTGTTGACTCTCTGCTTTACTCTTCCTGCTTTCCCTTCCATTCTCTTCAGTCAATTCCTGTAGTGGCTACTATATACAAGTTCACCTAGAAACCCCACCCCATGGAATGAAACTTTTACTAAAGACAGTAAAAAGCAATGTTCAAAAGACAAGAAAGTATCAGAGGAAGACAATAACACACTGGAATTTTGTCTGTGACTTGAGATGGAAAGGAGAATGGAATATAAGTTGACTGACATTGACACGGGACTTCTGCCCTTATTCTTTATACCTGAGTATAAGTAATTAACATAGTTGGACTCAGACTAGCAAAATTCTATCAGTCAGCCTTTTTCCATGTGACTTTGTCCCCAAAGATAATGCTTTCACCACCATGACCACCACCACCCTCATTGACAGAAATCCTCAAGGGGGATAATCCAGTTCAAATTCCTCCTTAGTCAATCATCTCTGAATACTATTAATAGTCTATAGTCCATCCAATAGACTCTAAGCAGACACAGCCCCCTCCTTAGGTTCCCCACATGCTTTCTTTGTCCATTCTTTGTATTCAGTTCTCAATTTCTTAAAATTATAAATCTATGCTTTAGAAGTGTAATGAAGTCCTTTGGTACAAATTATATTCTCTTGCTACCAATGAAGATTTAATTAACTTAAATATCCTCCAATGTTATAATTTACCAATTAAACTTAGTAAGATATGAACTATGTAAAGAGTCTTGTTTACTTCAGCCAAAATGATTTTTTAAAATTATTTCAAATATTGCTTCCTTTGAATATTAAAAAAAAAAAAAGCTGAATAAAATTCAACCACTTTCTAACTCTTTTCATTATGTTTAAATATCAGGAAAAGTAGAAGATTTTACAACCAAGGTTTTAAGAGTTAAATGAGTTTATACCATACATTAGAAAAACAAACTCTACAAATTAGTAACGCATCAGCATCACTCTCATTCTTTCTTACTTACAGGATGAAAGATTTTTGCAGTGCTTAAGTAGTGCCAACCTCCTGAATAATTTTCTCAGAGTAAATTGTCAGTGGTATGAATTAGTATCTAAGTAAGTATAACCGTTGGGGAATTTGATGTAATTATGAATTCCAAAAATATAATTGAATCATGCTTGTAAACTGATCTGTTAATCTGGGCATGTTTAGGTTAGGATTAGGGCGTTGAGCCCCACCCCTTGGTGGGTGGGGAATTGAATATTAAAGGCAAGGCAAAGGACAGTTGAAGCAGTCTTTTGAGAAGCAGTTTTGATATTGGAAAGAAGGCCCCAGGAGAAGAGAAGCAAGCCGTTTGCCTGATCGTCTACAGCTGACCTTGTGGAGGAAACAGGAGCTAAACCCGGAGAGAAACGCAGCCCCGGGAAGAGAGGAACCCCAGAAGCCTGAACCCTGGTAAACGCTGGCAACTGTCTTGCCCTAACACGTGGCAATGGACTGTGGTGAGAGAAGAAACCTAACGCTTTATGGCCTGGTATCTGTGGACTTCTACCCCGAATAAATACCCTTTATAAAGACCAACCCATTTTTGGTATTTCACATTAGCACCCCTTTGGCTGACTAATACAGTAAGTTTTTGCCAAAAGCCCTGAAATGAAGGTTCTATTTGTAAGGCCGTTCTAATAATTCACAATTTAACAGTGCCATCTCACTGAAGTATTAAGGTTAATTAAAATACCATTTCCACTTACCTGTACCTGTTAAACTTGTTCAAACATTTTTCTTACAAATTCACATTTGGTTAACTTATTACAGCTTAGACTGTAGAGATCTCCTCTGATAGTAAAATTTAAAACCATCAAACCATAAAATCAGAAACTTCTTGATAAGCACCTGGGAGAGATTTTCTAGAATTTCTTTTCAGTTTATTTATTTACCTTTCTGGGTTTCACCTCCACCCCCCACCTCCCATGCATATGAGGAGTGGAGTTTGCAACTCCTAAGGTAGCCACCACCAGAGGTAGTATGGGTGCACAGTCTACAGCCTCTGGATTTGATATGCTTCTATCCCAGTCTGGGTGAGAAAGTATGCTTAGATTAACATCACCCCAAACCAACTGAGTCAAGTCAACAAGCCATCAGGACCAACAGTGTCTGTCCTCACAGACAGAAAAAAAAATCATGATATCTTTTAACATGATTTTCTTTTTTTAATTCAAACTTTATTTCAAATTCAAAAAATAAAATAACAGATTAAAGGCAGCTCAACAGGTTATGCATGCATTACTCCCAAAAAGTTCTGTCCAGGCACTTTTATCTCATCTAATTCCAACAACAAACTCAATTGTTCCTCCAGTGTTCAGAAAGATACACAGATGAACACAAATTAGTTATATGAAATAGTCAAGGTTTCCTTATTAATGAAAAAAAAAAAAAATGAAGAAGAGAAAAAAATGCTTAATCATATTCATATCTCACAAAAACAGACCCCATATTCGTATTTTTTACCTTTAGCATTAATATAGTACCTTCTTTGCTTTTGATGCACAAACATTACAATATTGTTAACTATAGTCTATAAACTATATTAGTTATATTATTCCCATGTATCACCATGTTCTTATCACCTTGTAGTTGAACATTCCTGTATTTATATTATTAACCACAGTCCTCATCTGCTGCCAAAATTACTGCTATACATTCCCTATATTATCCTCCAGCTGCCCTCCAACTAACATTAATCTCCCTAGACTACTCATTTCAGCCACAATCACATCTATAAATCAACAATGTTTGTTACATTCATTATAATGTGTTGCCATCCAGTCCATCCATTACCACACATTTACAACTGACCTTATTAAACATTCTACATACATCCAGCGTCACCTCCCCATTCTCAACCCATATTCTGTCTCCTACCAATCTAAAATTCATAGTCCAACTCCATAAGTCTAGTCATTGCATTGAGTTCATATGAGTGAGACCATGCAATATTCATCCCTTTGTGTCTGGCTTATATCACTCAACATAATGTCCTCAAGGTTTCTCCATGTTGTCATGTGCTATCCCAATTGATTTCTTTTTATAGCTGAATTGTATTCCTTCATAGGTATATGTCACATCTTATTTATCCATTCATCTGTTGATGGACACTTAGGTTGTTCCCATCTTTTGACAATTGTGAATAATGCAACTATTAACATCAGTGTGCAAATGTCTGTTTGAATCCTTGCTTTCAGTTCTTCTGAATATATTCCTAGTAATGGGATCACTGGATCATATGGCAATTCTATATTCAGATTCTTGAGGTACTGCCAAACTATCTTCCACAGAGGCTGCACCATTCTACATTCCTACCAACAGTGAAGGAGGAATCTTATTTCTCCACATCCTTGCCAGCATTTATAGTTTTCTGGTTTTAAAAATAATGGCCATTCTGTATGGTGTGAGATAATATATCATTGTAGTTTTAATTTGCATTTCCCTAGTAGCTAATGATGTTGAGCATCTTTTCATGTATCTTTTGGCCATTTGAATTTCACTTTGGAAAAGTGTCTATTCAAGTCTTTAGCTCACTTTTTAATTGGGTTGCTTGTCATTTTGTCTTTAAGTTGTGTAATAGCTTTATATAAATGGAAATCAAACACTTGTCAGATATGTGGTTTCCCAAGATTTTTTCCCATTGAGGTGGCTGCCTTTTCACCTTCTGAACAAAATTGTTTGAATTACTAAAGTGTTTAATTTTAAGACAGTTCTATTATCTACTTTTCCTTTTGTTGCTTGTGCTTTGGGTGTGAAGACCAAGAAACCATCACCAACCACAGGATCTTAAAGACGTTTCCCTACATTTTCTTCTAGGAGGTTTATGGTTCTAGTTTTTATATTTAGGCCCTTGATCCATTTTGAATTAATTTTTGTATAATTTTGTGAGATAGGGGTCCTCTTTCTTTCTTTTAGATATGGATATCCAGTTTCCCAAGTACCATTTGTTGAATAGGCTATTCTGACCTAGCTGAGTGGTTTTGACAACTGTGTCAAAAATAAATTAACCATAGATGTGAAAGAAATAGAACTCTTGATTTGATTCTATTGGTCAGTCTGTCTATCTTTACACCAATACCATGCTATTTTTACTACTGTAACTAAATAATATGCTTTAAAATCAGGAAGTGAGAGTCCTCTAATTTCATTCTTTTTCTTAAAGATATTTTTTACTATTCTGGAACCCTTATCCTACTAAATAAATTTGAGAATTGGCTTTGCCAATTTTACAAAAAAAGATATTGGAATTTTTATCTGGATTGCCTTAAATCTGTAGATCAGTTTGAGTAGAAATGACATCTTTTTTTTTTTTTTTTTTTTTCCCTTGAGGTATCAGGGGCTGGGGATTGAATCCAGGACCTCATATGTAGGAAGCCAGCACTCAAACATTGAGCCACATCAGCTTCCCTGAGTTGGTTTTATCATTTGTTTTACTTGCTGTTTGCTTTTTCAGGAGGCACCGGGAACTGAACCAGGACCTCCTATGTGGGAGGTGGGTGCTCAACTGCTTGAGCCACATCTGCCCCCAGAATTGACATCTTAATGATATTTATTCTTCCAATCCATGAACACAGAATATCCTTTCATTTATTTAGATCATCTTTGGTTTCTTTAGCAATGTTCTATAGCTTTCTGAATAAAAGGTCCTTTATGTCCTTGGTTAAGTTTATTCCTAAATATTTTATTCTGTTAGTCACTATTGTAAACGGAATTTTTTCTGACTTCCTCCTCAGACTGCTCATTAATAATATATATAAATGCTATTGCTTTTTGCATATTAATCTTGTGTCCCCCCACTTTGCTGAAATCATCTATGATTTCTAATACTTTTATGGATTTTTCAAGACTTGCCAAGTATAGGATCATATCATCAGCGAATAATGGAAGTTTTACTTCTTCCTTCCCAATTTGGGTGCCTTTTATTTGTGTTTCTTACCTAATTGCTCTAGCTAGAATGTCTAGCACAATACTGAATAACAGTGGAAAGAGAAGATATCCTTGTCTTTTTCCTGATCTCAGTGAGAAAGCTTTCAGTCTTTCACTATTGAGGACAATGTTAATAGCAGGTTTTTCATATATGTACTTTATCATATTGAGAAAGTTTCCTTCTATTCCTATCTTTTGGACTGTTTTTATTAAGAAAGGATGTTGTATTTTGTCAAATGCCTTTTTTGTATCTATTAAGATGATCATGTGATTTATTAATGTGGTTTATTGCACTAACTGGTTTTCTTGTGTTGAAAAACTTGCATACCTGCAATAAAACCTATGTGGTCATGGTATATAACTTTTAATGTGCTTTTGGATTCAGTTTGGAAGTATTTTGTTGATGATTTTTGCATCTGCATTCATTAGAGATATTGGTCTGTAATTTTCTTTTTTTGTAGTATCCTTATCTGGTTTTGGTATTAGGGGATGTTGGCTTTATAGATTGAGTTTGGTAGCATTCCTTCCTGTTCAACTTTTTGGAAGACCTTGAGCAAGATTAGTGTCAGTGTTAATGTTCCCCCTCTCATTCCTGATTTTATTTATTTGCATCTTCTCTCTTATTTTCTCTGTCAGTCTAGCTAAGGGATTGTTGATTGTGTTGATCTTCTCAAAGAACCAAATTTAGGTTTTGTTGATTCTCTCTGTTGGTTTTGCTGTTGTTGTTGTTCTCAATTTCTGCTCTGCTGTTTATTATTTCTCTCATTTGGCTTTGTTTGGAATTAGTTTGCTATTCATTTTCTAGTTCCTCCAGATGCGTGCAGTTATGTCTTCAATTTTAGCCATCTTTTTTAAATGTAAGCATTGAGGGCTACAAATTTACCACTCAGCACTGTCTTTTTTATCTCATAAGTTTTGAAATGTTGTGTTCTCAATTTTATTTATCTTGAGGAATTTACTGATTTCTCTTGTAATTTCTTCTTTGACCCACTGATTATTTGAGTATATTATTTAATCTTCATATATTTGTGAAATTTCCCTTTGTCCACCTGTTATTAATTTCCAACTTCATTCCATTATGATCAGAGAAAGTGTTTTTGCATAATTTCAATGTTTTTAAATTTATTGAGATCTGACTTATGTCCCAGCATATGGTCTATCCTGGAGAAAGATTCATGAGCACTTGAGAAGAATGTATATCCTGCTGTTTTGGAGTGTAATGGTCCATAAATGTCTTTTAGGTCTAGTTCATTTATCATATTAACTCAGTTTCCTTATTTATCCTCTGCTCAGACGTTCTATCTAATGCTGAGAGTGGTGTGTTGAAGTCTCCAACTCTTTTTGTAGAGACATCTATTTTTCCCTTCAGTTTTGCCAGTGTGTGTCTCATGTATTTTGGGGCAACTACATTAGGTGAATTAATATTTATTATTGTTATTTTTTTTAAGATTTATTTATTTATTTACTTTTATCCATTTACACACACACACACTGTTTTTGCTGTTTTTGTGTCCATTCGCTGGGCAATTCTCTGTGTCTGTTTCCTGCCCTTTCTTCTCATCCTTCTTCTCCTGTCTTCACTGGGACTTGATCCTGGGAACCTCTGATGTGGGAAAGAAGCATCCTACCACCTGCGCCACCTTAGTTCCTGGTTTTTTGGTGCGTCTCATCTTGGATCTCCCTTGTGTCACTCTCCTGTTATGTCATCATCTTGCTGCATAGCTCAGCGGGGCCTGGCGGCACACCAGCTCGTGGGGCCTGGCGGCCACACTAGCCTTCTATATTTTTCTTTATTTTTGCCGGGAGGTCCCAGGTATCAAGCCCAGGTCCTCCTTATGGGAGACGGATGCCCAACCATTTGAGCCACATCCGCCCCCTACTGTTATTTCTTTTCAGTGAATTATACCTTTTATTAATATATCGTAACCATTTTCATCTCTTACAACGGTTTTCCATGTAAAATCTATTTTATCCAGTAGTAATATCACTATCCCAGCTCTTTTTTAAATTACTATTTGTGTGTAATATGTTTTTCCAACCTTTCACTTGATGAGTCTCTCCTATAGACAAAAAAAAATAGATAGCTCATGTTTGTTTTTAATTTATTCTATCAGTTATATCTTTTTGATTGGGGAGTTCAATCCATTAACATTAAGTGTTACAACTGTAAAGACATTACTTACTTCATCCATTTTATCCCTTGGCTTTCTATTGCCATATCTTACTATTGTCTGTATGTTAACCCTTTCAATTGCTCTTACTTATATTCATTTCTTCACTCTTCTCCACGGCTCTCTCCCTTGTCTTTTCCTTTCAGGCTGTAACACACCCTTTAATATCTCTTGTAGATCCAGTGTCTTGGTAACATACTCCTCGGTTTTTGTTTGTCTATGAAGACTTTAAATTCCTTTTCATTTCTGAAGGATAGTTTTGCTGGATAAAGAATTCTTTGCTGACAGTTTTTCTGTTTTGGTACCTTAATTATATTATACCACTACATTCTCACCTCCATGAGAGATTGGCACTTAGCCATATTGAGGTTCCCTTGTAAGTAAGTAGTGCATTGCTTTTCTCTTATTGCTCTCAGAATTCTCTCTTTACCTTTGGCCTTTGACATTCTGAATAGTAGATGTCTCAGAGTAGGTTTATTTGGATTAATTCTGTTTGGGGTATACTGTCCTACTTGAATATTGATAGTCATGTCTTTCATAAGGGCTGAAAATTTTTCAGTCAGTATTTCCTCTAATATTCTTTCTACCCCTTTTCTGTTCTCTTCTCTTTCTGGGACACTTATCATGTATATGTTTGTGCATTTCATGTTGTCATTCAATTCTCTGAGACCCTGTTTAATTTTTTGCATTCTTTTTTCTGTCTCTTCTCTTATATTTTCAAATTCAAATATTCTGTCTTTGATTTCACTTATTCATTCTTCTAGCATTTCAAATCTGTTGTTATATGTCTCTATTGTATTTTTAATTTCATCCATTGTGTCTTTCATTCCCATAAGCTCTGTTACTTTTCTGCAGGCTTTCAAATTGTTCTTTATGCTTACCCAGTGTCATCTTAGTATCCTTTATCCCTTTAGTCATATTTTCCTTCATTTCCTTAAGTTGATTAAGGAAGGTGTGCAAACATCATTGATTAGTTAGCTTAAATGCTGTGTCTTGTCTGGATAGTTGATGTGTTCCTTTAGCTGAGCCATATCTTCCTGTTTCTAGTATGGCTTGTTATCTTTTTTGTTGATTTCTAGACGTGATTTTGTTGGTAATTTTGCTCTGTTGATCAATTTCTCTCTCTCGCCTAATGATTTTATTTCCCAGCTCTTCTTTCATCTTTAGTTTAAATTTTTCTAAGATTTTTAACATGTTTCTATGAGTTAATGTGTAGGAGTCTAAGCCCTGATTTATATCCCCAACACTCTCCACTCAAAGGTTCCCCTACTGCTGGGGCAGCAAACTAAGGCCCACAGGTTAGTTTGGCCCTCAGCTTGTTTTTATATGACCTGCATGCTAAGAATAGCTTTTATATTTTTAATTGTAAAAAATAATAATAATAATCAAAAGAAGAATAATATTTTGTGATATGTGAAAACTATATGAAATTCAAATGCAAAGTTTTATTGCTCATGTAAATACTTTTTATGGCCGCTTTCACACTAAAATGGCAAAGTTGAGTAGTTGTGACAGTAGTCATGACCCCAAAATTGAAAATATTTACTATCTGGTCTCTTACAGAAAAAGCCTGCCAACCCCTGGCCTACTGCATCATCATCTACCTAAAGTTCTGTATTTTCTTGTCCTGTATGCATTAGCATCAACTCCTTCCTCCATTTCTAAAACTCTCCATTGTGTACTCTGGAAATGCTGCCCCTGATCAACAACAAACTTGACTAGACCCCCAAGCTCTTTTAAAAGAAACCAGGCTCTCCCCTGAGGTCACTAACTTCCCCCAGTGCCTTCTCAAGTAGTGGGTTTTAGTTTTCTAATTTATCACACAATTTCCAATTTGGGAGGTGGTGTTACTTACAATTGATATTTCAAGACCATTAGTCCCCAATCCTCTTACTGAACAAACAAGCAAACAAACATGTAAACAAAACCTCCTCCCTTGAGGAGCCCGATATTCAAGCACATCATTTCCCTCACTCTAGTCACTCTTCCTCATTCATGTATAACTTTTTAGCACACATAGCTTGCAAAATCCTCACTCTAGGTGACCCTTACTTTCCACTCACACACCCAGAAGCTTGTTGCTACAGAAGAAAGTCACTCAGCTGAGAACATCAGCATTACTATTATTCAGTATCACCAAGCTCCATGGACACTCCAACTGCCCAGTCACTTCTACTTCATTGTCAATTCTCTCTCCCACTCTCTACAATGAGTATTTCAAACCATTTCTACTCTGCTCTGCTCCAACCAGCGTCTTCTCTTCCACTTTCCTCTTCACTTTGAGCAGATGATGTGACCTCCTACTTCACAGAGCAAATTAAAGACTCGTCCTCCAACTATCAAGAATACAAGCCTAATCTACTTCTGTTACCCATCTTCTCCTGTTCCCACTAGTTATATTACATGACTCCCTTCTCCTATCTCAGGCAAGTATTTCCACCTATGCATTCAATTATGTTTGCTCTCAACGTCTAAAGATGTATGTGTATATACACACATACACACACACATATATATGTATATACAGTTCATCATTTCTTCTCTTTCATGTATAGTCAATATGCAAATATTGAATCAATATATTCAATATATGTATATTGAATCAATATATTCATGTATATTCAATAACTACTCCTTAACTGGATTTTTTCCACTGGTGCTTAAACATGCTCAAGTTTCTCCAATTTTAAAATTATATCCCCCCTGACCCCACATCTCCCTGTAGATACTCCTCCCCCCTTCGTGGCTAAATCTTATAAAGGATTTGTCCGTGATCTCTGCTTCTATTTTCCTTCTTCTCACTCATTTTCAGGCCACTCTAGTCTGACTTTCTCTCCATTTTACCAAAGTAACTCTAACAAAGAATACTGACTTCTGTGTTGACAAATCTAAAGGACATCTTAATTCTTATCTATTTTGACTTTTAAGCAGCATTTGATCACTTCTTTCCTTAAACATTCTCTTCCCTTGAATTCAGAGATGTGATAATCTGCTAATTTTTCTCTGACATTTTTGGCATTGATTTTTCTGTCTTCCTCATAGGTTCATCCTCTTCTATTCACTGGAGTTCTTCAATATCAGACTTAGCCCTCTTCTTGCCACACTCTATATTCTCTCTTAAGGCAGTCTCACCAATGTCCTCAAGGTTTCATCTTCTATTCTACGTACTGACAACTCCCAAATTGACGTGTCCATCCTTGGTCTCTCTTCTGAGCACAAACTGCATAATGCCTACTGAATATCTCCACTTAAACACACCGAAGATCCCTCATAATTGATATGCCCAAAACCAAATCCCTGCTCTTCTCTTTCAAGCATAGCCCTCTTTCATCATTCCCTGTCTCAGTGAAAGGAACCTCCATCCATCCAGATATGCAAACCAGAAACCTCAAAGTCATTCTTAATATGCTTAGCACTTCATTTTCCCTCTCTGCTTTTATCTACAGTATTATCAGGCCCTGTTGGTTTTATCTTCTAAATATCTTTCTGATCCATCCACTTTTCTCCAGTTCCCTGTTATCCCCTAGTTTAAGCTATTATCATCTGTCCCTAGGACTCCTGTAATAGTTAACTAAGAGTCTCTCTGCATCTGCTGTGATCACATCCATCTCTTCTCCACCAAGCACCAAAGTGATCTTTTAAAAAACATTAATCTCTCTCTATATAAAAAAATAACATTTATGTAAGCAAATGCACATATATGCATATATATTTATATATCATTTTACAAATATTGGTATGTATTGTGCAAAATTTGATTTTTACCCATAATAAAAAAAGAAAAAAAAAAAACATTAATCTGTTTACCCTCTATTCCACTCCTAACTAAAACCTTTTAAATGACTTCCCACTGCTCTTAAGAAAAAAAAAAAAAATCTTTAAGTTTTCCTACAAGGTCACCCTCCTCTTCATAAGTAGACCTTTCAATTCCTGGAATTCATCCAACTTTCTCTGTCATAGAGCCCTTTATGTTATGCTTTCTGCTTGAAATGGTTCCCCACCCTCAATGCCTTCTGTAAGTACCTACACAAATATGTCTTGTATTTCAGATCTCAACTCAAATATTACTTCTTCCTAGAAACGTTCCCTCTGCACCTACTCCACATTCAACAATATGACCACTTATAAATATCTTTTCCCATCACTAGACTGAAAGCTCCTTAAGAGCAGGGCCATGGTTGGTTTTGTGCCCCACTATATGCCATAGTTTGACAGACATTAGTGTCATAAGATATTTTGAACTAATGAATGAATTAAAGTTGATATATTATTTCTAATTCAAGCTCATTTAACCATGAGTTTTATACTAGTAAAAGTCTGACAAACCTAGCAAATAAAATTTCTGACAGATTTTACAAAATATGCTAACATTAAATTATACATAATTCAAAAAAAAATTTTTATCAAATAAAATTCATTCTTTTTACTACCAGAACATTGATCTTGTACTGTCCTTAGAAAATAAGAAAACCTTTTCATATTTATAGCAATACAGTTGGTTGCCTACCCAATATCCATTTCCTGCCTCATCCTTGCTGCTCTGATTTTGATGAGGGGTTCACCCTTCCTCCTTTGGACTTAAAGGAGGCTACAATTATGATAATTGGTCAAAGCCAATTATGGTGGTCCCATGTCCCTTGCCAGTGAATGGTTTGGGGGTAGACATAAAAATTCAGTTATGGCCACTGAGACATAAGAAGAGGTTTCTGGGAAAGGCTTTTTCACTCTTAGGGAAGAGATAGTCATTTTCTGCCTGCCTCGAGAATAGAGTTGTATCTGCCTGTCTCGCAGCTATCTTGTTACCAATATACAAAAGTGTACAAAATCCAGAAAATTGTAGAGAAAACAGCTGTAATCCTATCATACTATGCTTGGAGCTGCCGTACCTCTATTTCTTGCTTCATTTTTGCTTAAGTCTGTTTCAATAAGCATTCTTTGTTATTTACAGCTAAACACATCCTGATAGGAAAAAAAGTTTTTGGTCCATTTTCCTCAAATAAAAAAAATTTTTCTATTTCTATGAGTATTTGTACAGCAAATAGATTACAACAGTATTCATTCAATAAACAAAGGTAGCAAACCATTTAATTAAGAACCCAGAGAACAGGTTTTTAAAGAATTTTAGCAGGCTGAAAACTGGAAATGAATGGCTAATCATGAAGATAATACTTTGGATTACTAAAAATATTATTTTACCTTTGATAATTAATTGCACATGTTCAATAGAAGAGAACTACAATTTACCATAAACATTTTGTGCAAAGGAATCTGTTTTAAAGAAAAATTCTTCTGCTAATTTAAGACTGTCAAATAGATTATGAATTTTCAAAAAATTAAAATGTAATAAAAAGTATTTAGCATAAATTTCTGCTGAGGCCAACATTTTACAATAACTTATAATTAAAATTATGATCATGATTTTTAAATTTAAGATGCCAGGAAATTGAGCTGAATTTGTACCCATCTTATTAAGCAGGCGAAAGGTACTTTTCTGAATAAATCTGAGAGATCAGCTTACTGGCATATTTATCTTGTTTTCATAAAAGTAGGTGATAGAATGCATTCCTAAAGTAGTTATTTGCTCTTATTAGTAATAAACATGACTATGATTTGCAAAAGCAATTTTTTTGTGAATTTGAAATTTAGGTGTTTTCTGGATTTTTCATATTAAAATGTGAATGAGAAGTAGATAACCAGATAACCAGAGAAGTAATCTATTAATACATACTCCATCTTGGATATTTTAACCTTAACTGATTTCTTCCTAAGAATAACTAAATGACCCAGTTTAATTTTTAAAATTTTATAATTCTAATTATCTTATTTTTGTGTTTTTAAGATCAACTATATTGATGCATAACTTACATGAAATAAACTCTACCTATTTTAAGTGTACAGTTCCATGAAGGTAGAAAAATGTATACACCTGTGTAACCACATCACAATCAAGATATAGAATATTTCCATTACCTGCCCCCCTTCCCATTTCTCGTGCTTCTTCCCAATCACAATCCTCTACCCCCGGCCCTAGGAAATCATTGATCTACTTTCTGTCACTAGAGAATAGTTTTGTCTGTTCTATAATTTCATATAAATGGAATCATACACATGTAATATTCTATATCTGGCTTCTTTCATTTACCACAATATTTGTTCCTTTTTATTGCTAAAGAGTGTTCCTTGGTATGGATACATCACAATTTGTTTATCCAGTTACCTGTTGTTAATAGACTTTCAGGACTTTCAAGTTGTTTGTAGTTTTGAGCTATCATGTATAAAGGTACTATGAACATTCACTTAGAAGATTTTGTGTTGATATATATTATTTCTTTTGGGTAAACATCTAGGAATGGGATTGCTGGATTGCATGGTAAGTGTATTTTTAACTTTATAAGAAACTGCCAAACTGGTTTTCAAAGTGGTAGTATCATTTTGCATTCTCATAAGTTACATTCCAGTTACTCCACAATTTCCTGAACAATTAGTATTCCCAGTCTTTTTAATTTTAGCCATTTTAGTATGGGTGTAGTGATAACTCATTGTGGATTTAATTTGCATTTCCTTGATGATTACTAATGTAGAACATCTTTGCATGTGCTCATGGCTGACTTCTGTATCTTCTTCAGTAAAGCGTTTGTTCAAACCTTTTTTTTTATTTTAAAGATTTTATTTTATTTATCTCTCCCCACCCTCTCATTGTTTGCACCTGCTGTGTCTGTTCATCTCTGTTTCTTTAGGAGCACTGGGAACTGAACCTGGGACCTCTGATGTGGGAGGGAGGTGCCTAATCACTTAAGCTACCTCCATTCCCTGCTTTGTTGTGGCCCTCGATATGTTTTTACTCTTCTGTCTCTTGTTGCGTCATCTTGTCATGCCAGCTCGCTTTCCTGCTTGTCCTCTCTTTAGAAGGCATCAGAAACCTCTGCTCCCTCTTTTTGTTGTGTCTCTCATTATGTTTTTCTTCTTGTGTCTCTTGTTGTGTCAGCTTGCCACGCCTGCCCATTGCTCCAGCTTGCTGTCATCTTTAGGAGGCACCAGGAACTAAACCATGGACTTCCCATGTGCTGGTGGGAGCCCAATCGCTTGAGCCACATCTACTTCCCTGTTCAAATCTTTGAGCTTTTTTTTTTTAATTGACTTTTTTTCTTTTTGGTGTACAGTTCTATGAGTTCCCCCACACACACACTTGCTGTCTGTGTCCATTCACTGGGTGATCTTCTGTGTCTGTTTCTTGCCTTCTCTTCTCATTTTTCTCCTCCAGGCTTCACCAGGATTTGATCCTAGGGACCTCCGCTATGGGAGAGAGGCACCCTGTCACTTGTGCCACCTCAGTTCCTGGTTTCTGGTGCATCTCACATTGACTCTTCCCTGTGTCTCTCTTTTGTTGCGTCATAATCTTGGTGCCTGGCTCGCCGCACATCTGCGTAGACCTGGCTTGCCTGCTCGCCTTATTTTTTTTTTACCAAGAGGTCCCAGGGATTGAAGCCAGGTCCTTAAATATGGTAGACAGATGCCCACTCACTTGAGCCACGTCTGCTTCCCTCTTTGGGCTTTTGAAATTGAGTTGTTGGTCTTATTGCTATTGAGTTGCAAGAGATCTTTATGTAGTCTGAATACAAGTTTTGTGTGTGTCAAATGAATGTATTTTACATATTTTATCCCCGTCTATGGCTTGCCTTTTTGTTTAATTAGTGATGTCTTTTGAAGAGCAGAAGTTATTAAATTCAGATAAAGTATATTTAATCTTTTTTTTTAATCATATTTTTTGTGTCTTAACTAAGAAATCTTTGCCTATTCCAAGGTTGTTTCATCCCCAAAACTTCATTTCATTCTACTTATAAGATTTACTAATTTTGTTCATGTTTTCTCCAATACCTATTATAGTTGTGCTTTTTATGATAGATCTATGATGAATTTTTATTTTTTATTTTTTGGATCTATGATGAATTTTAAATTAATTTTTGTGAAGAGTGTGAGGTAGGGGTTGATGTACTTTCTTATCATACTGGATTGTTTCAGCAAGACGTGTCAAAAAAAGTCCTTTCCAAACTTGAGCAGGGGCTCAGAGACTTGAATGACAACACAAAACGCAACAACATACGTGTCATGGGAGTTCTAGAAGGTGAAGAGAAAGGAAAAGGGGCAAAAAGAGTATTTGAGGAAATAATAGGTGAAAATTTACCAACTCTCATGAAAGAAATGAACTTACATGTCCAAGAAGCACACCGTACCCCAATGAGAATAAATCCAAATAGACCTACGCCAAGACACATATTATTCAGAATGTCAAATGTAAAAGATAAAGAGAAAATTCTTAGAGCAGCAAGAGAGAAGCAAATGATCATGTATAAAGGACGTCCAGTAAGACTTAGTGCAGATTTCTCTTCAGAAACCATGGAGGCGAGAAGACAGTGGTATGATACAATTAGGAAACTGAAAGAGAAAAACTGCCAGTGGAGAATTCTTTATCCAGCAAAACTGTCCTTCAAATATGAAGGTGAATATAAAGTATTCACAAACAAACAGAAACTAAGAGAGTTTGCAAAAAAGAATCCACCTTTGCAGGAAATATTAAAGGAAGCCTTAGAACCTGAAAGAAAAAGACAGGAGAGAGAGGCTTGGAGGAGAGTATGGAAGAAAAGAAACAGAAAGGATAACCAAAAGAGTAAAAAGACAGACAAAAACAAGATGACATATGAAAACCAAAGAATAAAATGAAGGAAATAAATAGTGCATTTTCAGTAATATCATTGAATGTGAATGGATTAAATTCCCCAATCAAAAGATACAGGCTGACAGAATGGATAAAAAAACATGAGCCATCCATATGCTGCTTACAAGAAACTCACCTCAGACCCAGGGATACAAACCGGCTGAAAGTAAAAGGTTGGAAAAAGAATAGTAAACAGAAAAGAGCAGGGGTAGCTATACTAATATCAGACAAAACAGACTTGAAATGCAAAAAAGCATTAAGAGATGCGGAAGGCCATTATATATTAATAAAAGGGACGATCCTCCAGGAAGATATAACAGTCATAAATATCTACGCACCTAACCAGGGTGCCCCCAAATATATGAGACAAACTCTGGCAAAACTGAAGGGAGAAATAGACATTTCTACAATAATCATTGGAGACTTCAACACACCTCTCACATCATTAGATAGAACAACTAGACAGAAGATCAACAAGGAAACAGAGAACTTGAACAATATGATAAACAAGTTAGACCTAACAGATATATACAGAACACTGCATCCAAACTCAGCGGGTTATACATTCCTCTCAAGTGCCCATGGATCTTTCTCCAGGAGAGAACATGTTAGGTCACAATACAGCTCTCAATAAATATAAAAAGATTGAAATTATACAAAGCACCTTCTCAGATCATAATGGAATGAAACTAGAAATCAATAACAGCCAGGAAAAAAAGTAAATTTGCAAATGTGTGGAGACTGAACAACACACTCCTAAATATTCGGTGGGTCAAAGAAGAAATTGCAAGTGAAATCAGTAAATATATTGAGACAAATGAAAATGAGGAACACAATGTATCAAAACTTATGGGATACAGCAAAGGCAGTCTTGAGAGGGAAATTTATAGCCCTAAATGCCTATATTAAAAAAAAAAAAAAGAGCTAAACTCAAAGATTTAACTGAACAAATTGAGAAACTAGAAAAAGAACAGCAAACCAATCCCAAAGCAAAAAGAAGGAAAGAAATAATAAAGATTAGAGCAGAATGAAATGAAAATGAGAACAGAAAAACAATAGAGAAAATCAACAAAGCCAAAAGCTAGTTCTTTGAGAAGATCAATAAAATTGACAGACCCCTTGCTCGACTAACATAGAAAAAAAGAGAGAAGATGCAATAATACATCAAATACAATCAGAAATGAAAGGGGGGAAATTACAAATGACCTCACAGAAATAAAAAGAATCATAAGAGGATATTATGAGAAACTATATGCCAACAAACTAGACAACCTGGATGAAATGGACAAATTTCTACAAACTCATAACCAACCTACACTGACACAACAAGAAATACAAGAACTTAACAAACCAATCACAATTAAGGAGATTGAATCCGTCATCAAAAATCTCCCAGCAAAGAAAAGTCCAGGACCAGATGGCTTCACAGGTGAATTCTACCAAGCATTTCTTTTTTTTTTTTTTTTTAAGATTTTATTTATTTATTCATTTATCCCCCCTTGCTGCTTGTGCTCGCTGGGTCAGCTAACCACGCCGTGCGGTTGGGCTTGCCCTCACGAGGAGGCCCCGGGAACCGAACCCAGGGCCTCCCATATGGTAAACGGGAGCCCCACTGATTGAGCCAAAGCCGCTTCCCCTACCAAGCATTTCTAAAAGAATTAACACCAATCCTGTTTAAACTCTTCCAAAAAATTGAAGAGGAGGGAAAATTACCCAACACATTTTATGAAGCCAACATCACCCTAATACCAAAGCCAGTTAAGATTCCACAAGAAAAGGAAATAACAGACCAATCTCTCTCATGAACATAGATGCAAAAATTCTCAACAAAATACTTGCAAATAGAATCCAACAGCATATCAAAAGACTTATACATCACGACCAAGTGGGATTTATTCCTGGCATGCAAGGCTGGTTCAACATAAGAAAATCAATCAATGTAATACACCACATTAACAAATTGAAGGAAAAAAACCACATGATCATCTCAATAGATGCAGAAAAGGCATTTGACAAAATCCAGCATCCTTTTTTGATAAAAACACTTCAAAAGATAGGAATAAAAGGAAAATTCCTCAATATGATAAAAGGCATATATGAAAAACCCACAGCCAACATCATACTCAATGGAGAAAGGTTAAAAGCTTTCCCCCTAAGATCAGGAACAAGACAAGGATGCCCACTATCACCGTTGTTATTCAACATTGTACTAGAAGTTCTAGCTAGGGCAATTAGACAAGACAAAAAAATTAAAGGCGTCCAAACAGGAAAAGAGGAATTAAAACTCTCACTGTTTGCGGATGACATGATCCTGTATTTAGAAAATCCTGAAGTATCCACAACAAAGCTACTTGAACTAATAAATGAGTTCAGCAAAGTGGCAGGATACAAGATCAACACACAAAAATCAGTAATGTTTTTGTACACTAGTACTGAACAATCTGAGGAGCAAATCAGGAGGAAAGTTCCGTTTTCAATAGCAACAAAAAGACTCAAATACCTAGGAGTTAATTTAACCAAAGAAGTACAGGACCTATATGCAGAAAACTACAAAACAATGCTAAAAGAAATTTAAAAAGACCTAAACAAATGGAAAGATATTCCGTGCTCATGGATTGGAAGAATAAATATCATGAAGATGTCAATCTTGCCCAAACTGATCTATAGATTCAATGCAATACCAATCAAAATCCCAACAGCTTACTTTACAGAATTGGAGAAGGCAATTACCAAATTCATCTGGAAGGGTAAGTGCTGATAAGGGCTTAATATCCAGGATATATAAAGAGATGTTACAACTCAACAATAAAAAGACAAATGACCCAATTAAAAAATGGGCGAAAGACTTGAATAGACATTTCTCCGAAGAAGAAATACAAATGGCAAAAAAACACATGAAGAAATGCTCAACATCACTCATGATTAGGGAAATGCAAATCAAAACTACAATGAGATATCATTTCACACCTATCAGAATGGCTATTAAAAAGACAGAGAACTACAAGTGTTGGAGAGGATGTGGAGAGATAGGAACACTTCTTCACTGTTGGTGGGAATGCAGGATGGTACAACCACTATAGAGGACTGTTTGGCAGTTCCTAAAGAAATTGAATATAGATTTGCAACATGACCCAGCAATATCACTACTGGGTATATACCCAGAAGAACTGAGAGCAGTGACACCAACAGACATCTGCACACCGATGTTCATAGCCACATTATTCACCATTGCCAAAAGTTGGAAACAACCCAGGTGTCCATTAACAGACGAATGGATAAACAAACTGTGGTCTATTCACACGATGGAATATTATGCAGCTGTAGGAAGAAATGAAATCATAAAGCATATGGTAACATGGATGAACCTGGAGGACATTATGTTGAGTGAAGCAAGCCAGACACAAAAGGACAAATACTGTATGAATGCGTTACTATGAACCAAATATATTGTGTAATATATTGTTTGATTCAAAAAAAAATTTATATGTATCTATTACATTTAATTGAGAAATGTATATATTTATTCATCTGTGTTTACTTTTTAGTTTTTAATTGTTTATATTTTCAATTATTAAATGTACAAAATAAAGTTAAAAATATGTTAAAAAAAAAAATCCTTTCCACATTGAATTACTATAGCACCTGTTTCAAGAATCATTTGCCTATATATGTGTGAGTCTATTTCTTAACTTAACTTAATAGTATTCTGTTGTACACATATGGTGTTTCTAGCAATGGAAGAAATTATAACAGTGAGGTGGAGCCAGTGGCCACTGGACCCTTTCGGGGCAGGGAGAGGAAGTGCATTTGAAATACAGGGGCTTTTTTGGAACTTGGGGGTTGTCCTGAGTGCCGTTGTGGTGACGGATGTAGGCCATTTTAAATCAGCACACACCATTCAGAACTGTGTGGGAGAAAGTGTGGTCAACAATGTGAACTTAGTCTATGCTTGGTGGCAAGGCCCCAGGATGTGTATATCCTTTAAGGGTGATGAGCCACACTGATGAACGATGTTTTTGTGGGATGTTGTGGGAGGTGTGGGAGGTGGGGAACATGGGAATCCCTGTAATTTCTGTGTAATGTTTAGGTAATCTAAGCACCTTTTAAAACATATAAATATATAAAATAAATTTTTAAAAAATTTTAAAAAAAAGGTTACATTACAAATAAAAATGTAAGAAAACTATTAATATTTGTGGCAATTTTAAATAATGAATAAAATTCTTGCTCTTTAAGACAGAAAAAAGGTTCTGATCCCAATTATGCCAATTGACCTACTTTAGATATGGCAGGTAACTTCTCTAAGTCTCATATTTCTGAGTTCTTGACTAGATGATTCCATAAAATTCTGTTATTTTAATGTCCAGCAACTAGGTAATATATCAGAGGTACATTAATGGTAAGGCACATGTGGAGACTAATAAGCCCTTCAATTTAACCATTATTATTATATGTTCCTAGCAATTAAAATGTATCAAAATATAAAATGTAATATATAAAACTATAAAACAACATTAACAAAAGAAATAAATCTTACTTTTTCAGAGTTAACAAACATCATGTTTATGTCTTAACTGTCCCCAATTAATATAGGAACTATACTTAACTACCAGCAGTAAAGTAAATAAATATTTGGACTGAAAAATTCTCATTTGTTTTTTTTTTAGTTGAAGAAATTCACATTTTGTTTTTCTTTGGATTTCATTGGAGAAAAAATTTTCTGACTACTGAATAAGCATTTATAATATTTTAAGATAACCCAATTGTGTAATGATAGAAATTCACATTAAATAATGAGAAGAAAATTAGCTATTTATGGCCTCTTGAGAATGGGCTATATTATCAACTTTCATATTCTTAAATAACTGCTTTCATGTTTTTAAATCAGATCATAATCTCTGGGCTTAACATTAAACTAATTTTAAAAATAATAACCAGTATTAATGGACTTTCTTCATATTGCATGAAAAGCTCTTTAAAGAATTTCCAACATCCTCATTATGCATGACCTCCCCTGTCCGAATCCATGCTGAGCATCCTTAATCAAATTTTGCTACTCCAGGTGCTCCATTTTTCAATCTTTTAAAAATGTTTTCTAAATTATTTTACCCAAACTATTGAAAATATGTCTGCTATAATATCTATTGCGTTGTGAAGGACTATTCCATAATCATACTATTATGTTGTATTTTTTCGACTGAACTGAGCCTTTCCTAAACTTGAAAATTTTCTTAAAGTTTTTTGTTCTTAACCTTACTGAATTACTTTTCAAATTGGCAAGTGGTAAACATCATAGAAATGTGGATTTTTCCTCTGGTTTAAAAGCACCTGATAAAGTACATTATTTATTATACCTGGAGAGTCATGTATGGATAATTCTCTCAATAGTTACCTGGGTTTTTCAGTAATAACAGGGAAAAGTAATTATAATGAAATATATATATATACAAATATTAAGGGAATATTTATTTTTTCTAAGCCAGGTTTGCTACACAAAGACTACTCCCTTCATGCTAACTTGTGTAAATTGTCCTTTTCCTGATTTATGAATTTCCCGCACTAATTCTAGTCTAGCAGCTAGCATTCTAATTTCTCATACTTTCTTTCTCCTACCCACAATTAATTTTCTTTCTCATAACTACATGAGATGTAAAGAAGAACAAAATATAAAGAAGTCTGTGAACATGACCATCAGTGAAGTTTTAGAACACCCAAACAAGAGTTCTCAAATTTTAGTGAGGCTAGGAATCATCAGGGGACATTTGTTGTAATGCAGATTCCCAAGCCCACATACTTAAGATTCTTAATTCAGTAAGATGGAGTGGGGGCCAGGAGTCTGAACTTTTAACACATATACCAGATGATTCTGAAGTAGGTGAACTGTGGACTATACTTAGAGAAACACTGCAGGCCATTTGCCTGGAATAAGTTATGAAGCTCCAAGTGACTTAAAGGAACTACTCTCTTCTCATTTAAGCAGTCTAAACTATATTTTCTAAAGTAGAGTGCATAAACTCCAAAGACTGGGCAAAACAATCCATTGGGGTGGGAAGAAGATATTAGAATTATTTATTTTTAATCTAAAAAAACTACTTTTTAATATTAAATAAAACATTTACACAGCATTGTTTAAATAAGAAAGAAAGAAAGAAAGAAAGAAAGAAAGAAAGAAAGAAAGAAAGAAAGAAAGAAAGAAAGAAAGAAAGAAAGAAAGAAAGAAAGAAAGAAAGAAAGAGAACCAAAAAGAAGACAATATAACAAAAATTCTGGAAGCAAGAGGGCAGATAATTAAGTGGTAAATGATCTAGTAGACCAGAAAAATTGAAATTTAAACTAGTAAAAGTAAACATGATTTGTATTGCAGAATCCCAGAAAGACTCAGAAATCTGAGCCATCAGGTGCCTCTAAAAGTAGGGATGAAAACAGGTTGACTATTTCTATACAAAGCAGTTAAATCCACAGAACCTCTCCCCTACACCAAGCATCTAGACATTTACACCTGTCATAAGGGGAGAATACAGGAAATTTGTTTTCTAGATAGGCTAAACCAGAGAAATTCTAGAACAAGAGGCACCAAAGACCTGAGAGTGAGGGTAGTTTACTTTTCAGTGGAGAATCTTTTCAGAAGGGGATTTAATGAAGGTCTACAACCCCGAGCCTCCTTCTTCATTTGGCTACTAGAATGCTCAGATTGGCAAATTCTATCTGGCGAAATTGATCCAGTTCTAGAGAAAAGACCCACACCCACACACAAAGAACACTCACCAACAAAAGCCATTCCTCAATAAGGCTCACCTGTACTTAAAAAGCTTTCAATCAGCTTTTAGTCCTTTACTTTATATGTTGATGAAGGACTAAATGCATATTTAAGAAAAGTCTATAAGAAAGACAAATTAAAAACAAGTACTTAGAGGAAAGAGAGAAAGTGCAGGGAGCAGAAGTGAAAAATTCATTAGGTTGGAAAGTAATGATAAGGATAAATCCCATATAATAAAATTAGAAGTTCAGTTCAGGAGATTCAACTAAATAATAGTTTCATAACATCAGAACAAAGAAAGTAGAAGAAAAGATATTGTCAAAGAAAAAATTCAAGAAAACTTTCCAAAAGTGTAGGATGAGACTTTTCAGACTGTGAAGACATCCTGAGTGTCTAGCACATCTTGTAAAATATTTGGAACACTGAGAACAAAGAGTAGAAAACATGCTAAATGTTTTCAGAGGGGAAAAGTTAAAATTAAAAAGATACAAAGGATAAGGGATTTGGATAGGGTCAAATTTCTCAACAGAAACACTGGAAACAAGAGGCAATGGAGCAACAATTTTAAAATCCAAAGGGAAAAATGATTTTCCAAGATCTCAAAAAATTACTTTGCCTGTTTGCTTCCTTGGGGAGCCATGGAATATGTGTGTAAGAGAGTAAATGGAGAAAGAGGAAGACTAGGGAACTAGGAAAGAGAGCTCCAAGAAAGAAGAAAGAGTAAGATTATCCCCAGATTGTTGGTGAAGGGAGATCCCACGATTTAGAGCAATCAATTCAAACTGGAGCAAGAGGCCAAGGCATCTTTTTCATTGTTTCCTTCATTTCATTATCTTTTTCATCCTTTTCTCCACCACCATAATTTCATGTCTATTAATGACAGTATATAGAAAACCAGGTAAAAAGAAGCAGATGTGGCTCAAGTGATTGGGCTCCCGATTACCATATAGGAGGTCCAGGGTTCAATTCCCGGGGCCTCCTGGTGAGGGCAGGCTGACCCACACGGCGAGCTGGCCAGCTCATGAGTGCTGGCCCATGCAGGAGTGCTGGTCCATGCAGGAATGCTGGCCCGAGCAGAGTGCTGGCCCGCGCAGACAGCTGGCGCAGCAAGATGGTGCAACGAAGGGAGACACAGAGGAGAGACAGTAGGAGACGCAGTGGACGGGGGGAGCTGAGATGGCGCAAGGGATTGAGTGCATCTCTCTTTCCGGAAGATCCCAGGATCGGTTCCTGGTGCTGCCCAAAGAGAAGACAAGCAGACACAGAAGAACACACAGCAAATGGACACAGAGAGCAAACAAACACCTAATTCAAGTTTCAAAGGGTCATGCCATAGTTCTGATATTCCTGAGTTTAGTGAAGAAATAAATCACTTTGATCTTCATTTCAAACTTCTTACTTAACCTCCCAAAATAAATAACTGGATTTTCTTTTGATTTCCCATTATGATTATGATTATTTGATGCATTCCCACAGATAATATATTTCCAAGGATTATTTTATTTTATTTTTGTTAAAATGTTAAAAATCTGTGGTATGACAACTATTTAAGGGGAAGATTTCTTTCTACTTCAAAGTGTTATACTTTGATACTTTAGACACTAAAGCAGAGCTAGTAGTTTTTTTCTCCTTTCATATTGGTTTATTTTAACTGATTGAGGTAAAGTTTGTTGTAAGAATTATGTAACCTAATGTTAACTTTGTGGTCTCACATGTTTAGCTAGCAAGCTGATTCCTTAGTAAATAAAATCTTCTGTCACTAAAGTGTGTGTTCTGAGGTATATAACTTGATGTTTAAAAGAGAAATCATTAACGACTTAAATTTCATCCAAGAGGATCATAATATTTCTCTCCTTAAGTCACTGTGAAAACCTTCATCATAGAAGAGTTCTTTATGTTCTACTTCAGTTTTACATTATTTAGTAATAATCTAAAAATAGCTGAGTCCCTAACATTTCTAATATTCTATCATAAAAGAGAAAATCATTTGTGTGCCTCCTATGTACAATGCTACCCCTCTATTCCTATCACTGATTTGGTATTTAATATACAAATTGGGCATTATCCAATGATTATCAATAAATCTTTCAAATTTTAAATTTTATTTACAAAATAACTAGCTCGCCTTATTTTTCCTTTTAAAACGTTTTTTATCAACAACCAAAAACCAGCATTTGGGTACCTCCTCCCTTTTACCTCATTTTTTAAAAAGTAATATTTAGACAAAAATTTACAAATATATTTATTACTGGATCATATCCTATCATGAGTTTTAATAATTGTCAAAATCTTTAAATTCTACAAATTTTAAGTAGAAAAAAAAAAAAAGCTAAACACTTCTTTGAACTGCCAGTTAAATGCATTGTTTTCTAGTGTCAAAAAACAAAATAGCAGTGACATTTTTATTTATACTCAACCTTTCATCTAAGAATATGTAATCTGTAAAAGTGACTGTTAACCTGAAATTTACCACTAAGGCATAGAATTACAGAGATTGAATTGAAGTGAACTCAAGAGGTTATCTAATCTAGCTTCTGTCCCCAAGAATGACTGCATTTTAACAACCAAGAGATATGACCACCTATTCTATGTTTTAAAATCTCCAGGGAAGACGTTATAATTCGCCCTAGCAATTTACTCTGGTGTGCAATATCCCTTGTTTTACTCATAATCCAAATCTGCAGAAAAAAAGGGGAAAAAAAACAAGTTTCCTAGCTCATGCATAAATGCTCTTACATGGTTGTGGTTATAAAACCACCACAAAAATAATTAAGTAGATAGATATTTTGACTAAAAAGTTTCCAATATCTAGTCAACTATTCACTTGTTTCAAACAATATTCAATTTGAAAATAATTTAACATAAAATAATTTACACATATTTTGATTTCATTAGTAAGAAAAATAATTTTTAACTATAGATGTGTATTTATCAGTCCTAAATATAGCAAACAATTTTTGGGAACTTTCTGGGTGCTGTGTATTGTACTCCATGCATTATATCATATTTAATCTTCACGGCATCTCTTTGAGGTAGGCACTATTGTTAACCCCATTTTGTAGATGAACAAATTAAGGCTCAAAGACGCCAAATTGTCCACAATCTCACAGCTAGTGAATGGTGGTGCCCAGATTCAACCCTAGAGAGTTTGATTACGTTTTGCTGCCTCTCTAAATACATCTTTAATAAATTTAATAATAATAATAATTATTATTATTATTATTAGTCTTTAAGATTGTTTCAAAAATCTATATCTATTTTTTAAAAAGTGGGTTTTTTCCCAACTCATTAGTTCCTCCATATTTTTTAAATATCAAAGATGATCTGGGAAGTACAAATACCTTCTAAAGAACATGCATTTAGATAACAAGTAGCACTTTAATCTTTTTTAAAGTTTGAATGATTGCTACATGATTTTTCTTAGATCCATCCATATTTATTTTTTTTAATTTATATGGATACTTTTAAATACTTTTAATTATTTTGGACTGTGCTCATTCTTTCAAGGGTCAAGTGTTGTTTCTAGGTCTTCTTATTTTGTATTCGAAACAGAAATGGGCAGATTTGATATTTGAAGCTAAGTTAGATTGGTTTCAATTTAAGTATTCTATAAAATATTCTAACAAACTAGAATGCCATCCCTCTCCTGCTGTGTAGCCATATCTTTTAACTAAGTAAATGGCCAACTCTCAGCTGATAATTTCCAGAAATAACATAGCTTTGCTAAGGTAATTTTATGTTCTTAGTATAATAAAGACACTTCTGAACAGCTGCGCTTTTGAGTTCTATATAATGCCTTCTTAATATTTCAGTTTATTAATTGATATTGATATTTAGAAGGAAAAAAACCAACATATTTTTAAATCCACTGGTTTAAAAAATGCCATTAATACTTTGAAATTTAATTCATACCATAACATTTAATACAAGATTACCTTTTTCATTGTTTCCTTTCCCACTGTAATTTCATGCCCATCCTGCCCCATGCCATTCTTTAAAAACAGAATTCGGACTGAGGTCTTCTCAGTAAGTTTCTTCACTCGGATGGAAAGAACAGGCTTGGTTTTCTGTCTTTTGACATCAGTAGGAAGCATCAGTCCATTCATTGTCCAAGTTACTTTCTTCATTAACAACAGATGGTCTAGAAGATAATTTTTTAAAAAGTCATATCAATATTTGGCTTCAAAATAAAAAATGGACACATCATGCTTCCCCTCCCCTTATTACCTATATCATATACACTGGCCAGTCTCCATTTAGATGCTGGTTTTCTGAAATGCTACCACCAGCTTCCCACTAACCGTGACATAAGCTGTAGCAAGCTGTCTGCTCTGATAGCCTGCATAAATCATCATTTCTGAAGGGAACAGATGTTCAGAGTATGAAAGAGTAATACCACAATTTAGTCCTAATTAAAATTCACCTTAGCATGTCTCTATCACTGATCAGGTGCACCCAGCTTCTCACACATCAAAAGCGTCCAGTGTCCATTGCTTACCATAAAACAACACGATTCCTGAACTGATGTTTCTTTAAGGCTGGGAAAAGACTGTTTTCTCTTTAATATGGTTTCTTATACACGTGGCTTTAAAGATGATGACCTCTAAATAGTAACCTTATACTATAATTCCTCTCCTGTGACTAGGTGTGAAGGTGCCTTCTAGGACATCTTTGATGAGACATTCAAACTACTTCACTAAAAATGAGAAACAGTTTTCATTAGTAGTTTACTTTGACCCATACATTTTCAAAGATGTGTGCAGGAATTTAAGTTTCAAAACTCCCACTAATATTAATGGGAGTGCAACTAAATTACTATGTATGACTTTGAAAATATAAGGGTAAGATCAGGAGCATAGTATATTGCATACTAAGTTGCTGTCAGCATTTCTCTCTTTTCAAGAGGTTTCATTTCATAAATAAATTATTTGCACCTGAGCTATTTATTTTGTGCATTCAGTTTATTTTAGATAATATATTCTTTTTACATGCTTTACAAAAATATAATGCTCCACCCTTATCTGCTCTGTTTTTGTCCTAATGAGAGAAACATAATTTTATTTACATATAACTGAAAATAGCATATGTTAGACCAAATTTCCAAATAACTCTTCTGTGTTAGCACTTATCTTGAAAGAAGCATGGTCTCTTTGACCTAGAAATAATATTTTACATAAAACCTGCTTGTATTGATATGAAACACAATCCAGTGGTTGTAAATAATCTTCAAATTCCAGAACAGTTACGTTAAATGTTCAGAAAAGCTCTCCCTCCCTCCCTCCCTTTCTTTCTCTCTCCCTGTCTCTCTCTTGGTCTCTCTGTCTCTCTCTCTCTCTCTCTTTCATATATACACACACATATAAACAGTGGGCAGAAAAATGAGCAAAACTTGCAGAGTCAATTGAAAACAAGAAGATTACAAGATTATACATGTGATTAAGCCTTCAAAAAGAGAAAAATATTTTAATAGAAATGTTACTGTATTTTGTCATTTTGTAATATTGAATTGATAGGATTTAGATTCAGAAAAATGTACTGAGTTAATGAATGCTGGTAGTTTGATGGGAGTTTACTCAAAATCTGGAAGCCCCCCAGATGATTTGCATAGTAGAAAGAATATAAGCTCTACCTTCAAACATATCTAGGTTTGAATCTCAGCTCTGCTATTTAGTTACCCTGGATGATTTATACCTCCCTAAATCACAGCATAACTCCACCACCTTGTAAGGATTAAATATTGTCTGCTATGTAAACATACCTAATACATTGAAGTCACTCCATAAATGTTAGCTTCTTCCTTTATTTACCTGAAATTCTATGTTTATCTCAGAGCTCTAGAGTATAAAAATTGTTGCATCCAACTAGGAAAACAGAATCCACTCTAAGTATCTGAACAGAGGAGATTTACTGCAGGGAACTGGTATGCAAGGGATGGAAAAGGCTGAGAAGCAACCCAAAGACAGAGAAGCTACCCAAAAATTAGTAATAGAAGGAAACCACTCCACCAAGGCCAGACAGAGAAGGTGTTACAGGTACCTGGACTCTTAAGAGTAAAGGGTTTTCCTCTTCAATTGCCTCAACCAGGTCCAGGACTAGGGTGAGACAAGTCAGGCCCTAAGGTACAAAATTGAAGGAAGCACTTTCAGGGTTATGCAAGGGCACAAACCTCAGAGTGGGTGCCACCTTAAATTTTGTCCCTGAGGTACTCACTTACCTCACTGATGCCCCAGCCCTAGCTTTGACTATGTCTTCTATATGCATACGCCTTAATTTCCACTTAAAATTAGTGCTTACCATTAGCCAGACACTGTTTTCTGTGATTTATAGGTATTAACTCATTTAATCCTCGCAACAACTCTATAAGGTATGCAATATTATTATCCTCATTTACAAGTGAGGAAACTGAGGCACATATTAAGTAACTTGCCCAAGATCTCGCAGCTGGTAAGTGGTGATGCTGGACTATGACTTTTGTTCTAGAAACTGGGCTCCTAATCACTATTCTGCCTCTAACATATATTTTCTGCCATTATCTCAAATTCAGTATGTCTAAAAGAAAATTTCATATTTTTTGTATAAATTAATTCAAACTTCACGTTTCTTATTTCTATCAGTTTTCACTTCTTTCCCAGTTATCCATTATCTCTGGGAGATGGTTAACCCTTACCTTTTACTCTTTTCTCTCCAACCAATTGTTTATTCATTCAATGATATTTATTGGGTGTTTACTTTTCTAGCACCAGGGTGCAGCTGTGACTAAAACAGAACAGCTCATAGCCTCTTGGGGAGAGACAGGCAGTGAAGGGCCTCTCTAAAGAAGTAACATCTGAGTAGAAAGACCTGCATGATGAGTAGTTAGCCATGAAAATCTGGGGGAAGAGCATTCCAAGAAGAGTGAAAACCAAGCACAAGGGCTCTGAGGAAAGAATGAGCTTTGTATGTTTAAGAAAGAAAAATAAAGTAAGTTTGAATAGATTGAAAGATAAAGCCGAAAGGGAGGGAAGGGGCCAGAGAGTATAGGACAGGATAAAGGGTTTGGGTTTTATTCTAGAGGTGACAGGAAGCTATTGGAAGTCCCTCAGCAGGGTACTGTATGAAGAACAGATGACAGCAGAATATAGTAGACCAGATTGGTGCTCCTTTACCAGGCTAGTGTATTCCAACTCCAGCTGCTGTGAGTCTTGGTTGCTAACATTTCATAGTTGCACCCTTCTCCTGAGAATTGCCCCTGCTAAAGGGAGCCCACCACCAGCAAGAAATGTCAGCAAGGTTATGATCTCCTCTCCTACCTGGGGGAGAGCCCAAAGCCAGTGACTGACTGATTGGAGGACACAGACAGCCAGTCCCCTTGCCTCAGGGAAGGGCAACTCTGCAGTGTCACTCACATTCCAGGCTGGGGCTATACATCAGTGAACCCACGGCTTTGTCAAGCTTCTCACTCTGCTCTATGCTGCTGCTTTCACTTCCTCTCAGGTTTTGCCTGAGACCATTCCTTCAATAAGCCTCTTGCACAAAAATCCCCATCACAGGCTCTGCTGCTTGGGAACCCAATCTGAGACAGAATAAAAGAAAGCGTGTAATAAAGAATTAATCTTGCCCAAAGAAAGCTGAGGTGAATTTCCCTGGTTGACAATACTCTGTGTGTTTTGCTATATAACTTTGCTGCAAGAAGTAGGTGCTGTCTGTACCACTCCAATGGGAGAGGACAACTAAAAGCTTACACCTGGAATTCTTACACCTGACCCTTCCCTATGTGTCTCTTGCTGTTATTGATTTTAATCTCTATGCTTTTGCTATAACAAACCATAACCATGAGTGTAACCATTTTGCTGAGTTTTGTGAGTCCTAGAGAATTCTTGAACCTGAGGGTGATCTTAGGGACCTTCCAAACTTGGAGAAGGGAAACCTAAATCTCAACAATTCTTTCTTCATGATATCTCTTAAAAATCATCATTCCTTTCCATTCCTAACCAGACCCTACTTGTCCATTTCTCTCACAGCTCCTTTTTATCTGCAACAGCTTCCTAATTGCATTTGATTATATTTTATCACATCTGACATTCTGTACTCCAATGGCAGCAGAATTTTCCTACAAGATCAATTTTTCCATTGCCAAAGAGAAAGCTCTTGGAGCTAGCTCTTGAAGTGCTCCACCAGTCAGTCAGTCTGTCAGTCTGTCAGGCAGGCAGTCAACAAATAATATTTGAGCCTGTCCTACATGCCAGACCTTGTTCTAGGAACATGAAAAAGACACAGTTCCCTTAAATTTACACCTAACAGAGGAACTTACTGACTAAAAATGACTGAATTTCCTATGCTTCTTAATACTTTCCCACATTTCACCATATTCCCACCTTGGCACTATCTAAAAAGCAACTGTATTTCTGTGGCAGTTTGAGATTATTTATGAACTCCCCAAAATGAAAAAAAAGGATTATGTTTGTAAACTGGTCTGTTCCCCTGGGTGCAGCTCCTTTGATTGTATTAGATTCGCCTGAGAAGTCTTTGATTAAATTACCTGTTAAGATTAGGGTTTTGATTTGACTACATCAGTAGGGTGTGACTCAGGATTGAGTTCCTGCCCCCTTGGCGGGCTGATGTAAACAGACACACTCTCAAGAAGACCCACAGGAAAAGAGAGAGCTCCATAGATACCAGAAGAGAGAACCTTGTCAGCTTTGATCCTGTGGCCCCGGGAAGAGAGTTGAGCCATTCCCCTGATAGTTTACAGATAACCTGGTGAAGAGACCAGAGCAGCTGAGAAGGTCTAGAGAGAAACAAGTCCTATGCCAGTCTGTAGCTGAGAGAGAGGAAGGCTAAACCCTTGCAGAGACTAGCAACCACCTTGCTTCAACACGTAGCAAATGCCTTTGGTGAGAAAGCAACCTTGAGTTGGACTCTTTAGGGCCTTATAACTGTAAGCTTCTACCCCAAATAAATACGCTTCATAAAAGTCAACAGATTTCTGGTACTTTGCATCAGCACTCCTTTGGCTGACTAACACAATTACTTAATACCTGTATTGGTCATTATGTCTTTATTAAAATCACTGTGACTCCATTTATAGATTTCTGTGTCTCTGGCCAAGCAGAATGTCTGATACAATAGAGAAGGGTTTCTTAACCTCTGTAATTATTGACATTTGGGGCCAGATTATTCTTCGTTGTGGGGACTGTCCTGTGCATTGTAGAATATTTAGCACCATCTCTGGCTTCTACATGCCAATAGCACCCTCCAAGTTGGGACAAACAAAAATGTCCCCTGATTTTGCCAAATGTCCTTCTGGGGGCAAAATGTTGAAAATCACTCTAACAAAGGAGTTTGATACAATCCCCTCCTGCAGGCATGCAAGGAACTGTATATAAGCTACCGTCAAGTACCATACTCTTTTCTGACTCCCTCCCTGCCTTTTTCCCTCCCTCTTTGCTGGGCTAACTCCCTTTCTTCTCAAATCAGTGTTACCTCCTCCAGGAATCTTCCTTTGAGTTATCCCTCTTAAGGTGTCACAGCTATACCTTTGTATCCCACATTTTATTGAACTCTGTTTTTGTATGTGTGAACCCATTACATTTTGAGTATTTCTAGGATATGAAATATACTTTCATCTTTGTACTTCAAGTGCCTGATGCATTGTAAAATAAAGTGAGCTTATTGGAAGTTTATAATAAAAGTTGATCATGTTTACAGTGTAAGCATTTGTACCATCCTGTATAGTCAGCATCTAAAATAGTGCTTGCACATATTAGATGCTCAGTAAATATTCACAGATGATTTGCCAAATATATCATATCAGAGCATGGCTATTATTTCATTAGGTAAATATTAACTTGACTTATGTTTTCTCTGTATTTTGAAAAAAGATTACATTTTTTTAAATGCAAATATATTTTATTCATTTTATTTATTTACTTTATCCATTTTAAGTGTCCCCCCCTCCCCCCCCCCGCTATTTGCAGTTTTGTGTCCATTCACTGGGCAATTCTCTGTGTCTGTCTTCACTGGGATCTGATCCTGGGGACCTCCGATGTGGGAAAGAGGCATTCTGCCACCTGCACCACCCTAGTTCCTGGTTTTTTGGTGCGTCTCATCTTGGCTCTCACTTGCATCTCTCTCTCCTGTTACGTCATCATCTTGCTGTGTGGCTCAGCGGAGCCTGGCACGCCCACGTGGGGGGCCCAGCAGCACACACGCCTTCTATAATTTTTTCTTTATTTTACCAGGAGGTCCCGGGGATCAAACCCAGGCCCTTCCATATGGGAGATGGATGCCCAACCATTGTAGCCACATCTGCCCCCAAAAAGATTACATTTTAATACTCATGATTATTTAGCTTTTCTCTTTATTCCATTTACAGAAAAAACAGAATATATATCATGGAAGGCCGTCAGAATAGGAAGAAGCAAAAAAAAAAAAAAAAAAAAAATCAGAGGCCTAATGTATACTATGCACTAGCTTCAAAATTGTAAAGTCTTGGGGTTGAAAGAAACTTTATGAAAATTATTAACTCTAATCATCCATTTAATTCATACAATTATTCATTCCACAAATATGCATTGTGTGCCTACCACATTCTCCCTGCTAGGGACACTGCCCAGAGAAGGCCTCAAAGAGATATTGGTTTGGTTGAGATGAAAAGAAAGAAAACCAACACACTATGGCAGGTGCTAAGTCAGGAGTGCACAGTGTACTGAGGGAGCACCAAGTAGGGGCACCTGACACAGCTTGCAGTGGTCCACAAATGCTTCCCTGAGGAGGGGCATGAGATAGGACTTAAAGGATACATAGAGTAGGTAAAGAAGGGAGAGCATAATCCAGGTGGAGGAAACAGTGGGGGTGAAGCCCCAGAGTCATGCAACAATGTGATATACTAACTGTGAGGAAACTGAAGACAAAGTGGCCAGAGGTAGAGCAAAGAGGTGGGAAGGAGGCAGATCAGGGCCTTGTGCACCATGCAGAGAGGTTCAATATCTCCCAAAGTAGGCCATTCCAAAGTAGGCATTGGAAAGCTGGGACTACTGAAAAAAATCTTCATTTTATTTACACAAAATCCATTTCTCTACAAAACAAAGCTATTAGAGTGAGAAAGAGGCAAGATCTAGGCAATATTTCTCAAAATGTGAGCTATAAGCCACCTATATGAGTACCAACTGGAATGCCTAGCAAAAGGCCAAGAGACTCTATATTTAGCAATATGAGCTGATTTTCATATAATCACAGCTCTAGGGACATATGCTTTCATACCAAGAAATGTGGTTGGAGAGCTGATGACCTGAGTAAGCATTATTATGTCTAGGGGCAAGAAAAAAATAACAGAATCTGGTTCTTTCATACCAGCACAGAGAACACGAGATTTACTCAGCAGACTTGGACTGAATTTTGGCCCTGGTGAGATACAGGATTAATCTCAGGGGCTGGGGGTAGGTAGGGTGAGGCACGGTAGGAGGACTATAGGGTATGTGGGGCAAGGAGACAGGCCAAATGTTAAAACAAGAAACAGTGTCATCTAAATCCCCTTTTGAACTCTTAGGAACACATACTTGCCAATTGCTAAAAAATGCTTCCTACATTTCTGCTTCATTTCATTAACCTTCTCACCTCAAAACCTTGGTATTCTTCCCAGGGCTGAGGCTATCTGGTAGCTTTGTAAGAATTAGAAAATACAGCCCCATGTTGGATGTTGGAGTTAGACAAGGGTAGCTCTGGCTCCACAGGGCCCACAGCAGTACACAAAGGTAAGTGACCCTAAACCTTCCCAAAGGGCACACCATCACCTCTGTCTAACTTCTTTATTTCCAATCATTGTTAATAAACACATACTCTATGCAAGATACTAAGGAATACAAAGAGAACTATTAATGAACAAGAGAGCCTCACCCCCTCCAAAAAAATGGTAAATGGAGTTGGGACAAGAAAATAGGCAAGAAAGCACATAACAGACAGAGGCAACGGGGGAAGGGTGAAAGGCTGAAAACCTCAGATCCCAGGCCTCTCTAGGCCACTCAGAGAATCATTTATCCCAGCACTCCACTTCTGACCATTGTCTGGTCTCAGACAAACATTAGCATAACCATTAGCCTCTCAGCAATGTAATTACTCTGAGACTGGCTTACTTAGGCCCCCTGCCAAAGGGGAACATTCACAAATCTACATATAAATTTGAGTAGGGGTTTTTTTTTTTAAGCATATTTCTCCTAAATATCCAGTCACTATTTGCAGCCAAGCAGGCTGCTCTAATGAGGTCTTCCCCCCACCCCATCCTAGAGAGATAGATGAGTCACTATGGTACCTATTTCATCTCGTCTGTCTTTCATCCATTGGACAATATTTATTGAGCATGCATTAACTGCCAAGTCCTTCGCCAGCAAATGATGGTGAACAAGGCAGGCATGGTTTCTGGCCTAAGAGAACTTGGTCTAGAAGGGAAGACAGACATTTCATCAGTGTCTTAGTTTTCCAGGGTGCTATGCAAATACCACATAACACCAGTTTATACGATGGGAATTTACTAGCCTATGGTTTTAAGGTTAGGAGAAATCCAAATTTGAGGTGTCAGCAAGGTGATAGTTTCTCCCTATATGCTGTAACATTCTGGTGCTGACTGCCAGCAATCCTTTGGGTCCCTTTGAGGCAGGCTAGTTTAGGAAATAACAAGATGAATCTGGGACCTGGCAGAAAACCACAGCTGTAAAACACGTGGCCCTGGGAACCATCCCTGAGGGAAAGACCCCACAAGATGGCTGCTGGAAGAACCTCATGAGAATTCCCCATTTGGAAAGGGATTTTGTCTCCGATCAAGGAAAAACCCTGGATATTCTCAAGGGATCTTGCCATTGGGCCCCCCAAGGGGAATTGACAAGTGGGGTAACCAATCAAAACAGCAAAAAGCTGGGACTCCTCCCCCAAACTTTAACAAGGGTAAATAATCATTTAAAAAGCAAGCACAGAGACTAAATTGCCGTTTTTGCCCTTTCTCACTCTGCCTGGACCAGCACGCAAGTATACCTGGGAATTTGTAACCTGTAGTGGGAATTTGTAATATGTAATAGGGACTTGGATTTATAATCTGTAAATCAGTCCTTTTTAGCTCTTTTTCTCTCTCTGCCTGGACCAACCCACAAGTATCCCCACGACCCATAATCTGTTATTTCTTCCCATTTCTCTTCTCTCATTTTCTTAATGAACTACTGGCCTAACTAAACTGGCATGTACTTAAATTCTTTTTTGTAACATAGGCAAGAACCTAGAGAAAATCCAACAACACCTTAGCTTGTATCTCTGCTTCCTGTTATCACATGGCAATGTCCTCTCCTTCTCTTCCGGGTTCCATTAACTTCCAGGTGCCGGCTCTGTTCACTTCTGGGTTCTGCTCATCCATGTGGCATTCTCTGCCTTTGCCAGAATTTCCTTTGTTTATAAAGGACTCCAGTCATCCAGATTAAGACCTAAACTCATTCAGATGGGCCACACCTTAACTAAAAATAACATCTTCAAGTGATCCTATTTACAATGAGTTCACACCTACAGAAATGTGGATTAATGATAAACAAAAACAAGTTCTTTTCTCCAGATGGGCCTTTAAAGCTAATTTCTGAGACACTGGGGTTTCAAAGAGAGAAAAAGTTTATTTGTTGGTGCAAACAAAGGAGGCCAGTTGCCTTAGCCCAAAAGCTGCCTCTTAGATCTGTCAAAATTCTAATATTTTATAACATCAGGGTGCTAATAAATAATTGGGGTGGAGCTGGACACAGGTTCTTTCATTAATAATATTAAGGGGCTGAACAGGATGGGGGTGGGCACAAAACCAGGGTGAGTCACAAAGTTACAATCATCAGAGATAAAGGTTCTGGGATAGGAAAGTACAGAGTAGAGGTTAGTCACAAGGTTTTCCACATGGATATTAAACAGGAGGACAGAGTGGTTACCATCATAATAGTAAACATACACAAGGGTGAGCCTAAGTCAAGAGTGACCATAAACAGGGGTGAGACCTGTTTAGAATGGCCATCACAATAGAAGATCTAAGTTAAATCCAGCCAGTTTCAGCAATTTCAGATATTAATCTTTTGCTATTTTTATAATATAAAGGCATCTATATAATGATTTTGCAATCATAATCATTTAATTCTAACCCTCGGTTACACTAAGATTAGGAACAAGTCTAAATTGGTGTACATAGTCCAATCTATCATAATCAGTAATTATAAATCTGATGAGTATTACAAAAAGGGACATCCAGAATGTAAGGAAGAGTATATTTACTAGTAGGAGCTTTCTCAAAGAATGGGACCAAATACAATGTCTTCCCACGTATGAATCTCAACAGCAGGAGTCTTGGAGTTCCTCCTTTTGAGTATTCTTGAAACTTGATTTTGTCAACTGTGCTGTCAGCAGTCTTACACACCCAACTGCTAAACAAGGGGCTCCAGCCTCACCTTGTCATCATCTAAATTTTCTAACCACACTTGGTGGGTTTCAAAGCAATCATGACAAGACCCTTCCCAAGTATTATGGGTTCAATTGTGCCCCCTCCTCCCAAAAAGATTTGTTCAGTTCTACCCCCAGTCCCATGAATGTTACCCTATGTGGAAATAGGATCTTTGAAGATGTGGTTAGTTAAAATGAAGCCAAACAGGATTAGGGTGGGCTCTAATCCAGTTGACTCAGGTCCTTATAAGAAGGGGAGAATTGGACACAGACAAACAAAGGGAAGAGGTACATGTGAAGACAGAGGCAGATGTATCTAGAACCCAAGGAATACCAAGGCTAGTCAGCAAACACCAGAAGATAGAAAGGCCAGAAAGGATTCTCCTCTGGAGGCTTTGGAGGGAGCATGGCCATGCTGATATACCTTTATTTCAGACATCTGGCCTCCAGACGTGTGAGACAATCAATTTCTGTAGTTTTAAGCCATCCAGTTTGTGGTACTTTGTTACAGTCAGCTCTAGCAAACTAAGACACTAGTTTTCCCTCTCTTCAGAAAATTCTCCCTAGTAGGTTAAGATTTCACCGGCATGATAGGTTCACTCCAGTGAGTAAAGGCTTAGCATTCCCTTGGGAAATACTTCCCTAAGGGTTATATATATCCTTGCTGCTCAGGGATTGCCAAGTTCTCTTGACTGGCTTACTCTCCTGGAGCATTTGAAAAACATGTATCAACCATAGGTTATATTTTATTTTGAAGACTTTGCATCCTATTTTATTTTCTTAGTTTTGTTTTTAACCAAATCATGAAAAAGATAAAGTACTTTCTAGCCTCTCTGTGTCAGAAGGTCTATCTACAATATCCTTCCATTTCTCAGTCTACTTCAAAAGAACCATTGCTTATCATAAAATTAAATAAATCCAGGCCTTCACATTATAATTTTCCATTTTGCATGATACCAGGGAAAAAGAATACTGCCTTCTTCTGCCACACACACACAAAAAAAGGAGCTAATTTGCAACTACAAATCCATGAACTTATTAAAAATCTTATTTTTTAAAATGTATTCTCTTGAGCAATAAACTTGAAAACACATTAATGCCCTGACTGTCAAGGAGATACAGATA
The DNA here is from genome assembly GCA_026826555.1 of Tolypeutes matacus. Lineage (NCBI taxonomy): Eukaryota > Metazoa > Chordata > Mammalia > Cingulata > Chlamyphoridae > Tolypeutes > Tolypeutes matacus. Next base: position 17,453,720 of record JAKSZT010007815.1, on the reverse strand, counting down.
ATGAAATTAAATATGAACAGCACATCATTTCATAGGCACAAGATGAGTTTATAAAATATAAATGCTCTGACAGTAAGAAAACAAACTGCTATATTCAATTATGTCATCTGCCCCAAATACAATTGATTCTATGTTTGGTAAACAGATTAAATCCAGGTCACATTCCTGTGTTCAACTGAGCTTCCAGTCACTCCCTTTTCTCTAAATTCTTGCCTTCTTTGTTTCTGCAAGTTCTAAAGTGTCATCATTTATTGCCATGGGCATGATGGCTACACTTAACTAATAACGACAGTGGTTGTCATTAGATTTTAACTCAGTAACACTAGTCTGACATATCATTTGAAGTATGACTTCAATTTAAATTTGACTAATAATCGCTTCTTGGCCTTTTGGCTAAGATCAAGTGTAGTAAATTTGACTAATATTACAAACATCCCATCCATTGTGCCAATCAAAATGTTATCACCCTTTCCCTGAACTTTTCAATGAACTTTCTTTATATAAATTATGGCAGCTTAAAGTTAAGGCTAGCCCTGGGTCATGAAGAACATATTTTAAAATACAACTCTTGGAATAGAGCAGAGTAAGGCTGTTCAGGGTTCCTTTTATAAGGCCTACATATTGACCTACACCCCAGGGGGTAAAAATCCTCCAGGCAAAATATAACAGAGTGAGAGTTCAAGTCTCTAATTCACATTCCTATATTATACTGTATACACAACTGCTTGGAAGGGATTTTAATTGGTTATGGTCATAAATATCTCAAAACCACAGACTTAGCAAATACCTCTGGTAGTAAAATCAGATATTTGTATGAAAATTGGTGAAGAAATAGCTAGAAAGATATGGAGAGAAGGAAGGAAGATAGATAAAAATCAGGTAGAAAATTCATCTGGAAGGGTAAGTGTACCCGAATAGCCAAAAGCATTCTAAAAAAGAAGTGTGACGTGGGAGGAATTTCACTGCCTGGTCTTGAAACATATTACAAAGCTACAATGGTCACAACAGCATGGTATTGGCATAAAGATAGACACATTGATCAGTGGAATAGAATTAAGAACCCAGAAATAAACCCTCACCTATACAGTCAACTGGTTTTTGACAAACCTATCAAGCCCACGCTAATGGGAAAAAACTGTCTCTTCAACAAATGGTGTTGGGAGAACTGGATATCTATAACCAAAAGAATGAAAGAGGACCCCTATCTCACCCCTTATACAAGAATCAAGTCAAAATGGATCAAAGATCTAAATATAAAAGCCAGGACCTTAAAACTAAGAGAAGAAAATGTAGAGAAACATCTTCAAGATCTTGTAGTAGGTGGTGGTTCCTTGGACCTTACACCCAAATCACGTGCAACAAAAGAAAAAATAGATAAATGGGACTGCCTCAAAATTAAAAACTTTTGCACCTCACAGGACTTTGTCAGAAGGGTGAAAAGGCAGCCAACTCAATAGAAAAAAATATTTGGAAATCACATATCTGATAAGGGTTTAATATCCAGGATATATAAAGAAATGTTACAACTCAACAATAAAAAGACAAACAACCCAATTAAAAAATGGGTACAAGACTTGAATAGACATTTCTCCAAAGAAGAAATACAAATGGCAAAAAAAACATGTGAAAAAATGCTCAACATCACTCATGATTAGGGAAATGCAAATCAAAACTACAATGAGGTATCATTTCACACCTATCAGAATGGCCACTATTAAAAAGACAGAGAACTACAAGTGTTGGAGAGGATGTGGAGAGATAGGAACACTTCTTCACCATTGGTGGGAATATAGAATGGTACAGCCACTATGGAGGACGGTTTGGCAGTTCCTAAAGAAGTTGAATATAGACTTGCCACGTGACCCAGCAATACCACTGCTGGGTATATACCCAGAAGAACTGAGAACAGTGATACGAACAGACATCTGCACACTGATGTTCACAGCCACATTATTCACCATTGCCAAAAGTTGCAAACAACCCAGGTGTCCATCAACAGACTAATGGATAAACAAACTGTGGTCTATTCACACGATGGAATATTATGCAGCTGTAAGAAGAAATGAAGTCATAAAGCATATGACAACATGGATGAACCTGGAGGACATTATGCTGAGTGAAGCAAGCCAGATACAAAAGGACAAATACTGTATGAATGCATTACTGTGAACCAAATATATTGTGTAACATATTGTTTGATTTATTTATTTTATTTTTTATTTTATTTATTTATTTATTTTTTTTAAGATTTTATTTATTTATCCCCCCCTTGCTGCTTGTGCTCGCTGGGTCAGCTAACCACGCCATGCGGGCGGGCTTGCCTTCACCAGGAAGCCCCGGGAACCGAACCTGGGGCCTCCCATATGGTAAACGGGAGCCCTACTGATTGAGCCACAGCCGCTTCCATATTGTTTGATTTAAAAAAAAATTTTATATGTATACATTACATTTGAGAAATGTAAAAAAAAGAAAAGAAAAAAAAGCTGGTAGAAAGATGACATTTGAAGCACCTATTATGTGTCAAGCTTTTATACACATCATCTTTATTCTTCATAATACCCATGTGTGAGGTGAATACCATTAGGCTCAATTTACAGATGAGGAAACCGAGGCTTAGAGAGGTTAGGTGACCTGCCCCAGGCTCACACCAGAGTTTGCTTCCCTGGCAGTGATGACAAAAAGTAGAAACAAATGTTTTTCTTGCTGCTCTGCACTCAGCTAGCTCTTCTGGGAAGGTAGGAGTAGGCGCAAAGATCTGAGGAACAGCCTTGGAATCTTAATAGCATTTGGAAGCTTAGTTATGGTAATGAAATGCTACAGTTAGTTTTCTATTTTGACTAGGGTTAACAGACATCTAATTTTCAAGTGATTGAGTTTTATTAGAAAAACGAGATAATGTATAATAATCCTTTAAGGTATTGTTAGCTCTATTTTATAGATAAGGACATGAAAGTGCAGACCAATTTGCCCCATGTCATACGACAGGGACCAGGAACTTGCAAGATCTCCTGACCCCGGTCTAGTGTTCTTTCCACTAAACAATCATACATTTCCCATGTCTCTCCTAACAGATGTCTGAAAGTTTTAGCAATGGATGGTGTAAAAGACAAAACCCTCTGAAAGAATAAATAAATTCTCAGGTAAAGTAAGAAGGAGGGTAGACATACAACTGCCTAAAAAATTTGATTTGAAGGTTACTGCAAATCCCTGTTTAATTTTTTTTTAACTTTTTATTTTGAAATAGACTTTCAGAAAAGTTGCAAAAATAGTACAGAGAGTTTCCATATACTTTTTACATACCGATATACTTTTTTGTTGTTCCCATATACCCACACTCACATGCAGCTTTCCCTATTATTAGCAATTTGCATTAGTGTGGTACCTTTGTTACAATTGATGAAACAAATTTTTGTAATTATGCTATTAATTGTAGCTCATAATTTACCACAGTTTATTCATAGATGAATCTTTGCACAATTCTGTGTGTGCTTTTCTTTTTCAGATTTTTATTCTGTAACATGTACAACCTAAAATTTCCCATTTTAACCACTTTCAAATATACAGAATAGTGGTGGTAATTACTTTCACAATGCAGTGCTATTATCATCACCGTCCATTACCAAAACTTTTCCATCATCCCAAACAGAATCTATGTATCAATTAAGCATTAACTCTCCATTCCTATACCTACCCTGCCCATGGTAACCTGTATTCTAGTTTCTAACTCTATGAATTTGCATATTCTAATTATTTCATATAAATGAGATCATACAATATTTGTCCTTTTGTGTCTGACTTATTTCACTCAACATGATATCTTTAAGCCTGTTTCATTTTTAAAATCCCCTCTTCCTTTTGTTTGCATGCCATTATTTGTTTCTATTAACTACCTTTTTAATTTCCTTTATAAGACTTATCATTGCCAGGCAAATTACCTTCTTTAGTTGTTTACATGTTTATTGTCTATGTCCCCTTCCATCCCACTAGAACATTAGCTCCATAAGATCTCTATCTTGGGGGGACGGATGTGGCTCAAAGGGTTGGGCATCCGTCTCCCATATGGAGGGACCCGGGTTCAATCCCTGGGACCTCCTGGTAAAAAAATAAATAAATAAAATTTTTTAAAAAAGATCTCTATCTTGTTCACACCATATCCGCCAGGCTTGGAGCAGTGCCTGGTAAAATGCAGGGACTCAATTAAAATTTGTTTAATGAATGAGTGAATGAATGGATGGTCTCTATTTAACTCTTTTTCTTCTGCCTATTTGGACAGGGAACCATAGTTTTTTCTTTCCTCCCTATACACACCCTGAGCTCCAGACAAGGAGATTTTTCTCTCCATCTACCCTCATCCACTAGCATACATATTGAGGTGTTAAGGACAATACATAATCCTTCTTAGTTAACATCCTAGTAAGCATTAATTTTTCAGATTTCTGGCCAGATGTGTTACCATATAAAGTAATTTTGGGCTTTCAGAAAGTTGATATGGTGCATATATCATAATGGTGCATATATCATATATTATGTAATGCCTACTGCAGAATCTTAGGGTAGCACCCCATAGTTAAACAATTAATTAGTCATATTAAATAAGGTTCTGCTACCAAATGAGTTATGAAAAAAACTGGTCTTCTCTAGTTTTGGATTTTGGAGTTGCAGATGAAGGATTATGGATCTATAGTACTAACTCAGGGTTATATATAAAATATTTGATTTGAAGGTTACTGCAAATTCCTGTTTCATTTTTTTAACTTTTACACTTAAAGCACATAGCTAAGTACGTGGCACACAGAAAATATTCAAAGGATCTTTATTAAATAAGATCAGCCTCTCTCTCTCTCTGAAAAAATATATATGTATGTATATATTATGCATATATGTATATCATGAGTATGGCAGTATCTTATGAGTATCCAAGAATTTAGATGTTTCTTGATGATTTGATATTCCAAACCCCTGCCCCAAGATGGCTCCCTCGTCTGTCTGTTCATTGTTTCCACCCATTGTCTACTTGCTGTGTCTGCTCACTGTCTGCCTGTTGTGCCTGCTCATTGTCTCTGCTCATTGTGTCTGCTCATTCCATCCACTTGTCTTCTTTTAGGAGGCACTGGGACCGGAACCCAGGACCTCCCATGTAGGAGGCAGGCACCCAACTGCTTGAGCCACATCCACTCCCTGATTTGATATTTTGATGGTGTAAGGAGACACTGCCAGCCTCATGGATGCTCTATTAGCTAAGGACATTGGTAGAAATTTTTTGGTTCATCTCTTGCAATTTTCTTTAGATCCACACTCTTCACATAGTAAGGATACTCTACACACTTATTTGCAGGAATAGGGAAATGCATGAAATATGTCTATAGTTTTACCACCACTTAAGGAAAAAAATAGAGGAATTCTGTGTTGTCTCAGAATAATGTGCTTTCCCCCTCTATGATGTCATTTTTCTGATTTCAAGTATATGTTGCTAAATGGGAGAGAAGATGGAAAGAAATAATTCCACCTAACACATATACTATTCAAACAATATGATAACAAGGAATTTGGGAAAACTAATCCTAAATTCTTCTGTAGTTACCCAATTTAAGTAATAGTTACCTTGTAGGAGAGCATCACTAAGCCCAGTATTAGCTGTGGTAAGCTAAGAGCAGCCCTATGGAGTTCTGTCATTAGATCTAGCAGCAGGAATAGCAAGGTATGATGTGATGTAGTTAGTGGGTCACTTCTTGACACTTGTGCTTTTAACACAATCACTTAAAAATCAACAAATTTCATAGGCATAATAGAACAGAATATAATGCATGAATCCAGGTTCATTAAATTAATGCATTTTTTGAAAAACAAAATATGACAGAACATTTCATTATTGACGCAGATATGAAAAAAAAAGTGTTATGCTGCTATTTAGAATGTGTCTTACATGTCGTGGAATTGAAATATTTCCAAATCATCAATAATTAAAATGATGAGAATCCATCATTTCACTGACATTTACTTCTACATGAAAAGATGGCCTATTTTAAATGTGCTCACACATATTCTTGTCAATCACAAGCTGTCACAGCAAATTATTTCATTTTGTAGATCACATGGCAGTTAGCAGAAAATCTCTAGGTTTAAATTTAGACCCAGGTATAGTGTCAAGAATTCTCTTCATGGATTTTTCTTTTTTCTGTAACTACATCTTCACAATACAGTATATAAAAGATGTGAAGCCTTATTCAAAATACTTTCATTTCTGGTTAACAAAACTCAGGACTGAAATGAATCACTGTAAATGATAACTCTGAAAGTCAAATAGTAGAATAGGATATAGAGGGAATAATAGTAATATAAAGCTAAAAATTTTAAAACATGTGGGAATAGACTGCCCCTTTTTCCCAAAGCTTTCCTCTACATTGATAATTCTTTGCTCTCTTATCTACTTTTGTACACATCCTTAATTTTAACTGGTTTTCCTATAATAGTATAATGTTACCTTTGTGGGAGGGAAAGGGGAAAGATGAAGTGGGGACCAGATTGGTTTAGTATAATTCCTGAGTTCTGCCACTCTGGAACTTAAGCAGAAATACAAACCTAGCTTTTAAGGTTAAAAAAAATTTTTTTTAACACAAGCAAAGCTCCAAGTTCCCAAGTTGGGAACTTGGAACTAATGGTCCATATAGATTTTTTCCTTCATCTTCTTTAAGACATTTAAGCAATTGGAGGGCAAAAACCGTTTATTTATTTATTTATGTTTACATTACCTACAGCTCTTAGCAGTTATAAAGGAGCCAAGCTCTTATTAAACCCCATGGATCTGGTCTGAAAATTTTCACTATGCCACCATTAAGCAGAAGATTCAGGAAACTGAATAAAACCTAAACCACTTGGCCATGAATCTGAACACTTTTAAATGCCTTTTCAAACAATTCATTGACTATTTCTTCACAATTTCACCTGAATCATTAATAAATGTCAGCATCTTTAAATGCCAGAATTGCAAGGCCTAATAAAACATCTTCAGTCTTTATAGAAAACATTCTTATTTTTTATCTTTTCTATACACAATATTTCTGATTCTCATTCAATTTCAAAATGTAAGAACTATTCTAATGTTGCATTTCAACAGGGAATGCTTCATGTCAGAATTGACCTTGGCCTGATCTCTATATAAAAGCTTGTGTTTCAAGGTATGTGATGAATAGCTCTATGGCTTTCTATCAAACCCAGTGCCATTGGTTGTCAACAGTGATCCTCAAAAGGAGTAGTAAAATAGTGAAAAAAAATCAGAGATGTTGTATAGGCTTTTTTCTACCTTGATACATCTGGAAATAGTTCTTAGACAATTTTCACTATCTACACCACTTTTCCAAAGAATAAGAAAAGCAGTGAAATATGGAAATATTACTACCAGAATACTTACCAACTTATCTGGCCTTCCTGTGCCAGAAATAAAGTAAAACCTTCCTTTGGAAGACCCATTTGATCTACACTGCTGAATAGTGTTCTCAATTTAAAGAATTTATAACTTTTTTGCCCAGTTAAAGCCTCTTGAAGTCCAGGACGTCTATCTCTAAGAAAGGGCTAGACACAGTAAGTTCTCAGTAAATACTTTTTGGTTCAAATTTAGGTTGAATTGAATTAAACTGAATTTAAAAGCACAGATGAAAGAATAAGGATTTTACAAAAAAGAAATCAGATTATGAGCTACTCCCTTCATCTCTGTATCTCTGTTCTGGCTTAGTACCTGTCACATGGTAGGCTATCAATAAATGTTTGCCAAGTTAACAAAAATCAGTATATTAAAATTAAAACCAGTTACTGACTCTAATGCCATTTTAGCTAACTGTATATAAAATAGTCATGCTCATTTAGAAAAGATATATCAGTAACATCCAATCCTCTAGCTGTTTCCCCCCCTTATACCTTTTTTTTTCTGTTTTTTTTTTATTTTTTAAACCCCTATATACCTTTAACATGTTGAATTTTCCAATGTCTGTTAATGCCTCCTCATTCTAAATTTATCTATCAACTTCAAAGCTATTTATACATGTTTTATTATTAAGGTACACTTACATCAACATGGTGAAAAATTACTGATTTATCTATAAAGCACATGCCTAGAAAGGTAATCTTTAACCTGATTTAGATGATTTGAAAAAGTGTATGTGAATATGTTGCTAAGTATATATAAGTATTATATACACACACACTCTCTTTCTCTCAAATTATCTATATCAAGTTAAAGATTACCATTTACATGTGGTGTGTGTATAAATGTGTGTGTGTGCATAGCTACACACATTATATACATATAAGTACATATTTATTTACATTTATATTCATAATATTCTGAAAAAAATATATTAGTGTTTAGGTTTATCTATGAGTTTAACTTAGACAAGTGGCTTTTTCCCCGATATACTTACCCTAAGCCTTTTTAATGGACATATGATAAGCTAGTCTCTGTCCAAGCTCACCTACAATATCTTTTCTCAAAAGACAAGGCACATCTGCCACCTGCTCTACTCCGTGTCCCAGCAACAACTGTCGAGTAGCATAAAGATTGATTATCAGTCAAAAACCATTGCACAACACCAGATTTTGGTGGGTTAAGCTTGCTGATCCAGCAAGAGATGGTGTGAAATTTTCAGGAGTATGTGCCAACATTTTGGTGCTAAAAGAACAGCAGTGCATGTCACAGTGAAACACAGCCAAAGATATGCAGACAAAGCAGAGAAGTTTTTGTTTTGGACTTGGCTTTTCAAAGGATAAAAAAGAAACCAGAAAGTAAGAGGAAATTAATTTACACATTTAAAAATCATCCACCACTAAGCTTAGCCATGTGTGTCACTTTGTTATTTTGGGCATACAATCTAGGAGATTCTGTAAGAAGCTTAGCCATAAGTAATTTTTATATATCTCTTCTACAATACCATTAATCATATTAAGGCAAGAATTCCTTACTAATAAAATAATTGAAGATTCTAATGACACACTCACAACATAAATATCTGAATAAAAAAAGGTCATTAACAGAAACATAAGTGCCCACAAAGATTCATGTTGTTATATGAGCAGATAATTCAATGAATACAAAATAAAGGCAGCCATGTTTTAAAGTTAAAGCAAATTTTGAAAATTATAGGGGTGTACAATATTGCATAGGCAATTATAGCAACAAGTTTCTTTGCAAGGACCAAAATTATCTTGAACTTCCTATTGAATTCAAGAAATTATTTTTTCCTGTAGATCGAGTATTATCAAAGAGATAGAAAGCCTGCTATCATTTTATTCAGTAGCATTAACAGAAGAAGGATTTTCATCACCTTATCTGTAATGAACTACAGAATTACTTTTCTTCCACTTAAGCAATTATAGCCTAGACTTGCCTTTGCTTCCCAATTTATAGCAATTGCAGAATAAAAAATTCTAATGAGGTATAAGAAGCAAGGGGAATACAACAGTTAGATACACTGCATTTTTATGGCAAAATTCTTAAGTCATTTAAATGCAATTACCATATATAGTGTTTGATAACTGACATTGGATATGATATGCTTGGAAGAATATTCTTAGATAGCTACTACTTTTGTTTTTCTCTTAAAATGAAGTCTTCACCACTGAAGAGAGAAAAATGTTTATTTTAGGAAATGGCCACCTTTCTGAAATGTTAGAAACAATGGATTTTTTTAAAAAAGCTTACCTGTAACTATGTCTAAGATTAAATGTCTACATATCAAAGTGAAAAACAAAAAAGGCAAGCTGTAGTAGCAGTATTTACCTTACAAAAATTTGTATTAGCAAAATCAGATGTAAATAAGAATTATATGTTCCTTACTGACCACATTTTTGTAATTATGTTAATGTCATCTAAGAAACACCAAGAGTGTAAATGAATAAATGATACTTGAAACTTTGAACTCTATTCTGAGAGTAAGACTAATGAATTATGTCTGTCGAGTGTCACAGAAACTAAAGAGTAAATTCAATAATCTCTGATTTAATTTATTATATTTTCACCATTTAACCTCCTGCAGGCTCCCTAATGTCTATTCAGATCTATATTAAATTAAGCACCACTGCTAATGAAGGGCAATAAACGTGGCTGTCAGTGGATTTTTCTTTCATTAAGCACATTATCCTCTTACTGAGCTGTAAATGCGTAAACATTAGTTTTGTTAAACCATGCAAAAAACACAGGATGGAAATCATTTTTTAATTGCACCCCTTAAGCAATTTACTGTGTGTGGGAATAGGGTATTTTTTTCTTTTTTACCTTTAAATTTTTTGAATGGATCTAAAAAGGGCTCTCCAGTTGAAACATAAACATCGGCTTCATGGGGTATATCTTTAGGTTCAAGGGCTTCAGTGCCATCTGCCAAGAACACTCTTCTTGCAGCCATGTTCAGCTTCAGCTTTTCAGTGCATTCCTCCAGCAACTGGAGGGAAGCAAGAGGTAAGACAAAGTGATTAATGACAAAGAAAGTAACACATTTCCATGAAACAAAAGGTTCTAACGATCGAAGTAGAAACCCAATTCAGTTACTTGCCAAGTTAATTGATTCAAGTAACTCGACCAATTATAGTTATTTACTAGCAGTTGAAAATATGGGAATAAAAGCTAAAATCATAGCATTGAGAATTTCTAATAATTGCCTAATTTTAGTCCTTAAAATGTTCTGTCATTTTAATAACTATATGATACGGTATCTGTTTAATTAAATACACTATTTATATATTGATAAAAAAGGAAAGGCCCATGAGAGCTATGCATTATTTAAGTTATTTACAGATTCAGATCACTAAAATGAAAATTTTAACACAGTAAATGTTACATTTCTCATTTTTTATATTATAAAGACAGTAGCGAAGAAATAAAACAGTGAAAACTTTTGGAATATTAGTTACCAAGGTGATGGATGGCACAGTAACTTTGGCAAAGACTGTTCTAGATCCATTTTTGTAAGCTGTTACTCTAATCACTCTTGGTTGAAGTTTCAGTCTTTGACGGATTCTATGCCAATTCTGGGCTGACTGAAATTTTAAAGAAGAGTATTCTGCAACTCTAAAGGAAAAAAAAAAAAAAAAAAAAAAAAAACACAAAAATTGTGCATGTTAATTAATACAACTTTTTAAATAAATATTATTCTGGATTTGTTTTTACAGATATAAGCCCTAAAGAGTGATCCTATGTATATAAGTGTTCCAAAAAATTATTTTTATAGGATAAGATTATCCCTATTAAAATACTTTTAAAAAGTTTGAAACTTTTTAACAGGTTAAGTTTGCCAAAACTGCTCATGTAATTTACATATCTCAGAATAAATCTTTTTTATCATTTTATTTATAAAACACCATATCACTCATTTTTAAAAATCATACATAAAAAACATACATCTGTTGCATTCTGATAGGAAAAAAAAAGATTAATATGGTCTTAATGTCATGCATAGTAACTAAGATTTTCCCTTAAGTTTTCATGTTTATTAAAGTTCTTTGGTTTTTTTTTTTAAAAGAAAAAGATTTATATCTTTCATCACTGTAAGATCAGTTGTCTTGTATGTACAGTGACATTTTCTTCCGATTATCCCCCAGTGTCTTATTTTTTTCATTTTTTTCTTCAAAGAAGCTTTAGGTTACACAGAAAAGTCATGTACAGAATATAGGTGATTCCCATATATCCAACATCCTCCCCCTTTTTCCTGTTCCCCTATTAATAACATTTTACATGTGGATGGTACATTTGTTACAATTGATGTACAAATATTGAAACATTTCTACTAACCATGGCAATGATTTACATTATGGTTTACATTTTGGACCATACATTTACTGTTATTCTACTATAGACTTATTGTTATCCTAGCAATGGAAGGACTGTTATCATTGATGTGGAGGCAGTGGCCCCTGGAGGTTCTGAGAGGAGGGAGAGGGAAAAATAAGTGTAATTTATTTTTGGGACTTGGGAATTGTCCTGAATGACAATGCAATGACAGATACAGGCCATTATATATCTTGTAATAACTTACAAAAATATGCAGAAGAGAGTGTAAACTACAACGTAAACTACAATGTAAACTATAATCCATACTTAGTGGCAATGCTCCAAAATATGTTCATCAATTATAACAAATATACCACACTAATGAAGGTTGTTGTTAATGTGGAAGGGCTAAGGAATGGGGCATATGGGAATTCCCTATATTTTTTATGTAACATTTATGTAATCTAAGTATCTTTAAAAAAAATTAAAAAATAAATTTAAAAATAAAAAAAAAATGAAAAAAATAAAAATACTATGGAGATAGCAATGGCAGAAAGCCATGGATACTCTTCTTTTCATAAGGACCTGCCTTTGATTTCCACTGCTTGGACTTTTCTAAATATTTGTCATGGTCCATATGTTTATTAGCTCCTTTGTGAAATAGCATTTCCTTCCCTTTATTCTAAGCTGGGCTTTCCAAAGTTCTGTGGAGAAACTGAATATGAATACGTTTTAAAATGTCACTAAGATTCACTTTCATCATCATAATAAACTAACTACATCAGAGATTGTTATGAAGATTAAATAATGTTTTGTGGGGGAAAAAAGATTTAAAATTCAAACAAATCACATCGAAAATTTTTATTCTAAAGCCATTAATGTTTGCCTTCATTTCACATTGTTTGGAGTTAAGATTTCTTTTTTATAAGTTTTGTCTTTAGTCTAGGCCCGGTTTTTTTTGTTTGTTTTTTTTGTTTGTTTGTTTGTTTGTTTTTTGTTTTGTTTTGTTTTTGCTCTTTTTTATTTTCTAGGCAAAAATGCATGGTAAAATTGACTAACATGCCAAACATTTAACTTCAAATTTCTCTAACCATTAATTTTTACTGCCACAGCGGCAAAGTAAACATTTTAAAATAAAAGTTCCAGTTAAATTAAAATCAACAATATACCTGCATATTCAAACACCAGAATATAACAGCTTATCAATTTCTTGGTTTAATTTTTGTTTTTAGCAAAATTTTCCTTTGTCCATGAACTCTTTGGTTAACAGTTTATAACAATCTCTAAGTGAAAAGCTATATCCCAGAAAGGTTTTTATAATAAGTTCATTTCAATTCCATTTTGTTTCAAAGTATTGGTTAAATATCAAAAGCATGCATTTCTGTTTCTAAACAAATATCCTGTAAGTAAAGATATTTCATGATCCTAGCCTGATTCTGCTTCAAATATTCTTTTCAGAGTTTCAGATTGTCCAGGTTGAAGTGTATCTCATGTTTCCCACAAGCGTAATTAGCAGCATGCTATTCTGGTGTTTTCAAAGAAAAATAAACAAACAAAGACAGAAACAAAAGCCTAGAGATGTGTTACATTTTAAATGTCTGAAATAGTCCATTGAATCATTATAAATTCTGCTCAAAGGAAAGAGCTTGAACAGTCAGTTAAAAAGAACAGAGAAGAGTTTTGATTACCTCAGTTGACCCACCGGAACACTGACAGGTCTGTTTGTCTTGGATTCTGATATAAGACAAGAATTGTTTTTACTGTTTGATTTGTAGCTGTCTAGGTCTGATATTTCATCATGGCTATGATCTGATGCTGTTTGATGTGTGGAACAATCTTGAAGTCCTGACCCTTCTGGCACAACTGCTGAATGTAAAAGTCTGCCGGAGCCAAACTGAGGCTGCATATAATCTTTAGAAGTTTTAATAACTGCTTTTGCCAGGGATGACATAAAGCCCCTGAAAGAAATAATGCACGGAAAATACAATGGCATGAGTTTTAATCACGTATCATCAACTACCATTTAACAACTGGTTGTGTGTTAGACATAATAGTATGTACTTAACAGACATTATTTTGTTTAAGCCTTACAATATCCCAGGGGAGTGGATACTGTTTTTATCCCCATTTACTGTATTTAAGAAACTGAGGCTCGGAGAGATCAATTAACTTGCCAAAGGTCACACAGTGACAGGGAAGGAATTTGAGCCCAAGCCTGTCCTAAAATAAAACCCATGCCCATAATCATTACGCTTCATTGCTCTCATCAATTAAACTAATGAAGAAAGTGTGTATAATGCTTGAAACAATGTAAGAGAAAATTTTTAAATTCTTTAATTCACTTTATTAAACATTAGTACTCTGCTAAGTGTTAGGAAATATAAAAGTTAGAGGGTCGTGTGTCCTACCATCAAGAAGCATGTAAATTATCCCCCAATAAATAATTAGAGAATGTGTGTTAAACTGCTTGGAACTGTGTATTAATTTCAAATACAAAAAGAATTCATTGAATACAAGCTTAGCATGGGCTGGAAAAAAGTGATAAAGTCTTCACAGCAGACCTAGGATTAGGGTGACCAGCTCATCCTGGTTTGTCTAGTACTGTCCTGGTGTTAGCATTGAACATCATATATTGTGGTAATCCCGTCTTGGACAAACTGGGACGGTTGGTCACCCCACCTGAGATTTAAGCTGAAAAGATAGCATTTAGATGAACACAGAGGTAAGAGGGAAAGGGGTACAAATGGGAATAAGCAGAGCATGTATGATTAAGAGACTTAAGGAAAAGAAACAGAAGTGGCTTGAGGAGGAAATGTGGGAAGTCTGACTACATCACTGGGGACCCGGGATGATAGGTAAATTTATGTAAATACAAAGTTAGGAAAATGAAATATGTATAAAATTTACTACTAATAAAATAAAACAAACTTTAACATATTTGAGAACATTGAGCTGTGTGAATAGGCATAGAGGATAGTCAGCTTCATGTAATTAGGACTATTTTTACACAAAACAAATTTTCCTCTTTCCAATTTGCTAGTTCTCCAATAGTTCTTATATCTATCCCCCACCCCCACCCCAATTATAAACTAACATATGCTCAGTGTCAAAAAGCTCGGCAGGGGCAGCCCCTCCTCCATATCTTTCTCATCCACAAATGCTGTTATAATCACAATTATTCCTTCCAGCCTGTACTCTTTATGTTTACAAATGTTAAAAATAGTAAATTTTTTCTTCTGAAAGAAAGGAAGGTGGTCACATGCCACAGTGAAAACAGATGTGTATGTATATGTGCATGTACATGTGTGTGGAGTTGACATAGTGGGTCAATGGGAGCTAAAACACGGGGACCCAAGCAGTTGTGTTTTGCTATTATTAGTGAGGATGCTGTCACATGTTTCTATACACTTCTGCCATGGCTGAGCATAGTACCTTCTTTATATGCTAAGAATCTATCCAGGTTCAAAACTGTGGCAAATGGTGAATGGATCATTGGACTCTATCCAGCTCTGGCAAAGGTGGGACGTCATGTCAGAGCTCCTGAGCTACTCAGATTTTTATGGCAATGGCGAGTGGTGGCATGTGGCAGCACTCATGTCACAGTGTTTCCATAGCAACAGCAATGGGGCTGCAGAGCCACCAAGCTCTTCAGTTAGGTGGAAAGCAAATGCTCATGTAAAAAAAGTGGAATTCCCTACTTAAAAGCAGAATGGGGTGGCTTTTTTGTTTTGCATGAAAGTATTTTGTTTGTTGTCAAATATTTTACAAGTATACTAATAATTTTTGAAGTAATAATTATATCCTACCACAAAGCAGTTTTTATTTTTCCATAATCCCAAGTTTTAACCATATTATAGCTTCAACTTTATACTTTGCCTTTCTTACTAAAAATGTTTTATAACCATTTACAGTATTGATTTCTGGTCTTTACACATCTTACTGGAATGTAATATTCTATCGATATATTTTGCTTTCTCAACCTAGTTATTGTAGAGGACAGCTATTGTTTTGCCTACCTACCATCTCTCATCCCTGTTTTCTGGTGACAGCACTCCCATCCTTTTGGGGAAATTCTCCATGCCCTCCCCCTCCCAACTCTACAAAATTCTGATGAGGTTAGTACAATAAATTATATGAGATTTCCTGGTAAATGGTAAAAATAATTAAAATAGATGGTTCTACCAATATTTATCATCTGCTTTTCTCTAGTAATTTAAATCTAAAAGGGGAGAAAGTGTAGTTTTTCATGTTACAAAGTCACTATTGTTCCACCATCTGTATGCAGTCTTCAGGTTTGATTTATTTTATCAATGTTGATGACAGGTTTGCACTAGTTTTTACACACACACTCTTAAACTCTTCTTTCTTATATCTATTGACATGTTACCTAGTAGTTATGTGTATGAGGAGATAATCACAGAAAATGGCAAAACGAGCTGTTCCCACATGGGAATTAAGCTCACACACTTCACTTAGCCAAAAGGCCAAGAAGCGATAAATTCACATACTTTGTTTGTTAAATTAATGCTCAAACTGAGGATATCAGGATTTGTTAGCTTGCAAGGAACAGAGAAGCACCTGGATTTCAGGTTTAGGATACCCAGAAACTTTGAAAAGAAAATAAAACTACCCTAGCAGAGAATTGGAAGGCCATTCATTGCTGTCCAGGATATAGTAGTGACTCAAAAACAACTCCAGTGGTCTGCATGTTCTTGACAGCAACCCCATCTCTCCTTCTGTGTCTACTTGCTTCTTTTTCCTACATCATTATTGCCCAAATTCTCTGTATCCTCCTCCTCGCTTCCATATGACTTCTGCTAACTTTCTCTTCGTGTCTCCCACGTCTCTGCAGACTCTGTGTACCTCACATTCAAATTCCCCCCAGATGTTTAATTTCATCCCTACCCACTTAGGAAACCCCTTATGGGTAGAACTCTCAAGCTAGGCAACTTCATAAGCTACTCACAATGGAGAAAGTACCTATCAGTGGTCCATACAACTATAAATAAGGACATCAGCTTACAGTGGAGGTAAGGTAAGATGGGATCTCAGATGCCTCCAAAAAGAGGAAAACATAACTGGCAGGGGACTTGTGTGGCCCATCTAGTATAATGAGGTAAGCAGAGACACTATATATTGATTGATTTTAAAATTACCCACTAAAGGTAATACTCTGATCATGTTCTTTCATAATCTGTAACAAATGTTCTACAACAATGTAAGGTGTTGGTGGAAGGGTAATGCATGGGAATTCTGTACATTATGCATGATTGTTTTGTGAGTTCACAACTTCTCTAATAAAAAAAAATACCCACTGAAAACACACCACACTATTCAAATTACTACCAAAGGTGTTTAAATTGAACAATGAAAATGCTGTTCTTATTCTTCTAATTTAATATTAACCATTCATTTCTAATCAAAGAGGAATATGAGAACGTAGTATTGCCATTGCAGGCCCAGCCTCTGGACCATATGCTCCAATTGTTTGTCAGTGCTGATCCACAGGGATGTGGATTGCAAGGCTGGGTTGTCATCCTCGATGCCAACCTTAAGGATGCAGAGTTTAACTCAAACAACTGCCAGCATGATAACTCCATCATCATAATATAGGACTTTATCCCCCTTCAAATCCTTCCCCTTAACTTCTAAGAGTCTCCAAAGTAGTGCATTACAAATCCCTAAAAAGTGCCTTCTAAGTCTCTATAAATACCCGTTGATTACATTCTCAGCTGTTTTGAATCTCTACCTCAACTCAGCTTCTTACTGGGGCCAATGAGTTCCACACCAAGGTGTTGCCTCAGAGTGTTCTCAAAGATTCTGGTGGTTGGAATGCCAGAACATTTCAGTGAAGGGGAGGGGAGAAGAGGCACCTCCCCAACCCTGTCCTATACTAAGTCATCTGGACCCTGAAGCAGCTCTGGTTGTGAGGAGAGTCACAAAGAGTCTTCCTTGAACACTTCTATCAGCTTTTGGCTCATACCTCCCCAATTTTAGGGACTCTAATCCAGTCCACAAGGCCAGACAAGGAATAAATGGAATATCATACTCTCCATATTGATAATAATAGTAACAATATTAATAGGTAATGCTTACATAGCACTTATTTTTGACTGGTACTATTGTAAGCACTTTAATTATATTTACCATTTAATCCTCAGAACAGCACTATATTATTATCCCCATTTACTACTGATGAGTAAACTGAGGACTTCAATAATTTGCTAAAGGCCACACAGCAGGTAGTTGTCAGAGAGAGTATTCAAATCAGGGAGTTTGGTTCTAGAAACTCCATATGTCACCATCATCCTATAATCTTACTTCCATGAATCCCCAAACTTCTTTTCCATTAATTTCAAAATGGAAGTTTCTATTCAAATGAATACAGGCAAACAGGTACTACTGGGGAGTGGTGGGTGAGGATTTATGATATGGGAGGTCATTGAGGAGGCTGATGGGCATTTTATAGCTAGTATAGCTCTAATATCCAGATTGATTTAAGTTACCATAGATGTAGCCTCCCTATTTTTCTTTCTTTCTCTTGTTTCTCCTCACCTATTTTTAAAGATCCTTTTTCCTCTCTGCAGAAATCTTTTAGTAATATCATAAATTGCAGATTAAAATGAACTTCCCTCCACCTCCAGATTTATATATATCTTCGCATAGTTTTCCTCTCAAAGAACATTTTTGCCTATTAATTTGAATTTAGCCTATTTACATTTAAAATACAGTCACACAAGGGAGTGGAGGTGGTTCAAGCGATTAGGCACCTCCCTCCCACATCGGAGGTTCTAGGGCCTCCTAAAAAGAAGAAAAAATAAATAAATAAATAACGTCACACAGTTATCCTCACTGCTCTGAGTTGAATTGTGTTCCCCAAAAAGATACATTTAAGTGCTACCCCTGGTATACCTGTGAATGTAAACTTATTCGGAATTAAGTATTTGCAGATATAACTAGTTAAGATGAAACCATACTGGATTATGGTGGGCCCTAATTGAATATGACTGGAATCCTTATAAGATGAAAGAAATTCAGTCACAGAGACAGACGGACACAGAGAGGAGAATACCATGTGAAGAGAAAGATGCAGAGGGAAAATGGCCATGTGAAGATGGAGGAAGAGATTGGAGTGCTGTGTCTTCAAGCCAAGGAATGCCAAAGAACCACCAGAAGCTAGGAGAGAGGCATGGAAAAGATTCTTCCCTAGAGACTTCAGAGGGAATATGTTCCTTCCAACACTTTGATTGTGGCTGTCTAGTCTCCAAAACTGCAAGAGAATAAAGTTCTGCCGTTTTAAACCACCCAGTTTGTGGGTTGTTTTTGTTTGTTTTGGTGGGGAGGAAGGCAGCAGCAGCAGCCGCCCTAGGAAACCAAAACACTTACCAAGACGGTCTATGTCTTTTATTTGGAGAATTTAGCTTGTATTTACTGATTATTTGGGCTTCAATCTGCCATCTTACTATGCATTTTCTATTTTTCCTACTTGTTCTATGTTCCTCTTTGACTTCTTTCTTGTCTTCTTTTGGCTTAAAGAATAATTTTGTATTATTTCATTTTTCTCTCTATTAAGTAGTATGTTATATATTGTTTTACTATTTTTTTAGTGGTTACTCTAGATATTACAATATGAATATTTGCCTTATTAAAGTCTAACATAAGTTATTAATTTACTACTTTTGGGCAATTTTTAAAAAATCTTAGAGCACATTATATATATTTATTGCTGCTTCCTTGGGATGGCAAGCAATATTCTTTATTCCTTTTTCCATAAATAGGTGAACCCTTCATGATTCCTGGCTTTATGCAGGGAGCTCAGCTCCAAACTTCTGCCTTGCCTAGGCCTGGGACATTGCATCCTGTCCTCCCTATGCTTATTGTGAATAATTAATTACATAAATTCTATATTATGATTTCTTTTCAGATCTCAATTTTGTTACAGCTGTCTTTCATAAAATTCATTAAGTTGCATGGTAGTTTTCTTGAACTTTGCCTTTCCCAACTGATGTGGAAATTATTTTAGTGCTGTGATCACTTTTATTAGCCTATCTGTAGCTTCCCTGGACCAAATTTGTGGTAATTTGTTATGGTAGCCCTACAAAACTAATATAGAGGTGCACAGATAAAAACTATCAGTTAATTAAAACTACAAAACTATAGGTAAATGAATCATTTAAATAATTTCTACAAATGATACAGTGAATATTATAAATTACAGAATTACAAAATTGGAAGGCATATTAAGAGATAACTAAGCTTTACGCCTTTCCTCAAACGGGACTATATCTACTGTATGGCTTTCTATTATATTTAAAAAGATCATCAAAGGTAGATCTTATACTCTGTGGAATTTACAGTCATCCTCACCATCACCAATAACCCTGGCTTGAATTTAATTATGCTTACTCTGTGAGATTTCTTTAAATCTAATTTACAATTTTTATTAACAAAGCAATAATTAAATAAAGATGTGAGGTGTGAAAGTATAAGGCAATATGCTTGGGGAGGAGTATAGAAAAAGTAGATAAATAAGCCAAGATAAGATTTAAGAACATGGCTCTACTTTTTTTTTTTTTTTTTAAGATTTATTTATTTACTTTATCCATTTTAAGCCCCCCCGCCTTCCCCATTTTGCTGTTTTGTGTCCATTCGCTGGGCAATTCTCTGTGTCTATCTCCTGCCATCTCCTCCCATCCTCCTCCTCCAGTCTTCACCAGGATTCGATCCTGGAGACCTCCGATGCAGGAAAGAGGTGTTCTGCTACCTGCACCACCTCGGTTCCTGGTTTTCAGAGCTTTTGGAGCATCTCGTCTTGTCTCTCCCCTGTTACGTCATCATCTTGCTGCATGGCTCCCGGGGCCTGGCAGCTCACCAGTACACACAGAGCCTGGCAGCCCATGCGCCTTCTATATATTTTTTTTTATTTTACTGGGAGGTCCCGGGGATCGAACCCAGGTCCCTCCATATGGCAGAGGGATACCCAACCATTTGAGCCACAACCGCCCCCCATGGCTCTACTTTTGACAAGAGCAATTTTTCTTCTCATTTCCTCTGCTTTAACAGCATTAGTGAACTTTAGTGTTGTTTTAGAACAATTTGAGGAAAATTCCTAATCAAGGTCATACATCTTGGTCTAAAATTCCAGACTTCTACCAAGTGGTGCTAATGATTGTTCCCTGAAATAGCACTTAGCTATTAATTGTACCACACTGCCTTTCATAGTTCTTCCCTATATGCCTTTTTACCAATAGTGTTCACTCAGCTGATCCATACTCATCACTTCTTCCAGGAAATAAGTGTTTAATAAATGTTAAACTGAACTCAAATTATATTCTAGAACTCCTTTCATAATAACAATAAATGTCTAGTGGAGGAGAAAAATATTAAACAAATACTCACAAATTAATGTACAATTATTGACTGTCATTAGTACTATGAAAGAAGGTCCTGATTACTATGAGGGAGAAATTCAGGGGTTAGGGGCATTGAGAGAATGCACCAAAGATTTTCAAGCTGACCAAACAGATGAAAGGAGTTAACCCCACTAAATCCTAATAATTCCTTTATTCCAAATCATTCCCCCATGTCCTCTGTATGAAGTGATGTACTATTTTGCATATTAATTTGATTGCTTTGTTATTTGTTCTGTGATTTAGGATGATTTCATATGCCACTCTGCAAGGGTAAGATCCTTGTCACCATAACTCAAGCAGTGATTGATATGCAGCAATTATCTTTGATAATTATGACTTTGTGCAAAAATGTGTCACTTATAAAAAAGTGCCACCAACAAGAAACAAACACAATTTAAGATATAAAGCACAATTAAGCTAAAGTCAAGTGATATGCCAGGTGATGTTGATTATTCTTCCAATAGTCATTTTCCTCACTTCCCTCAGATAAAAAGCCTCAGTTATGTCTGGGGATTCATCCCCCTTACAGACCCATGGAAGCCATCCCCTGATCAGCTCCAGTGGGTAAATCCTCAGTGGTCTAAAGCCATTCAAGGTAATCCCATTGCATTTGCCCCAGATGGATTTAGTAATTGGCTTGTGTTTCAATTTTGGCCAATGGTACCTGAGGTAAAGTCTTCTGGGGAACAGTCTTTTGTCCTAATAAAAAGAGATATAAGTGAAAAAACACCCATCTTCTTCAGGTAGATACTATTGAATGAACATGTGATGTTGAACTATGAGAGCCACCTTACAAGCATGAGGGGATAAGCCAAAGGATGGAGCTAATATTCTGGGCATGACAGGGAGAAAGATCAAAGAGCCCGGCTCTTCAATAACACTGCTGAACCACTGAATTTAACGCCAGAATTGCCCTATCTCTCAAGTTCTTGTTATGTGAAATAAATGTATCTCAATTCAGTGGAGTCTTCTGTTAGTTCCCACTGAAAGTAGCCTAATATATAATCAGCTTTACACTAACTGCATAGAGGAAATTGTATTAAATGCAATGGTCATTAATGATCTAAATTACATTTGCCTTATTTTTAGTTTTATTCAAAATCTTTACCAGTGTTGAATTAATTTCATAATGGGATAAAATATAAACTCAAATGGCATTTTATAAAAAATTATACTTTTAATTAATCAGGAAAGCTTAACCAGAAATTTCAGCATAAGCATAAAATGACATGAGGTTTTTATTTCTCCCATTTTTGAAACACAAAGCATCCCAGACAAGTTTAGATCTCAATGGTATATCTGCATGTGGCTAAATAATGTTTTTCATAAGTGGGAAGCGTGGCTACTTTGACAGACCATGGCTCAATAACAAACATGCAGGTCTAAGTTATCATACAGTTTGGACATGAATTCAACAGCAGGATAATGACAGTTGCCAAGGATTTGTACTTACTGTTGCTTCATACCAGTGTTGCCTGTCAAAATGTCTCTTTTTTTTTATACAGAAGCCATAGAATTTTTATGGATAGCAATTACTTACAATATACAATGAAGTACATCAAATCTAACAACCACTCTTTAGCCTTTCATTATTTGTAGTCTCTTTGTTAAATGTAGTCACCAATTTTCATCTAAATTATTTATTTATACTGTATATTTGACAAGCATATATTTCTTGCTTTAGATTCTTCTGGCATTTAAACCTTCCTGAAGAGTTAGAGTGATTTTTTTAAAATATTGTCATTTGTAAAACTTATCGTTATTCTATTATCATTTTAGTGGCAATTAAACTCTCTAAGTGGGATATATACAAATAAGAAACTATAAACTCAAAGGAAAATGACCCTAAGTATATTCAATAATAAATAACTAACAGTTAAAAATATTGTAATGCAATTGATAAGAGAAATAACCCCACATATGTTTGGTGAATGTAAACTTCTACGAAATCTTTGGAATACACAAAGCACATTAAACTTCATTCTGCCCTTTCCCAATTTGCTGAAACAAATAACCTCCAAAGATATAAATAACTTTCTACAATTGTTAAATTCTCTGATAAAATGTGATTTAAACATCACAGAAAGTGAATAATAAAAGGGATAATAATAAAAGTGAATAATTCCCAACAAATTTTATTTTCAACTCCAAAGGATGAGATAATTCTAGTTTAGTCTAGAAATGTAGGTAGGGGTATCCCAGTTGCAGAGCAATTTCAGGTTATTTTATAACACATAATATGTCTAATTTTTATTTGCAACTCAATGCCTTAACAGTAACCAATGTATTATGTTCTAGATACATATATACTATATAGGAGATAGTTAATAAATGTTCATTAAATTGAACTAGTTTGTTTTTGTAGAAAAAGGAAATTCTAAATAAGAAGAGAAATATCTAAGACATGGAAAGTTCCCATCTGAGTACAAAATCAGGGACAAAAAACATTTCACCCAAAGGGGAAAAAAAAAACAAAAAACGCTTGTGCAAAAGTACAAAGGAATAAAAATAAGGTGCATCTTAAATCTAAAAATTGGGGATGTCATACATATTATATTAAACTTTTTCAAGAAGAAATTTAAAGTTTCAAAAAGAAGCAGTAATCAAGACTTTTAACATCCTTTAAAATAAATAATATATTAATGTTTTTATCAATGGAGATATTTTTAAAAGGCTTAAAATAAAGGAAAAATTTGTAAAAATTTATGAACTATGGAAAGTGTAATTCACTGGGCAGTAGAGGTCTAAAACAGTGAAGAGGTTGCCTTGTTTCATTCACTATTACTGAGGGCTCCCTCACTTCATGGTGGGAAATGACAGCTAATCTGTGGAATGACAAGTTACCAAACTTAAACTGTCTTTAGAAAAGGCTAAATATCCAAATATTTATATTTCAAAAAAGGTTCAATACTCATTCCAATTTAAAATGCCCATAATAAATGACATTAAAAAGTGAATTAGAACAGAAAAAAAAGTGAATTAATAGATTAGGTGCTGTTAGTATCTTTTTTTTTTTTTTTTAAAAAAAGATTTTATTTATTTATTCATTTATCCCGCCCCCCTTGCTGCTTGTGCTCGCTGGGTCAGCTAATCACACTGTGCGGGCAGGCTTGCCTTCACCAGGAGGCCCCGGGAACCAAACCCAGGGCCTCCCATATGGTAAATGGGAGCCCTACTGATTGAGCCACAGCTGCTTCCCTGTTAGTATCTTTGAAAGTAAGATTTGTCTGTGAAAAAGCAACCCAGATAATCCATCTGTAACTAAAAAATGTAGACATTCACTTTTAAAAAACTCATTTATATCCTCATTTAATGTACTAAAAGTAATTTGCCTCCTCAAGGACCAGAAAGAATAGATAATAAATCAGTTGCCAGCAGGATAAAAAATACTACAATTTTCTATCACAAAAATAATGAAATTACATTCCTTAGATGATCATTAGCCAAAAATAATTAAAAGAAAATATTTTGTGCATGAGATAGAAAGAGATTAGTTATTCATAGCATTCTCTTAATTGTTAAATGCAACTATAATCTGGAAATCTTCAGATCCACATTTGGAGGTGACTTCTATGAATATGGCAGTTCTGTCCCTGGATATCTGTCTTAGTAATAGATAAATGATTTTTCCATTCATGTCCCAAAGGCTGATGCCATGTTCCAAGTCACCTGGAAATACATCCAACTGAAGCTGGGGAGAAAAAGTTTCTATTGTGCTGTTCTCTTAGAGGTAGTCACAGGAATGAAGCTAGATTTTTCCAGTCATCTGACTTCCAAGTAGTGAGTCATAAAATGTGAGGATCAGAACTTCTTTGGTACAAAATGCTAATAAACTCATCTTAACATTTTTTTTTGCACTTAGTCTTTGGGGGAAGGGTTGGGGGAGCTATCCTGGCATGGCAGGTTTCACTCTCTTTCAAGCAAATACAGAATGAAGTGATAGCAGAGGAAAAATATTATCAGAACCCAAGAAAGAGAGGAAAGAAGAGTGGCTAATGTAAATGTCATAAAGGGTAAATTAATGGTATTAGATAATAACATGAGAATAAAAGTCACAGGTCATTGGTTGTAATGAATGGATTTAATACATGTAGGTACAGTTTGTAAAAAGTACAATGTGTTAATTAGTGAAGCAAGGCACAACCTTAGCAATATGAGTAAAGGAAAAAAATTGACTGTATTTTAATAATTATTCTCAATTTTTAAAAAAAGACCACAAAGATGGTAGAAGAAAGGTGGCAAGGAAAACAAGAACAAGACAAGAAGTTTTAATCTCAATTAGGGAGAAAATGTCTTTACTCATAGAGAAAATTACCTTTCTCTGATAGTCTTAATACCAACAGATCTTAGATTATCATTAGCATTTATGAACCTGACCCCTTTCAGATTGAAACTCATCATATTTTTTTTCAAGAAGGTAAAAGACCTCTGGGCATTGTCTTTCCACTTTCTGTTCTATTGAAAACTAGAGGGTTACTTAATTTTAGTTACATCATAATCAAAGTTAATTGTAATAGTGACGGAAAAGAAGTTAGGATTCAGACAAAGAAATAGAAGAAGCACATTGAAACAAAAACTATAAAAAACAGACAGTAGTAAAGCGTCACATGAAAAGGAAGACTGGCACATAATGAAAAGGACAAGTAGAGACAGTTAACAAGACTCAGAATCAAAGAAAGAAAATAATCAAGAGAAAAGCACAAAGAAGCTGAATAAATGAAAGTGCATTTAGCTCTAACAGGAAAAAAAAAAAAAAAAAGGCACCTAAAAACGCACCAAAAATAGTGGGAATAAAAAGTGACTAGAACATCATTTTGAAATAGAAAATTGGTAAAAATAAATTCTAAAGACAATAAAAATGTGTGCAAATACACATTGTATTAGAGTTGGCTTTTGTATAAAGCAATATTTTAAATCTTCTTTAGACAATTTTCCCATTTTCTTATTTGGAAGAACACAATCATGAGTGACATATTCCTACCGTATAACTATTGAGTGTTCATTTAAAATAATAACTAACCAGTACACTGTGTAAAGAATCTTATATGCTGCTAGTAAGCATTTCTAGCTCTGCAGAATAAGACAAAACAAGGATTAGCTGAAAGTCTAGGTTTTACTTTCTAAATTTAGTGACACCAAAAGAAAAAGGGAAAGTAAAAAGTAAATAAATTGTTCTAAGAAAGAAATATGATCTAGCTTCTGTATAAGGAGATTAACATAATCTCCTAGTTATGATTATATTCTTTTGATGCTCTTATAGTCTCAATTTTCTATTTAATGTAAAGATTATGACATCACTTTTAGCCAGCCAATAGCTTGCCAACATCTGACACACTTTTTAGTTCATTTACTTTCTAATGCAGAAAAACAGGAAAATTTCCCCCGTCTCCTCTGCTTTATACTTCTGAGAGTCATTATGGACTATAGTGGTTAAGAGTTGTGGCTAGGGAGTTAGATCCAGTTGGGTTCAAACCATGCCTTCTCTATTTACTAGCTATGTAATCTTGGTCAAGCTAATTAACTTCTTTAGGTCTTTGTTTCCTCATTTGTAAAATGGAAGTGCTTAGAATAATAGCTGCCTTTTATTCCTCCCAGGGTTGTTGAAAGAACTAAATTGATATACTGCAGGATAAGTGTTTAGCATGGTTACTGGCACATAGCAAATATAACCTGTCATGACTGTTATTATCATTATGCTCCTATTCAAGTCAGCCTCGAGGGACAATTTATATTTATTGAATTAGCTATCTTTTTTCTTCCCACCAAGCAGAAAAAAATTCAAAGGCTCTAATCCACACCTTTATAGCCCATCACACCTCTGAATTATTATTACATCATTTCTACCAAATACTAAACATTTTACACAAACAACTTTCTATAGAGACTTTTCTTCCCTTCAGAATTCCGTTTCAGTTGCCAAAATAATATTCTTACCTTGGTAAATCATTCGAAATATATTTGTGAATTGGGTCCATAGTACTCCCATCTAAGGTGCCTTCAGGGTCACTTTGAAGTGATACCTCAGTTGTTTTGGTCAAGGATGGTAAAGAAGACTGAGAAAGTACAACACTGTGACCTTCTTCTTTCTTTTCCATTTTCAGCTAAGGGTGATGAAAAATGTTATTTAATTTAAAATGTAAAGTCCTCCTGGATAATAAATTGAGGCTGGGCATTAATCTAAATGATTTTCTTATCAACATGTTCTAGACTATCCAACAATGACTGAGTGTGAAATTCTACTAGAAATTAATAGAGAAAAGAGTCTAAAAGAAGATCAAATTATGAATCTGCAGGTACTTTTTGAAATAATTCTATTTAAGAAGGAAAAATAAAACACTAACTTGTTGCAAAGTGTTTTCATTTTTGCTATTGCTAGAAAAACACTTAGAACAGCAAATCTACATAAGGAATATGTTCTTGAAAAAGTACAGACAGTGCTTATATTTGTTAGCCTTTTATTCCTTCCTTTTTAGAGCCTATCTTCCTTCTAATTTTCATAGGACTGTCAATTATGTGACCTTGATTTTCAGGCAGGGAAGGGAGTGGGTCCAAGACTAGCCAATCAAAGTACTCTATCCATCAGAAACAGTGATTAGCAAATCAGAGTTCTAATAAGGAAAAGAAAGTAGTGCTCTGTTCTCTGGGATTGTCAGCTTTAGGAAGAATGTAAACTGCCTCCACTGAGAATCAAGCCAAAACAGAAGAAACAAGAAATGAGAGATAAAGAGAGATTTCTGATGACAACATCTGAATCCATGATACCAACTATTTCAAAAGAATCACCTCTCTTGAGTTTCCTAGGATGTGTGCCAACAGATTCGGCTTTTGCTTAAGCTAGTTTAAGTTGGGATTCTCTTACTTGCAACCAAGAAATCTTGAATAATGTACACAGATGGCCTGAAATTTCTTAATACTAAAACATTATTCCCATAAGCAACATTGTCAAAGAATGTTATTGGGTCCTTCCCAGAGTATAATCACACACTCAATCCTAATAGAAATAATTAAGAGTCTAATCTCAGACCTACCCACTAAGATAGCATGGAGGAGTCTCAAGGTAATATGACATATCACTATGAAAAGGAAGGATATTACTTTTACAATACTAAAAAAAATTACTTTTACATTTTTGCTGCTATTCTGAAATAAGATCATTCATTCATTCACAAAATTATTTATTGAGCTCCTACAATGAACCTGGCATTGTGATAGGCACTTAGAATTCTTCACTGAATAAAACAGAAAAAAACCTATGCCTTTGGGGAGCTTACATTCTAGTGGGAGTAGATAATCCTCAATGAACAGAATAAATAAGTATATTGTACAGATATTAGGTGATAAGTGCTATGGGAAAAAATTCACCAGGGAATGGTAGATTGAGGTTATAGGGGTGAAAGGAATTGTAGTTTTAAATAGGGTGGTCCATAGTGAGGATAGACCTTGTTGAGGTGGTAAAATCTGGGCAGACTTTAAGGAAGCAAGGGAGTTAGCCATGTAGCTATCCAGGGAAGAGAGAGAAGGCCTTCAGGTGGTTATGTTCTATGTACAGGAAGAGGGTGCACCAAAGATGTTCTGCTGGCCAAAAAGTTGGACTATGGAAGAAACTGTTAGTTGACCTCTAAATTTTTCACTCCTTTTTTATAGACCTAGAGTGCCCAGCTAAAACCTCTTTGCAACCAGGAGCAGCCATATGACCACATGACAAAATTCTGGCCATTAGAATATAAACAGAAGTGGTATATGTAACTTCTGGGAAGTGTCAGTAAAGAAAGGGGGCATGGAAAATGACTTTCAACTTTGCTTTCCTTCTTCCTGACATTGGAATGTAATCTTGGCAAAACCTGGAACAGTCATCTGTGACCATGAATTGAATTTGGATATGGAAGCCACTCATAGCAGAGCAACAAGATGGAAGGGCCTTGGAACACATTATCAGCCCTCCAGACTTATACACACATGAGAAATTAACCTTTTTTCTTACTACTTCCTAATGTAGACTTTTCATAACATCTTGCACATTCTACTTATTTTCAATCACTAGACCCTTGGTCATGCTATTCCTATGCTGTGAAAGGTTTAGAAGACTAGATAACAACATGGCATAATGCAAGATTTCTTTGTTCCATTTTTCAAAGTTCATGTGTAAGTCAGTTGTTTGAAAGTAGAAATGAAATTTCCTATGGAAAGAAATATATATATTGCTTACTTCCTCTGACTCATCCAAAATAATATACAAAGTATCAGTCTAATAATATTATAGTTAAAATAATTTTATGGAGCTGGGACAAATTTTACCTGTTCATTTTTATTCACGGTGCTCAACACAATCCCTAGCACATAGTACATATGCAATAAATATTTGTTCAATGAATAAATATGGGGAATTGCATTTCAAGTTGCAATCTCAGATGCCAAGAACTCATTTATCCAACATTGTAATCACAAGAGAAAGGGTTCTGTACAGGACAAATGTAGCTATTTTTGGCAAAATTTCAGTGTCAATTCTTTATATCTGAATAATTTATTATGCAAAGTAGTTCTGTCCCAGTCAAATTAAGACATATATTACCTATCTCTATATAAAAAGGCCATTCTTTACATGAGAAGATACCACTCTATATCTCTAGAGTTGCATGGGTATCCACCTGACCTACCAAAGATCTAACTTATTTTATTGTTTGCTGCTTTTTAAAGAAGGTATCAAAAAGTCTCTGTTTTTGTCTTGATGTAAAGAAGATGTTTCACTCTTCAAGGCAGAATGAAAGGCATTTCTTCCACACTAGCCCCACTCCCAAGGATAAGTAGGCCTTCCTATTTCAGAGGACTGGTTTTCCTTTCCCCAAAGAAAATACATGGGCCTTTTTGCATTTTCAAAAACTGGGCCTAATAAAGTTTCATTTTAAATTGCTGGAGAAAGGGAATGGGTTCCTTGCAACTTGGGCATTGTAAAGTGATGTGACTGTCTCCAGTTGCAGATTTCCCAGGATATAAAAAAGGTTAGCAAATGACTTTCAAGGAAGATGGCAGAGTAGAAAGCTCCAGGATTCACGCCTTCCAACAAAACAACTATTTAAATAGGCAGGAATTATCTGAAAAAAGGCTATTTTGAAACTCCAGAGGCCAGAAGAACAATGTACAGCATACAGGCAAGAGCAGGAAGAAGAGGCTGATTCATTACGATAAAGAACTATAAACTGTTCTATGTGGGCAGTGGATATTGGCACCCATTCCCCACACTCATGGCAGGATGCCTCAGTGTCTATTCCCTGACGGTGACAGAAAGGGTCATAAAAATCCTCTTCCCTAAAAAGATGGTTATGCATGGCCAATCACTCATCACACCCTTCACGACCCCTTCCACAGGGCACCTTGGAGCCAGTCTGCACCCCCTTCGTGGGTCCCTGGCCCTGCTTTGGCTAGGAATGACCAAACTGGGAAAGTCCTTCCTGGAGTGAACCTCCTCCCAGAATTTGCCTTCCAGGGAAAAGCAGTGTGAGACAAAGAAAGGAGTATAAAAAATATGAGAATAAATATGAGAAAGTTCTTCCTGAAGTATAAGAAATATACAATACTAATACATGGTGCTCATAATAGGATGCTCTGTGGGAAAAATACACGAAATGTAAGGTATGGACTATAAGCACAAATATTTTGACAATGTTTTTTCATCATTTGTAACATATTCTACAAAAATGCAAGGTGTTGGTGGTGGGGTGATATATGAGAATCCTGTATGGTATGCATGATTGTTATCTAAACTCACAACTTCTCTAATTAAAAACATCATCAACAATAACAGAAAAAAACTATAGAGTCAGACAGTCTGGGACAAAGGTCTTCCAGCTTCAGATACCTGGAAGAGAGATTTGTCTCCAGAGAAAGAAAGGGGGCAATTGAACTCCTGAAAACAACTCCAAACAACTAAAAAGCAAATGCCCAGGACAAGACTGAAGCCTAGTAAGACAGGGAAAACCCTAGACACCGCATAGGAGGGCTGATAGGAGGGCTGAAGCTCAAGAAAATCTCTTTCTTATCACCAGCTGGTTACAAACCCAGGAACGAGACATCCCAGGGAGTAAATCCCAGAGTTAAAATTTTAAAATATTAAAATGTACAGTGTGCAACAGAATACTAGACAAAGAAACAAGGCATGATGGCCTATCCAAAAACAGAGGATAAAAATCCAGAAAACACAACTAAGAAATGACAAGAATGTGGAACATACCAAACAAATCCTTTAAAAAATGATCTTTAAAATACTTAAAGAGTTGAAGAAAAGTACAAAGAAAGAACTACAGGATATCAGGAAAACAATGATTGAATATGAGAACCTAAGTAAAGACAAAGAAATTTTAAAAAGGAATCAAACAGAACTACTGGAGTTGAAGACCACAATAGTTAAAGTGAAAAATGTGCAAGAGGGTTTTAGGAGCAGAATGGAGCTGGCAGAAGAAAACAATTAGTGAACATGAAGACAAGACATTTGAAATGAGTCAAGTTGAGAAGCAGAAAGAAAAATGAAATATTAAAAGCAAAAACAGCCTAAGACAGCTATGGGACATTTAAACTATGTCAACTCACTGCTTTTTTACTACCATGTTTTTGGAGATGAGAAGTTGGCACTCAATATTATTGGGATTCCTTTCCATGTAACATGTTGCTTTTATCTTGCAGCTTTCAGAACTCTGTCCTTGTTTTTTTGCATTTGATTGTGCAATCAATATATGAAGGAGTGTATTTTTCTTCATGTTTATCCTGCTTGGTGTTCTCTTACCTTCTTGGATGTGCATATTCACATTTTTTGCTAAGTTTGGGAAATTTTCTGTCATTATTTCTTCAACTATTCCTTCTGCCCTTTTCTCTCTTTCTTCTCCTTCTGGGGCTCCCATAATGCACATATTGGTGCACTTTATAGTGTTCCATAGCTATCTTAGGCTATTTTTGCCTATTTTGTGTTTCTAGAAACACAAACAACCTACATTGATGTGACAGTTTGAGATTATTTTATGAATCCCCAAAGAGAAAGATTATGTTTGTTAACTAATCTGTTCTTCTGGGTATGATACCCTTTGATTATATTGGATTCAGTTGAGAGGTCCTTGGTTAAATTACCTGTTAAGGTTAGGGCTTTGATTTGACTACATCAGTAAGGTATGACTCAGGTTGAGTCCCTGCCACCTTGATGGGCTGATAT
This sequence comes from Tolypeutes matacus, assembly GCA_026826555.1. Taxonomy (NCBI): domain Eukaryota; kingdom Metazoa; phylum Chordata; class Mammalia; order Cingulata; family Chlamyphoridae; genus Tolypeutes; species Tolypeutes matacus. The sequence goes on along the minus strand of JAKSZT010007815.1, from coordinate 17,421,361 downwards.
AAATAGACACTCACTCAAGAAGACATGCCAGAGGAGAGAACTTTGTCATTTTGATCCTGACATGTGACAGAAAGGAGAAGACTCAAACACCTAAAGCCCAGGGGAGAGATGGACCATATACCTGATAGCTTACAGCTGACCTTAGGAAAAGAGCCAAAAGTGATAGAGAAAACCCAGAAAGAACCAAGCCCTATGCCATGAGAGACAGGAAGCCCTGGGAGACAAGTCCCAGGGTAGCCTGCAGCTGAGAGAGAGGAACCCCAGAGGGGAAGGATGAACCCTCGCAGAGATCACCAACCACTTTGCTTCAACACATGGCAACTGACTCTGGTGAGAAAGCAATCTTGTAACTGTAAGCTTTTACCCCAAATAAATACCCATTATAAAAGCCAACAGATTTCTGGTACTTTGCATTGGAACCCCTTTGGCAGTTTAATACAATTGATGAAAAGAAGAAATTGAGGGATTCAACAGACTAATAATAAATAACGGGATTGAATTAGTCATCAAAATCCTCCCAACTAAAGGTAAGGAGCCCCAAATGGCAAAAAAAAATGTCTTAAAAAAGAATGAAGTTGGAGGACACTCACTTCCTGACTATAAAGCATATTATTTAGCTAGAGTGGTAAAAACAGCATGGTACTGGCATAAGGACAGACAGATTGACCAAAGGAACCAAATCAAGAACTCAGAAAATAACCCTCACATCTACACTCAAGCAATTTTTGACAAAGCTGTTAAACCCACCCAGCTGAGCCAGAACAGTCTATTCAACAAATGGTTCTGGGAGAACTGGATAGCCATATCCAAAAGAAGTCCCCTATCTCACACCTTATGCCAAAATTAACTCGAAATGGATCAAGGACTTAAATACAAAAACAAAAACCATAAAACTCCTAGAAGAAAATGTAGGAAAACATCTTCAAGACCTTATGGAAGGCAATAGTTTCTTAAACCTTATGCTCAAAGCACGAGCAACAAAAGAAAAAAATAGATAAATGGGACCTCTTCAAAATTAAACACTTTTGCACCCCAGAGGACTTTGTCAAAAGGGTGAAAAGGCAGCTGACTCAATGGGAGAAAATATTTGGCAATCATATATCTGATAAGGGTTTAATATTCATGATATATAAGGATATCATACAACTCAACAATAAAGAGACAAAGCATCCAATTAAAAAATGGGCAAAAGACTTGAAAAGACAACTGTCCAAAGAAGAAATACAAATGGTGAAAAACACATGAAAAAATGTTCAACATCACTAGCGATTAGGGAAATGCAAATCAAAACTACAATGAGATATCATTTTATATGTATTAGACTGGCCGCTATTAAGCCAGAAAACTGTAAATGCTGGTGAGGATGTGGAGAGATGGGAAAGCTTATTCACTTTTGGTGGGAATGTAGAATGGTACAGTCACTGTGGAAGACTTTGTCAGATCCTAAGGAAGTTGAATATAGACCTGCCATGGGACCCAGCAATACCATTGCTAAGTATATACCCAGAAGAACTGAAAACAATGACACGAATAGATATCTGTACACCGATGTTCACAGCAGCATGATTCACAATAGCCAAAAGCTGGAAACAACCCAGGTGTCCATCAACTGATGAATGGATATACAAATTGTGGAGTATACACACAATGAAACATTATGCAGCGGTAAGAAGAAATGAAGTCATGAAACGTATAACAACATGGATGAACCTGGAGGACATTATGTTGAGTGAAGCAAGCCAGACACAAAAGAACAAGTAGTGTATGACTGCCCTATTATGAACTAAATATATTATGTAAAATAAAAATATATTATGAAATATGAATATGGGTAGAAATGCATATATAAGACCATATTTCTTTGAAGCTGAACAAGTGTAAGTTAATAGTACAAAATGTTAATATCAGACAAAAAAATTATACTAAGTAAAGGAAACCAGATACAGAATACTACATATTGTATAATTTCATTTATTTAAAATGTAAATATAAATCAATTTATAAAGGTGAAAGGAGTAATGAAATTGTTCTAAAATTTTTGATGATGAATGTATAACATTGTGATTATACTAAAAGCCACTGATTATATACTTTGGATAGAATAGCCAGAAACAGCAGCTATGTACAGTGGGGGAAGCATAGAGAGATTGAGAGGTGAGGAATTTTTTTGTTTGACTCTTTTGTGTTTATTAATATTGAAATAATGAAAATGCTCTAATAATCATAGAGGTGATGAATGCACAACTTTGTGATTATTACAAATACCACTGACTGTACACTTTGGATGAATTCTATGCTTTATTAATACACATCAATAAAATTGTTTTTTTAAAAAGGCAGCAATAAAATACCTAGATACTTTCACCTGTTTAAAAATAAATAAACAAAACAAAAAAATACACCTCCCAACCAAGAAAAGCTCGGGACCAGATGGCTTCACAGATGAATTCCACCAATCATTCTGAAAGAAGAAACACCAATTCTGCTTAAACTCTTCCAAAAAATAGAAGTGGAGGGAAGATTATCTAACTCATTCTATGATGCCAACATCATCCTAATACCAAAGCCACATGAAGATTCCACAAGGAAAGAAAACTACAGACCAACCTCTCTAATGAACTTAAATGCTAAAATCCTCAACAAAGTGCTTGCTAATTGCATTCAACAACACATCAAACAAATTATACACCATAAGCAAGTGGGTTTTATTTCTGGTATGCAAAGATGGTTCAATATAAGAAAATCAAGCAATGTAATACACCACATTAACAAATCAAAAGAAAAAAAATTACATGATCATTTTTATTGATGCAGAAAAAGCATTTGACAAAATACAGCATCCTTTCTTGATAAAAACATTTTGAAAGATAGGAATAGAAGGAAACTTCCTCAGCATGATAAAGCACATATATGAAAAACACAGCTAACATCATACTCAATGGTGAAAGGCTAAAGGCTTTCCCTCTAGCATCTGAAACAAGATAAGGAGGCTTGCTGTCAATGCTCTTATTTGACATTGTGCTAGAAGTACTAGCTCAGAAACTCAAGAAAAAGAAAGTAAAGATTTCACTATTTGCAGTTGACACGATCCTATATGTAGAATGCTCCAAAAAATCTACAACAAAGATTCTAGAGCTGATAAATGAGTTTAGTAAGTGGCAGGATATAAGATCAACATGTAGAAACCAGTAGCATTTCTGTACATTAATAATGAGCAATCTGAGGAGGAATTATAAAATTCCATTTATAATAGGAACTAAAAGAATCAAATGTCTGGGAATAAACTTAAATAAAGATGTAAAGGACTTGTACTCAGAAAAATACACAAATTTGTTAAAGGAAATCAAAGAAGAACTAAATAAAGGGAAGAATATTATATGTTCATGGATTGGAAGACAAAACATCATTAAGATATCTGTCCTACCCAAACTGATTTACAGATTTAACAAAATCCCAATAAAAATTACATAAGCATTTTTTACTGAATTGGAAAAGCCAATTATGAAATTTATTTGGAAGGGCACAGGGGCCCAAATAGCCAAAAGGATACTGAAAAATTGGAGGAATTACACTACCTGACTTTAAAGAATACTACAAAGCTACAGCAGTCAAAACTGCATGGTGGGGAGCAGATGTAGCTCAAGTGGTTGAGCCCCTGCTTCCTATGTACGAGGTCCCAGGTTCGATCCCTGGTACCTCCTAAAGACAAAAAAAAAAAAAAAAGGAAAAATCAACTCTCATTGGGGACCAGATATAGTTCAGTGGTTGAGCACCTGCTTCCCATGTACAAGGTCCTGGGTTCAATCCCTGGCACCTCCATAAAAAAAAAAAACAAAAAAAAACAAAAAAAAAAACCTGCATGTTATTGGCACAACGATAGACACACTGACCAATGGAACTGAATTGAGAATTTTGATATAGATCCTTGCATTTACAGTCAACTGATATTTGACAACGCTATCAAGCTCACTCAACTGGGACAGAATGGCCTCTTCAACAAATGGTACTGAGAGAACTAGTTATCCATATCCAGAAGAATGAGATAGGATCACCATCTCATAACTCTATACAAAAATTAACTCAAAATAGATCAAAGACATAATATAAGAGACAATACCATAAAGCTCCTAGAAGACAATGTAGGGAAGTATCTACGAGATCTTGTAGAAGGAAATGGTTCCATAAACTTTACATCCAAAAAATAAAATAAAGTAAATGGGACTTCCTCAAAATTAAAAAATTTGCTCTTCAAAGTGTTTGTCAAGAAAGTGAAAAGGTAGTCTACTCAATGGAAGAAAATATTTGGGAACCACTTATCTGATAAGGGTCTAATAAGCAGCATATATAAAGAAATCCTACATCTCAAAAATAAAAAGATAACCCATTTAAAAAGTGGGCAAGAGATTTGAATAGACACCTTTCCAAAGAGGAAATACAAATGGCTGAAAGGCACATGAAATGATGCTCAACATCACTAGCTATTAGGGAAGTGCAATTAAAACTACAATGAGGTTGAAATCTTACACCTATTAGACTGGCAGGTATTAAAAAACAGAGAACTATAAGTGTTGGAAAGGATGTGGAAAAAAGGGAACCCTCATCCACTGCTGATGGGAATGTAGAATGGTACAGCCACTGTGGAGGATGGTTTTGCAGTTCCTCGGGAAACTAACTATATGATCCAACAATCCCACTGCTGGGTATATACCCAGAAGAACTGAAAGCAGGGACATGAACAGATATATGCACACCAATGTTCATAGTGGCATTATTCACTATTGCTAAAAGATGGAAGCATTCCAAATGTTCATCAACAGATGAATGGATAACCAAAATGTAATATATACATTTGATAGGATATTACTCAGCTGTAAGAAGGAATGAAGTACTGACACATGCAACAACATGGATGAATCCTGAAGACCTTATGTTTAGTGAAGAAAGCTAATCACTTAAAGACAAATATTGCATGACCTCATTGATATGACCTAAGCATATCTGTATATTCAGCATATCTGTATATTTCCTGACAGCGATAGTCAGAAAAATAAATTATCAGGAGACAGAAAGGGAGTAGAGTGTGGTGAACAGATACTCAATATGGGCAAAACCTATGATAAGGTGGAAGGGGGTGGTTTGGCAGTGGATGGGGGGGATCGTGATGTAGGGACATGAGTGGGGTCAATGGTGCTTGAATTTGAGGGTAAGCAGGGTGGGGGGATTGAGTTGGACTATTCATGGAACTGGGGAGAGGGCTGGAGAAGGGAGCAGGTAAACTCTGGATATCTGTAGGTCTGTGGCTGAAACTACAAGTGAAATGTTCTTTTGGCAAATATGGCAATGAACGGGAAGCGGCTGTGGCTCAATCAGTAGGGCTCCCGTTTACCATATGGGAGGCCCCGGGTTCGGTTCCCGGGACCTCCTGGTGAAGGCAAGCCCGCCCACACGGCGTGGTTAGCTGACCCAGAGAGCACAAGCAGCAAGGGGGGGATAAATGAATAAATAAATAAAAATCTTTAAAAAATATATATATATGGCAATGAAGGATCATTGGCACAGGGCATCAGTGGGCGGGGCGGGGGGGTATGTAGGAAAGGGTGCACCTGGGGCATGCTTCTATGGAATATGAATGGGTTCATCTTCTCATAGGGGGTTATCTCAGTGGGTGGAGGCCCAAACAATAAACAAGAAAATATTAAACTCCCATTCTGGGGAGTCCTGCTACATTCTCAAATACAGGGGCAAGAATCTCTCCAGTACATAGGCAATGCCTAATAAAAGAAAACAGACCAATATGTCAAGCCCTCAATATTAATGTATGTAACTATGAAACTTATTATTGAAAAAATTGAAACTTAGTGGTTACCATGGGTTCTGAGGGGAGGAGGAGGGAAGAATAGGTGGAAGATAGGGCATTTTATGGCATTGGAATTGTTCTGCATGGTTTTGCAATGACGGAGACAGGTCAGTTTACATTTTGTCAAAACCTATAAAAGTGTACAGTACAAAATATAAACCATAATGTAAATCATTGACCATGGTTAGTAGCAATGCTTCAATATTTACTCATCAATTGTAACAAATGTAACGTACTCATGTAAGATGCTTTTGATAGGCAGGGTATATGGGAATCCCCTAGATTTTCTATGTGGCTTTTCTGTAACATAAATCTTTTTTGAAAATAATGTTTAAAAAAAAAAGACATTGGAGGACCATACAGAAGAAACTGTCAACATACACAAAAGATAAAAGATCTCATGGTGATGAAAGGCACATGAAAAAAAATTTTTTTTTGCTTTGTTTTTTGGGAGGTTTTGGATTATGGAAAGTTAAAACTATGGCAGGGGAGGATCACTGGTGCAGGGTGTCAGTGAGGGGGGTATGTGTGGAGAAGGATGCACCTAGGTGTGTCTCTATGGAATAAGAATGTGTTTGTGTGGCCATGAGGTGTTATCTCTGTGGGTGGAAAACTACACAATAACCAACAAAATATTAAATTCCCATCCTGGTGAGTCCTGCTACATTCTATAATAGAATGGCAAGAATCTGTAAAGTACACAGGCAGTGCCTAGAGAAAGTGACAAATCAATATGCCAGGCCCTTGATATTGATGTTTATACTTATGAACCTTATTCTTACAAAGTTGAAACTTAGCCTAGTAATATATATTGACTAAGAGTTACCTCCTGAATACCTTCTTGTCACTCAAGTGTAGCCTCTCTCTAAGCCAAACTCAGCATATAAGCTCACTGCCTTACCCCTGGCGTGGGACATGATTCCCGGGGATGGGCGCGCCTAGCACTGAGGGATTATTACCAAGTGCCAACTAGCAATGCATTTGGTAAAAGACCTAGACCAAAAGGGGGAAATATTAAATACAAACGTGTTTTTATGGCTAAGAGATTTCAAAGTGAGTTGGGAGGTCATTCCAGAGGTTACGCTTATGCAAACATCTCGGGAGGATCTCACTGACTGCCACAGTAAACAATGCCTCAATCAGGAGTGCTCCTGAGGGCACTAGAGACATGCAGACAGTATAGGCAGGGTAGAAAACCCCAGGAAATCAGCACCCCATCAGTTGGCCTTACCTTAGAATATATGAAAACCTATCTCCCCAATGTATCAGAGTTAGGCTCATTTATAATTTTGCTAACAGGTTCCTTTGCCCCTTTTATTTGAACTTATAATTAGCACTATACCCATTAAATGTATGTCCAGAGACTTAAATCTTCCTGCTGTTCATATGCCAGCTGAGCCGTGAATCTCAGCAGAGTTGCAGCCAACATCTACTCTCCAGTTCATCGAACTCACCCAGAACATCTAACAAAAGGATGTTGGACAACACCCATCCCAAAAAACAGAGAGTAACTACAACTAAGCCCCCTCTCAAGCAGAAGCAGAGTGGGCATCACCATCCTCCAAATCCTCAAGATTGAGGAACGAACAAACATAAAGGGGGAATGCTACTGTGGACCAGAGTAGACTTATAACTCTAATAATGGAAGAACACTTAACATTGATATAAAGACAGTAGTCACCAAAAATTCTAAGGGGAGGGAGAGGGAAGAATAGGTGTAATATGTGGCATTTTAGGGGACACTGGAACTGCTCTGCATGACATTTCAATAATGGATACATGCCATTATACATTTTGTCAAAACCTATAAATTTGTGCGGTGCAAAGTATAAACCATAATGTAAACTATAGATCATAGTTAGTAGCAATGCTTCAGTATATGTTCATCAATTGTAACAAATGTACAGCACTAAGGAAAGTTGTTGTTAATGGGGGAAAGTGTGGGAGGGGGAGGAAGTTGCATATATGGGAATCCCCTATATTTTTAATGTAACTTTTATGTAATCTAAAACTTCTTTAAAAATAGAGGAAAAGATAAAAATATAAAAGTAGACATTAATAGAAGTGAGAGACAAAAACATATCAGACTTACAAAGGTTAAATAGCAAACTGGCAGAAGAAAGACCTGTATTATCAGTAGTTTCTTTAAATGTAAATGGATTATACTTGCTAGTCAAAAGGCATACATTGGCAGAATGGATAAAAAAAGCAAGACAACTGTGGTCTATGGTTGGTGGTAAGGCTCCAGGATGTGTAAGTTCATTGAGGGTGGTGGGCCACACTGTGGGAGATGTTTGTGTGGGATGTGGTGGGAGGTGTGGGAGGTGGGCAACATGGGAATCCCAGTGGGTTCCGTGTAATATTTTGGGTAATCTAAGCACCTCTTAAAATATATGTATATATATATATATAAATAACATTTTTGTAAGCAAATACACATATATGCATATATATTTATATATCATTTTGCAAATGTTTGTATGTATTGTGAGAATCTTGATTTTTACCCATAATAAAAAAAAAAAAATAGTAACCAAAAAAAAAACAGAATACACATTCTTCTCAGATACACATGGAACAATTCCATATGCTTGGTCACCAAACAAGTCTCAATAAATTAAAAAATACTGAAATCATACCAATGTATATTCTCTGACCACAATGGAATGAAGCTAGAAATCAACAGAGGGAGAAAGGAAAATTCACAAATTTGTGAAAATTAAACTACATACTCTACAACAATCAATGGGTTAAAGAGAAAATCAAAAGTGAAATTAGGAAATATCTTGAGGTGAATGAAAATGAATAAACACCATACCAAAACTTATGGAATATAAGGCAGTGCTGAGACGGAAACTTATAGCTCTAAATTCTTACATTTAAAAAAGAAAGACTTCAAATCAGAAACCTAACCTCAAAACTGGAAAAACTAGAAGAAGGAGAAACTAAACCCAAAGCAAGCAAAAGGAAAGAAAAACAAAGATTAGAGTGGAGATAAATGAAACAGAAAACAACAACAACAAAATAGAGAGCCTCAACAAAACCAAAACTTGTTTCTTTGAAAAGATCAACAAAACCGACAACACTTTAGTGAGACTAACAAAGAAAAAAGAGAGGGGATACAAATAGTGAAAATCAGAAATGAAAAGGGGTACATCACTACCAACCCTGCTGAAATAAAAAGGACTATAGTATGAACAACTTCAGGCCAATAAATTAGATAACCTAGATGAAGTGGACTAATTCTAAGAAACATACAAACTACCTACATTGACTCAAGAAGAAACTGCAGATCTCAACAAACCAACTACTTATACTAAAAAGATTGAGCTGAATTTTTTTTTTTTTTTTTTTTTTTTACCAGGAGGTCCCGGGGATCGAACCCAGGTCCCTCCATATGGGAGACGGACGCCCAACCATTTGAGCCATATCCATCCCCCAAGAGATTGAATCAGTAATCAAAAGCCTCCCAACAAAGAAAAGCCCAAGACCAGATGGTTTCACTGGGTAATTCTACCAACCATGTCAAGAAAACTTAACTCTGTTTCTGCTCAAACTCTTCCAAATAATTGAAGAGGGAACACTCTATAACTCATTGTATGAGGCCAATATCACCCTTCTACCCAAGCCATACAGAAATATCACAAGAAAAGAAAACTATAGAACAATATTTCTTATGAAATATAGATGCAAAAATCCTCAAAAAATACTAGCAAACTGAATCCAACAGCATATTGAAAGAATTATATACTATGATCAAATGCAATTTATCACTGGTATGCAAGAGTGGTTCAACATAGGAAAATCAATTAATATAATAAAATACATTAACAGAATGAAGGGAAAAAATACAGGATCTTCTCAATTGACACAGAAAAATAATTTGACAAGATACAGCACCCTTTCTTGATAAAAACACTTAAAACACTAGGAATACAAGGAAACTTCCTCAATGTGATAAAAGCATAAATGAAAAACCCACAGTTAACATCCTACTTCATGGTGAAAGACTTTCAGTCTTTCCCCTCTAAAATCAGGAAACAAGACAAAGATGCCCACTGTCACACTATTATTTGACATTGAACTGGAAGTTCTTTCCAGAGAAATTACGCAAGAAAAATACATAAAAACCATCCAAATTGGAAAGGAAGGAGTAAAACTTTCCCTATTTGCAGATGATATGATACTATATACACAAAATCCTAAAAAATCTACAACAAAGCTCCTAGAGCTAATAAATAAATTCAGCAAAGTGGCAGGGTACAAGAACACTAAAAAATTAGTAGTGTTTCTATACATATAAGCAATGAGCAATCAGTACAAGAAATCAAGAAAAAATTCCATTCACAATACAACAAAAAGAATTAAATAGCTAGGAATAAATCTAACCAAGGATGTAAAGGACTTGTACATAGAAAACTACAAAACAGGGAAGCGGCTGTGGCTCAATCAGTAGGGCTCCCGTTTACCATATGGGAGGCCCCGGGTTCAGTTCCCGGGGCCTCCTGGTGAAGGCAAGCCCGCCTGGATGGTGTGGTTAGCTGACCCAGCGAGCACAAGCAGCAAGGGGGGGATAAATGAATGAATAAATAAAATCTTTAAAAAAAAAAAAAAGAAAAGAAAACTACAAAATCTTGCTAGAAGAAATCAAAGAAGACTTAAATAAATGGAAGCATATTCCATGTTCATGGATTGGAAGAGTAAATATCATTAAGAAGTCCAACCTACCCAAATCAATGCATAGATACAATGCACTACCAATCAAAATTTGAGCAGAAATGGAAAAGCCAATCATCAAATTTATATGGAAAGGTAAGGGGACATGAATATCTAAAGCCATCTTGAAAATAACAATGAATTTGAAGGACTCCCACTGCCAGATCCTAAAACTTATTACAAAGCCACAAGTAATCAAAACAGCATGGTTGAGGCACAAGGTCAGGTATATAGACCAATGAAATTGAATTGAGAGCACAGAAATCAACTGTATTATTCAGGGTTTTCTAGGGAAGTATAACTGACAGGAGATATCTCTAAATAGTATGAGATTTTATTAAATTGTCTCATGTAACCGTGGGGATGCACAAATCCAAATTCTGTAGGGCAGGCTGTAAGCCAGAGACTCCAATGAAGGTCCTCGATGAGTTTCCCAAGAGACTCTGGCTGTTTGAAGTAGAGATGAAAATTCTCTCTCTGAATGCTGTAATCATTTCTTTTAAGGCCTCCAACTACTGATTAGATGAGACATCACTCATTGCTGATGGCAATCTTCTCAGTTGATTGTAGATGTAATCAGCCATATATGCCATCAGCTCACTGATGATTAACATCCATGAAATACATTTGTATTACAATTAGCCCAGTGTTTGCTTGACCAAAAAACTAGGCACCATTATCTGGCCAAGTTGACATATTAGCCTAACCATTACATCAACCACCAAATTTATGGCCAAATGATTTTCAACAATGGGGCAAAGACCACCCAATTGGGAAAGATTAGTCTTTTTAACAAATAGTGCTGGGAAAACTGGAATCCATTTATATAAAAAAAGGAAAAAAAAATTGTTAAAAGAAATTAAAGAAGACCTAAATACAGGAATATGGGAAGATGGTGATGGACTAACAAGCAGAGCTGAATTCTCTCAAAAAAAAAAAAAAAAAAAAAAAAAAAGGAAAAAGAGCCAATAGCTTTCTGAGGGATCTCCTTTGTGGGTGAACAAACCAGGACAGTGCTACACAACTCCCAGGAGGGTGAAGAACAGAGAGAAGCAGCAGCTAAAACATGAGTTACCAAACCCCCGTGGTGGCTGGGAAGGGCTCCCCTCCCCCAGCCCCAAGATATTAAGCTGGGGTAAAACACCTGGTTCACTACAGCCAACTGAAGAGCAGACATCTTCTGCCCTGTCAGCTGTTTCAAGGGAAAAGGAAGGGATGGTTGGGGTGCTTTTCTTCAGTGAATTCGGCCAGTAGAGCTGGCTTTGAATCTCTGATCTGGAGATTCAACACAGGAACATAGTAAAGCCTGGACTGAAACACCTCTGTGGAAAGGTGCATTGAATAGCGCCATCTGCTGGCCAGTATGGAAATTACATGGACAAAAACTGTTCACCCTCTCTGTAGCCAACCCCAGGGAGAAATTCTGTGCCCCACTAGTGAGTCCCTGGCAAATTTTTGAAAACTTAAGCTGGGCACTTTTAAAGACTGAGAATAGGTTGAACCAAATATCAAAGAAGAGCTGTGGGGAAAAAAAACAATAGGCAAGAGAGAGAAATTAGCCACCAGAGTAAATTCACCAACATATTCAGATATCTAGCCATCAGCAAAAAATTACATGCCATATTAGGAAACAGGAAGAGACGGCACAGTCAAAAGAACAAACCAAATATCCTGAAGAGATACAGGATTTAACACAATTAATCGGTGATAATCACACAACTCTCCTAAATCACTTCAAAGAATTTAAAGAAAATATGACTAAAGAAATAAAGGATGGGGGGGCAAATGTGACTCAACTGGTTGGGCATCCGTCTGCCATATGGAGGGACCTGGGTTCGATCCCCGGGACCTCCTGGTAAAATTAAAAAATATATATATAGAAGGCGCATGGGCTGCCAGGCTCTGTGTGCCGCTGAGCTGTCGGGCCCCGGGAGCCATGCAGCAGGATGATGACGTAACAGGGGAGAGACAAGACGAGATGCTCCGAAAGCTCCAGAAGCCAGGAGCTGAGGTGGCGCAGGTGGCAGAATACCTCTCTCCTACATCGGAGGTCTCCAGGATTGAATCCTGGTGAAGACTGGAGGAGGAGGATGAGAAGAGATGGCAGGAAACGGACATGGAGAATTGCCCAGCGAATGGACACAAAACAGCAAAATGGCGAAGGGGGGGTTTAAAATGGATAAAGTAAATAAATAAATCTTTAAAATAAAAAAAAAAAGGAATAAAGGATATTAAGAAGACACTGGGAGAGCATAAAGAACAATATGAAAGCCTTCAAATAAAGTAACAGACCTTATAGGAATGAAAGGCATGATGGATGAGATTAAAAATACATTAGAGGCATATAAGAGCATATCTGAATTGCTTGAAAACAGAATTAGTGATTTTGAGGACAAAACATTTAAACTGGAAAAGACAGGAGAACACAAAGAGGAAAGAATGGAAAAAATGGAACAGAGTCTCAGGGAATTGAATGACAATGCGAAATGCACAAACATTCACATTATTGGTGTCCCTGAAGGAAAAAAGAATGGAAAAGGGGCAGAAAGAATATTTGAGGAAATAATGACCTAAAACTTCCCAACTCTTTTGAAGGACATAAATATCAATATCCAAAAAGGACAATACACCCCAAACAGAATAAATCCAAATAGATCTAACCCAAGAACCTACTATTCAGAGCTAAAGAGAGGATTCTGAAAGCAGCAGGAGAAAAGCAAAGCATCACATGCAAGGAAATCTTGATAAGATTGAATGTTGACCTCTCATCAGAACCAATGAAGGAGAGAAGAAAGTGGTATGATGTATTTAAGGTACTGAGAAAGGAAAACTGCCAGCCAAGAATTCTGTATCCGGCAAAGCTGTCCTTCAAAAATGAGGGTGAGTTCAAAGTCATCACAGACAAATAAAAACTGATAGAATATGGTACCAAAAGACCAGATTTGCAAGAGATATTAAAGGGGGTGCTGCAGCCTGAAAGGAAAAAACAAGGGTGGGAGATTTGGAGAAGAGTTCAGAAATGAAGATTATTAGGAAGGGTAAACTAAAGGATAAGAAGACAGATAATAGAATGATATGACAACAGGTAGCCAAAGGACAAAATGGAAGAAATAATGCCTTTACAGTAATAACACTGAATGTTAATGGATTGAACTCCCCAATCAAAAGACACAGACTGATAGAATGGATTGAAAAAATAGGAGCCATCTATATGTTGTCTACAAGAGACTCACCTCAGAAGAAAGGACACAATCAGGTTAAAAGTGAAGGGTTGGAAAGAGATAGTCCATGAAAATAGTAACAAAAAAAGAGCTGGGGTAGAAGAGATAAATGTAAAATAACAACATTATAGTATATGAACAATAATTATTCAGTGCAACTGGTAAATTATTCCCGTAATCAGTATTCTGGAATTTTTTTCATAAAAAATAAATACTTGCTTTTATTTGAGGGGGACTAGAGAAGAGATACATTTTTAGATAATTCATGTTTCTTTAACCCTTCCTTATTCATACTCTTTAATTAAAATAATCTATCTGGATCAATAATGATTTAGCATGACTACTAAATCAGTTGAACAAGATTTGAGTTTTTCTGCCTCATAAAATTATGAGTTGGCAAATTTTTATCTGCTGTAATTCATTCCAATAAGATGTGAAGAATTCCCAAGTAGGAATTTGATTATCTAGAAAGAATTATAACCTAAATGGAAATTAAATAACTAAATCAATATTTTATTTCATTCTTAGAGATTATTATGTCTAATGGTTAGAGCTATAATTTAAAATTTAGAATTATGTTATAATTAATTTCTATATTTGAATTATTATTTATACTTATAAATGTTTGTTGTTATGCTACCTATTTTTAAATAATTGTTTATATTAAATCTAACCTGGCCTTGCACTCTCATTTAAAATTTGTAATTTCTTTCAATCTATTTTTCCATTTATTTCACAATTTTACAATAAAGGATTTTTTAATAGCTAAAAAAAGCCATTGATTATACACTTTGGCTAGATCATATGGCATGTGAACATATCTCAATAAAAGTGCTTAATAAACAAATAAATAATTGTGCAAGAATAGCCAGAAATAGCAGCTATGCACAGCAAGGGAAACAGAGATTGCAAGGGTAGGTATTTTCTATTTGTTTGTTTATTATTATTATTGAAATAATGAAAATGCTTTTAATAATGATTGAAGTGATAAATGCACAACTATGTGATTATACCAAATACCACTGATTGCATACTTTGAATAAACTGTATGCTTTATCAGTATGTATCAATAAAATTGATTTAATTTTTTGAAAAGACCTAAATAAATGAAAGGATATTCTGTGGTCATGGATTAGAAGACAAAATATCATTAAGATGTCAATACTACCCAAAGCAATTTATAGATTCAATGCAATCCCAATCAAAATTGCAACAACTTTCTTTGCAGAAATGGAAAAGCCAATCATCAAATTTATGTGGAGGGGTAATGGGCCTTGAATAAAAAAAACTACCTTGAAAAAGAAGAATGAAGTTGTACGACTTACACTACCTGATCTTAAAAATGTATTATAAACAAAATAGCATGGTACTGGTACAAGGACAGCCCTATAGACCAATTGAATAGAATTGAGAGCTCAGAAATTAACTCTCACGTTTATCACCAAATGAATTTTAACAAAGTTGCAAAGACTACTCAATTGGGAAAGAACAGTTCCATCAACAAAAGGTGACAGGAAAACTGGATCTCTTTCTGCAAAAAAATGAGGAGAGGACCTCCTACCTCACACCATATATAAAAATAAACTAAAAATGATCAAAGACCTAATTATAAGGGCTAGCACTATCAAATTCCTAGAAGAAAACATGGGGAAGCATCTTTAGGACCTGGTGTTAGGCAACAGTTTCTTAGAATTTACACCAAAGCACAAGCAGGAAAAGAAAAGATAGATAGATGGGAACTTATCAAAAGAAAAAGAAAAAAGAAAAAAAGAAAATTTTTGTTCCTCAAAGAACTTTATCATGAAAGTAAAAAGACAACCTACACAATGGGGAAAATTTTAGAAACCACATATCTGATTAAGGCTTAATATCCAGTATATATAATGAAATGTTTTATCAACAATAAGACAAACACCCAATTTAAAACTGAGCAAAAGACTTGAACATATATCTTTCCAAAGAACATATAAAAATGGCCAGAAACAACACTAAAAGAAGTTTAACATCATTAGCCATTAGGGAAATGCAAATGAAAACCACAGCAAATGCGAATATTCTCACTGTCCTGATTTTGGGTAGCCTAAACATTTGCTATATTAGAAACCATGCGTGTGTCCCCAGACATAGTTGTTCTCCCTAGATCTGGTTTTTAGAATGCTGGTTGATAAACTAAGCCTGATTTATTATATGACTATCCTGTATGGGAAAAGACTGCAAATCTAGGTATCTTTTTTTTTTTTTTTTTTTTTAAAGATTTTATTTATCCCCCCCTTGCTGCTTGTGCTCGCTGTGTCCATTTGCTGTGTGTTTTTCTCTGTCTACTTGTCTCCCTTTGTTGCATCATCTTGCTGCGTCAGCTCACCACACCACACGGGCTGGCTTGCCTTCACCAGGAGGCCCCGGGAATCGAACCCAGGGCCTCCCATATGGTAAACGGGAGCCCTATCGATTGAGCCACATCCGCTTCCCAAATCTAGGTATCTTTGGTCAACCTTAAGAGATATAGCAGGGGGATGGATGTGGCTCAAATAGTTGGGCATCCGTCTCCGATATGGAGGGACATGGATTCGATCCCCGGGACCTTCCGGGTAAAAATTAAAAAAAAAAAAAAAGTATAGAAGGTGTGTGGGCCACCAGGCCCCATGTGCAGGTGCGCCACCAGGCCCTGCAAGTGGGTGCGCAGCCAGGCCCCACAAGCGGGTGAGCCCCAGGCCCTGCACACGAATGCACCACCAGGCAGACCCCGTGCGTGGGTGTGCCACCAGGCCCCGCGAGCGGGTGAGCTGTCAGTCAGGCCCTGCAAGCCATGCAGCAAGATGATGACGTAACAGGAGAGTGACACAAGAGAGAGCCAACATGAGACACGCTGAAAAACCAGGAACTAAGGTGGGGCAGGTGGAAGGATGCTTCTCTTCCACGTCAAAGATTCCAAGGATCAAATCCCAGTGAAGACAGGAGGAGAAGGATGAGAAGAGAGGGCAGGAAACAGACACAGAGAGTTGCCCAGCGAATGGACACAAAAACAGCAAAAACGTGGTGGGGGAGCGGTAAAAATGGAAAAAAGTAAATAAATTCTTTAAAAATGTATAGGGGAGTAAGATACAGACTATAGTTAGTAGTAAAACTTTGATGATGCTGTTTTGTAATTTGTTAACAAATGTTTCACAACATTGCAGAGTATTTGTGGTGGCGTGATGTGTAGGAACCCTGTATGATGTTATGCATGTTTGTTTTTTAAGTTCACAATGTTTACTGAACACTATTGTTTATATATGTTCATGTATGAATGATATACTACAATAAATTGTTTTTAGAAAAAAACCACAACGAGATACCATTTCATATCCATTCGAATGGCTGTTATTTAAAAAACAGAAAATAATAAGTGTTGGAGAGGATGAGGAGAAATAGGAACACTCATTCATTGCTGGTAGGAATGTAAAATGTTGTAGCTACTGTGGAAGTCAGTTTGGCATTTCCTCAGAAAGCTAAGCATAGAACCACCATATGACCTGGCAATCCCACTACTAGTTAAATACCCAAAACAATTGAAAGCAGGGACTCAAACCGATATTTGCACACTGATGGTCATAACAGCATTATTCACAATTTCCAAAAGATGGAAGCAACCCAAATGTTCATCAACCAATAAATGGATAAATAAAATGTGGTATATTCAGACAATGAAATATTATTCAATCAAAAAAAGGAATGAAGTTCTGATATATGAGACAACATGTATAAACCTTGAAGACATCTTGTTGAGTGAAATAAGCCAGAAGCAAAAGAACAAATATTGTATGATCTTACTGATTTGACACAATTAGAGACAGCAAACTCATAGTGTCAGAATTTAGTATATAGGTTATCAGGAGATGGGGAAGGGATAGGGAATGAGAAGTTAAGGCTTAAAAGGTAAAATTACTGTTTAGAATGATGGAAATATTTGGTAATGGATGGTGGTAATTGCAGCACAACATTGTGAACACAATTAACAGTACTGCTTTATATCTGAATTATGATTAAAAGGGGGAAACAGTAGATTGTACTATATGGTAAAAGAATAAAATTTTTTAAAAAAATCCATGGAACTGCAGTACACAACAGTAAACCTTATGTTAAACTATGGACTTTATTTTTTATTTTATTTTATTTTTTTTAAAGATTTTATTTATTTATTCATTCATCCCCCCCTGCTGCTTGTGCTCGCTGGGTCAGCCAACCACACCGTGCGGGCAGGCCTGCCCTCACCAGGAGGCCCCGGGAACCGAACCCAGGGCCTCCCATATGGTAAACAGGAGCCCCACTGATTGAGCCACAGCCGCTTCCCATAAACTATGGACTTTAATAGTACAATTATAAACATGTGCTAACATCAATTGTAACAAATGTTCCACAGCAATCAAGGTGTTGGTAGTGAGGTGGTATATGGGAATCCAGTATTTTACACATGATTGTTCTGTAAACCCACATCTTCTCTAATAGAGAAAAAAAATGTCAGCAAGCATTGGTCCCAAAATAGGGAAGTCCACTGTGCACTACTACTCTCGGGTAGTGAAACCTTGGAGGAAAATGGTAGTGTGTGGTGTGCGGTATATGGTGTATGGTATGTATTGTGTATATGAGAGAGAGGGAGAGAGAGAGAGAGAGAGAGAGAGAGAGAGAGAGAGAGAGAGAGAGAGAGA
>JAKSZT010007815.1:16937990-17402872 GCA_026826555.1 Tolypeutes matacus | reverse complement strand
AGAGAGAGAGAGAGAGAGAGAGAGAGAGAGAGAGAGAGAGAGAGAGAATGAATTTGAAAAGCAAGGCACAGCAAGCTGGAATCTAGGGACCCAGTGAAGGGCACTCTAGTTGAGAACAACACTGAAAGAACCGAGTTGCTTTCTTTTGGTCTAATGTGGGACTAGAACAGGAGACCTTCCTGAAGTATGGAACAGCTGAGCCAGTCAACGATGGATGCAATGGGATCAGAGTTGTGTGTGTGTCACCAAGAAGATACAGAACACAGCAAAACCAACAGCACAAGCAGCACTAGTCAACTACCTGGCTGATGTCAGAACGCTTCCTCTCTTGGGAGAAGGCATCCAAGGGACTTCCCTTTTGAAATGCATTAATTCCTAACGTTCATAGATAATCCATGGAAGCCAGGAAGCTCAGTGTGTGATGTTAGATTTGCTGCCAATTTAGCACATGAAAGAATAAAAGAAATGTAACATAAATTACACCTAAAACTATTATGGAGCAATTCATGCCTAATACCCCAAAGTGAAAGATCATGTCATTTTCTGCCACTTTCTACTTATGTGACCTTAAGTGTCATAGCACTCTGAGCCGCAGTCTTCTATCTGCAAAATAGGGTTATCCACATGGGTAAGAGGATTAAATAAAGCGGCAAATGTAAAATCATTTGTCACAGTACTTTGCAAATGGTAGACACTCAGTAAATGTTAAGTGAATCTTAATCTACATCAAAATAAGAAAAAGTATCTCTCTCTACATAGTTTAACAGGAGAAGATGCTTTTCTGTCTGGCACTCCCTGGTATTCTAATTGGAGATCAAGGGACAGTTGGTCTTCACCATCCCATTCCTCCTTCATACTTGTCATAATAGGAGGGCTGAGGTTTAGACTTCATTAATAACCATTTCCTGCTCAATTCTTTCATGGGATGAGCACTTGCAAATTGGGGAATGATTATATGTGAGGATCTACCTGTATAGTAAGGGGAAATTATATGATTTGAGAGTATATCACCTTGCAGAACAAAATCCCTTGACTAGTCTGGTGTGTTTATTATATATTCCAATTATTAAAATATAAAGTTTGTACCAAACTATTTAAAAATGTCTTTTGAAATGCAGTAGTAGTTTTCCTTTTTTACATATGCAGGGTTATAGCCCTAATTTTCAATGAACGAGGTAATTCTTCTAGTGATTGGTGTAGTTTTTTTCTTCATATTAAACTGTTAACCTTAGGATACTTTTAGGTGGAATGAGTTAGGTGGGTGAAATCATTTCCAGTATTAAGTGTAATATTTCTTCTGTAATGTTACTATACATTATATATAAGTGCCATCCTCACTAGATGGAGAACATATTCAAAAGTTAAATAGAATATGCAGAATACATGGTTTGTAGGTAACATTCCTGTACTTTATTAAGGAAATGAGAACTAATAGTTAATTAGAAATTAAAGAAATAAAGATATATTAATTCTAGTTTGGCTGACATAAAATACTATAGTATTTTAATGCAGTACAGATAAAGACATCACCATATGTTTTATTAACACATGCAAAGTTTATTCATTGACACACTGAAAACTCACTATTTCTCTTTGCTTCCCATTTCTTAACAATTTTATATAAATATGCTCTCTCCTCTCATGCTCACTCCGAGAACTGCTCTTCTACCCTTTCTTAAAAAAAAGTATTCAAATGTAGTTATGAGCCTGGACTTGGAGCCACAATGCCTAGGTTTCTATACCTGCTGCCCACTTACTAGCTGTGTCACTTCAGATAAGCCAATAACCTCTCCATGCTTCAGTTTTTCATCTGTAAAATGTAGATATAGTAATGTATCTAACTCATAAAGTTGATGTGCCCAACACATCAACATGTAAGCACCATGTGTCAGCTATTGAAGAGTAGAGCCTTGCTGATCTTCAAATTAGGACACTGGCACCAATAACAGTATGCAGAGTATTTCCATAGGGCCACAAGTGTAGATAGTCTTAAGGAAATCAGTGTCCAGATCCTTACTTCCATACAAATGATTTCCTAAAGCTCAGCTGTCCAAGAAACTGCTGGTCTCAACTACAGTTTGTCCTTGCACAATCCTCATTCTTCCATTTTACATAAGAAAGGCATTACTTCTATGTTCCAAGGTGAAAAAATCCTCCATAGCCTCAAACCAAGGGACAACACCACAAGAAACTATAAATGGTCCCTCACCAATCTATATCTCTAATATGTATTTTCCAAATATACCTTATAGTCACAGCAAATTTTTAAAAACTTAATTGGCCATTATTGCAGAGAAGTAAGATAGAATAGCTTATAAAAGGCTTCCAAGCAAAAAGTATATGACATAAAGGTAAAATTCTATGGAAGAAATGGAATGGAAATATAAGTTCAAGGAGGAAAAAAAGTTATGTATATATTTCCAAATGTTGAAGAAGAGCTTGTTAGTGTTTTAAAATAGAATATGGTGGGTATAAAATCTGAATAGTATTCAGTTATGGGGCCAGAAAAAAAGACCAATGAACATGGGACATCTTGTCATGCCTGAAAACAAGGAAGCTATTAAAGACAAGTGGGGCATGCAAAAAAGATGACAAATTGAAGAGAATTTCATTGGTCAAAGATGGGACACTCTGAATAGAAAAAAATTAATGCATAAGACTGAAACACATCAAACATATAAAAATCAATGAGTACTTAAAGATATTAAAATAAAAATTTTAAAACTTCATTATCCTTTGATGATTGCTAGGGCTCTGACTTACTGTTCTGAAAAATGATGGATGTACTTTTTTTTCCTGTTTTTTAAATGTATTTTTTAACAAATCAATTTTATTGATACTTATTAAT
This sequence comes from Tolypeutes matacus, assembly GCA_026826555.1. Classification (NCBI taxonomy): domain Eukaryota; kingdom Metazoa; phylum Chordata; class Mammalia; order Cingulata; family Chlamyphoridae; genus Tolypeutes; species Tolypeutes matacus. The sequence goes on along the minus strand of JAKSZT010007815.1, from coordinate 17,400,024 downwards.
AAAACGTAAATCCATCCAAAGCACACAATGGTATTTGGTATAATCACATAGATGTGCATTCATCACCATATTAGTCAGCCAAAGGGGTGCTCTTGCAAAATACCAGAAATCTGTTGGCTTTTACAAAGGGTGTTTATTTGGGATAGAAGCCCACAGTTACCAGGCCATAAAGCGTAAGTTACTTTCCTCACCAAAGTTTATTGCACATGTTGGAGCAAGATGGCTGCCAATGTCTGCCATGGTTCAGGCTTCCTGGGTTCCTCTCTTTCCAAGGCTAAGGCTTGCTTCACTCTACAAGGCCAGTTGTAGTCTATCAGGTGAACAGCTAGTCTCTTTTCCAGGGGCCTTCTCTCCTTCCTCACAACCAAGCTCTTCTGTATACTTACTTCCTGGGGCTCCAGCTCAAGATTCCAACATCAAAACTCCAAATCAAAACTCCAACTCTGTCTTTTGCCATGTCTTTTATCTTTGAGACCCCACCCACCAAGAGGTGGGGCTCAATACCCTACTGATGTGGCTGAATCAAAGCCCTAATCATAACTTAATCACATCAGAGGAATAGACCAGTTTACAAGCATAATCCATATCTATTTTTGGAAATCATAACTATATCAAACTGCCACAATCACTTCTATCATTAGTAGAGCATTTTCATTATTCCAGTAAAAATAAACAAAAAACAAACAAACAAGCAAAAAAAGTCATCACTTCTCAATCTCCATGCTTCCCCTGCTGTATAAAGCTACTGTTTCCATCTCTTTAGTATACTTGTATTTACAGTTTTATATATTCAATATCATCCATATTTGTATTTCACATGATGTTTCACAATGTTATACAGTCCCATGTTACATTTTTAGCTTCCTTTCTGTGATATACATGACCTTAGACTTTTCCTTTCAACCACTGTCATACCCATATAATAGCACTGCTAGTTACAAACAGCATGATATGCTTTCACCATTTTTATTCATTTCCAAAGATTTACAAACAACCTTTTTACTAATTCTGCACAGATTAAGGCTCAGCTTTCCATTCTCTACCCTACTTTTATTTTCTGGTGACCTATATTCTAATTATTAACTCCACAATATATTTAGTTTTTAATAGTGCAATCATACAGTATCTGTCCTTTTGTGTTTGGTTTGCTTCACTCAACATAATGTCCCCCAGGTTCATCCTTGTTGCCATGGATGCTTCACAACTTCATGCTTCACAACTTCATTCAACATAATGTCCCCCAGGTTCATCCTTGTTGCCATGGATGCTTCACAACTTCATGCTTCACAACTTCATTTATTCTTACAGCTGCATAATATTCCATTGTGTGTATACACCATAGTTCGTTTATCCATTCATTGGTTGAAGGGCACCTGGGTTGTTTCCATCTTTTAGCAATAGTGAATAATGCTGCTATGAACATCAATGTGCAAATGTCTGTTCATGTCTCTGCTCTCAGTTCTTCTGGGTATATACCTAATAATGGAATTGCTGGGTCACATGGCAAGTCTCTATTCAACTCCCTTAAGAACTGCCAAATAGTCCTCTACAGTGGCTGTACTATTCTACATTCCTACAAACAGTGAATAAGCGTTCCTCTGTCCACATCCTCTCCAACATTTACAGTTTTCTGATTTTTTAATAGAGGCCATTCTAATAAGTGTGAAATGATATCTCATTGTAGTTTTGATTAGCATTTCCTTAATTGGTAGTGATGTTGAACATTTTTTCTTTTTTTTTTTTTTTTTTTTTTTTGCCAGCTGTATTTCTTCTTCGGACAGAAAGACTGTCTTTTCAAGTCTTTTGCCCATTTTTTAATTGGATGTTTTTTTTTTTACTGCTAAGTTGTAGTATCTCTTTATATATCATGGATATTAAACTCTTATCAGGTATGTGATTTCAGAATATTTTCTCTCATTGAGTTGGCTGCCTTTCACCCTTTTGACAAATCCTTTGAGGTGTAAAAGTTTTCTATTTTGAAAAGGTCCCATTTATCTTTTTTTTTTTTTTCTTTTGTTGCTTATGCTTTGGGTATAAGGTTTAAGAAACTACTGCCTACCACAAGATCTTAAAGATGATTTCTCACATTTTCTTCTAGGAGATTTATTGTTGTAGATTTTATATTTAGGTTCTTGATCCATTTTGAGTTACCTTTTGTATAAGGGGTGAGATAGGGGTCCTCTTTCTTTCTTTTGGATATGGCTATCCAGTTCTCCCAGCACCATTTGTTGCACAGACTGTTCTAGCCCAGCTAGGAGGGCTTGATAGTCTTGTCAAAAATCACTTGACTGTAGTTGTGAGGGTCTATATTAGTCAGGTAAAGGGGCAAAGGGGTGCTGATACAAAGTACCAGAAATCTGCTGGTTTTTATAAAGGGTTATTTATTTGGGGTAAAAGCTTACAGTTACAAGGCCTTGAAGAATCCAACTCAAGGTATCATAAGAGGTATTTTCTCACACAAAGTCTGTTGCCATGTGTTAATGCAAAATGGCAGGCGATATCTGTGAGAGTTTAGCCTTCTTCTTTCCTCTTAAGGTTCCATGGTCCCAAAGCCTTCCGATCTCAGCTGTAGGTTAGAGGGCGCATTTATTTCCAGGCTTACCTGCTCTGTTCTCTTCATAAGGTCATCTGTAAACTATCAGGTGAATGGCTTATCTCTCTTTACAGATTCTCTTCCATATCTATGGAGCTCCCTTCCTCTTTTCTTGCATATCTGCTTCTTCTATTTCCTTTATTAAGCAACTGTTTATATAGCCCACCAAGGGGGCAGGGACTCAATCCTGCATGCCCTAATGATGTGGTCAAATCAAAGCCCTAATCTTAACATAAATTAATCATAGCATCTCAGCTGAATCTAATACAATCAAAGGGTATCACGCCCAGAGGAAAAGACCAGTTTAAAAACATAATCTCTCTTTTAGGAATTCAAAAATAATCTCAAACTGCCACAGGGTCTATTTCTGAGGTTCCATTGGTCAATCTGTCTGTCTTTATGCCACTACCATGCTGTTTGTTTTTTTACCACTGTAACTAAGCAATATGCTTTATTTATTTATTTATTTTTACATTTGTTACAATTTATGAACAAATATTGAAGCATTGCTACTTACCAAAGTTTATAGTTTACATTATGGTTTACACTTTGCACCATACGGTTTTATAGGTTTTGACAAAATATGGCCTTTATCCATCATTACAATATCATGCAGAACAATTACAATGCCTTAAAAATGCCCTATGTTCCACCTATTCTTCCCTCTCCCTCCCACAGAACCTCTCTTGACCACTATCTTTATGTCAATGTTACAAGTTCTTCCATTACTAGAATAATTATAAGTCTATTTTTGTCCATGGTTGCATTCCCCCTTATGTTTGTTCATTCCTCAATCTTGAGGATTTTGGGAAGATGATGCCCACTCTGCTTCAGTTTGAGAGGAGGCTTAGATCTTATGGGGCAGATGGAAGGAACTGTTTTGCTTGCAGTTATAGGTACTCTTTGTTTTGGGGGGATGGGCATTGTCCATGATCATCATTTTGTTAGTTGTTCTGGGTGAGTCTGATGAACTAGAGAGTAGGTGTTGCAACTCTGCTGAGATTCAGGGCTTAACCAGCATATGAACTGACTGAAGATTTAAGTCTCTGGGACATATATTTAACGGATACAATGCTAATTATAGGTTCAAATAAAAGGGGTAGAAGAATCATATGTAGGGAAATTATAAATAAGTCTAACTCTGTTATATTGGGGAAACAGATTATCATATATTCCAAGATAAGGCCCACCGATGGGGTGTTGATTTCATGAGACTGTGTACCTTGCCTATAGTGTCTAGACGTCTCTAGAGCCCTTGGAAGTACCTCTATTTGAGTCTTTGTTCACAGTGTCAGTTAGTGTGATCTTTTTTTTTAAGATTTATTTATTTATTTACTCATTTATCCCCCCCTTGCTGCTTGTGCTCGCTGGGTCAGCTAACCACACCATGCGGGCGGGCTTGCCTTCACCAGGAGGCCCCGGGAACCGAACCCGGGGTAAACGGGAGCCCTACTGATTGAGCCACAGCCACTTCCCAGTTAGTGTGATCTGCCTGGGACCTGCATAAGCATAACCTCTGAAATGACCACCCGACTTTCTTCGAAATTTCTTAGCCATAAAAACTCTTTTGGGGAAGTTGATGTGGCTCAGGTGACTGAGCTCCCACCTACCACATGGGAGGTTGCTGGTTCTGATCCCGGTGTCTCCTAAAGAAGACAGCGAGCTGGCCCCATGGGCAGGTGCAGCAAGCTGACACAACGAGACATAAGAAGAAAAAACATAATGAGAGACAAAAAAGCAGGGAGCAGAGGTTCCCGGTGCCTCCTAAAGAAGACAGCAAGCTGACGCGACGGGCAGGTGTCGCAAGCTGATGCAACAAGATGATGTAACAAGAGATGTGGGGAGGAAAATCCTAATGAAAGACACAACAAAGCAGGGAGCGGAGGTGGCTCAAGTGATTAGGTACCTCCCTCCCACATCAGAGGTCCCAGATTCAGCTCCCGGTGCCTCCTAAAGAAAACAAGGAAGACCAACAGACACAGCAAGTAAAAAACAATAAGGAGGTGGGGAAAAATAAATCTTTAAAAAAAATTATTTTGTACTTAATGTTTCCTCCTTTTGGTTAAGGTCTTTTTCCAAATGCATCACTGGTTGGTGCTTGGTATGTCAATCCCTTGGTTCCAGGGAGGGTCATCTGGGAGTCATGTCCCATGCTGGGGGGATGGTAGTGAGTCTCTTTGATGAGTTTGGCTTAGAGAGAGGCCACATTTGAGTAACAAGGAGTTTTTCAGGAGGTAATCCTTAGGCATTTGTTATTATCAGTCTAAGTTTCAATTTTACAAGAATAAGGTTCCTAAGTACAAGCGTTAACATATCAGCCTTGGCGTACTGGCCTGTTTTCTTTATTAGGCACTGTCTTTATCCTCCAGAGATTCTTGCCACTCTATTTGAGCATGTTAAACTCCCAAAGATGGGAGTTTATTATTATTATTATTATTATTATTTTGTTTTAAAAGATGCTTAGATTACATAAATGTTACACAAAAATTACATGGATTCCCATGTTCCCCACCTCCAACACCTCCCATAACCTCCCACATAAACATCCTTCATTAGTGTGGCACATTAATTGCAATTGATAAACACATACTGAGGATTTGCCATTAAGCATGAACCATAGTTCACATTGTAGACCACATGCTCTCCCACACAGTTCTGCATGTTATATGCTGATGTAAAATGGCCTATATCTGTCGTTGTAATGTCACTCAGGATAATTCCCAAGTCCCAAAAAAAACCTTGTATTACAATTGCTTTTCCCTCTCCCTGCCCCAAAAGCGTCCAGTGGCCACTGGCTCCACATCAATTTCTTCCATTGCTTAAATTACAATATGTCTACAACAGAATACCAGTAAGTCCACTCTAGTCCATAGCTTTTCCCCCAAACCTGAGGAGTTTGGGATGGTGATGTCCACTCCACCTCCCAGTGAGAGGGGGTTTATATCCCATGGATATGATGGATGGGATTATCCTGCCTGCAGCTGCAGACTCTCTCCATTCACTGGGGTGGCCGTTGTCTATCATCATCTCCTCGCCAGGTGACGTGGGGTGAGTCCATTGAGCTGTAGAGTAGTAGTTGCAGCTCCACCGAGATTCCAGGCACAGCTGGCACATGGGCAGGCCAAGTAATATGATTTAAAACCAGGAAGTAAGAGTCCTCCAACTTCATTATTCTTTTTAAGGACATTTTTGGCTATTCAGGACCCCATACCCTTCCAAACAAAATTGATAATTGGCTTTTCCATTTCTGCAGAAACACCTGTTGGGATTTTTATCGGGATTGCATTGAATCTGTAAATCAGTTTGGGTTGAATTAACATCTTAACAATATTTCATCTTCTAGTCCATGAACATGGAATGCCCTTCCATTTATTTAAGTCTTTTTAGGTTTCTTTTAGCAATGTTTGAAGTTTTCTGAATTCAGGTCCTTTTTGTCCTTGGTTAAGTTTATTCCTAAATATTTGATTCTTTTAGTAGCTATTATAAATGGAATTTTTTTTCTGATTTCCTCCTCAGATTTCTTGTTAGTAGTGTATAGAAATGTTACTGGTTTTTGCGTATTAATCTTGCATCCTGCCACTTTGGTAAACTTTTCTATTAGTTCTAGTAGTTTTATTGTGGATCTTTCAGGATTTTCTAGATATAGGATCATATCATCAGTGAATAGTGAATGTTTTATTTCTTCCTTTCTATTTGGGTGCTTTTTATTTCTTTATGTAGCCTAATTGCTCTGGCTATAACTTTTAACAAAATATTGAATAACAGTGGTGACAGTGGACATTCTTGCCTTGTTCCTGATGTCAGCAGGAAAGTTTTCAGTCTTTCACCATTGAGTACAATGCTAGCTGTAGGTTTTTCATATATGCAATTTACCATATTGAGAAAGCTTCCTTCTATTCCCATTTTTTGGAGTGTTTTTAACAAGGGAGGATGCTGTATTTCGTCAAATGCCTTTTCTGCATCAATCGAGAGGATCACGTGATTTTTCTTCTTCAATTTATTAATGTCGTTTATTATACTAATTGATTTTCTTGTGTTGAACCACCCTTGCATACCTGGGCTAAAACCCACTTGATCGTGGTGTACAATTCTTTTAATGGCCTTTTGGATTCAGTTTGCAAGTGTTTTGTTGAGGATTTTTGCATCTTTATTCATTAGAGATACTCATCTGTAATTTTGTTTTTTCATAGTATCTTTATTTGGTTTTGGTATTAGGGAGATGTAGGCCCTGTTTTTTTTTAGGACTGTCATTCAGGATAACCAAATAGATGATGAGAGGAAATTCTTCTTTATAGAATAATCACAGCTAATACATATAGATGGAATAAAAGAATAAGAAAATCACCTGTTGCAAACATTGATGAAAAGATGGATTCAGGTAATATTTTTGTCCAGATACTGCTTGCCATCATTAGGTAAAGGGCAATGGGGAAGTTTATAGTAGATGAATCTGGATGACATTCCTTGCACTACTGTTCAATACTAATGTCACTAAAAGTAAGACAACCAGAAATTGCTCCTCCTAATATGATGCCACAGGAATTAAAAACACAGGACCACCTATGAAAAATTCTTGCCATAAACATTGAATCTAATCAAACCTCTAAATCTAACTTCTAGTTTATGGAAATACAGGAGGTAGAGAAATATGTTAAGTGACATGGCACAGAAAACAAAGAAGAAGGAGAAATGCTATAAATTAAAAGAAACTAAAGAATGCTATCAACCAAATGCAAAGCATAAACCTTGTTTAGATCCTGATTTGAACAAACCAATCTTCATAAGACATTTTTTTAGACAATTGAGGATATTTAACATGAACTGGGTATTGCTTGATATTAGGTAAATTTTGATTTGTTTGGGTATGAATAAATGGTATCGTAACAAATCTCCTCTATTAGAGATATAAACCAAATATTTAAGAGTAAAATATGATTGGGATTTGTTTGTTTTCCACTTTATTTTTAAAAGTTAATTCGATTATATAAATGTTACAGAGAATATATAGGGGATGGGATTTGTTTTAAAATACTCCAAGAAGAAAAAGGATAAGGGAGTATATATGAGATAAGAACGGAAGAAAGCTGATTGTTTAAGCTGGATCAAGAGTAAAGGGGGATTGTTCTACTATTTTCCATTTAGTGGACATTTGAAAATGTTCACAACAAAATGCTTTTTAAAATCATATAGAATTTATATTCTGTTAGATATATTTTTAAACTGATGTAACAGTTTTATTTTAAAAAGTCAACATTTATAGTATACAAGAAATTACATCTTTTCTAATTATTTAAACTTATAATGAGAAATTTTACATGTTGACTTAAAAATGTGCAAGAGAGGACATTTTTCCCCCCAAATTCTATTAGGGAATATTTGAGCAAAAATATCTGAAGGTCTAGACAATAAGTACTTCTGGTCTCAGGTGTTAGTAAGGAAATACTGTAAATGGGAAGAACTGACACACATACCTTCTTACTCCTCCTCCACAGGTAAATTGGGAGTTGCTCAGTTTTCTCAGGTGTGCCTAGAGAAAGGACCTATTCCAGAGGTGAGAGACAGATTCTCTTAATTCCTTCATAGTGAACCAGATATTTAAGATTTCCATAGAGTCACCATAATTTAGCATTCCTTTCATAGTTTGTTCTAGACCCCTAAACCAGACAGTGATACATTAGTTCAAAATCCCAGATTGTGAGGGAGAGTTCAAAGTGAAGCATGCTGTCAAGTGGAAGACTGACTTGATGTAATGATAGCCTCCAAGTATGTTATCAGCTATCCAGAAGACTCACAGAACAAAATAAAATGTTCAGTGCACACAATTTACTAATTCAACTTAAAACACTCTGAAAAGCAAGGGGAGAATGAAGAACTCAGTTAACATCCTTAGGATAGGGTGCGAGTGGCAGCACCACACTGAATCCAGGTTATATGATGTTCATATGGTCTTCTCTTTCTATGCCACATCAGCTTTCCCAGTGATTGTGTATCAGAGTATCAAAGTTGAGATTTGAACACTGGTGGCCCAGATACAGAGGTGCCAGCGATCAATGGCATATACTTGCTAATGGAAGAGACAAAGGGGCAGATATACCTGGCCAATGCTGCAGCTTGTCAATTATCTTGAAGAGCTATGGATTTGCATATCTTGAGCATAGTACTGAGGGGCCAGAATGGGCTCATACTGGATGTCATTGGCAGGTGGCCAACTAACCTGCTTACTATATCTATTTAATACATCTTATGAATTCTGCCTTTGTTTCTCAAACTACTCATTTACTCATTATCTATATTTAACCCATCCTACAAGTTCCACTTATATCTCATAAACTATTGGTTTATTTGCTATTTATGCTCAACACTTCTTATATTTCATCATCCCGTTTGCTTTCTTATCTTTTATAGCAGAATTGAATATTCAAATTCATGTTACATGGTGCCTTCTAGTGGGATGGATATAAAAGAGATAAGGAAGGCATGCTTATGGAAGAGAGGCACAAGTAAACGTAGGAGACTATGGGATTGCCATCACCTTAAAAGTTTTGGTCATTATTCTCCAGCTTACAGCATACATAGCTAGTACATATTTGATGGCAGAAGAGTTACCACCTGTATTAGTCAGCCAAATGGGTGCTGATGCAAAATACCAGAAAACCAGTTGGTCTTTATAAAGGGTACTTATTTGGGGTAGAAGTCCATAGGTACCAGGCCATAAAGCATGTTTCTTCCCTCACCAAAGTCCATTGCCATGTGTTGGAGCAAGACAGCTGCTGACGTTTGCCAGGGTTCAGACTTCTTGGGTTCCTCTCTTCCCGGGATTGCATTTCTCTCCAGGCTTAGCTCCTCTGTTTCCTCCACAAGGTCAGCTGTAGACTAAGAGGCTCTCTAGGCTTTGCATCTCTCCACAAGGCCAGCTGTAGACTATCAGGCGAATGGCTTGTCTCTATCCTGAGGCCTTCTCTCCTTCCTCACGACCAAGCTCTCTTACTTCCCGGGGCTCCAGTTCAAGACTCCAACATCAAAAACTGCTCCTCAAAAACTGCTCCCTCTATTTCCTTTGCCTTGCCTTTTATATTTGATTCCCCCACCCACCAAGGGGTGGGGCTCAATGCCCTACTGATGTGGCCCAGTCAGCTCCCTAATCATAACTTAATCATGCCCAGATTAACAGACCAGTTTACAAGCGTAATCCAATATCTATTTTTTGGAATTCATAATTAGATCAAACTGCCCAACTACTACACCATCCAAAGGCCAGTCCCAAACAGTGTATATTTGGGAGTCTTTTTGTAAAGTACTTGGCCATATTCTACCAAGCCAGAGGGTATATCTGTCCCTCAAAGACAGCTGCTGCATTCTATAAGCTGCATACCACATTTCCTGTCACTGACTTGGCCTCACTGATTTAACCGCCACTTTTCACATCTCCACACAACAATGGAGGCCATTCTACCCTCCAGTTACACCATCAGGTATATTAAGATAATGTCAAGGTCCTGGGGATAAGCTTCCCTGGCACCGAGGAATTATTAACAAGTGCCAACCAGCGATGCATTTGGAAAAAGACCTAGACCAAAAGGGGGAAATATTAAATTCAAACGTGTTTTTATGGCTAAGAGATTTCAAAGTGAGTCAGGAGGTCATTCCAGAGATTATAGTTATGCATGTCTCAGGAGGATCTCACTGACTGCCACAGTAAAACAGTGCCTCAATCAGGGGTGCTCCTGAGGGCTCTAGACACATCTAGACACTATAGGCAGGGCAGACAATCCCAGGAAATTGGCACCCTTCCAGTCGGCCTTACTTTGGAATGTATGATACCTGTCTCTCCAATGTATGAGAGTTAGACTCATTTATAATTTTCATACACATGGTTCTTCTGCTCCTTTTATTTGAACCTATAATTAGCACTATACCCATTAAATATGTGTTCCAGAGACAAATCTTCCTGCTGTTCATCTGCCAGTTGAGCCCTGAATCTCAGTGGAGCCAACACCTACTCTCTAGTTCATCAGACTCACCCAGGATAACTAACAAAAGGATGATGATGGACAATGCTCATTCCAAAAAACAAAGAGTAACTACAACTGCAAACCAGACAGTTCCATCTATTTGCCCCATGGGATCTAAGCGCCCTCTTAATTGGAAGCAAAGTGGGTATAACCATCCCCAAATCCTCAAGAATGAGGAATGAACAAACATAAAGGGGGAATGCAACAATGGACTAAAGTAGAATTATTATAATTGTAGTAATGTAAGAACTTTTAACATTGATATAAAGACAGTGGTCACCAGAGATTCTGAGGAGAGGGAGAGGGAAGAATATAGGTGTAACATGGGACATTTTGGGGACATTGGAACTGTTCTGCATGATATTGTAATGACAAATACAAGCCATCATACATTTTGTCAAAACCTATAAAATTGTGCGGTACAAAGTATAAACCATAATGTAAACTATAGACCGTGGTTAGTAGCAATGCTTCAATATGTTTTCATCAAGTGTAACAAATGTACCACACAAATGAAAGATGCTGTTAATGGGGGAAAGTGTGGCAGGGGGAGGGGTGGCATAAATGGGAATCCCTTATATTTTCGATGTAACATTTATGTAATCTAAAACTTCTTTAAAAATAAAGAAAAAAAGATACTGTCAAGGTAGATAATGACCCTTCATTGGGGAGATCATGTAAGCTGCTGCTACACCCAAACTTATTAGGAGACACCTGGAAGGCTGCCACTCAGCAACCTAATTTTGTAAAGGCCTATCTCATACAGAGTTGGTCCAGAAGGCTGACCATCCAATCTGATGAAGGAAGACACTTGATGTCTTCATTAAACCTAACTTTTTTGTGTCATGTAAATATGTAAAACACATATATATCTTGTAGAATGCTAATTATCCTTTTAAAAATTAATTTTGAAACAATAGGAATATATCTTTCTTTAGAACAGTCTAGTCTTCTATAATATAATAGTTGCATTATTGAGGAAACCTGTGTTATCAAAAGTTCATTTTATAAAAATTATAGTTCAATTGGGAAAAAAGGGTGGTAGTGGTGCTAGTGGTTAGGAACTGGAGTTTTAGGCTCTCAAATAAATTATTTTCCTGTCTTTCAATGATAAAGGTTTTGCTTGTTTGTTTTGTTTTAGTAACTGTAAATGAACAACTATACAAACCAAGTGCCCTAGGATAAATCCAGCCTTTTAGCTTTTGCATTACTCCATCCTACCAGAACCATGGTGAGGAGAACATTTCTTATCACTTCATTATCCTTGTTACCTACAGTTATTATTAATACATCAAGTTTGCTTACTCATAAAGAAGGCATCTTTGTGCCTTTCCAAATGTGTTTTCCCTAAGACCACTTTGCTAATTCCTAATCACCATCATACATCCATTTAAACATTAAACATGTATTGAATACTGTCTTAGTTTGCCACAGGACTGCCAATGAAAATTACCACAAATGAATAGGCTTTTATAATAGTATTTTCTTTTTAATCAGGGGAGAGTGAACGCAGTCCCCCACTACCACAAATTACGCAGTCAAGTTTCCTCTTTGGGGGAAATTGCAGGGGTCAGCACATTCGGAGTACAATGGATAAGCCCAGCCCTGGGAAAACTAACTTCGTGATCGTGGTATCTCCCCTGCCAGGTAAGTATGATGGGAATTTTATTTAAGGTAAAAGCTTACAGTTCCAAGGCTGTGAAATGTCCAAATTAAGGCACCATCAGAGATACCTTCTCACCAAAGTCAGCTACTGTTGCCGGTCAGGTGCCGGTCAGGACCTGGGTCCATGAAAATGGTGCCACGGATGAGAAAGAAAGAATAAGACAAGAAAAGAAGAGAGACTGGGATCAGGGGACTCTCCTCTGTCCGATATGGATAGAAGATCTGGTGTCTTGCTACAATGGTGAAGATGGAAGCTGATCTCTGCGGAGGTCCCTGCCTTCCCCTCCAGATTATACTGTCTCCCGGAGCTCAGCTGTGGGCAACCAGGTATAGGGCTTGTCTTGTTTCAGACCCGAGTTCAGCTGTGGGCTATCAGGCATTTGGCTCATCTCTTCAGCATTGAGCTGCTCTGTAGGCACAGCCTCTTGGTGCCTTCTTGCTTAAGCTTTGGCTGCTAACAATCCTCGAGTCCTCTCCCAAATGGCAGGTCCAAAAATGGAAGCTTACTTTTTCTGTGTCTCTCTCTATGTTTCCATTTATATAAAGCTACAGTAAGAGAGTGGAGACCCAACCTGAGTCACGTCTCACTGACCTAGTACAATCAAAAGGGCCCCACACCTACAGGAATGGATTAGTTCAAGAACACAATCTTTTTCTTTTTGGGATTCATAAAATAACTTCAAACTGTTCATGTTCACAAGTACTAAGTATTTCCCAGACTTAAAAAAAAAAAAAAAAAAAAGGCAATGAAGACTTAACATTGAACAAGGCAACACTGTTCCTTCACTAGTTGTGTTTTCACTATAATGAATGTAAACACAATATTAATTAACTTATTTTACTAAAAACAAGTTAAATTATGATAGCTGGAGTTATAGAAATGCCCATATGAAGATTAAAAAGTATTAAAAAAATTTTAAATGCCTTTCAAACCCCTACATTTGAAGTTAGCCATCACTATAATTTTTGAATATTCATTTTTAGACTTCTGTCTATGACCTTATAGAGATATAGTCCTTTCTTTTTTATTTTTTGTTATTAGAGAAGCTGTAGGTCTACAGAAAAATCCTACATAAAATACAGAGTTCCCAAATATTAATATATTATTAGTATATTATTAACACCTTGCATTTTTATAATTATACTATTAACTATAGTCCATTGTTTACATTAGAGTTCACTGTTTGTGTTGTAATATATATACAATAAAAAATTTTCCATTTTAACCACATTCAAATATATGGTTCAGCTCTTAATTATATTCATGATGTTATGTGTTATAGTCTTTTCTTTAAAGCAAAAACTAAATATATAGTTTATATACAGCTGTGTTCACCTTAATGAAAATATTCCTATGCTATTAAATATTTGTTGAGAACATAATTTTTAATTACCTGCTTAATATCCTAGCTAGTTGTCCCAAATGCTTCCAAATGGTTCTTCTTGTAAATAAAGCAGTGGATCTTATATACACATCTTTCACCATGTCATTGAATATTTCCTCAAGATAGAGTTCTAGAAGTTAAACTCCTGGATCAAATTATATGAACAATTTTAAGACTGTCAATGTGTATGTTCAAATCAAATTGCTTTTTAGAAGTGTATCAATTTCTAAAACCACAAGAAATAAATCATACAAAAGTCCATCTATAGCACCCATTACTGGAATAAAATATTATTTCTTAATTTTGCCAGTTTCAGACTAATTTTCTACATTGCAGTGAAAATTTAATTTTGAAAATTATTATTTAAATATTTTATTATATCAATAGTCAAGGAGTAATGTTAAGAGATACTCAGTGAGATTTGCTGGATTATTAATTATTTTAATTCTTCTTAAAAATGTTTAATTAAAAGAAGAAATTCCTGAAATATAGAAAATATATGTTAAGCTTCTAGATATTTTAAAGATACCTGAGTTCAAAATATCTAATTAGCCCAATGCCCCCTTTCCCATATACTTATGAGAACATATCCAATTATCTTGAAAAAGGCAATAAAATTGCTATTAATAATCTTAATACTAAGACATGTTATAATCCATTTGATAATTACATTTCCCACAAAGATACTGTCAACATAAACTGTGAAACTGTAGATCTATCCTGTTTACAAGTATCAGAGACAATATGCCCACTATTCTGTTGTACTTAAATGCTGTATTGCAGTTTTTCTTAACAGGTAATACGTGACATGAAACATGTCTGATTTTACGTTTCATAATTTCCATCTGACGTTTAACATTAAAAATTATAGTCATGTATCACACATCAGAAAACTACCTAAATAATTAAATTAAGAAAAATAATAGCAACCATGCCTTTCATTTCAAATGCAAAATATAATCCTTTGTTCATAGATGTTAAAGAATAAGCTTCAGTCACAAAAGCAAACTATTTACATTTTCTGATTTACGTAGCTAGCATTAAATATTTTGTCTAAGTGTTCATGTTCTATATTTTCAGAAATTTGTTATGAATTAAAATATTAAGTCATATTAAAGAAAAAATCAAGAGGTTACACTTCAAGATTGACTTGGTGGGTTTTAAAATTTCCTTATTCTATTCTTTATTCTGATTTTTATAACAAGGGAAAGAAAAAAAGTAATTATTTTTATTTTAAGAACATACTACATAAAAAGGCACTATTTAAGCCAGGCTGCAGTTTACATTATTTATTTCTATTTTTCTTCAAAAATTTGTATTAGAATAAATATTTTTTCTAAACACCAATGTAAATACAATACATGGTTCTGGCATATTTATTTCTTTGAAAAGGTGCTCTGAATCTTAGACAACATAAATACTAGGCAGTGTGGTGGTTGCCATAGTAACAGGTAAATAGGAGCATAAAAATACATGCAGTTTTTCAAATGTATCCACTTTTAAAATAAATATGCATATTTTATAGGTAAAAGATTATTCAACCCTTGCTTTAGAGAGATGAGACATACATTCAAATAAATTCTTTAGAAATAAAAGATTATCATGTGGCAACGGAACAGGCTCAAAAAGTTTTTAAATATTATATGTAAAATCTTAACATTTTTATGTCCTTTTGCTCTATATTACTTTAATGAAGACTTTTTTTTTAGGTAAAGGTAAAAGCCCATAAACTTCTTTTCCTTTCATGTATGAAATTCCCTTTTATTTACTTGTAATTCTTTGATTATAATCCCAATACCCACCCATTAATCAGCAATGCTAAACTTTCAAATATGAACAGAATAAGCTCAGTAAACTGCATGATATGTTGAGGCACCATACCAGATAACCTGACTGCCTTTGTATACTGAACAATAGCAAGAAAATTCTTCAGTTTGCCAAGTCTAATATAAATAGAAATGTCTATCACTGAGGGTTATGGAATTAGACAAGCAGTCTCTACGATGCATACTGCAAGTTTGGGGTTCTTTTTTTCCTGCAGGGTAGGATAGTTAATTTAAACTTTAAGAAGTCCAAAGAAAGAATTAAAATATTAGTCAAATATTTATGACTATTAAAATAAAATAGAATAAAATAATGGGCAATGTCACTTGACATTGTAAAAGAATATCACCTCTTTCTTCCTCTTTCCTCCCACTTCTTTCAACTATTTCCTTCTGCTTTCAACATAATAAAGTGATGGAATAATGTCCTGGGGATTGGAAAATGCAAACTGTACCCATCTTTTGTACAAGGGGAAAATGATTTTGGTAATTAGCTCAGTTTAACCTGGGAACATGGAATAATAAATTAAACAATTAGTAACACTTAGAAGAGCATAAAATACCGGTAAACAACCAACATAGTATCTGAAGACCCAAATATGCCAGATGAGTTCTGACAGAATGCAGTTCATATTATCAGGTAAGAAGTGAATGATGTAGTCTATTTTGCGGTTGTATGCCTTTTCCTATACATTCCCCAATTCATTAGGTCTAAGAAGAAAGGAATTTTAAAAATTGGCTCTAATGATAAACCAATGCCTGTTGACACGCCTTCTCTCTCTTGAAGACCTGTTTCAGAACAGAGTAAATGTCTTTACCTCCTTTATTTTTTAGTTCCATTTCATCAGCTTCCTCGTACCTCTGAAATTAAATTTTTTCCCTTAGTTTTCTTTTCAACTTGTTGATTTTTCTTCGCCCTGGGAATCTTAAATGACTTGCTCCAACTACATGGTATTTCACTGGGACAAGAGGAAATTCTGAGAGCGGAAGAAAGAAGGCTTTGTGAATGAATTAAAAGGATCCTCTATGGCTAGAGAGGATGATAAGTATCTGAGTGGTGTTTAAAATATAAACACTTGAAACTTGAAGAGTATGACGATTAGCTGTTAAATGGCTAGAGGGAAGAGATAATATAAAGAAGAGCAAATGTGTGGGGTCAAAAGACAAACACAATTTTAAGGAGAGATGCCTCTGTGTCATGAGATCAACGAGCTGAGTACAGGATGGTATTAGGAGCATGAGTACAGTGAAAAGAGGCTCCAGTGGGAAAGGAAGCCAAATATCTAGCCTGTATTAGAGGCTTAAGCAAGGCCAAACACTATGTTGAACTGAGCTGCCTTTGGGACCATGATACCTGTTCCTCCTCATTAGGTAATTAATATCTTTATTTTCCCAACCTCTGTCACCATTTAAAATAATAACTTAGATATTTTAGAAAGAAAAAGTTTGCATGATCTTAACTATTTTTCTAAGCCTAACAACTGCATGAAACAATCAGGGACACCCCAAGGCTAGAGAGGGAAGAGTGCCCTTAGGGTGTTATTTGTACTGGTACATCAAGAAGGAAATGAGGACAAGTAACCACCCCCAATCTTTCAACATTCAGCTCTCTCAACACAAGGCAGTCACACCCTTTTCTTCCCACTCTTACTTTAGGGATCGCAGAATGTTTAGGGGAGATACCTACATTATAAAAAGTTAGGCCAAATACAGCTAACAATTTTATAACAACAACAAAAACAAAAAACAAAAAACAAAAAGGGGAGAATATTAAGATATATTCATCAAGTCAAAATTGTAATCTATAATTTACTTATCTTAACTGAATAAAATAAAACCAAAAAAAAATAGCCCTGGAGTTTTAGGAGACATGAAGGCAGCACACTGAAATGGAAAGGCCATTGGAACTGAGTCAAGAAGTTCTGGTTCTAGCTTTGGATCAGATCTGGTAAAAATCCTTAACTTTCTTGGGTTCATTTACCCTATCTGTTAAAAATAAAATAAAATAAAACAAAAGGATAGGAAGTAGAACTCTAAAAGTCATTCTATTTTAAAACTTTAGATCTTCTTCCTAAAATTTTAACCATTTAATAGAAAAAGCTTTCACATTTAGGACCTAAGGTAATGTGACAGAACACACAAGAGGTTTGGAGTTAGCAGACTTGGGTTTGAATATTACATCTTCTCCTTCCTAGTCTTATTTCCTTGTGTGTATGATAATAGTATCTGCCTTATTATCTCATGTGATTGAGCTAAAAGATCAAATGAGAAAATATATAATATGTTAAGGTACTTTTTAATTATAAAAGCCATACAATTTTATAAAAAGTCCCTATTTTCATATTTAGTTCTGCATCCTGCACTGCCCAAGGATTTTTAGACATTATAGAATGTGTTTCAGAGACCCTTTGATATTAGAGAAGATGGAGCTATTTAAAATTTAGGAGTGTTTGTTTCCTCAGTTGTTGATTTGCTAACAGTGCCAAGGTTGGACAGCCCAGGTTCCTATGGACTGAGGTATGTATGGGTGGCTGTTTTCTGTCATAGGAAAACTATGCAAGTCTTCTAAACCAATTCCTCTAAAAGAAGAAGTGAGGACTTTTGCTAAAAGTTAAATAGCTATGCTAGTGGTATATTAGAAGTGGAGAAAATTAAAACAGAGAATTGGTTGGGCTAGAGAAAGGAGCAACATAAATTCTGGACTAAAACTAAGAAAAACTATACCAGCAGGGGATGAGCACTGGGCTTTACCATTCTGATTCTGAAAGGTGTCACAGTTGGGCCCACTCCCTGAGTAAATACATAAAGAATTTCCAAAGACTCTCCTCAACTTTCTAGAGAGACAAAAAGTTCATTTGTGAAGACCTGGCACTTTTGCTTTTGGTGTATATAAAATGGGAATACATGAAATTGAATATAAAATAATGATAATGATTTCCAGAAAGCATGCAAAAATCCATTTTTCTGGACTTATAATCATATTACTATATATACTAGACCAAATTCATAAATAAAAATGGGGCCAAGATGGCATATCTCTGTAAAGGATGGTATGCCACAGAATAAACCAAAGCAAACTGGTCCAAAAGACAGGAATGATTCAAGACATGGTCTCATTAGTGCAATGAAACTCAATTCATTATGTATTTATTGATTGCTAATTAATACTTATAAGAAGAGATACCAAAATGTAAATTAATTTACTTCGGTAAAATTGATCCAAATATATTTCTAATCATTTCAAATGATTTAAACTTGTCAATTCTCACAATACTGAAAACCATTATCTAGTTTTTAGACAACCTTTGCTTTAAGTCCAAGGCCGGGAACCAAGTAACAACAAAACTTGAGTCCTAATGGCAGGCTTAGCCTCATCCACCTGAAGCAGGAAACTGGGGGAGCCGAAGATATTATGGGCTGAGATGAAAAAACTGTTAAAGAAGACCTAGACAAATTTCCTAACTATGTGGTTACATTTTCTTACTTTACCTCTTCTTTTGAAGGATTAACCTGACTTTAACTTAAGCTTAATATAAGATCAATTTCTAACTGTATCTTTTTTCTATATTGATATAGCTGAATATTACATATATGTACATACAACATATATATCAACAATATTAACTGATATCTCATTTTCTAAAGTAGATTTTTAAAATTCTGAACTTAAATATATGTGTATTGTGCTATGGAATAATTTTTTCTTTTCTTATATTCAAATAAGAAATATAGATAGACACTATAAATAATTTAATATTATTCATAGAGAAATATTCATAGAGACTAGCAAAAATTGCAATCCAGGATTTACATTACAAGGATTTTTTTAAAAAGCCACATAGTCTTTCAAAATAATATATCTGACTGCCTTTCTCTAATGCTCCTGCTTCACCTGCAGCACATCAGACAAGGTAATAATTTATGATAATCATATGAAAATATACAATTAATATTCATCACCTCTCATTCCTCATCACTTTAGATGATCAGTAATGCAGAGTGAAAATGCTGTCAGATTTCTAATTGCTTTGTAATGGGCTTGAAACAGGGAAATCATTAAAGGCAAACAATCTGTCATTTGTCTGCTACTTTAACTATCTATCACACAAAAAAACTCATTAAAGAAATTGCTAATGAGCTACAAAAGAAGGTACTCATAGTGCCTCTACTGTAGATTAAAAAGTAATAATATGAACTGCTTAAAGTATTTTAAAAATACGATATTTTGTGGAAATTCATCAAAAACATCTATTCTTCAGTATATTGTTTAAGCTGTGTGGTTTCATTATTTTGGCATTTAATCCATCATCGTAGAAATTCCTTTAGCATATAATACTTGTTTTTCATCAGTCTTTAAATAATTAAACTGAAAGGTTGCAAGAAGAAGCTGAAATGCCAAATATGTTTATTACTAGTAAACTGGCATAAGTAATGAAAAATAGAATTATGGTAACCATGATGCTAAGTGAATAATGTATTTTAAAATTTTATTTTTACCCACATATCCCCGGTGGTTTTGAAGTGTTGAATTGTAATGCTTCATTGATCTTATACAGTGCTATCATTAAACAAACATTATATTCAACTACTGAAATTGAGCATAATAACTGTGCATAATAACATTAACTGTTTTGAAAACTTCAAAATATTTACCAACAATAAAATGTTTCATAATACTACTTCAAATAATTTTGGAGGACAAACCATATCATCTCTTAAAATTATCCCACTGAATTTTATGTCCTTATCAATTATACCATTTTATATGAAGTGCTCAGTATTAAAAACCTATGATAATGACAATAATCTCATTTTAAAAACAAAAAGGCATCTAAAAAAATAAAAGTAGAAATTTTTTGCTATACAGTTCAATTGTATTTTATTTTAGGGAAAAAAATAACATGACAGTAACAAAGAAATCATGCTACTAATTATGTTTTTCATTTTGCTAATAATGAATTAAATCATTAATTTAATTTCCTATAACAAAATATGAGTCATTAATAAAGTCAAACTTCTTTAAATATGTAGACCTATTCATATCTATTAGAATCTACATAAATTTGAAAACCTAAATACAATGGCATTTTTAGCCAGGTGCCATGGTTTATATACCCAAGTGAATTTCAAGGTAACTTCAAAAGGTTCCGTAACACCCTGGAAACATCTTCATTATACTCTCTAATTGACTTAAACAGACTTCCTATCAACTGTTTAACACATTATAACCCACAAATTAACACCCCTTGATCATTCAGATTAACCTTTCTTTTGTGAGTCAATACATAATAATTTTTTTTTTTTAATTCAGGTTTAAAAAAACTAAAATGGAGAGGGGAGGGTGCTTAAAAAGTCAGGATATATATGCTTATCCTCATATGGTAGGAAGAGGTCATCACAAGGTCTCATATTTGGGAATAATTGGAAAGCACAGAGAAAAGTTGGAGTGGTCATAAGAACAGAGAAAGGGCAAAGAAGTAAATTGGGAAAGTAACATATATATACTAAATATTAAGTTAATATTGATTGTGATTACTAAAGAACAACAGTAGATGGATTATATAGTATATCATTGATAGATTAATGGAATGATTAGCTAAAATCAGATGTGAGGAAGCTAGGAAGATAGGAACAAAAATCCTTTAGGAGGACTGAAACAGGTGTGAAAAAATACTTACACAATTGAAATTACTCAAACAAGAAAAACACAGTAACAGGTGGGGTGCCAACAAAATGTATTTACTCTAGTGCTTTGTGCAGTGCTTTGTACATACTCATTGAATGTTTGTTGATGACAACTACTATACAAATGAAAATGGAGAGAAAATCTTCTTTTAAGATGACCAGAGAGGGGAAAAAATGAAAGCACATCTCTAAAAGATGGTGTGAGATTGTTCATTAGAGCTCATTCTCAATACAGTTTACAGCTTTATGATGGTTAATTTTTTTTTAAAGAAATTATTTCTCATTCTAGTCATTCATCTCTCCCCTCTTTCAAAGCATTATTTAAAACTTAATTCTTCCATACATCTTCTTGGACTAGCTCTATCTTGATTCAAGGATTTCAATCATTCAAGTAATCCTCCAGGAAACCACTAATCTGGAGTCTGTCTCTATGGATTTATCTATTCTGGACATGTCATATAAATGGCATCATATAATACGTGACCTTGTCTGTCTGGCTTCCTTCATTTAGCATAAGTTTTTCAAAGTTCATCAATACTGGAGCATGTATGTCATTCCTTTTTATAGCTGAATAATATTTTATTGTATGTCTATCACACAGTTTATCCTTTAATACTTTGATGGATATTTGGGCTATTTCTACTTCTTGTTTATTCTGAATATTGTTGCTAAAATCATGCATGTACATGTACTTATTTGAATACCTGTTTTCAATTCTGTTGGATATATATTGAAGAGAGGAATTATGGTCATATGGTAATTCTATGTTTAGCTTTTTGAGAACAGCCAATTGTTTCCCACAACAGCTGAATCATTTTGCATTACCACCAGCAATATATGAAGGTTCCTATTTTTCCACATTGTCACCAATTATTATTTTGCACTTTTTGATTATGGCCATCCTAATGGGTGTGAAGAGGTGATTTGTGGTTTTAATAAGCTGTTCCCTATTGACTAATAATGCTGCACCTTATCATGTTCTTTGCCATTTGTATATCTTATTTGGAGAATGTCTATTCAAGTCCTTTGCCCATTTTTAAATTGGATTGTTTGTTTTTTTGTTGTTGAGTTTTAAGTGTTCTTTATATAGTCTGGACACAAGACTCTTGTATTAGTCAGCCAAAGGGGTGCTGATGCAAAATACTAGAAATCTGTTGGCCTTTATAAAGGGTATTTATTTGGGGTTACTTCTCTCACCAAAGTCTGTTGCCATGTGTTTGAGCAAGATGGCTGCTGACATATGCAAGGGTTCAGGCTTCCTCTTCCTCTTAAGGCTCTGTGGTCCTAGCTTCTTCCATTATTAAGTGTAGTCTGGGATAAGTCTCATCTCTCTCCCAGGGCTCATTTCTCTCCAGGCTCAGCTGCTCTGGTCTCTCCACAAGGCCAGCTGTAAACTATTAAGCAAATGGCTTGTCTCTCTTCCCTGGGCCTCTGATGTGTCTAATGGAGCCTTCTCTCTTTCCTCACGTGTCTGCTTCTGTGTGTATTTACTTCCCTAGATTCCAGCATTAAACTCCAACTAACTCCTCTCCAGTGTAGTTTTCTCTGTGGGTCCCCAGCCACCAAGGCAGCGGGGACTCAAGGTCCTACTGATATGGCCCACTCAAAGCCCTAATCATTATCTAATCAGGTAAAAGTGAAACCTCTGAAATCAATATAATCTAAAGGGGAACACGCCCAGAGGAACAGACCAGTTCACAAACATAATCCAGCATCTATTTTTGGAATTCATAAACAATATCAAACCACTACAACCCCTATCAGATATATGATTTGAAAATATTTTCTCCCATTCCATAGCCTATCTTTTCACTTTCTTGATAACGGACTTTACTGAACAAAAGTTTTTAATTTTGATGAAATCCAATTTATCTAACTGTTCCTTTGTTGCTCACTCTTGGGTGTCATATCTAAGAATCCATTGCCAAATCCAGAGTCATGAAGATTTACCGCTATGTTTTCATCTAAGAGTTTTGTGGTTTTCCTTCTTATGCTTAGGTCGTTGATCCATTTGGGGTTAATTTTTTAAGTTTATTTTTTTATTAGAGAAGTTGTAGGTTTGCAGAAAAATCATACAGAAATCATAGAGTCCCCATATACCACACCTCACATACATACACTTTTCCCTATTATTGACATTTTACATTAGTGTAGTAACTTTGTTACAATTGATGAAAGAATACCAATTATAATTATACTGTTAACTATACTCCATAGTTTACAGTAAGGTTTACTGTTTGTATTGTACTATTTTTTACTCTAATAACTTATATATAACATAAAATTTCCTCTTCTAACCACATTCAAATATATAAGTTAGTGGTGTTAAATACACTAACATGTGCTACCATCACTACCATCCATTACCAAAACAGTTCCGTCACCCCCAAACAGAAACTCTGTACCAATTAAGCATTAACTACCCATTCCCTAAACTCACCCTGTCCCCTGGCTCTATCGGTTTGCTTATTCTAATTATTTCATAAGAGTGAGATGATACAATATTTGTCATTTTGTGTCTGGCTTATTTCTCCTAACATGGTGTATTCAAGGTTCATTCATCCATGTTGTTGCATGTATCAGAACTTCATATATATATACTTCATTTTGTTTATCCATTCATTTGTTGATGGACACTTGGGTTGCTTCCATCTTTTGGCAATTGTGAATAATGCCTCAATGAACACTGATGTGTAAATATCTTTTCAAGTCCTTGCTTTCAGTTCTTTTGGGTATATACCTAGAATTAGGATTGCTGGGTCATAAAGTAATTCCAAAGAACCACCAAACTGTTTTCACAGCAGCTGCAACATTTTATATTTCCACCAAAAATGAATGAGTGGTCCTATTTCTCTACATTCATGCTAACACTTGGCATTTTCCTTTTTTTTTTTTTTTTTTTTTTAACAAATAGCCATTCTAGTGGGTATGAAAGAGTATCTCATTGTGGTTTTATTTGCATTTCCCTAATGATTATTGCTTTTGAGAATCTTTTCATTTGTCCATTTGGTTTTGTATATCTTCTTTGGAGAAATGTTTATTGTAGTCTTTTACCATTTTTATTTATTTTATTTTATTTTATTTTTTTACCGGGAGGTCCCAGGGATCGAACCCGGGTCCCTCCATATGGTAGACGGACGCCCAACCATTTGAGCCACATCCGCCCCCAATAAAGCAATTTTTTTTTTTAAGATTTTATTTATTTATTCATTTATCCCCCCCTTGCTGCTTGTGCTCGCTGGGTCAGCTAACCACACCATGCGGGCGGGCTTGCCTTCACCAGGAGGCCCCGGGAACCGAACCCGGGACCTCCCATATGGTAAACGGGAGCCCTACTGATTGAGCCACAGCCGCTTCCCCATCCATTTTTAAATTAGGTTGTCTTTTGGTGGTTAAATTGAAGGATTTCTTTATATATTCTATATATTAAACTCATGAGATATGTGGTTTCCAAATATGTTCTCCCACTTTGTAGGCTGTCTTTTTAATTTCATGATGAAGTCCTTTGATGCACAAAAGTTTTAAATTTTGATTAGGTCCCATTTATCTATTTATGTGCATATGGATATCCAGTTTTCCCAGCATCAATTGTTGAAGAGACTATTCTTTCCCCATTGAGTAGACTTGGCAATCTTGTAAAAAAGCAATTGGCAGCCCTGTCCTAATCAACATGGCAAAGTGAGATACTTCAGGGATCTGTACTCCCATAGAAGCTTTAAACAACCAGCAAGAACTAGAAGAAACATCTTTCTTAAAGATCCATAAAACAGTTAAAGGATCGCAATAACA
Source organism: Tolypeutes matacus (assembly GCA_026826555.1). NCBI lineage: Eukaryota > Metazoa > Chordata > Mammalia > Cingulata > Chlamyphoridae > Tolypeutes > Tolypeutes matacus. The sequence continues at coordinate 17,375,072 of JAKSZT010007815.1, read as the reverse complement.
GGTGAGAGATTAATCAAGAAAAAGGCCACTTAAAAGCAAAAGGATCTATAGCATCCTGGTGGGTCCCTTTCCCATCCCTTCATCAACTCGGCCCAGAGCCTTGTGCTCCCCCAGTGCAGATCCGTGGTCCCAGTTGAAGAGGAAGTAGGGTAACCTTTGTGCACATACTGGAAGCATATATGTCTGGCTCAATCTGTCTAGTAGTGGCCTGAGGGACTTGCTGTCCCAGAATTAGCTCTGCATATAGAAGGTGACTCACTGAGTTCCCTACAGAATGCTGTGGGAGAGCAGTCAAGTTGTGCTGCCAGGTGTAAGGGAGTGCTGGCTTTAGAACATATAGAGCAGTCCCTAGGAACATGAGGAAACACTTTCCTAGGGAAGAGGGGACATTCATATCCACGTAAATGAGAGAATTCCTAGGGCCACATGTGCATGCCCAAGAAAGAGGTATGTGCAGAAAGGAACAGGGACACCCATATGCTTTGACTTGGAGCTATTCTACAAACTCATTTCATGGATAAGTGAATAAATCATGAAGGAGAGCATTCGTCAGGTCAATCTGCAAAGTCTAGGAATGGTGTTTTCTTTTTTTTCCTTCTTCCTTTTTTTTTTTTGTTAGCTCCTGGCATTCAAGGAAAGATCTGCCATAACAGTAGCTGAGTATAAACTTATTGTTACTATTTGGGATGATGGCAAAGTTTTGGTAATGAATGGTGATGATGGTAGTACAACATTGTGGACATAATTAAAAGCACTGAATTACATATTTGAATGTGGTTAAAAGGGGAAATTTTAGGTGTTTATATGTTACTAGAATAAATTTTTTAAAAATCCATGCAACTGTCCTACACAGTGAACCCTAAGGTAAACCATGGACTATAGTTAATAGTAATATAAAAATGTGCTTTCATTAGCTGTAACAAATGTACCACATGAATGCAAGTTGTTACTAATAGGGTGGTTTATGGTAACCCTGTATTTTATGCATGATTTTTCTGGAAACTTACAACTTCTCTAATAATGTAACTATGAACCTTAGTCTTCAAAAACTGAAACTTAGTGGTTACAATAGGTTCCAAGGGGAAGGGGAAGGAAGAATAGAATAGATGAAACATAGGACATTGGAATTGTTCTGCATGATTTTGCAATGATGGACACAGGCCATTTTGAATTTTGTCAAAACTTATAAAACTGTGTGGTGAAAAATGTAAACCATAATGTAAACCATTGACCATGGTTAGTGGCAATGCTTCGGTATTTGTACATCAATTTTAACAAATATACTATACATATGTAAGATGTTGTTGATGGGGGAGAGGGGAAGAGCGGTAGGGGTTGGGTATGTGGGAATCCCCTATACTTTCTATGTGACTTTTCTGTAACCTAAAGCTTCTTTGAAGATACAGTGAAAAAAATAAGACACTGGGGGAACATATCGAAGAAACTGTCACTGCACATAAAAGATAACAGATATTACGGTGATGGAAGAAACATTGAAAAAAAAACTTATTGTACATTATTTTTTAAATTTTACCTTTATTATTTATTTTTTATTCTTTTTTATTTTTGCATTTTATTTATTATTATTTTATTTTCTTAATATTTTTATTTGTTTTTTTTAGCTTTGTTTTTGGGAAGATATTGGATCACAGAAGGGTCATAACTGTGGCAGGGAGGAATCATTGGTGCAGGGTGTTGGTGATGGGGGGAAGTGTAGGAAGGGGTACACCTGAGGTATGCATCTATGGCATATGAATATGTTCAGGTGGGGCATTGTCTCGGTGGGTGGAGACCCACACAATAACATAAAATATTAAATTCCCATCCTGGGAAGTCCTGCTACATTCTCTAATAGAGTAGCAAGAATCCCCCAAGTTGGGCAGTGCCTAGCAAAAGAGGACAGACCATTATGCCAGGCCCTTGATATTGATGGTGGTACTTAGGAAACTTTTCTTGAGAAATTGAAACTTAGCCTAGTATTATATGTTGCCTAAGAGTTACCTCCTGGAAGCCTCTGTTGCTCAAGTGTGGTCTCTCTCTAAGCCAAACTCAGCATATAAATGCACTACCTTGCCCCCTCACCCCTCTGGCATGGGACATGACTCCTGGGGATGGGCCTCCCTGGCACCAAAGGATTATTACCAAGTGCCAACTAACAATGCATTTGGAAAAAGACCTTGACAAAAAGGTGGAAATATTAAATACAAATGAGTTTTTATGGCTGTAGCCATTGGGCAATTTGATGTAATTATGAATTGCAAAAATATAATTGGATCATGCTTGTAAACTGATCTGTTAATCTGGGCATGATTAAGTTATGATTAGGGCATTGAGCCCCACCCCTTGGTGGGTGGGGGAATTGAATATAAAAGGCAAGGCAAAGGACAGAGGGAGCAGTTTTTGAGAAGCAGTTTTGATGTTGGAGTTTTGATGTTGGAGAGAAGGCCCCAGGAAAAGAGAAGTGAGTCATTCGCCTGATAGTCTACCGCTGACCTTGTGGAGGAACCAGACAGCTAAGCCCAGAAAGAAATGCAGCCCCAGGAAGAGAGGAACCCAAGAAGCCTGAACCCTGGCAAACATTGACAGCTGTCTTGCTCCAACACGTGGAAATGTGGCAATGGACTTTGGTGAGAGAAGAAACTTAACACTCTATGGCCTGGTATCTATGGACTTTACCCCAAATAAATACCCTTTATAATGGGTATTTCACATTAGTACCCCCTTGGCTGACTAAGACATTGGCTAAGAGATTTCAAAGTGAGCAGGGAGGTCATTCCAGAGGTTATGCTTATGCACATATCAGAAGGATATCATTGACTGTCACAGTAAACAGTACCTCAAACACTCCTCGGGGCTCTAGAGACATCTAGACACTATAGGCAGGGCAAACAATCCCAGGAATTTGGCACCCTATTGATGGACCTTACTTTGGAGTATATGCTCTCCAATGTAACAGTGTTAGACTCATTTACAATTTCCCTACGCATGACTCTCTGCCCCTTTTATTTGAACCTATAATTAGCACTATACTCCTTAAATATATGCCCAGAGACTTGAATCTTCAGTCTATTCATATGCCGGCTGAGCCCTGAATCTCAGCAAGAGTTGCAATACCTACTCTCCTGTTCATTGGACCTGCCCAAGACAACTAACAAAAGGGTGATGATGGACAATGCCCATACCAAAAATCAGAGCGTATCCACAACTGTAAGCAAGACAGTTTCATCATTCTGCTCCATGGGATCTAAGCCCCTTCTCAATAAGAAAAAGAATGGGTATCATTATTACCAAAATCCTCAAGATCGAGGAATGAACAAACATAATGGGGGAATGAAACTGTGGACTTAAGTAGACTTACGATTATTCTAACAATGAAAGAACTTGTATCACTGATATAAAAGCAGTGACCACCAGAGGTTCTGAGGAGAGGGAGAGGGAAGAATAGGTGTAACATGGGGTACTTTGGGGACATTGGAATTGTCCTGCACGACATTGCAATGATGGATACAGGCCGTTTTACATTTTGTCAAAACTTATAAAATTGTGGGGTACAAAGTGTAAACCATAATGTAAACTATAGTCCACGGTTAGTAGCAATGCTTCAATATGTGCTCATCAACTGTAACAAATGTACCACTCTAATGAAAGATGTTGTTAATGGGGGAAAGTGTGGGAGGGGGAGGTGATGGAGTATATGGGAATCCCCTATATTTTTGATGTAACATTTATGTAATCTAAAACTTCTTTAAAAATAAAAAAGTAACTTAAAAAAAGAAAAATATATATTTTCAAAAATGTAAGGCAGAAGATGATGGAGTGACATCTTTAAAATATTGAAAGGAAAATAAAACCTGTCAATCAAGAATTCTAAAACAACTTTCAAAAATGAAAGAGAAATAAAGATATTTCAGACATATTAAAGTTTATAAAATTCATGGCTAAGAGACCAGCCCAGGAGGAAACTTTTCACACAAAAGAAAAATGATACTAGAGAGAAATTTGAATCTATACAAAAGAATGAAAAGCACTGGAAATGGTTAGTGTGTCGATAAAAAAAAGGTCTTTGTTGTCATTTCAAAATCTCTTTAAAAGATAAGTTACTGTTTAAGGCAAAAATAATAACTTACTGTAGAATTTATCACAAATGTAGAAGTAAAATATATGACAGTAATAGCAAAAAGGATAGGAGGGGAAATGGGTATATATTCTTATATGATTTTTACACAATATATGAAGTGGTATAATATTATTTGAAGGTAGTTAAAGATATATATTATAAAACTTAGATTGACCAATAAAAACCAAAAATAAAAATAAAAGAAGTATGTCTAATAAGCCAAAGGTGGAGGTAAAATTTTACAATAAAAAAATACTCAATTCAAAAGAAGGCAGGAAAAACAAATCAAGGAAACAAGAAAAAAATAAATAAATAACAAGACAGTAGCTTTAAATCCCACCATATCAACAACTACATCAAATGTAAATGGTCTTAACATTTAAATTAGAAGACATAAATCATCAGATTGGATTTTAAAAAGTAAGCTCCAACTATAGGCTGTCTACAAGAAACCCTCCTTAAATAAAAAGATACATTAAAATAAGCTTGAAAAAATATGCCATGCTGACATTTATGAAAACAAAGCTGGAGGGCTATAAATATCAGACAAAATAGATTTCACTGGAAATAATGATTATTTAGTAATGATAAATGTATTAATAGATCAAGAAAACATTACTGTCTTAAGTGTGTATGCACCTAATAACAGAGCCTCAAGTACATGAAGCAAAAACTGATAGAGCTGAAAGGAGAAACAGTCAAATCTAAAATTATAGTTAGAGATTTCATACCCCTTTTCTAATAATTGATAGAATGGGTAGACAAATAATAAAGATATAAATGACTTGAGCAACACTATCAGCCCACTTGTTATTTATAGAACATTTCACCTCAAAACAGCAGAAGACACATTTTTTCAAGTGCACATGAAATATTTACCAAGATAAGCCATATTCTGAACCATAAAATAATCTTAAATTTAAATTATTGAAATGATGCAAGGGTTTTTTTTCTGATCACAAGGGTATAAATTAGAAATCAGCAAATTAATTATATCAAGAAAAGTCCCCAAATATTTGAAAATTAAATAACACACTTCAAAATAACTAATGTGTAACAGAGAAAGTTACAAGGTTATTAGAAAATATTTTGAATGGAACAAAACCACAAGTTAATGAGATTTGAGGGGTGCAGTTAAAGTAGGAAATTTTGTCTAAAACTTATATTTGAAAAGAAAAAAATGTCTTAAATCAATAATATAAATTCCACTTTAAGAGACAAGAAAAAGAAGAGAAAATTAAACCCAAAATAAACAGAAAGAAGGAAGTAATAAAGATAAGAGCAGGAATCATTGCATAGAAAAATAGAAAAACCATGTGAAAATCAATGAACCCATTACCGGGTTTTTGAAATATTTAGTAAAATTCATAAATCTCTAGCCAGACTTAGTAGAAAGAATAGAGAGGACACAAATTACCAATATGAAGAATGAAAATGGAAATATCACTACATATCCTACAGACATTAAAAGGGTACTAAGATAGCCCACCTCCAAGATCCCCCCACCCCAGTAATCCATGTCTCTTCGTATTTATACCCTGTGTATTTCCATCAAATATTGATTAATAAAATATGACTGAACTGATGGTATGGAATTAGGTTCTAAAAGATTGTGTCTTCCATATTTGGGCTCTTTCTCTTTCTCTCTTAGATCATTTGCTATGCGGGTGCCACCTGCCATGTTGTAAGAATGTTCACAGGCTATGGACAGGCCCATTATGGTAAGAAACTAAGTTCTCTGGCCAACTGCAAGCACAGCACTGAGGTCTTGAACAACCAAGTGAATGAACTTGGAAATAGATCCTCCAGCTTTAGATGTCTGCAACTCAGCCAACAGCTTGACAACAAGTTCATATAAGACTCTGAGACAGAATCACCCAGCTAAACTTCTCCCAGATTCTTAACCCACAGATACTGTGAAATAGTTAATGTTTGTTGTTTAAAGTAGTTAAGTTTGGGGGTAATTAGTTATATAGCAATAACAAAACTAATGCAGCTAATAGGGAATACTATGAACAAATAAATGTGAATAAATTTCACAACATATATGAAATGAATAAATTTAAGACACAAATTATCATATTTCACTCAAAGAGAAGATATAGAAAACCTAAAATAGTCCTGTATTAGTCAGCCAAAGGGGTGCTGATGCAAAGTACCAGAAATCTGTTGGCTTTTATAAAGGGCATTTATTTGGGGTAAAAGCTCACAGTCACAAGGTCCTAAAGAGTCCAAGTCAAGGTACCATAATCCCTCACCCAAAGTCTGTTGCCACATGTTGATGAAAGATGGCAGGTGACATTTGCAAGGGTTCGGCCTTCCTTATTCCTCTTAAGGCTCAGTGGTACCCGTTTCTCCTATCTCAGCTGTAGGCTGGCATGAGGATTCTCTTTCTCCCTGGGCCTATTTCTTTCTGGGCTCAGCTGCTCTGTTCTCTTCACAAGGTCAGCTATCAGGCTCATCTCTCTTCCCAGGGCCTCTGCCATGTTTAATGAGCTGTCTCTCTTCCTCTGTGTTCTTCTCTGTGTCTAGTTCCATGTGAGAGTCTGTTTTATCAGCCGAAGGTGGCTGGGACTCAATGCTGAGTCACACTCTAATGATGTGGTTGAATCAAAGCCCTAACCTTAACATAATTTAATCAGACATCTCAGTTGAATCTAATATAATCAATGGGTATCACGTCCAGAGAACCAAAAACCAGTTTAAAATCAATATCTCTTTTTGGAAGTCATAAAATAATATCAAACTGCCACAAGCCCCGTATCTATTTTTTAATGAAATTTGTGGTTAAAAATCTTCCCACATAGAAATCTCCAGGCCTAGCTGGCTTCATAGGTAACTTCTAAAAAACATTTGAGAAAGAAATAACATTCTGCATAAACTCTTCCAGAAAAGTAAAAAAGGAAGTGATAGTTCCTAACTCATTCAACAAGACTGACATTATCCTGACTCCAAAACCATACAAAGATATTACAAGAAAAGAAAACTATAAACCAATATCTCTGTAAACATACTCAAAGACCTTAACAAATGTTAATAAATTGAATCTAATAATTTTTAAAAGCATAGTATATTATGACCAAGTGAGGTTTTATCGCAGGAATGCAAGGTTAGCTACACATATGAAAAATCAGTCACTACAATTCAGATTAACAGATTTAAAAACATATAATCATCTCAATAGATGCAGAAAAAGCATTCAACAAAAGTCAACATCAATTCATGACAAATCTTAGCAAGCTAGGAATAGAAGAGGACTTCCTCAATCTAAAAAATGTCATCTATGAAAAACCTACAGTTAACACATAAATGATTAAAGACTGAATGCTTTCCCCTTAAAATAGGGATCAAGGCAAGGATGGCCATGCTCACCACTTTTATTCACCATTGTACTGTAGGGCCCAGACATTGCAATAAGGCAAAAAAATATAATGAAAGGCAGACATACTGGAAATGAAAAATTAAAACTGTCTTAATTCACAGATAACTTGATTTTCTAGTAGAAAATCCTACAGAAACTATTTAAAAAGTCACTACATTAACTAAGTAATTTTAGTAGTTACCTGATATAAGGTCAACATGTGAAAATAACTATTTTTATATAGCAACTAATAGGAAATAGAAATAAAAATACTATTTATAATGCATTAAAAAGATGAACTATTTAGGGATCAATAAAACAAAATATGTGTAAGACCTTTGCAGTAAAAGCTATAAAACATTGCTTAGAGAAACTATTTATAATGTACTCATAGATTGGAAGCCTCAAAGATATTAAGACATCAGTTCTTCCCAAATAGATCTATAGAGTCAATGCAATCCTTATCAATATCCTAGTAAGGTTGTTAAAAATTGGCAAGCTGATTCTAAAATTTATATGGAAACACAAAGAACCTGTAATAGCCAAAATAATTTTGAAAAAGAACAAACTTGGAAGAATTTCTTATTTCAATACATACAATTACAGTAATTAAGACAGTGTGGTATTGCCATAAAATTGGTATGTACATCAATACAACCTAACAGAGAATCAAGAATTGAACCCACACAAATATATGGCCAACTGATTTCAGACAAAGGTGCAATGCAATTTACAAGGGAAGGATAATCTTTTCAGTATATAGTACTGGAACTATTAGATATCCAGATGCCCCACCCCCACTCCGCACCAAGAAAAGAATCTCCACTCTTCTCTCATACCATATTTAAATATAACTCAAAATGGATCATAGACCTAAATGTAGAAGTTGAACCCATAAAACTTTTAGAAGAAATTATAGGAGAAAATCTAGTAATCTTAGGTTAGGCAAATATTTATTCTATAAGAGATCAGGAAAAGCACACAAAAAAAGGCAAATTTGACTTTCATCAAATATAAAAACTTTGCTTTTCAAAAGACACAGGGAAACAAAAAGACAATTCACTGATTAGGAGAAAAATATCGTGAAAGCATATATGTGATAAAGGGCTTGTAACCAGAATATAGGAAGAACTCTCAAAACTCAATAAGAGGAAGGTGGATGTGGCTCAAATGGTTGGGCATCCGTCTGCCATATGGAGTAGACCTGGGTTCGATCCCTGGGACCTCCCAGTAAAAAAAAAAAAAAAAAGATATAGATATAGAAGGCGCATGGGCTGCCAGGCTCTGTGTGCCGGTGAGCCGCCAGGCCCCGGGAGCCATGCAGCAAGATGATGACGTAACAGGGGAGAGACAAGACAAGATGCTCCGAAAGCTCTGAAAACCAGGAACCGAGGTGGCGCAGGTGGCAGAACACCTCTCTCCTACATCGGAGGTCTTCAGGATCGAAGACTGGAGGAGAAGGATGAGAAGAGATGGCAGGAAACAGACACAGAGAATTGCTCAGCGAATAGACACAAAACAGCAAATGGGGAAGGGGGGGTTTAAAATGGATAAAGTAAATAAATTAATTTAAAAAATAAAAATAAAACTCAATAAGATAGCAAACAATCCAAAAAACAAAAATGGATGGAAGATTTCAGTAGATATTTCACCAAAGAGGTTACATGGATTGCAAATAAGCACATGAAAAGATGCTCAGTCATTAGCCATAATGGAAATGCAAATTAGAGTAACAATGGAACACCAGTACACACCTATTTGAATGTTTAAAATTAAAAAAAACTGACCATATCAAGTGTTGGCGAGGATGTAGAGCAACTGGAACTCTGTTTCATTTCTTGTGGGAAGGCAAAATGGTACAGCCACTTTAGAAAATAGTGTGGAAATTTTTTATAACATTATACATACTTACCAAAACATCCAGCAATTCCACAGTTAATTACCCAAGAGAAATCACAATCTATATCCACCCAAAGTCTTGTAAGGGCATGTCCACAGCAGTTTTATTTATAATAGCCTAAAATTGGAAACAACCTAAATATCCATCAACTGGTGAATAAATTGTGGCATATCTATATAATAGGATACTACTCAGCAATAAAAAAGAACAAACTACTGATACATGCAACAACTTTGATTAATCTCAGAAGCATTATAAGTGAAACAACCACACACAAAAGACTACATTCTGTATAATTCCAGTTGTATGAAATTCCAAGTGGATTACTGGTTGCCGGAGGCCAGGAGTGGAGGTTTGAGAGACAAAAATATTCTATTTCCTGATCGTATTGGTGGTTGTGTCCAATATGTTTGGTAAAATTCACTGAATTGTACTTTTAAGATTGGTGAATTTATTGGATGTAAAGAAGTTGGAGGATGCCTACTGAAAGCATGTCATGAGGAAGGAGCAGTGCAAGGAGAAGGAGAAGCGGAAGCTGGAGCATCTGGAGAGGTAATAAAACACAGTGGATGCTGCGGGAAGAGGATACCAAATACAATGGAGGCAGGATTCCCAGACTGGCAGTTTACAGCAAGGTCATTAGCGTCCACATCGAGGAGACACTACACCGGGACCACCAGCACAGGGAGGTACTGGACCCACTGAGAAAGCCAAGAGCCACCTGGAGGTGTCCCTGGAGGAAAACGTGAAACGCCTCAACATGGAGGTGCGCAACATTGAGGTGGCTATCACTGTGTTCACCCGCGCAAGCCAGCGGCCTTCACGGCCTTCAAGAAGGTGCAACTGAACTGCCGCGACTCAATGCGGAGGTCCCAACTGAAGCAGCTGCTCAAGAAGGAGTGGCTGCACTCACCCGACAATCCATGAACCAGGTGTCCGGGTCCTTCAATGCCCCCAAGAAAGCCAGGACAAGGAGCCACCGTGCGCACGGGCTGCTACCCTCCTGTCCCCGGCTGGGCCAGTCGAAAGGTCACGGAGGAGTTCCTCGGATGCCAGTCACGGGACCCGCCCCCAGAGGCCCCGCAGCATCACTGGCCCCACTGCTCTGGTTGTTGAGTACCTGCTTAAATAAAGCTTACAAAAAAAAAGGCAAGAGGATTTGGGTTGTTATTGGTGAATTTCAGGAAAGCAGTGCGGTGGGAGTAGGTGATGTTTAATTCCGTGGGAATAAAGAGTGAAAAAGAAACCAGAATGCCTTCGGGAAATGGATGATTTCAGGTCTGGGTCAGGAAAAAAAGCAAGGATGCTATGAAATACTAACACATAGTGCCAAAAGGGCACAGGAGGGGAGGGGGTGTAGCTCAGTGGTTTGAGCGCCTGCCTCCCATGTAGGAGGTCCAGGGTTCAATCCCCAGATACCTCCTACAAATCCGGGGGCGGGGTGCATAGGAGCCTATTGCCCCAAATGTACAGTTTGAACATGAAAAGGAAAAATAAATAGAATAGATTGAAAATATTTTGAAAAATACATTGAATATATTAAAATGTATGAACCTAAAATTATGTTCAAGAGATTAAAAAAAGAAAGATCCTCACCCACTCCCCTCAAAATACACACACAGATACTCACACACACCCCATTGAGAAGTACCTGAGGTACCAACCAACATCATACTCTGAAAATTGACAATTAAAAGTATATAATTAGGGAAGCGGATGTGGCTGAAGTGATTGGGCTCCCATCTACAACATGGGAGGCCTGGGGTTTGTTCCCAGTATCTCCTAAAGAAGACAGTGGACTGTCAAGACCAACAGGTGTGGCAAGCTGACACAACAAGAGACAAAAGAAGTCCCAGGTTCAGTTCCCAGTGCCTCCTGAAGAAACAAATAAGGCGAACAGACACAGCAAGTGCAAACAAGAAGGGGGTGGGGAGAGATAAATAAATAAAATAAATCTTTTTTAAAAGTATGTAATTAGGGGAGTGAACGAGGCTCAACAAGTGCCTGCTTCCCACATGGGAAGCTCCGGGTCCAGTGCCTCCTAATATCAAGCAAAACAAAGCCAGCTTGGTCCCGGGTACAATTCCCTGCCCTGGTACCTCAAAAAAAAGGTATATAATTAAACTTTTACCCTGTCATTTATGTGAAACTGCAGTTTAGAGTAACATTATAGCCCCAATCAACCAAAGAAAGTTTTTCTTCAAAGAAGATCTCCTTCTGATATATGTGGACCCACCAGGGAATTGCCTAGGGGAACGTAATTTGTTTAATTCACTGCTTACTGTTGATTAAAGTTCCCAGGCTTAGTGAAGCTACATGTTAATTTGTAGATTTGTGTTTGGTAGAGACACAAATAATTTTTTTTCAGTTATTAAAAATAAATTTATTACTTAAAACATGAAATCATACATTCAATATAAAATGGTACCAAAAGCATGCAGAGTGGTGTGCAAATCCTACATGTGCACACTGTATTGTTTAACTTCACTCTCCAGTTACCAAGATTAAAACTAATTTTTCATTAATCTTTGATATATAACAACTATTTCCTTTCAAAGGAGAGGGTGACCCTCATTTCCCGTTATCTCCATGGCATACGCAGTCTCTAACAAATAATTTCTGTCTAGATGAAAAAATAACCCGCAAATTAAAGGTTTACTAATTGGACACCAATGAATTTTATATCTAACTCAACAAATGTCATTTCTTTATGAATTGCCTTATATATCTACCTCTTCAAATGCTCTTTGTACTATTACCATCTGACGCCTTCATTAATTAAGGAGTTGGTTAAAATTCTTTACACATGTTCAACTTTATTTTAGAATGAGAGTCATGCTTTTAACTTGTTAGAAAAGTTCATAATGGGGAACATTACAATGCAAGGACCAGACTGTTACCATTTGATCCACTAATCAATCTTAACGTTAAGTGAGGCAACCAAAATTTTTTGACTCTTGATGTAATGCAAAATAAAGCACATAGCAACAGTTAAAGTATCCTTGCAAAAAATGTGGAATCTGAGTCTAATCAAGCCTTTTAAAGCTAACTATCATTTTCAGGAAATATGGGGGATGAAACAAAGTAAAGGACACCACAAGAAAGCAAACAAATTCAGATTGTGCTATTTTCTACAATAAAACTGATCTGGTTTTTCAAGAAGCCAATAGCAGGAAAATAAGAAGAAGTAGAAAAAAGAGGTGGGTATTAGTAACATGGGGCTGCTATAGATTTCAAAGGCAGAACAACTAAATCCAATGTGGAGACTTTGTTTGGATCCTGATTCAAGCAAACCACCCATAAAATGACTTTTTTTTGAGACAACTGGGAAATGTGAATAAGGACTAGGTATTGGATGACATCAATGAATTATTGATAATTTCTTTGGAATAATGGCATTATGGAGATGAAAAAAAGTCAGTGTACTTCAGGGATGCATACAGAAATATGTAAAGATGACATGATAAAACATTTGGGATATGCTGGGGGGAAAAGTATAATTCTTACTGTCCAAACCCCAATCAATGAATCACTCAATCAATCATATAAGACCGACTAGGACCTAAGAGAGGACCCTATCTCATAATGAAACTCATTAATGTTCAATGTTGTGTGTATATTCCTGATTACTCTCATAATGCCTCACTAGTTTTAAATCATATGCAAGAGCACATAAAGCATATTCATAAATTAGTTATTGATCCCCTCTCTAACTGGTTTATTTCCCTTTCTTAACCCTAGTGACATATCTTTTTAAGTCTACTAGCTTTAGGTAAAAGACTGTTATTATTCTGCTGTCTGTTACACTATTATAAAACGTAGATGCAGTGTGTGTCATATGGGCAATGCAGACTGCTGCATAGGGGTGGACCATTGGGGTCCAGTGGGTCCCCTCCCTAAAGAAAACTCAGCCCACAGTTAGCAGCTGCCTGCATGCCCCAGGACCCAAGTTAAAATGTAACAGACCTCCTCACAGGGAAACAATGTACAGATAATATTGTAGACTGTAATTTTCAACAGGCTGTACAGATCTTTCCTACAATAACATCACCAGCCCCCATTTATGTAACTCTGTTATGAAATGTCTTTGTTCTGAGACCTATATCTTTGTCTTTGTTCTCAGACCTTTGTTCTGAGACCCCTCACTTTCACGCCTCTTTGTGGAGCGCTATCTTCATTCTCTGGACTGCTGCCACTAGGGAGAATCTCTCCTGTCTGTAAGTCCCAATAAATAAAGCTCAGATCTGACACCTTGCTGAGTGCATTCTTTGGTTTTGCAGTCACCCCAACCTATGCCCTTCATTTTTAATTTTTTTATTTATTTTTATTTTTTATTTTACCGGGAGGCCCCGGGGATCGAACCCAGGTCCCTCCATATGGCAGATGGATGCCCAACCATTTGAGCCACATCCGCCCCCAACCTATGCCCTTCAGGAGCTGGGTTGCAACAATTGGCCAGCCACCAGCCAGGAGATGGAAGGATCACCAGCAGTAGCAGGCATGAGCTTAGGGAAAGGAGAATATATGGGGGGAAATCCGGGTTGGCCTATAACGTCCATGTTGGGAGAGGTGGCTGCCCTTCAGGACTAGTGGGAACCACTGAGAGAATATGGGGACTCCCTAAAAACTCCGGCAGGTATATTGGCTGTGCTACAGTGGGTAGCAAAGCAGCTGCATTTAAACAAGAAAAGGGGAGAGTACCAGATAGCAGTAACTATAGCATGGCTCCTCTTAGAAGCCTTGCAGGTGGCTACTGAGGCAGAACAAGTGGCAAAGGTCTCTGTGTGCCACTTAGAAGAAGAGTTAAAGTTAGAAAATGACATGCACCTGGCACAGGCAGAGATGAACGATTCTTTAACCAATCACCTGTGCCAAGTTAAAGATCAGTTAGGAATCCTGGCTTGTAGATATGCTTGGGCTAGGGGCTGCAGGCTGCCTCAAGTCCAGGTCTGGAGGATATTAACCATCCCTGGGTGGGATCCTAAGGCATGGGACCCTATGGACTTCTTCTCAGATAAGGAAAAAGAGGAAGAATGGGAAAGGGGCTAGGTGTAACAAAATAGAAAAATGTAAGTTTAGTTTAAAACTCTTATCTACTAGGCTGGGGAATTAAAAATCATAGTTTTTCCTGTAATTCCCCAATTTACACCTTTTAACAGCCTTAAAATGAGGTTAATTAATACAATTAACAAATTTCAGTAAGTAAAGTCCTTAAAAGCTATGGAAAAATCTTTTCTAAATTGATTAAAACAAATTAAACAATTATAATATATATTCCAAAACCTGGCAGCCAGTATGCTTTTAAGGTTATTCACAATTTAAAAATTTTATTTAAAAAGAAGGGAAGTTTTAATTCCTGAAATGGGAGGAAAAAGAAGAACATTTATTGCATAAACTATAATTGTTCCAATTTTATTAGGCTTGGGTGTGCTCTCTCTAGGTTTATAGGATACTAATAAAATAAATTAACATTATATGTATTAAATCTTTAAAATAATGAAAATTTAAGTTGATGTTTAATGAAATATGGATCTGTCCTAAAGTAAAATGACTAGTTTTCACAGAACAAAATGAGGAATGTAAGACAAGACTTAAATGAATAAAAGTAAATTTCATTGGTTGCTAACTGTAATTTAATAAGGCATTTAAGGTAAAAGTAGCTTATGGTTATAGGAAGTTTGCAAAAGCATTTTCTAAACTGAAATATTTAAATGGCTAATTCCGGGAAGCCTTTATTAATTTAAAAAACTAAATTAATATTAACAAAAAAAAGTAACTTCATAACAGGAAACCCTGTCAGAGGGGCTACTGTTCCTGACCAGTAGGAAGCAGCTCCAGAAGAATGACCATCACCCTTCAGCTCCCCCTTAAGAATAAGGGTTTAAACTCTCTGAGGGGAAAGTTAAGGTAGGTTAGTATAGGAAACAGGGAAGGTGGCTGCTTGGAATAAAGCTTGCCAAAAAACCTAGTCACAAGGTCCAGCTTGAAAGTCCTGGGCTCAAAAGAAATCCTAAATAACTCCCAACAAAAAGGCTTCCCCCCATTGGTTCCCTGAAAGCAGACAGGTAAAGGTAAAAAGGCAATCAATCAGGACAGCAAATAGCCAACGCCCTAAGTGTGTCTATGTGGACTCTTCTTATGCTTAAACTAGTTTTGATGTCATCATAAAAAAGTCATAATTTAGAAGGGGAAAATGTATGGTATTAAAAGCCTCCTCATAGAACTCCCCTACTTAGTACTTTGTTATCTACTAATAAAAGTGTTGTCTCTATACTGTTAGACAGGCACTATCTGCCCCTTATTGTTTCTTAGACTGTAACTCCTGCAAATTGGACAGCATGGAACACCTTGCTGGCATGGCAAAGTATGACCCATCAACAAGTTTGGAATGAGACCTTCCTGTCTTATAATGAAACTCATTAATGTTCAATGTGTATATATTCCTGATCACTCCCATAATGTCTCACAAGTTCCAAATCATATGCAAGAGCACATAAGTCATATTGATAAATTAGCTATTGATCCCATCTAACTGGTTTAACTCCCTCTCTTGGCCTTAGCGACATGTCTTTGTATGTCTACTAGCTTTGGTGGAAGACTCTTAATATTCTGTTGTCTGAAAGTCCCAATAAATAAAGCTCATGTCTGACACTGTACTGAGTATGTCCTTTGGTCTTACAGCCACCCCGACCCATGCCCTCCAGGAGCTGGGATGCAACACAAGTATAAAAAAGAGAATTGAGAAACTGAGATACTGTGTTTAGAGTTTTCTTTTCAGAATTTGGTAGTAAAAAGAAAGGAATAAAAGAGGTAAGACAATAGCCTAATGGAACAGTAAATCAAAATAAAGTGTTTTTGCTGTAAAGATTGGGGTACCTGAGCATATCTTTATATACTAAAAAGGAATAAGCAGTGGAAAAGGGAGTTTGGGGGCTAGAGAAGTTTGGGGGGGGGGGTTGTCATTCTGTTAACTTTGCATAGGAAGATATTCACAACAACACTCTGTTCTGTCACTTCAGGTATTTCCTTAGGGCCAAACACAAGGTTGATGGGAGCCAGGACTAAAACCAGATGCTCTAATTACAAAATGCTTTTTGTAATTGTCAAATTAATAGTTGTCATGTCTACTATTAAACATGACAAAATCCTATGGAGAACCTAATTAATCTATACTTTCATCTTGGTTTTTTTTTTAACTTTCTATCACTGCTTTTATCACTCAGTTATTCTTCATAAGTCATACCATCATTAAATAATTAACCATATGAAAAATAATTTATTGTACTTAACTTTTTCTTGACTGCTTCCCAAACTGAGAAGTGGTAGAAGTCAAAAAAGAAGACAGCAAACCTGAACAGTAACACCAACAAAACAACCTTAACAGCACAAGCTTCTTCAAGTGAAATTTATGTGATGCTGCAAGAAGCTTTCACCTCAGCGTGCAATGCAAAAGAGGTAAACGTAAAGTAAGAAGCGCGGAGAGGAGAGGGACTAAAAGGGAATGAAAGAACGGAAAAATGGGGCAGGATAGAGAGAAAAAAATCTAACAAAAAACCTCAATAGCGCCCATTCGAAGGGTACTTATAAACTGTCACCAGCAACTGCGTCAAACGGGAGCAGTTCATTCTGCTTTTTCTATAATCTTGAAAGATAAAATAGCTTTCCTAGGTATATGGAGACTTGCTAAAGGTCCTGGTTCCCTTGCTACGAATGAGCTATTTGGTCTTGATCCTTGGTTTATTTCTTCATCTACAAAGTAGAAATAGTAAGACCTACCTTACTACCCTCGCTGAATTGAAGCGAAAGAGAAGGGAAGTGAAAGGACTTTTAAAAGTTTTTATTTTTAAGTCAGTTGCAAAAGTCTAAAAGAAATAAGCTGAACATCTTTTGCTGAAAAATATTAAAACATCAGCATAAAACCCGTTGTCATATATTTTAGCCCTCCTAATTTTAGAATGCGAACAGTCTAAGGGAAGTGTAAGGGCGAGGCCAGGAACAGACCTCCTCCCCTTTCCCATATCCTCACCTCCTCTATACCCCCCTTTCCTCATGGTCCAGGCACCAATCACTTAAGGATTGGGAACAGTGCTGGGTGGGGTAAGCAGAGGAAGCTTTGGGAAAAGCGGAGGAAGCTGGGGATGGGGGGTGAGGGTGCGGCGGGATGTGCTCTCCTGGGAGAGGTAAAAACTGATGGTCGCAGAGTAGGGACAAGTGGGAATTAAAGCGAGGCGAGGGATTCCTTGCTTTGCAGCTTGGACACTTACTGCTTGTCAACTCCGTCCTCCAAAGCGGCGACCGGTTACCATAGTGACGGCATCGCGGTAGGCGGGGCGGTGCTTCCAGTCTGCGTCTCAGCTATAGGGCTAGACCGGGAACGTATTCACGTAAGGGCAGAGACTTCCGGCGGAAGGGGAAGTAGGTTCCGAGTTTTGGCCGTGAGCGAGCAGGAGTGTGAACTGATGCTTGTGTGAAGTTAGGTAAGTCTGTTATTGAGTAAAGCAGGGAGGGGCGGGTAGAGCCCACTGAGTACAGTGCATCACCAAATCCCAATCTTGAGGAGGTTCTGGCTGTCTCGTCAAGTTAGCTGTGGGAAGAGATCGATGGCTTTCTGGGGCATCTGGTGGGATCTCTTCTGTAGCCTTTAGGATTCGGGGTATTGCCAAGTGCACAGTTCGACGATTCTTCTTTCTTTGCGAGGTCTGAGCACCTCTTCAGTAACAGGAATTTGACCTGTACTTGCCTTTGCCGGCTGGCTACTTAGTATATTATCCTTTGAAGGTAATCTGTGGAAGAAAAAGTGAACCGGAAAAATTCAGAGAGAATGCCCCCAAATTCATTTTAATTCTTTGATATTTTGTTTTGCTTTATTTAATTTTTTTATCTGTTCACTTTGTAAACGTTTATTAAGCTCCCCCAATATGTTAGTGAGTGCTTACTGTGTGCCGGTTTACCATAAGACTAGCAAAAATAACCTTATACGAGTCATCCACCACTCACGTTCATTATCGAATTCCATTTTTCTTTTATGCTGTTGTATATTCATTAATTTAAGAAATAAATATATATCGTGAAATGTCTAATATTTTCCGTACTTGTCTATATACTTATGAAATTCGTGGGACGTTTTAAATGAAAAGATATGCTTTGTCAGCTTGCAGTATAATCATGATTTACTAAGGTAAATATTAAAGAATTTAGAAAATGCGTACATGTTTCTTATATATACGCAAATTGTAATGAATTGTCATCAATATTTTTATTCAGCTGCTCTGAGAAGGCCCACTTCCTGCTCAATGGATGATGGCGTTTGAGCAGATACCAAGAAAGGATTGGTATAGCATTCTGGGGGCAGACCCATCTGCAAGCATGTCAGACCTTAAACAAAAGTATCAAAAACTCCTATTAATGGTAAGCTTTTTTTTTACTTCAAATTTTAAATCATAGGGGGAAAAATTCCGTTTTTAAATGTGACCCAAAATTTAGGTTTCTAAAAAATGATTGTATCAGGAGCAGATGCAGCTTAGTGATTCAGTGGTTGGGTGCCTGCCTCTCATATATGAGGTCCTGGGTTCAATCTCTGGTACTACCTTTTAAAAAACAAAAGCAAAAAAAAAAAAAAAAAACCCAAAAAACTATGATATATAATTTGATACATTAATATCAAGGTATTAATTTGGTTTGCCTGCAAGTTTCAGTAATATTCAGTAATACTGCAAAAAAACTATTTGACTCTAAGTGGGAAAGTATTGTGTTTGGGAGCACCAGTCAGGCTGAATGAGTTAGAATACTGACTCTACCACAAACTAGCTGGGAGAACTTGGTCAAGTTACTTTCCCCTCTCTGTGCTTCAGTTTTTTCATGTAGAATTCCTTAAAGCATTGTTGAGAGTTTTAAATAAAATAATCCATGTAGATGCTTAGAAGAGTGGCACATAATAAGCAGTAATATCATCCAGTAGCCACTATCCACCTGTTGCTATTGAGCACTTGAAATATGGCTAGTTCAAATTGTATTGTGCTGTAAGTATAAAATACACACTGGATTTCAAAGACTTAGTACAAAAAAATGTCAGATCTCAATAATATTTTATATTTATTCCATGTTGATATGATAGTATTTTGGATATATTGGCTATTTTGCATATCATATTCGGAGGATATATTTGCATATATAATAAGATATTATCAAAATTAATTTCACCTGTTTCTTTTTACTTTTTTTACATTGTATATGTGACTTCCTTCATGGCTTATATTATATTTCTATTGAACAGAGCTGATTGTGGCCCTTTGTACAGTTTTTCAGATGACTCCATTCTTTTTTTAAATGAGTTGTAGTATTTAGAAATATATAGAACCTTTTAGAACTGTTATGTCATTCCTGTCAACCTATATTGTGATGCTACTTTCTTTAGGCACCTCTCTAATGTTCTCCAATTAACTCAATTTTTTTAAAAAGAAGAAAACCATTACTTCTATAGCATTACTTGTGTCTCTAGTTTATTTGCAATACATCTATGAGATTTTGCCATAACTTATATTGTTCATTGTGAGAATATTACATTTTCACTGTCAGGAATGTATACTAATATTCCTGCCTTAGGTAATAAGATGTGCTAAATGACTTTAAGTTTCTTCCATCTCCGCGTTTTTAAAATTCCTGTCAGTATAATCAGATAGACTTTATTGAAAAATAACCTAATCAAATAATACTTGTACTCAGTTACTTGGGTGATGAGGCTGGAGAAGTAGACTGGGTTTATATCATGCAGGACCTTGTGGGCCGTGTTGAGAATTTGACTTTTACCATAAGGCCAATCTGTACTTAATATGCTGGCATCTGTCAAACACCAAAGTAATTGACCCATTTAACACCCACTAGCAGTGTATGAAAATATTATAGTTGCTCCACATCCTCTCCGACATATGTTGCTGTCAGTCTTTTTCATTTCAACCCTTGGGCTTTCTCTGTTTTGGCAATATTGACATTTTGGGCATTTCTTTTTGTGGGGCTATAGCAGCACCCCTGGCCTCTACTACATGCCAGTAACAAACAAAAATGTCTCCTGTGGGCAAAATTGCCTCTTTACTCACTCCATTGAGAATCACTGTGCTATTCTACCATATGTGTAGTGATAGCTCATTGTGATTTTACTTTATATTTCTCTGATGACTAATGATGAGTACTTTTAAATGTGATTACTGGCCATTTGTATGCTTTTTTTTGTGTGAAGTGTCTTTTTAAAAAATCAAATGTAATTCTCCATCTATTGTATATCTTGTGTATTTTTCTTCTAGTCTGTGCTTGCTAGGTCTGTTTATTAATGGTAATTTTTTATTTTTTAAAAATTTTTTATGGTAGATTTTGATGAGTGGAAGTTTTTTATTTTGAAAAAATACAATTTATCAAATCTTTGTTTTAAGATTGTAGTCTTTGTCTTCCTAAAAAGGTCATGAAAATATCCTCATTTTCTTCTAGAAGCTTTATTGCTTTTACTTTTAGACTTACGACTTTTGTGTATGGTGAGAGATGGGAGGTCATCATGTTCCAGGATCATTAGTTGAAAAGATTTTCCTTTCTCCATTGGATTGTTTTGGCAATGTGGGTCTATTCCTAGACTCTGTTCTGTTCCATTTATATATTTGTCTGTACCACCATCTTGGTTACTGTAGTTTTATAATCAGTCTCAAAGTTAGGTAAAGTAAGTTCTCTGATTTTAGCCTTCTTTTCAAGTTTGTTTTAGTTATTCTAGTCTGCTTGCATTTCAACAGAAATTTTAGAATCAGCTTGTCAATTTCTTTTTTTTTTTTTTTAAAGATTTTATTTATTTATTCATTTATCCCCCCCTTGCTGCTTTTGCTCGCTGGGTCAGCTAACCATGCCGTGCGGGCGGGCTTGCCTTCACCAGGAGGCCCTGGGAACCGAACCCGGGGCCTCCCATATGGTAAACGGGAGCCCTACTGATTGAGCCACAGCCGCTTCCCTGTCAATTTCTTTAAAAAAAAAAAAAGGTCCCTAAATTTTCATCGCAATTGCTTTGAATATATATCAGTGTTGGCAGCATGGACATCTTAACAAGATTGAGTCTTTTGGTACTGTTGTAAGTAGTTTTTTTTTTTTTTTTTCTTAATCTTCATTTTCCAATTGTTGATTGATAGAATATAGAACTATGAGTTAATTTTTATATACTGATCTTGTGTACCATAATCTCGCTAAATTTGTTTTTGTAATTCTTGTAGCTTCTTGTAGATTTCACAGAATTTTCACCAACGTAATGATGCCAACTGCAATTAAAGACACCTTTAATTCTCTCCTTCCAATCTGAATGCCTTGTATTTCTTTTTCTTGCCTTGATGCACTAGGTACTCCATTACAATGCTCAGTTGAAGTAGTGGGAGGAGATATCTTTGCCTTGTTCCTGATTTTAGTAGGAAAATCTTCAAAATTTTACCATTAAGTATAATGTTAACCATAATTTCTCACCCCCCACGCCCACTGTTTTGCGCTTACTGTATGCTCTTCTGTGTCTGCTTGTCTTCTCTTTAGGTGGCCCGGGGAAACGATCCTGGGACCTTCCGGAGTGGTCAATCTCTTGTGCCACCTCAGCTCCCTGGTCTGCTGCATCTCTTATTGTCTCTCCTCTGTGTCTTTTTGTTGCCTCATCTTGCCGTGCCAACTCCTGTGCGGACAAGCACTCCGCGTGGGCCAGTTCTCTGCTCAGGCCAGCTCGCCTTTTACCAGGAGGCTCCGGGAATCGAGCCCTGGACCTCCTATATGGTAGACAGGAGCCCGATTGCTTGAGCCACATCCATTTCCCAGCCATATGTTTTTAAAGACATCCTTTATTAAGTTGAGGAAATTGTTTCTCTTCCTCATCTTCTAAGAGTTTTTATCATGAATGGGTATTGGAATTTGTTAGGTTCTTTATTTGCATTTATTAAAATGGTCATATGACTTTCCTCCTTGAACCTGAAAATGTAGTGAATTACATTGATTTTTCTTATGTTAAACATACTTGGTGTTTCCTGGATAAATCCAGTTATTCATGAGGTATTATGCTTTTTATGCATTGCTGAATTCTAGTTGCTATTACTTTAAGGATTTCTACATTTAGGTTCAGAATGCATATTGGTTAGTAATTTTCTTTTCTTATAATATTTTGTCAGAAATTAATATCACAGTTATGATGCCCCAAAAAATGAATCAAGAAATGATCCTATTTTCTCTCTTTTCTGAGAGTTTGTGTAAGATGGCTATTATTTCTTCCTTAAATGTTTATTTTTTAAATATACTTTTTTATTTTTATTTTTTTAAAAAGAAACTTAGATTACATAAATGTTACACAAAAAAGATAGGGGTTTCCCATATGCCCTGCTCCCTAGCCCTCCTGCATTTCCCACATCAGCAACATTAGTGTGATATATTTGTCACAATTGATGGACGTATCTTGGAGCATTGCCATTAAGCGATGATTCTAGTTTACATTGTAGTTTACACTCTCTCCCGTACATTTTTGCAAGTTATTGCATGATATACTTAAATGTTGAATAGAATTCACTAGTGAAGTAATCCAGGCCTGAAGTTTTCTTCATGGGAAGTTTTATAATTATGAATTTAATTTCTGATATAGGGCTATTTAAAATTTCTATTTCCTGTTCTGTCAGTTTGGGTGTTATATTTTTCAAGAATGTGTCTATTTCATTTAAAATGGCTATTTTAATGCCATGTTGTTCATAATACCTCATTATCCTTGTATTGTCTGTAGGATATGTAGTTATGTTTTCCCTTTCATTTTTTATTTTGGTGATTTGTGTTTTCTGATTTTTTCTTCATCAGTCTTGCTGGAGGTTAATCAATTTACTCTTTTCCAAGAACCAAATTTTTTATTTTGTTGGGGGTAATTTGCTTTGCTTTTTCTAGATTATTAAAGGATAAGTACAGATCATTTTCTTCTTTTCTTACATAGCCATTTAAAACTATAGAGTTCTCTTTAAGCCAGAAGTACTGTTTTAACTACATTTTACAAATTTTGAAATGTATGTTTTCATTATCATTCAGTTAAAAATATTTTTAAAATTTCTCCTGTGGTAATTTTCTTTTACCTGTGAGTTACTGAAAAATACATTGTTTAATTTCTACATATTGGAAAATGTCCAGATACCTTTCTATTATTCTGTCCCGGCCCGCGGGACGATCAACCTGGGGCGCCGGCTCCTGCGAGGGAAGAATGGTATGGGACAAGAGACACGAAGGAAGACAGCAAGACAGGATTCTGATCAAGCTGCAAAAGTTTATTAAAGAGGCAGAGTATATATGCTAAAGGAAGAGGGGGTGGCTACTAAGGACGGGTGGCGGTCTAGGATTGGTGGTCGCTGTTGCTAGGGAGGGGTTAGGGCTTTTGGCGCGAGTTGCTAGGGCTTTTGGCGCAAGCTGCCTATGACTTCCTGGAAGAAGGCTAAGTAGCTTAGGTTGTTGTTGTTTCAACCCAGGCGGCCATGTTCCAAGTTGCTGGCATCGCTGAAGGTGAACATGCTGCCATTATCGTCCCCAACATTATTCATTTCTAATTTTAATTTTGTTGTGGTCAGATAATATAATTGGTATGATTTTCAGTCCTTTGAAATGTATTAAAACATATTTTACACAGGATCTCATGGACAGCCAAGGTAGATATTACCCTAAATAATGGGACTGCTGAGGGCTATGGAGACACCCAAGTCCTAAGGTCATAGCAGATAGCTCTGGAGTTTGGTGCCTTGCCAGTGGGCCCTACTTTGAAGATTGTGCCCCCGAGTGTGACAGAGTTGGACTCAGATGTGACTACTCTACACATGCCTCTTCTGTCCCTTTTATTTGAACCTATAGTTGGTGCTGGAGTTGGCAGGTATATGTCTAAGAGACTTTAATCTCTGGGCTGTCCATGTGCCAGCTGGGCCCTGAGCCTCAGTGGAGTTGCTATACCTACTCTCCAGTTCATTGGACTCATTCAGGACAACTAACAAGGAGGTGAGGATGAACAACCACCACACCAAGGAACCAAGAGAGCCCGCAACTGCAAGCAAGAGAGTTCTATCCATCAGCCATATCGGATCAAAGCCCCCTCTCAATTAGAGATGGAGTGGGCATCACCATCCCAGAATCCTCAGGACTGGGGAATAAAATATGGACTAGAGTAGACTTACTGGTATTCTACTATAGACTTATTGTGATTCTAGCAGTGGAAGAAATTCTACTATCATTGATGTGGAGACAGTGGCCACTGGATATGCTGCAGTCAGGGAGAGGGAAAAACGTACAATATGGGAGCATTTTCAGAACTTGGAATTGACCTGAGTGATATTGCAATGACAGATACAGGCCATTATATATCTTGCCATAACCTACAGAATTGAGTTGGAGAGAGTGTAAACTGTAACGTAAACTATAATCCGTACTGAGTGGCAGTGCTCCAAAATGTGTTCCTCAATTGCAATGAATGTACAACACTAATGAAAGAGGTTGTTAATGTGGGGAAAAGTGGGAGGTGTGGGGAGTGGGGCATATGGGAATCCCTTATATTTTTTTATGTAACATTTTATATAATCTAAGTATCTTTTAAAAATAAATAAAAAATATATTTAAAAGAAGGAAATAGAAAAAAAAACACCCATATTTTATGGCCTAGTATATGATCTCTTTTGTTGAATGTTTCACATGTGTTTGAAGATGTGTATTCTGCTGTTACTGGGTGTAGTGTTCTATAAATGCCAATTAGGTTAAGGTAATAGTGTCGTTCAAATCTCTTGTACCCTTACTGATTTCTTTTTTTTTTTTTTTTTTTTTGTCTATTTGTTTTATCAGTTTCTAAGAGAGTATCATTAAAGTCTGTAGCCATGATTGTGGGTTTCTTCATTTTCCCCGTTATTTCTGTTAGTTTTTGTTTTACTTATTTGGGACCTTTTTTATTAGTTGCATATATATTTAAGATTGCTGTCTTTTTCCTGAATTGAACCTTTTATCATTATAAAAATCTCCTATATCTGGTAATGCTCTTTTTCTTGAAGTCTACTTTGGTATTAGTATAGCCACATTACCTTTCTTATGCTTAGTATTTGTATGATTTATTTCCCATCTTTTTATCTTCAACCTGTCTATATCTTTTTTTTTTCTTTGCAAAGCAACACAGTCATTTATTTGGCGTCTTATATTGCAATTCAAGGAGTATAGATCAGGTAGCAGCCCAAATTGTGTTTCATCTTGACATTTCCTGGCAAGGGTTTTTAAAGAAAGAGAGATTAGATAAGTTGTTTGTGTTGATGGATATTTGGAGTATTCTAATTGTCCTTCAAGTTAAATAGTTAACTGAGTTCTTTATCTTGTGGTTTGTTTTATGGTGTCCTGGATGTTTTTGCATGTTTGAGGAACATGTTGCCTGAGGCTTTGCATATTTTGGCAGTTTGTGATATCTGGCTGATATTTGCCTAAGAGTAAACTCCAGAATACCTCCTGACTCCATTTTAAATCTCTTAGCCATAATAACTCTATTTTATTTTATTTGTTTTTACACTTAAAAGAAAATCTAAAATGATAGTGTAACCCCCTCCACAGTCCCACTTGCCTGTTTGACTTTATAACTTAGTATGTGCCAAAGGGATTTTAGAGTCCCTGCCTTCTTCTCCATATCTTCTCTCCCTACTCAAATGTCCTATACCCACATTCTAAAACAGTGTCTGTTCTCTAAGTCTATAATCAAACATCTCTTTTCTTAACTGCTAAGTATCAGCTAACATGGTTGATAACTTCTAATTTCTGATGTTCTCCCCTCACTGTCCTTGCTTATCCTGGTTTTTCTCTTACCTCATGGACAATATTTTTAATAAATTAAAAATTTTTTAGGAGGTGCCAGAGATTGAATCCAGGACCTCATACGTGGGAAGCAGGTGCTCAAAACCACTGAGCTACACCCACTCCCCTCCTATCTATATCTTTTATATTTAAAGTGTGCATTTTGTTTATAGCATGTAATTGAGGCTTTTAAAACAAAATTCATTCTGACAATCCCTGCCTTTTAACTGGGATATTCAGTCCATTTACTTTTAATGTAATTATTAGCAATGTTTGGGTTTAAATCTACAATCTTTTTTTTTTTTTTTTTTTTTTTTAATTTGTACCTGTTCTTTGTTCCTCCATTCTTCCTTTCCTAACATGTTTTGGGTGAATCAAGAATTTTTTTAGTATTCCATTTTATTTCCTCTGTTGAATTTTAGTTGTGCCTCTTTGGATGTTTTTTAGTGATTGTCCTAGATATTATAATAAGCATCTTTAAGTTATCACAGTTTACTTTTAAAAAAATGCTGTTACTTTACAAACAGTTTAAGAATCTTACAGCAGTATACTTTGATTTACTACCCCCTTCCCTGTTGTTTTCATTTTCATATATTTTACTTAAACATATGCTAATAACTCCATAGTATGTTGTTTTTATTTTACTTTAAATACTCATTCTCAGTATTCTCTTCAAGAGATTTAATGATATATGTGTGGATCAATAATGGTTTTAGAAGGCCGTTATATTTTCTATTATATTTAGCCTTTCTGATACTTTCCATTCCCTCTTATAGAAGAAGGCGTCAATCTGGTATTATTGCCCTTATTTCTTGTCTTTGTATTTTCTATTTTCACAAGATAGAGGATAGATTTTTTTTTTCTTTCATCACTTCAGAGTGCCTCTACTGTTCCTGATGAGAAGTGATCCATCATTCTTATTGTTGTTCTCCTCTATTTAATG
This sequence comes from Tolypeutes matacus, assembly GCA_026826555.1. NCBI lineage: Eukaryota > Metazoa > Chordata > Mammalia > Cingulata > Chlamyphoridae > Tolypeutes > Tolypeutes matacus. Next base: position 17,347,927 of record JAKSZT010007815.1, on the reverse strand, counting down.
TATCCTTTTTCCTCTGGCTGCTTTTAATATTTTCTCCTTATCTTTGGTTTTTAGTAGTTTTTCTATGATGTGCCTAGGTGTGGTTTTCTTTATATTTTTCCCACCTGGAGTTCACTGATTTTCTTGCATCTGTTTGGTTGATGGCTCTCTTTCATTGGTTTGGAATATTTTCAGCCATTACATCTTATTTTAAAAAGTTTTATTTTATTTATTTATTTATCCCCCTCCTTGCTGCTTGTGCTTGCTGTATCCTTTCGCTGCTCATTTTTCTGTGTCTGCTTGTCTCCCTTTGTTGTGTCATCTTGCTGCGCTAGCTCTCCGTGCTGCGCGAGCCGCCTGCTCTCTGCGCCACGTGGGCCAGCTTGCCTTCACCAGGAGGCCCCAGGAATCGAACCTGGGGCTTCCCATATGGTAGATGGGAGCCCAATCCCTTGAGCCACATCCGCTTCCCTCAGCCATTACATCTTTACATATTTTTTTTTTTCCTGCTCCTTTCTTCCTCCTTTTGGTATTCTAATTTCACTTATATTAGATTGTCCCACTGCTACTGGATGCTGTATTATTTTAACCCCCAAGTCTTTTTTTTTTTCTTTTCTGTTTGCTTTCCAGTTTGCATAATTTCTTTTGACCTGTCTTCAAATTCATTGTTTTTATTTTTCTTCTACTATGTCTATCTGCTGATAAGCTCATTAAAAGAATTCTTCATCTCTATTATCCAATTTTGTATCTAGCCTTTCTACTTGACTTTTTTTTTTTTATGGTTCCTATCTCCTGTCTTTTCACACATATTGTCTACCATCTCACTAGGTCCTTTAACATACTTATCAAAGTTATTTTAAAGTCATTGTCTGATAACTTTAGTATCTAGGTCATCTCTGCATTTGGTTCTCGATTATTTCCTCTCTTCTTAATGGGTCACATTTTTTTTACTTCTTCATAGTCTCAAAAATTTTAATTGAATGCCAAAAATTGTATGTAAATGGAAAGTAGAGACTGAAGCATATAATATACTTATTCCCAGGTGTGGACATACTCCTTTTTCTGTAAATTAGCTAGTGTGGGGAACTGAGTCAATCTAGTCTGTAACTGAGCTATATTTTTGTTGTTGTTTTTCTTGCTTTAGTTAGATTCAGTTCACCAACAGACTTGAAATGATTTGAGCAGGATCAAACCTTCCCTTTACCAGGACTTTGTCTTAGTTCTCCTGCTCTGTCCTTCAGCCAGTACTTCCTTAGCCAAGTATAGCTGTTGCCTGAAATTAAGTGTAAAGTCTGGATTCCCTGGAGAGTTTCTATCGTTTCCTCAGACTTTAGCAGGCCACTTGTGTCTCATGGGGTGACTCTTGTCCCTCTTGCTTTGCCTATATTCTTTCTTGTGAATACTTAGTAAAGGCCTGTAGAAAAGAGTTTGTGGAAGGGTGTAGACTCTATATCCTAGGAATTCTAAATTGTTATGCCAGTCTCCACTTGACCTTTATAATTTATTAAAGTTCATTTGTTTTCTTCTTAACCTGTGTCTGTGGTGGTTTCCGCCTGCTGCTGCTCTGCTAAAGATAAAAACAGCAGAGGTCTCTTCGCTATCAGAAAGGGCCTTTACATTTTGAGTTTGGGTTCATTAGGCTTCTTTGTATTCTCAGCTTCCTGACTCCTAAACTCTCCATTTAAGAAGAATTATGAGTTTGTAGGATATTTGGCTTCTTCTCCTGGACTATTCTATCATTATTAAAATGCGCCATTATTTTTCCTATCTTAAAAAACAAACAAATAAACAAACAAAAACCTTCTCTGGACCCCATTTCCATCTGCTATTGAGTCTTTTCTATGTTCTTTGCAGCAAATCTGTTTTAGAGAGTTGGCTATACTCACTTTCTCCAATTTCTCTCTTTCCCATCTCTTAAACCTATTCCAATTAGGCTTTTGCTCACACCACTACACTGAAACTGTTCTTGTCAAGAGCAGCTCTTGTCTTTAATTAGACATTAGACATTTAGACTACTCTTGTCACTAATGATCTCCATGTTGCTAAAACCAATGGTCAATCTTAGTCTTCATTTTCCTTTTATTAGTTTCATTTTCCTGGTTTTCCTGGAACAGTTCTGCTTTAATCCTATTATCTTAGCATAATTAATAGCTCTAACCTCTCCCCTTTTTTTACTTTAAAAGATGTACTAGTTTAAATTATAGATTAAATGGTCATCATGTTTACCAGCATCATTTGATACAGCTTATCACATCTTATATTTTCTTCACTTGTCTTCTAGGACATGATATTCTCCTAATTTACTTTCTATTGAAACCATGTCTGGAAAATAGTAGACTCTCAATAAATATTTTTTGAATGAATGAACTGTATGAATGTAGTCAACTTTATATTTTAATTCCTCTGTATAATTTTGTTTTTTCTTTCATATTTTCAGTTTTTGAAAGTTCTACCTTATTCACTGAATTCCATTTTTTTAGAGCTTTCTGTTACTGTTTTAGGGACACAACGTTGTATCTTTCTGAGGTTATTAAAGTTTTCCGTTTTTGTATTTTCTTCTTTTTCTTCCTTTATTTCTGTTCACTCTGAGTTTCTTTTTTTTTTTTTTTTAATTCCTGACTTTTATTATAGACGGTTGGTACTCTGTTCATAGTTAAGAATGAAATGTTACAGTAGTTACAATAAAATGTTGGCTCAGGGCTTTCCTGGAGGCTAATTAAGTAGGTCAATCATTTTGTTTGATGATCCCAAATATCAGCATCCCAATCCATTCCCAGAGAGGAATTCTTGAATCTCCTGCCTGGGGAGATGGGAATTTAGGGTCACCTTGCTTGGTGTGTCAACTTTCATTTTATCCCTTTATTTTCCAAGCATCTTCACACCATAGCCCTCAGGGTTGTGGCTGGTGTTCACAAATCCAGAACCTCTCAGGTCCTACCTCTCCATACAGTAAACCTTTAAAAGAGAGTAGATGCCTGGCTTTATGATGTGGAGGAGGAGATCTGGAGATTTGATTCTTTTAAAGCTTTAACTAGTTTTCCTGTTGTTTAGTCTTACCCCTCAATCCCTCTTTCAGTTATACTTAATGCCTTTAGATCCTCAGCTTTCTTCTTGTTAGTCTATCTTGCTTTGGGCTAAGGTTTCATTTTTCTCCGATAGGTTGAGTTGGTTACCATTTGTTGACCAGTATTCCATCTCCCCAAATTTTGGTGTCTCTTATCTACTTTTTCTCTCCTTTCTGGTTAGATTTGTTCCTATGGACCTATGCGTTTTTATTTTTTATTTTTTATTTTTTTGCTGCCATTTTTGTGACGTTTTGGCAGGGATAAGCGTGTTCATTAATTTACTCTTTAGCTAGAAGCCCTGAACTATGATCAATTCCCTTTAGGGGCCGGATAGATGCCCTCTCTTTGTTACTCACCCGGGACCCCTCCTTGGGTCAGAACCTGGAAACAGGTCTCCTGTTTGGAGTCACTCATGCTAATTGAACAAAACCAGATTCTGTAAAGCAGAGCAGAAACTTTATTTTTTGATCAAAGAATGGAGAAGGGTGGACTCGTGTCCATAAAGCATCTTCTCCCTGAAGGGAGGGGAATGGGATTCTTTTATTGATGAGTCAGACTTAGTGGGGAGGGGTTGCCTGGGTGTGTGCCTTGTACTCAGACCTCAGCACTTGGTACTGTTTGCGCATGGGGCCCAGTTGCTATCTTGGGCAGAACCTGTCTGGGTTGCTTTTTGGGGTTGCTGGCAGTGACTTGGGCCCAGGCAGAAGGCTCTTCTTTGTACTCAGTGCTTCTGCACTTGTTTCCTAAAAGCAAGCATAGCTCAAGCAAAGGGTTAGGTAGAAATTTCCATGAGTAACCATATGGGTGGCACTTCATTTCCGTAACACCTTGGGCATTTGCCTTTGCATTTGCTACTTTCTTTCCCTGGTCCATTGTGCACCATCTCCTACCTCACCTGGTTAATTCTTTTTCTTTTTTTTTTAATTTTTAATTTTTAATTTTTTTTAAAAGAAGTTGTTCACTTGGTTCTTACTCATCATTTCAAGATCATCTTAGTCACAACCTCTGCCTTCCCTGCTCCTCGCCATGTCCCGCGTTCCCAGTGGGTACTCTCCCTCATTAGTAGTGTATTTAGTGATATTTCTGTAGAATTGAAGAGATACAGCTGTCAAGTAAGGAATGAGGGTAACCAGAGGGTGTTGAAAGGTTTTAAGTTTTTTCCTGCTTTTCTTTTAGAAGATGACTGAGACTTAAGCATATTTAAATTCTATGAGAATTAGCCAGGAGAAAGCCTGGAATTGAAGTTATAGAAAAGAGAGCTAATTGACAAAAGGCAGAAGGAAATGAGATCTCAAGCATAGACAGAGGGTTAGCTTTAGGTAAGAGAAAGGACCTGTTTCCATTTTAACAGGAGGGAAGGAAGAAAAGGATGCTTGCAAGAGCTGGTTCATGAATGTTTGGTGGCAGGGATTTGATAGGCTCTTATTTGGTACTTCTTTTTTTCTCTGAGAAATAGGAAACAAAGTTATCTGTTGAAAAGAGGAAGTGAAGCAGCAAATTACAGGGGAGAGAATTTCAACCAGTGTTATTCTGGGAATGCTGCCTATAGGTAGCCATGTATATTTGCAGCATCAAGAAGCCTCAGCTAACAGCTGGGCTATAAGAACTATAAGAGTTATAAGAGCACCAAAAAAGATTGCACCAAAAAAATCAGTCTAGCATTTTGGCTCCCTTAGCTTGTCAGTAGTCCTGTATTATATCTTAGCACAGTGATTTCTATTTATAATTATGGCCATGAGTTAAATTATGTTCAGTGTATTCCGTTTAGGAAGGCAAGGTAGTATAGTGGCAAGTATGTAATTTGTTAGCATGTGTCTTGTTCTTCACAGTTTACAGATATTTTAACATCCTATCTGGTTTTATCCTCAGCAATCCTGTAAGGTAGGTAATGAAGGCTTAGTTACAGTTAAGTGTTTGCCTGAAACAATTAGTAGGGGTTAAAATCTGGGCTTAATCACTTATCCCCTGACCCTAGACTCTCCTAATATATCTTACTTTTGTTCATAATTGCCATCCAAAAGGGTTTACAGATGTTTACAGGCATACTTTTCAGTTTTCTGGATTTCTGAGGAATACCTCATTCATGTAAAATTAATGAAGTATTACTGAAAGTCAGACATAACTACTATTCTCTATTTTAATTTCAAAGAGACATAGATTATTTATGGAAGGTTCCTTATTCTTGTTACTAATAGAGTTACAAAAGAGAAAATTAAAAGGAAAAACCACTTTGTTTATCAGATTTTTTTTTTTCTCCCAAAAATAGGCTTCCAAAGTTCATATTTTTGTTTCCCAATTCTAATGATCGTATTTTCTAGGCTATGTTTTTCGACAGTGTCACAAAACAGTTGGAGAATAAAATTAAATTTTACTAATACCATTCCATATCTAATTTTGTAAAAAGGAACATCTATTACATGTATTTTTTTCAAAGTTCAGACGACTTTGAATTTAACACATTCTACATAATTAGTTGTTGGGATAAAATATTGCTAAATTGTAGGGTGCGAAATTTACAATAGTGATTTAGTGAATACTGTTTCCTTATTTCCATTTTTATATAGTAGTATTTATTCAGAGTCCTGATTCTAAAAAAAGTTCTTATTGACTATAATTGGGATAATTTAGAGTGCTTTGAAGATATGATTAAATGTAAAGTACAGAATTAGCCTGAAAGTCTGTTGCCTAATAATTTACTATATAAAAACAAAAGTAATTGAGTCATCATTCCCAGCAGTATTTTGTTAATGGAGACTTATTAATAAAAAGTACAATAGTTATCCTTCTTTTAGAGAATTAAAAATTTTAATCTTTTTTTAGTTTTTCACTAATGACAATTTGAATAATCCATTGCCTTGAAATGGTTTAGGGTTCAGAATGATTAGTTATATTAGTCCCATATTTTTGCCAGTTATGCATGTGAAAATTGCTATTTATGGAAAATTGCTCACTATGGAGTGAGTTGTTACAGTGTTGCATCATTGGAACACAAATTCAGGGAACAACAGAAACTTTCAGCAATCAGTGATCCCTTTTTACTTGCACAGAATAGAGTCTAGAAAGGGCAAATAATCTTCTTCTTGGTTACACAGCATAGAGTCCAAAAGAGCAGAGGAAGAAGTACCATCCCAGCCAATCTCCTGGGATGGCAGAAAACTGCTTTGAGTCGGGGTCGATAGATGGCAACTTCTCAGGCCCCACCTCACGTTGGAGAAGACAGGCAACTGTATACTGAATGTGGTTTTATCCACCTGGGGGGGGGGGCGGGGAATAGGAGGAGAACTGCCACTGAGAATTCCTGTATCTGGGGATGCTTGTTCCCCATTTCCTGGTTTAAGGTCGGCCAGGCCTTTTCATTAGACATAACATCTTCCCCAGGTTGTGGAATGACACACAATAGAATAGGAGGTAGGGGTAGAGGAAAGGTGGAGGGTGGCTCTAAATATCTGTTTGTGACTTCCCCAGAGAAGGTGGGGATAGGTGAGGTCTGGGTGATGGCTGCTCAACAGATATCTGACTTACCTTATACTGAAGATGAAGCTTCCCCCCAAAAGCTTCATCGCATTGAAAATTTGGGATCTTTTTCCATTGATGCTGATAATAATTCAGGATATCTTTCAACTGGAAAAGAATTATCATGTTAGAAAATTATATGCTGCTGTTATAATATATTCCATAATCTTAAAAAAAAAAAAATCCATGTAATTTGATGCAGGAGTATGCAGGATGCTCCTATTCTTAATGTTGGAAGGGTATAAAATGCCATTTAATGCTTAAGTGGGCATTCAAAGGGTCTCTTTTGGTTATAAGTGGTTATATATAGAGTAACATTAAGCTAGTTATGTGATATATTTTGGTGCATTAAAAAAGAAGGTAGAAGGGATACCTGTGCTATAGTTGAAGGAAAATTACTGCATCAGAAATAAAAAGAGCTAGGAACAATTCCTTAAAGAGGTCTTCCAACTACATTACAAAGCAAAGTGATCTTGATTACAGGAAAGATACTTAGGCATTAAGAGAAATCTTGTGAAAAAATCTGGGAGTGTTGAAAATAAAAATCTGAAGAGAGTCTTGTAGTAAACATAATTTTTGTTAATGTGGTTAACTATTCAGCCACTGTCTAGGTGTCATATAGGATGCAAGATATTTAACAATAAATTATTTAGATGTCTTATCTCTCTTTTATAAACTATTCTCTTTTATAAACTATTCTCTTTTATAAACTATTCTGGTACGAATAAGGCATTTCTAGTGAACACTTAGTAGTTTTAGCTAATGCATAGCACTGTTTATCAGGCACTCTTCACTTTATGTGCATTATTCATTTAACTGAGGTGAGATGCCATTATTATCCCTAACATACAGAAGAGGAAATTGAGACTCAGAGGTTGAGTAACACAACTGCTTAGTGGCAGGTAACTATACTCTGAAAATACTTTGAAAACTGGTAGATAAAGGCAGGCAGGCAGTTACATTTTGTTGTTTGTTTTTAAATCTTCCTACTTATACATGCAGCAAAAATAGACTATATTTAGAAGAAGGTATATTTGTGTTAAAGGTACAGAATAGTGAAGGGTTAAAAGTGTGGGCTTTGGAGCCAACTTTCAGGGTTTGAATTCTGACTGCCACATATTAGTTGTGTGACTCTGAACAAGTGTTATAAATTCTGGGCATGTTTCTTTATCTGCAAAGTGGGTCTGATTCATTCATTTATTCATAACAAATATTTATTGAACACCTATGTGCCAGCTCTGTTTTAGGTATGTGATAACTAAATACCTATAGAGGAGTTAGAAGAATTTAAATAAGTTATACATATAAAGCATTTAAAACAATGCTTGGCACATTTTAAATGCTGAGTTAGTATTTTACAGTTGTATCTTAATAATTTGACATCAGACTGTTGGGTAAGTGGATTTCTCTTTAGCTCAAGGTTGACAGTTCTCTCTTTTTCAACAGTGAAAAATAACCAATCTTTTTAATGGCTTAAAACTCATCATTATGAATATGTTTTATAGTATGATATTATGATGATGTAGACATAGATGGCATGGAACATAATGGAAAATGTCATATATCAGCTTGTTTTGTTAATCAGAATCTTAAGGTGAGGAAGAATAATGTATATAGATGGCTGCATGTTTGCAAAACTTGATTGGTTGATCACGTAAAAGCAGCTTTATCCCAGATAAGACTTTTGCATTGTCATTTTCACCCTCTTTTGACTTATCAACATTTTGAAAACATTATTTCTAGATTATTAAAACATTGTATCTCTTGGCCTTCTTGTCAACTTCAGCTTTCATTAAGCACTTTATCCACTGATGGTATATCGAGGACAATTTCTCCTCATTTTGGGGATTTATGCCTCTCTTCTTTGACCTTCCTTAGCACCAAAGCCTATGATGTGGCTATTCCTACAAAAAGACGCTTTTATATGCACAAACCATTTTTTTTCTTTTGAGTTCAGTGTTACTACGGAGATGACTAACATTAAAAATGCATTCTAGGGAGGTGGCTGTGGCTCAATCAGTGGGGCTCCCGTTTACCATATGGGAGGCCCTGGGTTCGGTTCCCGGGGCCTCCTGGTGGGGGCGGGCCCGCCCGCGTGGCGTGGTTGGCTGACTCAGCGAGCACAGGCAGCAGGGGGGGGATGGGTGAATAAATAAATAAAATCTTTAAAAAAAAAAATGCATTCTAAATAAAATACAAGCAAACAAACAAAAAACAAAACTACTAAAAGAAAAAATAAAAATACATTTTAAGTAGATGTCTGGAGTTGAAGTCAAGGGAGGGGATTGACTATGAGGGGAATGAGGAAACCTTAAGGTGATTGAACTAGTCTATACTATGATGGTGGTGATGAATCAGTGAACTTTGAAGACAAGACAATTGAAACTATTCAGTGTGAAGAGCAGAAAGAAAAAAAAATGAAGAAAAATGAGGGAAGGGTTTAGCTCAGTGGTTGAACACCTGCTTCCCATGTATGAGGTCTCGGATTCAATCCCTGGTACCTCCTAAAAGAAAAGAAAGAACAGAGCCTGAGGGACCTGTGGAACACCATCAAGTTTACCAACATATGCATTGTTGGAGTCCCAGAGGAACAAGAAAGGGGCAGAAAAAGTACTTGAAGAAATATTAGTGGAAAACTTCCTCAATCTGATGAAAGACATAAATATACACATCCAGGAAGCTCAACAAACTCTAATCAGAATAGAGTCTAAGAGATCTACACCAAGACACATTATAGCAAAATTGTGAAAATCCTAAGACTGAGAGAATTTTGAAAGCAGCAAGAGAGAAGTGATTTGTGATATACAGGGGATCCCTGATGAGATTAAGAGCAGATTTCTCATCAGAAACCATGGAAACCAGAAGACAAAGGTATGGCATATTTAAAGTCCTTAAAGGAAAAAACAAATGGACAACCAAGAATTCTATATTTGACAAAATTATACTTCAGAAATTAATGAAAAATTAAGACATTTGCAGATAAACAAAAGCTGAATGAGTCCATTACCAGAAGACCTGCTCTACAAGAAATGCTAAAGGGAGTCCTTCAGGCTGAAATAAAATGACACTAACTTAATACCTTAAGAAGAAAGGAAAAAAAAAAAAAAAAAAAAAACCACATTGGTAAAGGTAACTACATAGGTTCATATAAAATCCTGTATTATTGTACTTTTGGTTTATAATTGGTTCCCCTCCTCCACCATATGACTTATAGGAAAAGGTGTAAAATACCACTTAAAATCTATGTTAGTGGGCATACAGTGTATAAAGGCATAATCTGAGACAATAACAATATAAAGGGCAAGGGACAGATGTATTGAGTAGAAAGTTAATATACTACTGAAACTACTTGAACTAGTTTATTACTGGTTTAAGATGTTAATGGTGGAAATAACCACTAAGAAAACAACTAAAAAATATACAGAAAGGGTAAGAAGAAAATAATTAAAATGGTACACTAAAAAAGCAGCTAAATACAAAAAATAGTAAGAGGGTAGTTGAAGAACAAAAAACATATAAGACATATAGAAAAGAAATAGTTAAATCTCAAAAGTAACTCCTTAGTTATTACTTTAATGTCAATGGCTATTAACAGAGATTGGTAGGTTGGATGAAAAAGCATGATCCATCTATTTGTTGTCTACAAGAGACTCATTTGAGGTACAGTGACACAAAGGTTAAAAGTAAAAGAGTGGAAAAAGATATTCCATGCAAACAGTAGTCAGAAGAGAGCTGGAGTAGCAATATTACTATCAGACAAAATAGATTTTTATTTAAAGACATTAAGAGAGAAAGAAGGATATTATATTTTGGTAAAAGGCTCATTCTAGCAAGAAGATATAATTATAAACATATATGCATACTAGAGCCCCAAATTATGTGAAGTAAAACTTGACAGAAATGAAGGGAGAAACAGATGGTTCCATAATAATTGGAGACTTAAAGAAACAACTTTCAATAATTGATAGAACATCTAAAAGATCTGCAGTTCAGCCTCAGAAAGACAATTAATGAAGCTCAACATCATTAGCCATTAAAGAAATGCAAATTAAAATTACAGTGAGATACTAACTCACACCCTCTTGGGTAGCTATTATTTAAAAAACTGAAAATAACAAGCGTTGATGAGGATATGGAGAAATACGAACCCTCTTACATTGTTGATAGGAATGTAAAATGGTGCAACCACTATGGAAGACAGTTTGATGGTTCCTCAGAAAACTAAACACAGAATTACCATATGACTGTCAATCCCACTCCTAGGATTGAAAGCAGGCACTCAGACAGGTATATGTATACCAGTGTTCATCAAAGCATTATTCACAATAGCCAGAAAGTGGAAGGAACCTAAGAGATAAACAAAATGTTTTACATCCATGCAATGGACTATTATTCAGCTGTGAAAAGAAATGACATGTTGGTTGTTACATGCTACAGCATGGATGGACCATGAAAACAAGTTGAGTGAAATAAGCCAGAGAGAAAAGGACAAATAGTGTAACATTTCTTATATGAAGGACTTGGAATAAGCAAATTCATAGAGACAGAAAGCAGAATGGTAGTTACCAGGGCAGGGAGGAGGTGGAGGAGTAGGAAGTTATTACTAAATGTGTATGAGTTTTGGTTTGGGATGATAATAGTCTGGAAATAGATACCGGTGAAAGTTACACAGTATTGTCAATGTACTGTATACTAATAGAGTACTAATAGTATGAGAATATGGCAGAAATCTTGAAGATAATGCAAGAATGATTGAAGTTTGGGAATCACTAGTCTACTAAAGATGTAGGAGTCATGTTCAGGCAGAGCAGTGCTTAGCCTTTTTTTTTTTTTAATGTGGAAAATATTCAGATAACAAAGACACAGATCTGCCCTTGGAAGCATTCAGTTTTGTGTTTTGAGATTAGCAATTTTAAACTTTACTCCGTTTGTAGTTGGTGGTTTGAACCTCTTGTAAGAGTGCTTATATGGTAAGTAATAGTTTACTTCTACATAAGTACAGGGATAGTATTGAGCACTGCATTGTTTTTATCGTGAATAGAAATAATTGTGCTCTGTGTATATTGTTTCTAAGAAGACAGGAACTATATTATGTATTATGTTTTGGAAAAAAATTATTTTAACAGGTGGAAAAAAGAAAAGATATAACAGCGTTACTTTTCAGATCTCTGTAGACATTGTAACTTACTGTCATTTGGAATACCTGTGTTTGTCTAAATTTTTCAAAATAGTTATGTCTCAAGAGGCTATTAGCTTGATTGTTGACTAACTTCACCATGTTTTTGCTGTTTTGCTATCCTTTTTTTGTTGACGATTGAGGTTTATAGGGCTGTTATGTCCCTATGTTGAGTATGGTCATACTGTTGCCCTGTTGTTGAAAAATCCCTCTTTCTACCTTCTTGGCTGTGTCTATTCTATATTGTTACTTCTCTTTGAATTGCTTCTCAGTACTTCTATTTCTCCTTCTCATCTTTATGCATTATTTCTCTTGCCTTTTTTTCTTTTGCCTTCTCCCCTCCCCACCCCCCTCCCCCTTTTTTCTCTCTTGTTTTCCTTATGCATCTTTGTTACTAATTGGTTTACCAAGTCCATTGCCAACTTCTGAAAATGCAACTTTTCTTCTAATTGAAGAACTTTGGGGGCTGATGCTACCCAAACTCTTTAACTCTTCTGTATTTTTGCCAATATACTTGGAGTTGGGTTTTGGTAACTTCCTGGTTCATGACTCTTGCAGGTTTAGGTAAATACGAGCATTGCTGTATGTTATTCTAAAGCATGGCATCTGTCTAAGAGTTTTTTAAGTGGGTGAAGTCAAACAGGGAAGGAATGCTCAGGAAAATTGATGTGAACTGGTATACTGGCCCTTGGTGCATTGGTGGCAAGTGAGAGGATTCATAAAAGCTATAGTAGAGGATGAGGCTACCAATAGTGGGTTTTAAATCAAATTGTTGAGGGCTTTCAATGTAGGCTGAAAAGTTTGAACTTTATTCTGCAAAAATACCTTTATTCTGATGGTATTTTTGAGCAAGATTGTTTAGCAAGTAATGTTGAACTGGGGAGAAACTTGAAGCAGATAGAATATTGCCTTTGCAGCAGTTAAGCCAAGAGGTAACGAGTATTTGAACCATTGCATTAGCATTGGAAGTAGAAAGGAAGAGGGAGATGAGAGAGAATATGGAGATGGATTCAAAGATGCATTTAATGATGGACTGAATTATGTCATGGAGTGGGGATTTGAAGAGTGTAAGGGACAGGAAGGTAGGTGATGTTTTTTAACTAAAATAAGGTTCAGGAGGAGGAGGAAATTGGGGGTGGAGTGGAGGGAAACATGTTTGTTTCATTAAGGAGCAGTTGAGTGTCATGTGTCTATGAGTCAGGTGAAGATTTCCATTTGGCAGGTGGGAGTACAGGTAGAACTCAAGATGGGTTGGGCCTAAAAGTTACACATTTGGCATTCCTCCATGAGATTACCAGAGAGGTGTGTGTGTGTTTGGCAGAGGGATATAGTGTGCTATGCGTTCCTAAGACAAAACCTGGGGAATGACTCTGCACTAAGAAACTGAAAAGAAGTGGCAGAAGATAATAATTGAACTGGGGAGTGTAGCATCACCAAAGTTAAGAGGAAGAGACAGTGAGGCCCACAGTTGCAAATATTGTTAGGCCAAAAAGGCAGCTGACTGTAAAAGAATCCATTGGATTTAGCATCTAAAAATATTGACAGCACTGGAGAACTAAGCAACACGCACTAACAGCTGAAATTGAACAGAACTTGGAGTTTCTCTAACAGGGCAAATGTAACCACCTGCAACATTTGGAATCTGTGGTTTGAATAATAGCCTTTGCTGAATGTTTTAAAAATTGAAAACAATTGGGTGAATTAGCTCCACTATTTAAGAGAATATATTATCTGAACTAGAACATAATTATTAGTAAAAAGGAGTGAAAAATTATACCAGAAACTTGGTGGAAGGTGTAAAAAGCAGTGGTGTGGTACTGTGGATTCTTACTCTGCCTTACTATTAATGGCATTTAGTTCCCCCAGTTCCTGAAAGATTTAAAAATATCTTCTTCACTCTCTCCATTTCCACTAACTTTGTGCTTGGCCAGCTAAGATGTGACTTATTAGATCACATAAACTTCATGGGAAAATTTTTCTTAAACTGTAAAAAAGAGATGCTTATACTATACTAGATACTTTCTAAAGCTCGCTCCAGAATTTGTCTATTTTATTTTTTTCCCTCTTATTTTATCTTCATTTGCACCTAGCTGAGCCCCAATTCTGAGAAATTTTGTTTTAGTTTACCACACTGGAAGTAATCTATCAGTGACCTAAGATTGTTTTGTTGACTCATAATGCATGCACTCTAGGCAGAACAATAGTGTTAATTGAGACTGGTATGGTAAATTAACTGGTATGGCAAACTGGTATGTCTTCAGTTTGCTACATGTTTAAGATAAAAAATATCTCCTTCACTGGTTTGCCTAAAATCCCACCACTAATAATTCTTTTAAAGTTTAATCTGGGTATAAATGCTCCATAATTTGCTTTTACAGAAAGTGAAAGAAAGAAATCTCAAAATAACTTTCTAATTACTATCTGACTTGTCTAGTTGATAAAAAATCCATGAAGAGGTGGTGTAGGACATTGTTACATTTATCACATAGTCTGGCTTAAAAGAATAAAAGAATTTCAGAGAATCTAGCTGAAAGAATCTAGCTAAAAGAATTATAGAATGTCAGAACATAAAAGAAACTTTATTGCAAAAGACTGTTAGATTGGGAAAATAGAAGTATTGAGCACACCAACAGTTGAACAAAGATATATAGTAAATGTTCAAAATCAAATAATATGACTGAAATTATAGACCAAAAATGATTTTCAAACTTGCGTAAAATAATAATGATAAACAAAAATTAAAATGGGAAAAATTAATGTTTTGTTTTAAAATACATTTGCATTTAGAATTTTTTATGGTTTGGTATTTGTAGTTATACTGAGATACAAAAAAATCCAACAAGAAGATGTTTTTGTCCAATGCTTCTCAAAGGAATTATCTCACTTTTGTTAAAACATTGAAATGTCAGAAGCTGGAGTCATTGTTCCACTTTTTCTTCTATGTAGAATAACTGGAACTTTTATTATGGTTCTTATGCATTTGTTTTAGGCATTAAAAATCAACTTTATTGAGGTATAATTTACACGCAATAAAATGTGCCTATTTAGTACATTTCATTGAGTTTTGACTGTATCCTTTGTCTTCCCCCTTTTTTCTTAGGCAGCCATGGATCTGTTTTCTGCAATTACAGATTTCTTTAAGCATTTTTTAAAAAAGATTTATTTTATTTATTTATTTCTCCTCACCCACTCATTGTTTGCACTTACTGTGTCTGTTCGTCTTCCTTGTTTCCTTAGGAGGCACCAGGAACTGAACCAGGGACCTCTGACGGAGAGGGAGGCGCTTAATCAATTGAGCCACCTCCGCTCCCTACTTTGTTGTGTCTCTCATTATATTTCTCCTCGTGTCTCTTGCTGTGTCATCTTGTTGTGTCAGCTCACCACGCCTGCTCGCTGTCTTCTTTAGGAGACACCGGGAACTGAACCAGGAACCTCTAATGTGGTAGGCGGGAGCCCAGTCAGTTGAGCCACATCCGCTTTCCTCTTAAAGCATTTTTAAGCCCTAAAAATATGATGTTTTATTTGGCCCTTAGTTAACCAAAATGGGGAAGATTTCAAAAGAGTAAGAAATCTAGTTAACATATTAGCGGTATGTCACATGGATTTTATATGATTAATAATAGTCACTGTCATCTTGAAAGATAATCATAAAACCATGCCACCTGAGACATGAAACACCTTTAAAATTTGCCTTCCAGTAAATCAAGAATTTTAGCTTTTTAATCCTCCTTTATTTGTTAAGGTTATTTGTGTTTTGACTAATTTTGCCTTTATTTTCAAATTCATTTATTTTTAACAACTGTATTAGTTTATATTATATATGTATGCACAAATTATTTTCTATGTCTTGTTTGCAATTAATGCTCTTGCTGCCCTTGTGTCTACTAATTAAAGATCAAATAGATTCTTAAATCCAGTGAAGGAATAGAAACCCTTTCTCATTCTGTTAGGCTTTTTGAAGTATTGACTGTCAAGCATTTTCCTTGGTGCATTTTCCTTCTTATTATGTGGAATAAGATAGCCAGAAAAGACATGTCTTTTTTCCTGAAGCAGCTTAAAGTAGCCATTACTTTTAGGCTACCTCAAAATATTTAAAAACGTAAAATACAATTCTCACAATCCCTGAAGGTAATCCAAAATAATTTCTTTGAGAATTATACTTTTCAAATTGGTTAAAGGTGTTAGGAAGAAGACACAAATATTTAAATATTTGTTATCTGTTACACCCCAACTCCTGAATGGCATGAATTGTTGTACCTGCGAGACCAAAGAATGCACATGGTACTTAGGCATAAGCTTTATTGGGACTTACAGGCATGAGAGGCTCTCTGATGGTGACGGTTTGGAGAATGAAGATAGTGCTCTGCAAAGAGATGGGAAAATGAGGGGTGATATAAGGGCTTTCAGAACAAGGACATTCCACAGGGTATGAGAACAGAGTTCCTGTACATGAAGCATACACATAGGGTCTGGTGATGTTTTCACTATGCTTGTAGGAAGGACTTTTACCAAGGACGTTTACTGCTTTGAGAAGATTGTCGTTTACGATACCATCTATACATTCTATCCCCTCTGGGGACAGTTGTTAACCTTTAACTTATGTCTAGGTCACACAAGTGACTGCATGCTGAGGACTTGGGGGAGGGGGCCCTGGGTCCCCACCCTCCACCCCTACATAGCAGCCTTCATTAGTCATAGGACAGGCATTGCATCCACATTCCACAGAATATTATGGGAATGATCAGGAATATATACACGACATTGAACATTAATGAGGGCACAGGTCCCATGTTGTGATGCAGTAAGAATATCTAAAGCCATCCTATTTTGTAACATTACCTTTTGTAGTTGGGTAGTTTCTTCATTTAGTAAGGAAATTGCTACTTTGGAATCATTAAGGGCATGAGCAGTGTGATTGGCTAAAGCTGTTACGTGTTTTTCAGTGACAATTGCAGTTCCACCTGGCACAAAAACGGCCAATGGATAGAACCCACCAGGGGGTGCACTTTACTCTATATCTAACCTCGATAGTAAAATTATACAACTCGGGGTAACCACCCCATCTCATGGATTCCTCTTGTCGTTCCATGCAGACAGGGGCGATGCAATCTAGGATGACAGACTCAGCTGTTAACCATCCTAAATTGTTATATACAGCATATCCTAATAAAGGCCTGGGCTTATTCACCTGTTCCCTTACAAGGGAAAATAATGTAATTATGAGTCTTACTGAAAGACGGCAGCTGAATCTCAGTCTTAAATGAGAAGGTTTTGTTCCAAACTTGTTGATGGGTCATAGTCTGCCATGCCAGCAAAGTGTTCCAAGCTATCCAATTTGCAGGAGTTACAGTCCAAGGAAGGCCAGTAGCACCCGAGGATGGTAAGTCTGTGCAAACCCAACATTGGGTTCAATTGTGGGCATGAGTTACTGCCGAAGCCCACTGTAGAAAGATATTGGCTACAAACAAAAAGAAAATGTTTATGGGGAACAATAGGGGGCAGATCATGCTGGTCTAACAGTATATAAGCAATATTTCCATTAGTATGTAACAAAGTACCAGGTAGGGGAGTCCTATGAGGAGGCTTCCAATGCCATACATTTTCCCCTTCCAAATTCTCTGGGTTTTGTACGGTGACCTCAAAACTGGTTTAGGCATAAAGAGAGTCCTCATAGACACACATAGGGACACAGCTATTTGCTGTCCTGATTGGTTGCCTATCTACCTTCACCTGTCAGCTTTCAGGGAACCAAAGGGGAGGCCTTTCTGTTCCGAGTTATCCAGAACTTCTTTTGAGTCTGGATTGTTTAAGCTGGACCTCATGCCCAGGATCTTTGGTGGGCTTTATTCTGACCAGCCACCTTCCCTGTTTCCTATACTAACCTGCCTCAACTCCCCCCTCAGAGAATTTATACCCTTATTCCTAAAGGGGAGCTGAAGGGTGATGGTAATTCTTCTGTAGCTGCTTCCCGCTAGTTAGGGGCAGTATTCCTGCCTGGCAGGGTGTGAAACTGTCTGGTTATTCTTTTGAGGTTGAGAGAAGTTGGGTCCGACACCATGTTTGGAACTGGATGAAATCCTCATATGACTAATACTTGTTCTGGAAGGTGTTGATTCTAGAAGAAATAAACGTAGACTTTTGAAGATACATGGTCCTACTAAAAGGATAAAGAAAATGGTGGGTAAGTACTCCCCAAAACAGGGCCAGCCATGACATACTGAACCATGGGAATAAGAAAGATCAGGTGCCTCCAGAGGCTACATCCTCCCGAAGGTGATGAGCTTGGTTTGTAAGTTTCAAATGCTGTCTAGGAAACTGCCACCCCCACAGTGGTGGTTATGCCTAGGACAGCTAGAGGAGGTATGAGGAGAGGTACTGCCCTAGACATAAACTCACAGAGACAATATAGGCAACAAGATAAGCATATCACAAGCAAAATAAAGACAATATTTAACAGAAACATTCTTTTATCTTACAGGCACGTTCATTATTTACTTAGAAAATGAGTTAAGTTTATAAAGACTTAACATGTTCAATATCCTGTGTATGATCTAGAATAGAAGAGGTATTATTATATTCATCAGGTATATAAGTCCAGCACTTAATACTAATCAATGCACTAGTTCCTCTTTGAGCTGCAGTTAATAGATCTAAGCCCCAGGTTTGCAATACCATACATGTCTCTCCATGGGGGCAGGCCATAATGCCAATTGTGTCTGTTTAGGTTCTACTCACATTACCCTGGTAATTATTGTGCCACTTGGTATATCCGTCACACAGCCAGTGATAATGACATGATCTGTGTACATTATATAGATTCTAAAATGTGGTTTTGTAGGGAGGCTGAATAGCATAGTGATTAAGAGAACTGGCTTTGAATCTCACTTCTGTCAGTTACCATTTGGGTGACCCTGGGATAGTTACCTAACCTTTCTGGCCCTGAGTTTTCTAATCTGCAAAGGTTGGGATATTGATACCTACCTCACAGGATTTCCTAAAGATTAAATGAAATAATGTAAAGTATTTAGCCAGTGTCTTGCATGTGGTGACTTAATATAATTATATTTTATAATTTATCATCATCACTAGAAATTACACCCAAGATGCAGTTAGAAGAAAACTAGGGCCAGCTAGAAATATAGCATAATGCCATCATGGAAATTTAATTGTTAGTGTTCAACAACAACAAAAAAGGGTTAAAATGGTGAAATTATATTTTGGATATGTGCTCTTTATCATCTGTTCATTATTGTATATTTATGCATTTATATACACATATTGCTTTACGGGACTGTAGTCATGAAACTTCAAATACCATACTTAAGTGACAAGTTAAAGATTTCAAGAGTAGTTTTGATTAAATGGAATTTTCACATTGCATTTGGACATGAACACCTGTAAAACTGCGCTTCCTTTTGTAAGTATGCATTTGCATGTTGGCAAGTTAGTACTGTTACCACATTGCAAGAAAGGGAGAGCAAGGTTTTACAGCACATTTTGCTTGTAGTTTGTGGAAGAAAAATGCTCCCTGGGTTCCTATATTGTGAAGAAAGAAGGACCAGGACCAGCAGTATTCATGGTGAGTATGGGAATATAGCCTGCCCTCACCAGACTCAGCCCCTCATCCTCACATGACAGAATGGTCTCCTCTGTACAGCTAGGTGTTGGATTCAATTTCAGCTTTTGTGTTTTCTGTTTCTGTAACATGTTCTCTCTTCCTCCAGTAGTGCCTCTCAGATGTGTGTCACCACTTTAAGCCAAATGAGGTCATCAGAATGAAAGTTCACAATTTCCCAGATAAGGCTAAATACCCGTGGAGCAAAAGCCTCTTCCATCCTTTGTCCTTGAATATCTATCTTCCTTTCAGTTTTGGTCTGGAATTCCTTACTATCTTGTCAACTCTTTGATACTTTTAAAAATATTTTATTCAGGTTTTTTAGTTGTTTTTGATGCGAAGGTTGGTTTGAATAACCTAGCCCCTCCACAATTAGAAACAGGAAGCCTTCTTCCCATTCTTTAAGACATAACTCAAATAATAACTCCTTCTGAAGTTTACCCTTATCACTAGTCGAAAAATAGTCTCCCTTTGTTCTGTGTTCCACTGATATGTTGTAAGTCTATTCTGCTGACCACTATCTGTCTTTACTGAAGATTTTACTTATGCCTGTGGTGCCTGTCAGCTAGAAATGAGGACCTTGAAGGCAGTTATTTTTCTATCCTTGATAGCACAAACTTCATGCACTCTATATAATAAACTCTCAGTATATGCATTGGTTGAATTGAGATGAATTTGTTAAATAGGTTGAATTTGTTAAAATAGAATGGAAGAGTTAAAAAGGAATTCGGGCTCTTTCATCTTGGCCATGACATGCCATCCAGATTGAGAAAGACCCAGAAACTTCAGGAACATGTGAGCCATGGCTACAGAAGCACCGGAAGCATCTGGGAAGCTGGGGTAATGCTGGTGGCATGCATCACCACATTACTTTGGGACGGTTGTTAGGAGACATCATCACTTGAAGAGGAGCCAGAACTTCTAACTGTCACCCTTGATAAATTGTGGACCATAGTCAGTGAGCAGACATAGGTAAATGCTGCCGGGAATAAGACTGGAGCTGCTCTCATCATTGATGTGGTGTGATTGGACTATTGCAAAGTTCTGGGGAAGGGAAAGCTCCCAAAGCAGTCTGTCATCATGACGAAATTTTTCAGCAGAAGAGTAGAAGTTTAAGGGTGTGGGGAGAGCACGTGTCCTGGTGGCTTGAAGCCATTTGGAGGGAAGTTCATTAAATGCTAACAAGCTTTTCGCTTGTGGTCTGAGTGTAGACTCCTTAGTGGCACCTCTTCGTTCCTACCTGTGCAACTAATGCTGAGCATAGTGAGCATCAGGAACCTACCTTAGGACTGAGAATGCGGAGGCCTTAGCCAATTAGCAAACTTGAACCTTATTTTTATTTATTAAATGACAGTGATATCTGTTGATAAAATTCTGTTGAACACCCGTTTGCACTGTTTACATAGATGGGAGAATGTACCCTTATCTGTTCCATGGTGATCAAAAGAGAAGACTCAGTGTCAGTGAGTCACATCTACACAGGGACAGAATTATAGGGTTGAAGTAGTTCTATAGGGCTAACTTCTTAATCCTAAGGGTATCTTCCTGGGTCCTTTATCTTGAACCAAACTCTTCTAGTTATAATCAGAGTCTAGAATTAATAGTTTTGCTTCTTGTAAAAATGTATCTAGTGGAGAAAATTGGAAAATCCTGAAGGCCAAAAACGGAGTCAGGTTTTCTAGGGTTTATATCTTTTCCTGTTGAAGCCAAATCATGATAATGACAAATGCTTGTATGCAGATTAGACCCTCAGAGATCTTAGTGTAAATTATAATTTGCTACAGCTTTTACAGTTCTGGAATTTTAGACTTTTGACCCAAAATAAAACTTTCAGTCTAAAACCCAGAAGAAAAAAGATAAAAGGAAGTTGGTTTCTGTTCTTTCTTGCCTTTTTATGTAGGTTGCAGTGTTGTCCTCCATTTTCTGTTATTCCCTATGGGTTCAGAAATGATGTTGCATAGTCCTTGACCCATGTGAACTGATGGCAGAATAGAGCCACAAAGTCTGAAGTGATTTTGACTGGCCTGTGGCAATCTTTGAACCGATGTTCTGTGTACACCTGTCCTCAGAGACTGCCCAGCTTTTACATTTTGTTTTTAAGTCAGTGAAGAGTGTGGAACATTTTTTTGCTTTAGGTTTTCATAGGTAATCTGAAGAAGTATTTTTGAGAGCTTTATACAGGGTTACAGAAGAGAATATGGAGATGAGGAAGGATAAATCTGTTGTGTAGTTAAAGGAGAGTATCTGAAAAACAAAATGTGAATATAAGTATATAATTTTCAATTTATTAACTTAAAGAATACCTTTGCTTATGAAACAGGAATTAATAGTCATTAAAATTATAAGGCTGAAAAAGGATTTTTTTAAAAGCCTCAGTTACCCATTTTAATGGGCATCTTTTAGTTTGGGCATGACTTCATAATCTCAGTGACAATTGCAAACTATCTTGTAATTAAAATTATTTAAAAATAATGTCACAAATTTTTCTAGAATCGTAGTATTAAGCTTTTAAAAAGTAAATGTTAAAATGAGCTTCAGGTGGTAAATTACTCAACTGAAGCTGTTTAATTATTGCATAATTAAAAAGGCCGAAAACCCCATTTACTCTTACTATATTTTATTTGAGTCATGATCTTCTCAGATACATGAAGCACATTTTCGAACTCTGGTACTATCTAGATATCCCTTACTGCTCTGTGAATGCCATCTTATGCATGGACTAGAGAAAAGTGCCACAAAAGCATCTGAAATAAATGATATAGTAGAAGGTACCTGTATTAGGGTTCTCTAGAGAAAACAGGATCAACAGGAGATATCTGTAAATAGTATGAGATTTTATAAGATTCTCTCACATGACTGTGGGGGTGCACAAGTCCAGGTTCCATAGGCAGGCTGCAAACCAGGGACTGTTGAAAGTCCAGTGAAGGTCATTGATGAGTTTAAGAGGAGCCAGGAATTTGTCTCTGAATGCTGAAATCACTTCCCCTTTTAAGGCATTCAGCTGATTGGATAAAACTTCACTCATTGCTGATCGCAATCTCCCTGGTTGATGGTAGATGTAATCAGCCATCTCTGCAGTAAAGTCACTGATGACTAAAGTCCATAAATGTCTTTGTATCACAATTAGCCCAGTGCTTGCTTGACCAAACAACTGGCTGAATTGACACATTAGCCTAACCATCACAGTACCCATTGGTTTGTTTTGTATTAAAAAGAATGAAAGTCTTAGAAATGTAAAAGTAAATCACTCATGGTTCTGCCATGTGATCGACCCCCCTGGGAGCTAAGTAAGATAAATCTTCTAAATTAAATTATCATTGAAAGACTTGTTTTTTATTTTTATTTTGAGTAACCTAACAACTAAGATTACTAAAAATATGAAGTCCTCCCCCACCTCTTTTAACAAGGTTGTGAAAAGGTGATATAGTAATAAAGTAATATTAATAAAACCCACTTTTAACAAGGTTGTGTAAAGGTGATAGTAATAAAGTAATATTAATAAAACCCACTCCTAATAATGTTAGGCCAGGGAAAGAATACATATGGGGGTCTACATATCAGGTGTTTAAATACTTAAAAATTATGAATCAAGCTAACATTAAATAAATATGTTCCATTATCCTATTTTGAAAAATATACTTTCATGACAAGCATGTCTTCATACTGACCTGAAAGGCCAGGTTCGTATTTAGAATTCTTGGAGCTCTTGGGGTTCCATGCTAGAATGCAGCAGTTTTCTGCAGAAAGAGCTATTGCTTGTCCTTCCTCCCTTATATTTCCGCCCCATCCAGGATCCTAGCCAAAATCCAAGCTTCCTCTGACTTGACACTGTTTGGGCAGGGAATTCCTGTGCCATGAGCCCCAAGAAGAAATGGATGGGACTTGGTCTAGAAGGGAGCACATGCTCTAGAAGTGGGGATGCATGGTCCTGAAGGAGGATATAGGATCCTCACGAGCAGATTCTCTTGGCCCTGAGGCCTTCAAGTAGTGTAACAGGAGAGAAGAGACCGTGAGAGATCTCCAAAAGGGGCAGGATGTATATTTATTGTAGTATTTATATTATTATATCTATATTGGAGGGATTACCATGTCCTTCCTCTCCTGCAACATCCCATTGTTTAATTAATTTTAAATTGTGTTCAGAATATATTTGTTCACATTATATCATATCATATAGATTCTTGACTTTTACCAAAAAATTGTGAGATAAATGGACAGATTGCTTATGGAGTGTCCTGTATGTACCAAGCACTGTGCTAGGTGCTGCAAATACAGTGGTGAATATGATGGACAAAAGTTCTTACTCTGAAATAGCTTATGGTTTAACAAGCATTCTTTCCATTTTATAGGTGAGGAAATTTTGTACAATAGTATAGCTTTTCTAGGGTCAAGCCATATGGCTAGTAATAACAGAGCTAGAACTAGAAACCATTTTTTCATATTTTTAAATTGATGCTGCTCTCTTCTCTTTTCACCTTTAATTCTTCTTTTTTATTAGCTTTTACCACTGATCCAATAAGAAGTCTTTCAAAAAAATTCTATTCTCACATTTGTACTTCTTCATTTTTAATCCTAATTGTAATGGCATTGTACTTTACCTCCTAGCTTAAATCAGACATTTGGTAGAAAAGGAGGTGGCAGAGTGTGTGTTCATTACTTCCCCAGAGAAGGCGGTGAGGGTAGGTGAGGTCTAGGCTATGGTCACTTAACAGGTATCTGTGATTTCCCTAACATGTACCCTAAATTGATTTCACAGTCTACCAATGGTTTACAACCTACAGTTTGAAAACCACTAGAATAACCTGGAATGATTACTTTACTACCCCTACTCCTTCTCACCATATCTGGTCAAATAAGCATGGCTTATGTATCTAGAATTTAGTTTACTCAGTCCTCCCAGGTCCTTAACACAACATGCATTTTCACACCTCCATGCCTTTGTATATCCTATTCCCTTGCCTGGAATGCCTTCCATATTCCCTTTCATCAAGTGAATATCTATTTTTAATAATATACATAAAAATCTGGGAAAAAAATCTTCTGTGGCATTGGTTCTTCTGGCTGCCACTTCTTTCTTCTTTCCTACCGAACATTACTTAACTACTATCCATTTGTTTTTCAGCCCACTCTCTGACCCAACCATTCTTCTAAATGGAGGCTACTAAGGTGGCCAAATGCCCCCTAATTTGCAAAGTCAGTGGACTTTTTTACTTGATACTTGATACTGTTGACTGTTCCATTTGCCTTGAAACTTTTTCCTCCCCGAGATTATGTGGAACCTGTCTTCCCTGAGTTTTCTGTTGCTTCTCTGACCACTGCTCTCTTTTCCTCTGTAGTACGTTTTCCTCTAATGCAAATGTTACTGTTCTTCAGTTTGTCTTTGACTCTCTTCACTTACCACCAAATTAGAGCCTTTTAATCTTAGCTTTTGGAATTCTGTTACTTCCCCACCCCAGTTTTTTGCAAAATTGTGTGTTTTCCCCTCCCGCCCAGCTTTTTATTAGTTTCTTGGAGGAAATCATAAGTCAAAAAAGTTGAGGAGGACTATTCTCTGTATAGTCTTGTAGCTTTATCTGCTGTATAGGTGACTTCCAAATCCATGTCTCCAATTTCCTACCTTTCCATTTCCTGATTCCTCTTGTCTTCCATCTTCAGCATCCTTTACATAGTTCCTCAGGAGTGTGGCAATAGTGCATCCATCCTTCCATTAGGTTGGATTTTTTTTTTTTTTTTTGGTTCCTGAAAGAAACATATGATTATGTCCCTTTCATGCAAGCAGTGTAGAGTTTTTAAGTAGGGGGATGTCCACATTTCTTAGCATACAAATAATCTCCTTTATGATCTGAATCCAGTTTAGCTTTTCAACTTCATCTCTCATTACTTTTCTCTATCCTATACTACTTTCACTCATTCCCAGTACAGGTTACAGTTCTGCTCTTCATAACTCCAGCATACTTTTTAATACTTTTCTGCCTTTAATTTTTTGTTTCTGTCAGCCTGGAATGTCCTTTTCACCCCCCACCCTCCATCTCTGCAATTCCTCCACAAGCTTACTCCTATTCATCCTTCAAAACCCAGTCAGATGTCACCTTATTACAAAACCTCCCCCAGTTTACTCTAGTAAATTAACAGCTTTTTTGTGCCCTCATCTTATCGTTGCACCTCATCCTTCCCATTGTATTATAATTAATTGTTTACATATCTGCTCTTACCCATATACTGAATTCTTCAAGGACAGGGATCTTATTTTATTCATCACTGTAGTCTCATTGGCTGGCACAGAGTCGTGTTTGTAGAAAGGTGGTAAATAAGTTTTTGTGTTTGTTTTTTTTTAATGTATACACACGCTTTTGGCTACCAGTCTTGCTGCACATGGATTGTATTTTTATCTGAATCACAAAACCTTAATAAAAGTTAAAATATATAAAAAAGATGTTAACTTGTTACTGTCTTTATATAAAACAATAAACAAATTGTTGACTACTTCTCTAGGTAATATTTTACTAAGCATTAGGTGGCAGTAGTGTGTTATACTTGATATTACCTTTGTAATTGCTTTATCAGCTTTCATAATCTTTATGCAGTGTCAAAGTGTAAAGGACACGATCGTAAAATTTTCATGCCTAACTTTTTGTAACATGGTTTTATTTTAAGCACATAGGCATCTCAAAACAAAACAAGACTCAGTCATGCCAGTCTATGTGTATCTCTGTCTTGCCTACTTAAGCTATATTCAGATTCATTAGAGAATTAATACTGTACCTTCATAACAAAACTTCCTCACCTATTTATTGTTTAATGGTTGCTTCATAATCACAGTAATTTGCAATAATGGAAACCAAAAATTATCTCTCATAGGATATGTGTTTTATAAGTATCCTTATAAACTTACTTAGGCCTTTATCTCACAAAGAATATTTTAAGTTCATTGAATTTAACTACAGTTTCTATATTTTTTTACTCATTGGTTTCTGTCAGTGTTAAGGTCACCTATCTTGTTTATTGAGTTTCATTATTAGGTGAATTTTTAAGGGAATTTCCTTCCTTATTAGGTAGTTAGAGTTAAAGAATTGCCACCACCTCTCCAACCTTAACAGTAATCCCTTCTGTTAATTTTGCACTCTTACATATGAAAATACTGATGTCTTTAGGATACATTTTTATTCCTTTTGTGGTTTCCTAGAGCATATAGAGTTAAATTAATAGAAGTTTTATTTTATTTAAGGAAAATTTGTGCATTTTAGGTCCACAGGAGCATTTCTAGAAATAAAAGACATAGAGAACCTCTAGAGGAAACAGTTCTGTTGATTCAAATATAAGCTAGGTAAAGTAATCTGTGACTTTTCTTTTTCTTACCTTCTTTGCTTTTTTTTTTTCTATCTCAGGAGTAAAGTACTTGAGGGAATTCAAAGCCAATGTGCTAGTGTCATTAATGTGGCAGAATGATCAATTAATAAAAGAAAAGAACGAAGTGTTAACAGAACCCGCTACCTAATTAGTACCTGATGGACCATGGTGGCCACAGAGCAGTGTTCAGAGTTGCTACAGGAGAGCAGCTTTGTAAGATCTGCCTATGTACACCCTACCTTTAATTTGCATAAAAGCATTTAGTTTAGCATCAGTTTCCTAAATCCTTAACTATATAAAAACCATGTCAGGGTTGGATGTGGCTCAACTGGTTGGGCGTCTGTCTCCCATATGGAGAGACCCGGGTTCGATCCCCGGGACCTCCCGGTTAAAAAAAAAAAAAAAAAACCATGTCTTTCCTGAACCCAGAGGGCAGGTGAAGTTAGCCAGTTCCCTGCTCCTAATGATCATTTGGGGGATATTGGAGGCAGAATGTTTATTTTGGAATTCTCTTTGTAGCGCATGTTAGGTTTGTAATCAAAGACTTGTTTGATAGTTTTTTTTCTTCCCCTTTGGTCTTGCATTAGACTTTGGGTATAATGTAACCCATTGCCCAAGATTTTAAAACTTTTAATATCCTATGTACAAAATTTTAAAGAAGTATGGGCTATGTTACACTTGCATACAGCCAAAAGACTCTTTCCTCCATTATTTCCTTTCTTCTCCTTTTCTTCTTATTCCTTCATTCTCTGCTTCTGTTCTCTGCTACACCTGCCTTCTCCCCTTTTCCCCCTCCCTCTTCTCCTTCCCATCTGCTGCTACCTTCCTACTCCTTCCCTCCCTCCTTTTTCTCTCTTCCTTTTCCTCTTTCATATCTTCTTGGATCTACCAGTATTCTCAGAATGAGTCTCTTAAATGTTGTCTCAAAGGCAATCAGTGTTATAATTACTTAGTAGGTTTTAAAATAAATATGTTCAAATGAAGGAGTTCTTTTAAAATATATTAATGGTGTTAAAATGTCTCTTTTGGAAGATGGAGGCAATCATTGGAGATTCTGTAGACCAAAAGGATGTGTTTTTTTCATACTCTACTGTGAGGCTGGCCACATATTACACTGAAGCCTCACTCTGTGGCTCTTTCTCTGGGGACTGTGGTACTATATTATATGTAAGATTCTATTGGAAATAAGTTTATAAGACTTTACATAGTAAATTCCTTAGTAAGATCTGTTCGGATGTTGTGGAACCAATTTGTGAGATCATAAAGAGCATATTGTTTTTATAAATATATATTCTTTTAAGTTCTTAAAGTAATTTCTTAGTTATACACCAACATTCCCAAAGAAACTGAATTTTTAATAGATAACTAAAAATCACAAACGTACTTTTAACTTAATATACATATATGTATGTATATGCAAATATATACACGTACACAATTCTTGTGGCACTTGACTTTGCTTTTATTCTCTAGCTAAAGCTCTTTAGTAAAGCATTTTAAGCAGCATGTGTAATCAAGAAGTGTGTTAACAGTAATAACAAATCCAACTCTTCATTCTTTTACACCATTAATCTTCATTAATCATGAGTAACAGCTGGTATGCTACCACATTGCTTATATCTTTGGTTTATGGTGACTATGGCAGTAGCAAATTGTTTATTTGCTTATAGGTAATACCTTTAGGTATACTGAATACAATAAGAAAATTAAAGAGTGGGAATATGAAATCATGAACAGTTTGGTTAGACTTTTTAACCAGTTCCTGTTATGCTAGAATTAATCGGTACCCCCTTAAAACTTAAAATACTGTATTGAACATAAATATAAAACATTCAGCTGATAATTAACTTGAATACTTACATACTTACTCCTTCAGTTTTAAATAAGTTTAGAGGAATTTGTTAAATTTTTCTTAGTGCATCTGATAAATATTTTAAATTTTTATACACTTAACAAATATTCATTTTACAAAATTGAATCATGATCCCTAGTTTAGTTGTTGCGATAAGGTAACATGAATGAATGACTAGAACATAAGTAAGAAAGAGCTCTTAGTTATAAAAGACACAAGTAATAGGCTGTGGTTGTTCAGTGGAAAGAGAATGAACATTCATCTGCAAGGGCTTCTTGAAGTAGTTTAACAAAAGCTATTTCTTGAAGGAAGCAGGCATTCCAGGTAAGGAGACAATAAGAATCTAGTTACGGAAGAAATGAAAGACAAGTATGGTTGGTGGAAAGTTCCTTTCGGCTGCAACAAAATAATGTATAGGCTTGTGTGTTTCAGAACATTGTCAGATTGGTAATGAATCAGCACTGCAAACAGAATGTGTAGAGTTCAAATCTGTCAGCACTTGAAACATTTAGTCTCTGCTAAATGTAACATTTAGTCATTTACTCTGCAGGCAGAGTAAAAATTGTAAACTGGATGAATATTTGTTTAGTGTAACTATGTAATTCCATTGTGTATGGTACATTTATAGAGACTATAGTACATTTCCTTATTTTATATTTTATAAAATATAAATTTCTAGGTCACACTGTCAGTGGAATTGTGAAATGGTGCAGCCACTTTGGAAAACCAGTTTGGCACTTCCTCAAAAAGTTAAACAGATTTACCATATGATCCAGCAGTTCCACCCAGGAGAAATGAAAATATATGTCCCCCTAAAAACCTGTACACAGATGTTCATAGCAGCATTATTCGTGACAGTCAAAAGTGGAAACAACCCAATATCCATTCACTGATGAATGGATAACAAAATGCCATATAGCCATACAATGGAATATTATCCAGATGTAAAATGGAATGAAATACTGATACATGCTACAAAATGGATGAATCTTGAAAACAGCATGTTTAGTGGAATAAGCCAGACATAAAACACCACATATTGTATGATTTCATTTATATGAAATATCCAGAATAGTCAAATCCACAGAGACAGAAAGTAGATTAGTAATAGCCAGGAGCTGGGAGGAGGAGGAGAGGAGTGCCTGCTAATGGGTTCAGGATTTCTTTCTGCGGTGATGAAAATGTTCTGAAATTCCTTTGTGGTGATGGCTGCACAACTCTCCAAGTATACTAAAAACCACTGAATTATACACTTTAAATCAGTGAATTTTATGGTATGTAAATTAAATCTCAACAAGCTCTTTGAAAAAAAAAAAAAAAAAAAAAAAGCCAGTATCATACCTGTAAGGCTTGATGAATTTGGAGAAAATTAGAAATACAAATTTGTATTTGGAAAACCAGTAATTTTTAAATTTTTAATAATAAATTCACTTAAGTATAATAATATGGTTCCTACTCTGCAGAATGAGTTGTAACATAGTCATACAAATTCTTCTCATATGACCCTACGACTAATGCTTTAACTTATTATTTATTTGAATAGAATTACTTGGTATTTTGCCTTTCATTTTCCTCAAATATAAAACATATAAAGCATGACAGTCCTGTTTCTCTGGAGAACCAACTAATATATAAAGTATTGTTTATGAGACTAATTATAAACTGTCAATAAATGTAGACAATCCAGCATTTAAAAAAAACAGGTGTAGAAGGATACATAGTTTTGGGGGGTAGAGATAGCAATAAATGGGAAAATCAATTTAGGAAAAAGACTGCTTTTCTTTGTTTCTGTTTTTTGTTATGATTAAAAACTTACGTATTTTCTAAATTCTGGCTTGAAATTTGAAGTCATTTGTTTTTGTGTTACTTGCCACGGTTTACTGAGTCTCTTTGGCCTTAGCAACTTGGATAATAAATGATATGGTAACTGTAATTTTTTAATGCTCTTTTTATGTCTTAAAGTAGTCTAATCAATGAAAGAATTTAAACAAATGTATCAGTTTGTGAGTGTATCATTATTACGAATGTATCATTAATTTGTTTTATTGTGAAAACTTCATAAAGAAAAAAGTAAGAATAAAGAAAAAGAAAAACTATTCTAAGTTCAAAGGAAATTCTTAAGTTTACTTTTAATATTAAAATATGTTCTATGATACATTTTCTGAAACTTTCAGAGTAATTGCTGGTTGAAAATTCTGGAAAAACACTATCAAGTGGTTCCTTTTTTACTTGAGTATGGAAAAATCACATTTCTGAATATCCACTACTATCCCTAGATTATTTTTTTAAATGTCTTTATATTTGGAAACTTTTCCTCACTTGCTTGAAGTGAGAGATTGCTATAAATCAAATGGCATAATGAATTTTTCAGAAGAACTGACAAATAAAAAGAGAAGGAAGAAAGAAATGGATAGTATTAGTGAGATATCCCGTAAGCCACATTTACACCAGCATTTGAGAATTGATGAATTGACATAAAACTTTCTATTATTGACCAAAGAGTCTAAGGAAATTATTGCATATTGAAAGCATTCTTAAACATTTTTTTAGGCTTAGGAAATTCATGTAGGAAAGATTCATCAATGAATGGGTTTATATTTAAATGCTTCATTGAGTTCTGTAAAGTTTTTTCTTACAAATCTGCTCTAGAATAGCCTTTTTTTTTAAGGTTTATTTATTTACTTTATCCATTTTAAACTCCCCCTTCCCCATTTGCTGTTTTTGTGTCCATTCGCTGGGCAATTCTCTGTTTCCTGCCATCTCTTCTCATCCTCCTCCTCCAGTCTTCACCAGGATTCAATCCTGGAGACCTCCGATGTAGGAGAGAGGTGTTCTGCCACCTGCGCCACCTCAGTTCCTGGTTTTCAGAGCTTTTGGAGCATCTCGCCTTGTCTCTCCCCTACGTCTCTCTCCTGTTACATCATCATCTTGCTGCATGGCTCCTGGGGCCTGGCGGCTCACCGGCACACAGAGCCTGGCAGCCCATGCGCCCTCTATATATATATATATATATTTTTAAATTTTACCGGGAGGTCCCAGGGATCGAACCCAGGTCCCTCCATATGGCAGACGGATGCCCAACCATTTGAGCCACATCTGCCCCTGAGAATAGCCATTTTTATTTATTTATTTTTTTTTTTTTAAAGATTTTATTTATTTATTCATTTATCCCCCCCTTGCTGCTTGTGCTTGCTGGGTCAGCTAACCACGCCGTGTGGGCGGGCTTGCCTTCACCAGGAGGCCCCGGGAACTGAACCCGGGGCCTCCCATATGGTAAACGGGAGCCCTACTGATTGAGCCACAGCCATTTCCCATATAGCCATTTTTTTTTTTTTTTTTACCAGGAGGTCCCGGGGATTGAACCCGGGTCCCTCCATATGGGAGACGGACGCCCAACCAGTTGAGCCACATCCGACCCCTATATATAGCCATTTTTAAATACAATTTTATGTTTGGGGATTTATAATTTTCAAACCCTCAGTGCTGAGCCAAAAGATGAAAAGTGTTTTATTTCTATAATTGACACATTTTTTTGAATTATGAATGTGTAATCTAATTTCACAAGAAAGCATAGCAGTCCATTTGTAAAGTTATTTACAAGCCAAACACGTTATATAAAGAAAGCACCAAACTCTGCAAAGACTGTGTTCTCCCTTTCTCATGTCCTGTTCTTCTGCACGTATCTAGTTCTGTTTGTGTTAGTCATCCTTTCTAGGTAAATTGTCCATGAGACCAATAATTCTATCAGTAAATTATCCAGAAAGTGCTGTCTTTGCATGTTGTGGCAAATCATGTCATTGGTGGATTTGTAGCTACTCCTGTGGCCTAATTAACCTGGCAGTTGTCTCCTGTGCCCAGCACCATTGTCTTATCGCTTGGCATCTTAGTTTCCATCTCCTCATTACCTTTTCTCTCTCTTTTTTTTTTTTTTTTTTTTAAAGATTTTATTTATTTATTCATTTATCCCCCCCTTGCTGCTTGTGCTCGCTGGGTCAGCTAACCACGCCGTGCGGGCGGGCTTGTCTTCACCAGGAGGCCCTGGGAACCGAACCCGGGGCCTCCCATATGGTTAACAGGAGCCCTACTGATTGAGCCACAGCCGCTTCCCTACCTTTTCTCTTAACTAAAGCTTAGGTTTACAGCTGTTTTATTTCTACCTGCCCACATCCAACACTCTTTTCACATCCCCTTCTTTCTCTTATTTTTGATTGGCAGTATCATCCAGACAAACAAAGTGCAGATGTGCCAGCAGGAGCAGTGGAGGAATGCATACAGAAGTTCTTCGAAATTGATCAAGCGTGGAAAATTCTGGGGAATGAAGAGACAAAAAAAGAATATGACCTGCAGCGGCATGGTAGGTACTTGTGGTAAGGAGCCACAGCACATTTTGAAGTATAGTCTGCAGCCATTCCTGGGGAGCATTTTAGAGGGTTATTTATTTTTTGTACCAAGTTATTATTGCCTTCTATAGCCCTCCCCTCCACCATTGTTTTTTTAAATTATGTCCTATTCTTAGTAGTGATTATTGTATATTCATTGAAGAGTTAACAAAACCTACTAGGATGTGGCTTCTTGTGAAGCCATGAAAGCTACTTTTTATAATGAATGAAAAATGTTTACTTATACTTTCCTAATTAAGGTTTTTATATTTTAGAACTTCTTTTTATTAAATTTGATTATGTACTGATTAAAATTTTTAACTGTAGTACCTTTAAGAATGCATACTGCATAAATGGCAATCTAAAGAAAATAGAATAACGTCGTAGAGCACTCTTTGCTGTCTCTGAGCTTGGTTTAGGCTAGATTTCATGTTTATCTCCAGTATAAACTATTCTTTATGACATTGTTATAAAAGATATTTTAGGAATGCACGTTATCTAAGCAGTTATAACAGTCATTTCTTTTATGCATTTTAGAAAATAGTCTCTTAAAATGGTGACAAGCTGTTGGGAAAAAGAAAGGGAGAAATGTAGGTCAGGTTTGTCACATACAGACTGTAGTTACACGAAGCCATAGGCTGTCTTTCAGCACTGGCCTTGGGATAGGAGTCCCTGTCCCTTTTATTTGAACCTTCAGTATGCACCCTACATGCTAATAGGGAGAGTCAATAAGCAGTTCCGGCCTTTGGGGCAAACACTCAGTTGCACTTTGCAGTAGCATGCACCAGGCTCAGTTTTGATTCATGTGTGTTGATAAAAGCTCTGTGTCTGTGGTTAGTTATCAAATCTCCTTCCATGGCCTATGTTGACACACCATCAAAACTCAACAAAATGATTTTAAGTTACCTACTATTAAGGTTATGAAAATTTTATTTGAGAAATAAGGCTTTATTTTTAAACATGCAGCATTATGGGATAAAGTCAATGATATGTATGGAACATCTATATTTATTTTCAGAGGGACTTGTAACAATCAAATTAAGTATGCTCTTATAGGCAGTGTGTGTGAAAAGACTTCATGAGCTATTTGTTTATGCACTGAAGTATTTGTTTGTAATAGGGACTTATTCATAGTAGTTATCATCTTTAAGGCCCTTCTGCTTTTTTAAGACTGATGAAGTTACTTTTTAGAAATTCTAAGAACCTGACAAGTATACCTTTGCAAAGAATTAGCGTTAATTTCCAAATGTGATTTCAATATTGGGTTCTACTTTCATTTGGTACATATATGAACATCATTCTAATGTACTTCTTTTGTAAGTATGTTCGTAGTTCTGGCAAAAGAATGTAGAGGTGGCTCCATTTGAGGATAAGCTTTATCTATACATAAATTTTTTTCAATGCACACTATTTGTGTGTGAGAAATTACCATATTCTTAAATCTAACACCAAGCTCTCCAGGAGATTATTGTCCCTTGGTGCTTTTTCATATGTCTACCAATTTTTCTTATGTGGGGTGCCAGTTTTCTTAAGACAAGAAGAATTCACATAACACTGTACCCTTAGAAGTGCAGGGTCTGTGTTTGCACGGTCACTCTGCATTTTTGCGACTCCACAGCTTGTGTACTATTAAGAACATGGCAGTGAAATTCTCATGAATTGTCATGAATAGCCTGTTGTCTAAAGAGAAAAGGCTAGGGAGAGGTCAACAATTTATATATATATATATATATATATATATATATATATCCTCTTTCTAGGAATGAAAAGAAATAGTAACAAGAGTATAGTAGAATCACATGAAGGAAGGTTTAAAAAGGTGTTAAAAGAAAAAATAATCAATGTCTTCAAGTCTTTCCCATTGCTTTTGAGAAGGATCTGTGGATTTGTTTGAGCTTTGAGTTCTTGGTTTTAAAGTTTTAATGGAAGCAACTAGGGCCTACTGTATCAAGTGGATTCTTGGAAGTCATTGATAAGATCACAAAGAAGTTTAGTCAAACCAAATACAGTGAGAGTTAGAACTGATTCATGATTCAGATAAATAGATCTGCTTGGAAGTTATATAATGTCAGTTTGCTCTGCAAGTTATTCAGGCGGTTGGTTATTGAATTGAGCTATTCAAAAGGACAGTAGAAAAATGTTTCATGGCGTTTTAGTACCTCAGATCTAAGTACCAAATATTTCCTTCTTTACTCGAGGCTCCCAATAATGAGAATACTTTGTTTCAATGTTAAATGAAGATTGACTTGCTATTTATATAACAGACACATGTCTTATCCAAATATAACATGCTGTTTTTAAACCTTTCACACCAGAGTGATTTCTCAAAAATCTCTTAATAAACCTAGTTTCCTATTATCATTTCTTTTGAATACTGACATTAATTTTTTACTTTTTGACCCATTCTTAGTAAATGGTTCCTCAAAGAAGGAAATGAACTTGAACTTCTAACACTGAGTATTTAGATTTGTTAGGAAAAAAACCTTTGATAGTGATAATTTGTTAAAGACCTGGATAGGTTACCAAGAGAGAGAGTATTTGTTATAACCAGGTCAAAGCACTCTTTTTTTCTGGGTCACCCCCTAGGGATATGGAAATAGCCTTGTGATACAGAATTCTTTTTGCATGCAGTGATAGTTCATTGTAAGACTTTCTTTTCATATCTTATGCTTTAAATATGTTTGTTTCCAACTCTCCATTAACTTGCAGTGTAAGATACATTTGAGCTCTGTAATACTTGGGAAGGTGGTAGGAGATGTTTTATTGGCTGATGTTGAATGCTTTCCCATATTTCACAGCTCAGAGTTGGTGCTCTGTTGTGAGGAAAGGCTTATTAATATTGCCAACAACCATATATTTCCCTAAAAGATAATTTAAAGGAGGCTTTGACATCCATATTTCTTTGCTTTACAAAAGAAATTACCAAGTGGGTTCTTTCTAATAAAGAAAAAGTAATAGTCAAGGGCAGAAACCCCAGACAAGAAAGCACAGTTTCATCCCTGTCTTTAAACTGGGGTTATGTCCACTCTAGCAAAGAAGAAGCTACTGTTACACGTTCCAGTCACTCTGTAAATATTTTCTTGTACCGGAATTGTTATTATGCCCTTCATTTGGGCTGGTTTCGTCCATTTGCACTGTGGAATAGCTTTACAGTGCATTACCACAGCCAGATAGAGCTCTCTCTATACATATATATATATACACACACACACACACACATATGTATATATATGTATATGCATTTCAAAGTGTATTGGACAGTTGTACACAAATCAACAAGGCATTTGTTGCAACTGACTAGATAGTGTATTTCCATGATTACTGAAGAAAATAGCTGGCATTAGTGCACAGCAAATCTGTTCTTTTGGTTTCATCACTAACAAAAAGTGCCTCATCATAAAAATGCATTTGGTTTTTAGGGTGCCATATTGTTTAAATTAGAGGACTGACATTGAATAAAATGAATGTGTTTTATCGGTAACAAATGTCATTACATTTAGCAGTTTTAACACAGGTGGATACAGAACTTCCATTCTTTAGTCATTCCAGTGGATCTCTGAGTTTTATATTCAAACTTTTAATACAGTTTTTGAGTTTGAGTTTTGTGTGACTTGAATTTTTAATCTTTCTGTAAAATACGTAACTTAAATGAACATATTATATGTGTATCTTTTCTTCAGATACCAGATTTGATATAAATGTTGTAACATAGGTGTGTAGATAGCAGATCCTGGATGGAACTGGCTTCTTTACTGAGAAAAATATAATTCTGCATGAGGACTTAATCCAACCTGTGTCATGCCTGTGTGCACACCCAATTAAACACTGGAAATAAAATTTGTTTTGGTGAAAAAAAAAAAAAAGTCAAGGGCAGATAACCTAAGATAAAGCACATATATTTTTTCTCTTTTTTTTTTTTTTTTTTTTTTTAAAGATTTTTTATTTATTTATTCATTTATCCCCCCCTTGCTGCTTGCGCTCGTTGGGTCAGCTAACCACGCCGTGCGGGCGGGCTTGCCTTCACCAGGAGGCCCCGGGAACCGAACCCGGGGCCTCCCATATGGTAAACGGGAGCCCTACTGATTGAACCACAGCCACTTCCCTATATTTTTTCTCTTTGATTTCCAGTTCTACCTTCTTAGCTAACTTTTTGGGGCAATGTTGGCTAGGTTAAAGAAAAGTAAATTCTAAAAAGGGATAAATAATATTCAGTACCCAGAGATTATACATTTTGAAAGCAATGTTAACTAGTGAATTTAATCCATTAGTTCCAGTTGGCATATTTACCTTATTGTTTCTAAGACTGCTTCCAGAGGTTGCTTCCAGTGTTCCCTTGAAAGGCATGCAGTTATTCAAGACTTGGCTTTGCATTTCAGGCAACCACTTGAGCGTTTTGGAAAATCTTTTCAGGATGTATACGATGTCTACATGAATAATATCTGTTGAATAGATTTTGGTGTCTTTATAAATCTTGGGCGTTTTCTCATATATTAAGCACATTGAAAAAAAAAACACACCAGAAGTATATCATGGGAAAATAGTAGGGATCATGATTCAATAGCTTTGAAGTGTGACAGTCACACAGATCTCTGATGTCCCAGTGGCTCTATAGTTACTTCTCTGTGACCTGAGGAGAAACAAACCCTCAAATGAGGTCACTCAAAATAAATAATTTTTTTTTAAAGATAAGTGGATTGTATTTGGGATCCTTGCTGGAATATTATTTTTTATTAAGACATTCCTTGAGTGAATTACTTTGGTAATGTGGAACCTTTATCATACATGATTATCCAAGAACTTGGACCACAGCAGCCTGGCTCAGAAGGGGGTTGAGCCAGACATTGTAAAGTGGTGAATGTGTCTTTGGGTAAAGCTGGTCAGCTACTCTTCTTAGCTAGGTACAAAAGGTCATTTCTTTTGTTGTATTAGGCAATTCACTTCGTCCCTTTATTAGGATAAATATTTGAGAATGGGACATGACCATATAAATCCTGGACTAAATGAGAGACATACATTAAATTCCACCAACATTTATCTGTCATACAACTGAATGAGCATTTAATTTTTTTAACTCAAAATAAGAATCCTTCCTAAAAAGCATGTTATTGCCAAAGACTGATAAATTCCATAAGAAGGAAAATAATATTCTTTTAAGTGTAGATAATATGAATTTGGATTGTTAGGAATAATGGTTTAAGGCCGTAGATATGTATGTAAATTATATGCTAAAACTGACCCTCAAAAACTACTTGACTGAGATTTAGTTTTATGAGATGTCAGTAGGATCAAACTTTTTTTTTTTTCATTTTCTTCATTAACAAGGAGACCTTGGTAATGTCATTTAACCAATCTGTACTCATTCATTCTATTCATCTTCTGTAACACAGGAGAAACAATTAAATGTGCCTGGACAGGATTTTTAAAAATAATGCTTCCATAATTTAAGATGCCTTTTGTCTATTTTATTTTTTGAAGTTGAAATAAAGTTTAAAAAAATACTTTAATTAGATTAGTGTTTCCATTTATGGTCATATCAGTATTTTCACATGATTTTTGGAATTTTACAATTAGCTGTAAAAATTTGCTTCAGGTAAAACTTAAAGATAAGCATCAGCAGGTATGTTATTTGGTGAATGTTTCTGGGAAAAGTATGTGAAATGATGCAGAAAATCTATCCAGACAGTTGAGAACTAGAAATTTCTTGAGAGGGAGAGGGAGTTATATATAAAACCTTCTGTGAGGGTCTCCCTTCTCCTCTTGTCACAAGGAGGTGACCACTCAAATTATTTTTTACTTTTACTTGAATGCAAATAACTTTTTTGCAATGCAGATTTATTTTAAGAGGCTTTATTCTTTTAATAATTTAGAATAAAAATTTAACCAGTTTCAAATAATGCTATAGAAACCTATAGCCAAAATTATAGTTATAATTCTGACATATTTGAACACAGTTGGAAATTCTGATTTAATGATAGAGAAATGTGGGATTTTAGAAAGTTTGTGTTTTCAACATTAGCCTCTCTCCCAATTTCCCAACTGAAATCAGTGGGTCCAAAACTAACACCTGGTCCACCTTTCTCATTGCTTGTTTTTTTAACTCACACTTGAAACCTTGGTTTCATATTATGATCTTCTTTAGAAAGTTACTTTTACTTTGCTCTATTTACAACCATGAATCAGAAATCAGTTGACATTTCTTCTTTCATAATTTTTTTTCCCTACATGGGATCTTTTCTCACAGCTGCTTAGATTATAACACATACACAGATTATTTCAGGAGTTGCTAATTGGACTTCCATTATCTACTGCCTTCCTCTCTCATAATCATTTTACATTTTGATTGATCTGTCTCTCTTTATTCTCACTCCTGTTTAAGAACCTTTAAACAAGTGCCCCTCCCCCCAACTCTTAACCCATTCTACCTGGAATTTAATTGACACAAAGCATATAAATTTGTCCCAGATTACTTTTCCATCCTATCACAAATATAACATGAATCTTCTCTCCTGGCCCATTAGGAGCTCCCAAACAAATTTGCTTTTTCTGTTTGCTGTTACATCTTCCCATTCTGCTACTTCACAGCTTATTCTTTGTTCAAGGCCCAACTAAACTTCTCCCGCACCGCCAGCCTTCCCTGACATTTTAATCAGCCATCAATTCTTCTCTCAGAATTTGGTTTTGGTACTTACTGGTTCTTAGGTCTCTCATTTGTTATGCTTGTGCTTTTTATGACACCTTTTGTGGCATCATTTTATATCGTTATTCAATTCACAAATTATGTTAAAGATTGTATTTCCTATCTTGCAGTTCTGTGTTTGAAACTTCAGAAGGACTAAATAATTATATAAATATGGCTTTGGTAATAATTGGTCAAATTTAATGGGACTGACAATAGCAAAGTGCATT
The DNA here is from genome assembly GCA_026826555.1 of Tolypeutes matacus. Taxonomy (NCBI): domain Eukaryota; kingdom Metazoa; phylum Chordata; class Mammalia; order Cingulata; family Chlamyphoridae; genus Tolypeutes; species Tolypeutes matacus. Next base: position 17,308,095 of record JAKSZT010007815.1, on the reverse strand, counting down.
CAACTTCATAACACAAACCCAGACAAGGTAAAGAGTTGTCCTCCTCCACTGTAGAACTTGAGAGCTTTTTTCTTCTAATAATGGATTGGGGCTTAGTCATTTATTTGTGGTCTGGCATATCCAGGTCAACCCAAAATTATGAGATAATAATAGTTAAAATAGCTGCTGTTTATTGAGCACTAGGACTGTGGTATTTGTCTTTTAAACATAGATTAGTAGTGTTTAACAACCTTGTGAGGAAGACATTAATATCTAATTTCCAGAGAAAGAGTCTGAGCCCAGAGAAGTTAAGTAATATGACTAAGGTCGCAAAGCTAATAATAATTGATAGAAGGGGGATTCAAAGCCATTCTGTTTGATCACTGGCTGCCAGGTTTTGAATAGATTGTATATATTGTCCTGTTTTGGAACTATTTTTACTTCCACATATTAAGGGATGAGGAATTTTTGAGGGTCAGAGTGAGAGGACAGGCTTATTTCTGCCATTGCTTTACCTGTTCTGTAGTGAAAGAGAAGGAATTCCGTTTCTAGGATTTCATTTGGTACCTTTCATGAGCACTTGGTTTACACCCATTTCATAAAAGTTCCACAGTTCTTCAAGTCCGAGTTGTCATTTTTCTTTGATTATGCCTTGCAATTGTGACCTTTAATTTCATCTGGGAGCACTTTATGATTTAATGAACAGATTTCAAGTTAAATGTTGCCTGATTCTGAATCTCATATTAAGGTAGAGACTTTTCCAAGAACAGGGTCCAGTCAAGGACATTGATTACTTTCAAGTTAATTCCTATATGAAAATTTTAATTATGTATAACCAATTATGTATAGTTTTAAAATAACAAGATACTGAGTTAGACTTAAAGGAAAAGACTGCTATTTGCTTTTTACTTTAGTTTGGATACACAGCTGATTTCTTTAGTTCAAGTTTGAAATCGCTCCTACTTTATCTTTTAAAAGTAAATATAGAGAGCTAATAACTAAGTGAGAGCTTTCTGGGGACTTAATCACTTGAGTAACATGGCATTGCTGCATAACTAGTAGGGACAGAACTGCAGATGGAATTGATCTTTCGGTCATTATTGGGTTTAATGAGACTTTTAGATATCTCAGCCATAATGAATAAAGTTAAATTCCTCTCCCCTGTGGTGTTTTCATGCCATTGCTTATTATTTATTTTTATTTATTTATTTTTGAATTGTAGTTATAGTTTGAAAAGGTTTCCTGGGATTAGGAAATGTAATTATTTAGGCAGCAAAGAATTGTTTTAGAAATTTTATTATCATTAGGAAATTTTAAAAGAGTGGAATTCCATTGTCTAGTAAGCAGTAAGAAATATTTATTGATTCCCAAATGGAGCTGAAAAAAACCTTTCCTCTTTTAAAAAGTTGTGAATGACCCAGCGAGAGCTCTAGTAAGCTTTACTGAACCAAGCTGCTAATAGTTATTTAATGTTATTCTTCAGTGTGAAAGAATCTCCATAGATTTTCCTTTTAATCTCTTTGAATTGCAGGCTCATAAACCTCTCTGATGAGTCCTGCCAGTGTTTTCTTAGATCCCACTGTTGAGACAATAGAGCCACAGAATTCTTTCACCTCTTGTTGTCAGACAAATCCAATAGAACACAAGGTCAGGAGGGTCTGTACTTCTAAAGGCTGAAAGATTCTTTTTTAAGTAACCACATAAATTATTTAATTTTATTATTATATTCCTCAGGAATCTCTCTTCAACTCTAATGCACTACTTTCTGTATGTAAGTAAATTTGGAAGTTTTTGTTATCTCCATATTTGGCCAAGCTTATGATCACTGTTCAGGGTGTGAATGGACCTTTATGTTCCCAGATATCTTAGAAAAATCCAAACCCATTTACTTTAAAAGAATCAGAAATCTTATAAATTGTACCATTGGATTCAAGATAGAGTACACCAAATCCCTTGCAATGCTTTTTCTTTCCAAATGGCTGTTTGCTGTTGTTATTTTGGTAGTTATTACTATTTTGTAGCTAAGATTCCAGATTTTAAATCATGGATCTGTTCCTTTAATTAAATCACTTTCTAAATCAGTTTGTTTTCTCAACATTTTTAGTAATGTCAGGTTAATAGGAGAACTTTGAGTTAGGATTTGCATTTCCAGATACCTATAAAATACTGCATTGTAATGAGCAAAAATATTTATAATATGTAGTACTACAAAAGAAAAGTAATTTATGTTTTGCAGATGTCATGCTCGATTACTAGACAATTATCACAGCTAATTACAGGATTACCTTTAAGGGATGGGGAAGAATTCAGCTTTCTAATTATAAGCACAATAGTTAACAAGCAGAGATCATTGTTTAAAAAAGAAAAAAACAACATTGATTTGTTTGGCTCTTTCCTCGTAGTAGGAGAGGGAGGAGTTGTCCAATTCCCTGGACACCTGCCTTTCAACAAAGGCTCTTGTTCTCCTCTAGTTCCCTCCTCACATTTAGATTCACCTTTTACTTGTATGTACCCCCTCTGCTCATTATACAGTTCTCCAGGTATCCTATTTTCCTCTGAGTTAATCACCCGCAACCTTTTCCAAAATTTGTTAGATTACTGTCCTTTCACTTTATCTTGAGACTCTTTAACTTCTTTCCCCTGACTTTTCCTTCTTTATCTCTACTTAAAGTGTAGCCTTTAGAGTCTCAGGCAGTGCCGTTTAAAACTTATTGAAGGGGAAGCGGTTGTGGCTCAATCAGTAGGGCTCCCGTTTACCATATGGGAGGCCCTGGGTTCGGTTCCCGGGGCCTCCTGGTGAAGGCAGGCCGGCCCACACAGCGTGGTTGGCTGACCCAGCGAGCACAAGCAGCAAGGGGGGGATAAATGAATAAATAAATAAAATCTTTAAAAAAAAAAAAAGGGGGAAATTAAAAAAATAATAATAATAATAAATAAAACTTATTGAAGTATAACATGCAGAGAAGTGCACAAATCATAAATGTATAGCTCGATAAATTTTCACAGAGATCACACTCATTTAAGCTGCATCCCAGAAGGCCCTCATGACATCTAGTCACTACTCAACCGCCTACTTAAACCATCACAGGGTGTGTGCCTCTTCAAGTTGATTCTAGTTATTATTTGTGTATTCTAACAAGTTGCTGCAAACACTGAGTTCGTGAATCCTGAATCATTGCTCCTAGAGGAAATACAGGCATACCTCATCGTATTGTGCTTTTGCTCTATTGCGCTTTGCAGATATTGTGTTTTTTTTACAAATTGAAAGTTTGTGGCATCCCTTGCATTGAGCAAGCCTGTTGGCACTCCTTTTCCAATAGCATGTGCTCACTTTGTGTCTCTGTGTCACATTTTTAATTAAAGTATGTACATTTTTAAAAGATATAATGCTATTACACATGCAACAGACTACTGTATAGTGTAAGCATAACTTTTATATGCACTGGGAAACCAAAAACTTTACTGTAATATTGATTTTACTACAATGGTCTGGAACTGAAGCTGCAATATCTCCGATGTATATGGGATTAGGTTCCTGTGAGCCTCTGGTCATAACATTTTTGTCAGCAGATCAGTACATAACCTTGTTTTGTGTGTATTTCTGTTTGAAGACACCCTATTTGATAAATACTGTTGATTCATTTACATTGAACTCACGGCCAACAGCATTGTAACTCATACCTGAATGAACACACGTATTTTATCTGTAAGGCACATCACAGCTTTCTTGCTCTTTAGGAACACTAGATAGCACTTTCACCATTATGCTTGGGGACCATTTTAAACAACAAAATCACCAACAGAAAGCACAAAAAGGGCACTTGTTTACAGTCTGACAGCTGAAACAAGAAGACAGAGCATTACCTTGTTCCATCTCGCTGATAACGTGTATAGGGTGACTCAAATTTTTCACTGTTCCATTCATGTCAGCTAATGACCACGAAAACACCACCAGTATTGGTTTGATGGTTACAAATAAATATTAGTGAGTACGTGAATTCACAAATATGGAATCCATGAATAACAAGGATTGACTACATTTCATATACTGGGGAATCCTTTCCTGGGTTCTCCATTGTGTCAGATGCTGACATTTAAAACCAAAATGCCCAGAGTAACTTGGACTATGTGCACATGGTATTGAATAATCAGGCCAATATATATTTAGACACAGCCAAAGAACATAGACATATTTTAATATAGTCCTTTTAACTCTGACCTTGGGCAAGGTACTAACATTTCAGTATTCTATTTTCCCTTTACCATAAAATGTGGTCTAAGTTGACCTTTTAACCAAAACACAGGTTGTTACTCTAAAGTTCCTGTGGATGGAGATAAAGAAGAGGGGAAAGATGTAAATGCCACTTTTTTGAGTAGGTATAATAATAGAAAGAGTTGCACAATGTTATAGGAACTAGGTGAGAATAACAATAGCTTCCCAACAGAGAAGTAGAACAATAGGAAGCCGACTTGCTTGGCAGTTATGTTTTCCAGTTATTTCTCATTTAAAAATAAAATGGCAGAATGAATATATATGAATAGTTTCTATTGTCTTTTGTGTCATTAATGTATTACAAGTGTTCAGGATAGATTAGATTATCATCCCTGCTTTGTCGGAATTGCTTTAATTGATTTCAAAATTGCTTAAGATATTTATAAGATAGCCTGGACTCTAGGCAACTTGGTTGTTAATTCATTACACCTGTTTTCCTCCTACATGGAATTTGTAAATGCCAATTATTACACATGTCCTCAAATCTAAAACCGTATTTCATTTCCCCATTCAAGCAGACTAACCTGGTCCTCTGACATAAAGATGATAAATGAGTAAGAAATTAAAACATGATGTTCTTTCTCTACCCATAAGACATTTAGGTAGAATTTTTTTAAAAATTAGGAATAACTGAATAATATATAGCCAAGCTTACTCTATATAGAAAGTGGAAATTAAAGTGTTTGTTTTGTTAAGAAATTACTTGTCATAATGATACATTCTGCCATAAGTTATTTAGTGGGCATACAGAGATGGAGGAATCATCCTGACCACTGGACAAGGTCTATATGTTTGAATTTTAGGGAAAGTCTAATAGACTGTTGGTACCCAGCAAATATGAAGTGGTGTAATATTTGACATACCCTAATAGAAAACCATGGTGAGTTCAAAATATTGTATAATCTTTTCATCTATTATAAAATTGTGTAACTCACCAATACATTTTGAACAGGCAGTTATTAAATATAATTAAATTGCAGGCATTCATACGATGGAACAAAGAGAAGTATTCTCAGTAAGTGAATAAGAGACTACTGAGACAGCTAAAGAAAATTTCATTGGGGTGAGGGGTGGATTTTAGTAGTTTCTTTTTAAGCATTGACTTCTAAAGAACAATGCAAGCATACAGGAAGTATTATATGCCTTTAAAATAAAAAAACAGTACTTCCCATCTATAACTGCTTTCTTTGTACCAAAGTACAATTGTTTTAAGTTTTAAGTTTTTAAGAGCCGTACTTACACTACCTGGGCCATACTGTCACTGAATTCAGGACCTTGGACCTTCCATCTGTAGGAAAAGTTTGGCTCAGGAAATAGCAGTGGACCATCCACACAATACATTTGTGGGGTTATTGAATATTAAAGTAATTCTTCCTGTAAGTTACTCACTCTCTTGCAAGCAGTTAAAAACCAGATGTCTAGTCATAGCCCCTTACATTTGGGTGGAGTTTTCTTCTTTTTTTAAAGATTTATTTATTTTCCCCACCCCCCACCCTCCATTGTTTTGTTCTCACTGTCTATTCTTTTTGTGTTCTTCTGTGTCTGCTTGTCTTTTCTTTAGGCAGCACCAGGAACCGATCCTGGGACCTTCCAGAGTAGGAGAGAGTTACTCAATCTCTTGCGCCACCTCAGGTCCCTGGTCTGCTGTGTTTCTTATTGTCTCTCCTCTGTGTCTCTTTTTGTTGAGTCATCTTGCTGTGCCAGCTCTCTGCGGTGGCCAGCACTCCATGTAGGCCAGCTCTCTGCATGGGCCAGCTTGCCTTTCACCTGGAGGCCCCAGTAATCGAACCCTGGACCTCTTGTATGGTAGATGAGAGCTCAATCGCTTGAGCCACATCTGTTTCCCAGTGGAGTTTATTCTTTAAAACACTTTTAGCCTGATCTCATTTGATTTGAAGAACACCCTCCAGAGAAAGATGTGAAAGAAAGAATTCCTGTCTTGGAGATGGAAAAACGGATATACCTAATGTTAGAAAGCTAGTAAAATATTACAACTAAAATTCAAATAGTTGTTTTTACCAAACACTGTCATAGCTACAGATATAGTTTATCTAACAAAAAATTTCCCTCTCTTCCACAAAATAGTGGGGTCACTAGTTGATTACAGAGAATCATCAAATTGACTCCATGGTTTTGCCTGGTGCATATTTGTAAGAAATGGGATAGATTTGACTGATAGAGTGTATAAGAAGCAATGTGTTCTGGATTTTTCAGTCAGCTGATGTATAGTAGCCTTAAAAGTCTTGTCAAAAGTAGTGAGCTTAAGTTTATTAATGGTTAGAATTGTAGTGATCAGACTAAAGCTGCCTTCTCAACATTCTTCGTGGTTACAATTAAAGCATCGAAATTAAGTATCTCATTTTATATTTTACAGAAGATGGTCTAAGAAATATGGGACCAGTAGATGCACAAGTATATCTTGAGGAACTGTCCTGGAATGAAGGTAGGAACTGTTTTTTTCTCTCTTGACTACAATGAAGAAAAATATTAGGGATTTTTTATAAGAAAAAATAAAAGCTCAGGATATTTGGAAATCTTTAAGAAATAGCTTGACCATATATATATATATATATTTGGAGGAAGTTAGTAGTTTTGTTTGGAATAGTTTTTTTTTTTACTCTAAACTTCAGTTATTGATGTTTCTGTATAGGACTCATTTCCAGTAATTTTCTATTCCAATTAGGCATTAGGAATATAAGTTTTTTTATTTTTTTTATTTTTTTTTACTACTTTGCTTTTTCCATGATTCTACATCTGTGTAATGGTAAATAAAGTCAAAGAAGATAGTTTTTTCCATTTTTTTCCTTATGTAGACAATTGAGATGAATTACTATTAGAATTTTTTCCCTTTATTAGAGATGTTGTGGGTTTACAGAACAATCATTCAAAAAAAAAAAAAAAAAAAATGCAGGATTCCAATATATCCAACTACCAATATCTTGAATTGGTGTGGAGCATTTTTGTTACTATTGATGATAGCACATTTTAAAATTTGAACTATTAACTACAGTTCATAGTTTAACTTAGGGTTCACTGTTTAGTGTAGTTCCATGGATTTTTTTATTTTTATTTTTATTCTGTCTGACATTTCCCCCTTTTAATCATATTCAGGTATATATTTCAGTGCTATTAATTATGTTCACAATGTGGTGCTACCATCACCACCATCTATTATCAAAACATTTTGTTCATTCCAAAAAGGAACCTGTACATTTTAAGCCTTATCTTCCCATTCCCTATCCTCACCCCAGTCCCTGGTATCCTGTATTGTAGATTCTGACTGTATGATTTGCTTATTCTAATTATTTCAAATAAATGAGATCAGACAATATTTTTCCTTTTGTGTCTGGCTTATTTCATTCAACATGATGTCTTTAAGGTTCATCCATTTTATCACATGAATCACGACTTCATTCCTTTTTATAGCTGGATAATATTCCATTGTATATATATAAATATATACAACACATTTAATTTATCCTTTCATCGGGTTTATTTATCTAGCCATCCATTTGGGTTGCTTCCATCTTTTGGCAACAGTGAATAATATCACTAAGAACATTGGTGTACAAATCTCTCTTCAAGTCCTTGCTTTTGAGTATATGCCTAGTAGTGGAATTGCAGGGTCATATGGTAGTTCTATAATTAGCTTTCTGAGGAACTGCTAAACTGTCTTCCATAGCAGCTACACCATTTTACATTTCCACCCGCAGTGACTGAGTGTTCCTATTTGTCCCCATCTTCTCCAACACTTGCTATTTTCTGTTTTTTTTTGTTTTATTGTCCTTTTTTTTTTTTTTAATAGCTATTCTAATGGGTATGAAATATCTCATGGTTTTGATTTGCATTTCCCTGATGGCTAATAAAGTTGAGTATCTTTTTATGTGCTTTCTGGCAACTTATATATCTTTTCTGGAGAGATGTCTATTCAAGTCTTTTGACCATTTTTTAATTGGGTTGTTTGTCTTTTTGTTGTTAAGTTGAAAGATTTCTTCACATATTCTAGATAATAAACTTTATCACATACGTGGCTTCCAAATATTTTCTCCAGTTGTGTAGGTTATCATTTTACTTTCATGATGAAGTCCTTTGAGGCATAAAAGTTTTAAATTTTGATGAAGTCTCATCTTTTTTTTTTCTATTGTTACTTGGGTTTTAGGTGTAAAGTCTAAGAAACCATTGCCTAACACAATGTCCTAAAAATGCTACCCTACATTTTCTTCTAGGAGTTTGATAGTTCTGATTCTTATATTTAGGTCTTTGATCCATGTAAAGAGTGAGATATGGGGCCGCCTCCTTTTTGGAGATCCATTTTTTCCAGCACCATTTGTTGAAGAAACTGTTCTTTCCCAATTGAGTGGTCTTTGCCCCCTTGTCAAAAATCAGTTGGCCAAAAATGTGAGGAAGTTTATTTCTGAGCACTTTCTGTTCTGTTCCTCAAATGTATTTGTCCCATGCCAGTACCATGCTGTTTTGTTTACTTAGGCTTTGTAATAAGTTTTCGGATTAGGAAGTGTAAATTCTCCAACTTCATTCTTCTTTTTCAAGATTTAGCTATTCAGAGTTCCTTAACCCTTCCAAACAAATTTGATGATTGGCATTTGCATTTCTGCAAAGAAGGTTGTTGGAATTTTTTTTTTTTTTTTTTTTTTTTACCGGGAGGTCCCAGGGATCGAACCCGGGTCCCTCCATATGGGAGACGGATGCCCAACCAGTTGAGCTACATCCGACCCCCAGTTGTTGGAATTTTGATTGGAATTGCATTGACTCTATAATTGCTTTGGTTAGGAATGATATTTAGTCTTCTAATATATGAGCATGAAATGTCATTCCATTTATTTAGGTATTATTTGATTTCTTTTAGTAGTGTTTCATAGTTTTTTGTATGTACAACTCCTTTATATCCTTGGTTAGAGTTTTTCCTAGATAATTGATTCTAGCACTTGTTATAGTGAATAGAATTTTTGGCTTGATTTCTTCTTCCAATTGTTCACTTCTTGTGTTTAGAAACATTACTGATTTGGTGGTATTGATCTTGTACCCTGTACTTTGCTGAATTCATTTATTAGCTATAGGACCCTTGTGGATCTTTCAGGATTTTCTACATATAGAATCATGTCATCTGCAAATAGGGAAAATTTTACTTCTTCCTTTCCAATTTGGTTAACCTATTTCTTTTTTCTTTTTTTTTTTTTTTTTGTCTAATTGCTCTGGCTAGAACCTCTAGTACAGTTTTGAATAGTAGTGACAGTGGGCATCATTACCTTGTTCCTCATCTTAGAGGGAAAGCTTTCAGTCTTTCACCATTAAGTAGGATGTTACTTGTGTGCTCTTTTTTTTTTAGAAAATTTTTTTTTTTATTCATTCATTTATCCCCCCCTTGCTGCTTGTGCTCGCTGGGTCAGCTAACCATGCCATGCGGGCGGGCTTGCCTTCATCAGGAGGCCCCGGGAACCGAACCCGGGGCCTCCCATATGGTAAACGGGAGCCCTACTGATTGAGCCACAGCCACTTCCCGACTTGTGTGCTTTTAATGTATGTCCTTTATTATGTTGAGGAAGTTTCCTTCTATTCCTAGCATTCTAAGTGTTTTTATCAAGATGTGTTGGATTTTTTTCATGCCTTTTCTACATCAATTGTGATTATCATGTTTTTTTTTTTTCCCCCTTCATTGTGTTACTGTGGTGTATTACATAATTAATTTTCTGATATTGAACCACCCTTGAATATCAGGGATGAATCCCACTTGATCGTGGTGTATAATTCTTTCAATATGCTGTTGGATTCAGTTTGCTAGTGTTTTGTTGAGGATTTGTGCTTCTATATTCACAAGAAATATTGGTCTATAGTATTCTTTTCTTGTGATGTCTTTACCTTGCTTTGGTATGAGGGTGATATTAGCCTCGTAGAATGAATGAGGAAGTGTTCCCTCCTCTTCAATGTTTTGTAAAAGTGTGAGCAGTATTGGAGTTTATGTCTTCTTGGCATGTTTGGTAGAATTCCCCTGTGAAATCATCTGGCCCTGGGCTTTTCTTTATTGGGAGGATTTTAATTACTTATTCATTCTCTTTACTAGTTATTGGCTTCTTGAGATCTTCTGTTTCTTCTTGAGTCAATGTAGGTAGTTTGTGTTTTTCTAAGAATTTGTCCATTTCTTCTAGTTTATCTAATTTAGTGGTGTACAGTTGGTTAAATTGATTCCTAGGAATTTGAGTCTTTTTGTTGCTATTGGAAATGGAAATTTCCCCTGATTTCCTTCACAGATTGTTCAATACATCTGTGTCTTGCTACTCTGCTGAACTCATTTATTAGCTCAAGTAGCTTTGTCATAGACATTTCAGAATTTTCTAAATATAGGCTTTGGGGGCGGATGTGGCTCAAATGGTTGGGCGTCCGTCTGCCATATGGAGGGACCTGGGTTCGATCCCCGGGACCTCCTGGTAAAATAAAAATATATATATATATATATATATATAGAAGGCGCATGGGCTGCCAGGCTCTGTGTGCCGCTGAGCCGCCAGGCCCCGGGAGCCATGCAGCAAGATGATGATGTAACAGGGGAGAGACAAGACAAGATGCTCTGAAAGCTCCAAAAACCAGGAACCGAGGTGGCGCAGGTGGCAGAACACCTTTCTCTTACATAGGAGGTCTCCAGGATCGAATCCTGGTGAAGACTGGAGGAGGAGGATGAGAAGAGATGGCAGGAAACAGACACAGAATTGCCCAGCGAATGGACACAAAACAGCAAATGGGGAAGGGGGGGTTAAAATGGATAAAGTAAATAAATAAATCTTAAAAAAATAAAAATCTTAAAAAAAATAATAATAATAATAAATAAATAAATATAGGCTTTGTCACCCACACATAGAGTTTTGCTGCCTCTTTTTGATGCCTTTTCTTTTCTTCTCTAATTACTCTAGCTAGAACTTCTAGTACAATGTTGAATAACAGTGGTGACAGTGAGCTTCCTTGTCTTGTTCCCCATCTTCCAACCATTCCCTATTGAATATGATGTTGGCTGTAGGTTTTTCATGTATGCCTTTTCTCATATTGAGGAATTTTCCTTCTATTCCTATCTTTCAAATTGTTTTTATCAAGAAAGGATGCTGGATTTTGTTAAATGCCTTTTCTGCATCTATCAAGATGATCATGTGGGTTTTTTTCTTCAATTTGTTAATGTGCTGTATTACGTTAATTGATTTTCTTATGTTGAACCACCCTTGCATACCAGGAATAAATCCCATTTGGTTGTGATGTATTTGTCTTTTGATATGCTGTTGGATTCTGTTTGCCAGTATTTTGTTTAGAATTTTTCTATCTATGTTTATTAGAGAGATTTGTCTGTAATTTTTCTTGTAGTGTCTTTATTTGTCTTTAGTATTAGGGTGATGTTGGCTTCAAATTTTTGGAAGAGTTTAAAAAGGATTGGTATTAATTCTTCTTGAAATGCTTGGTAGAATTCACCTGTGAAGACATATGGTCCTGCACTTCTCTTTGTTGGGAGATTTTTGATGACAGATTCAATCTCTTTAAATGTGATTGGTTTGTTTAGTTTTGTGTTTCTTCTAGTGTCTGTGTAGGTTGTGCATTTCTAGGAATTTGTCCATTTCATCTAGGTTGTCTATAGTTTGTTGGCATACATTTTCTCGTAATATTCTCTTAAGATTTTTTTTTTTTTTAACATCTCTTTTTTTTCTTTGTTAGTCTAGCTAGGGGTTGTCAATTTTGTTGATCTTCTCAAAGAAAGGTTTTAGTTTTGTTGATTTTCTCCATCATTTTTTTGTTGTTGTTGTTCTCAATTTCATTTATTTCTCCTCTAATCTTTATTATTTCTTTTCTTCTGCTTGCTTTGGATTGGTTTGCTTTTCTTTTTCTAGTTGTTCAGTTAAATCTCTGAGTTTAACTCATTCTTCTTTTTTAATATAGGCATTTAGGACTATAAATTTCCCTCTCAAAACTGCCTTCACTGTATCCCATAAGTTTTGATTATTTGTGTTTTTGTTTTCATTTGTCTAAATATATTCACTGATTTCCCTTGCAATTTCTTCGTTGGCCCACTGATTATTTAAGAGTGTGTTGTTTAGTCTTCACACATTTGCGAATTTACCTCTTTCCAGTTATTGATTTCCAGTTTCATTCCATTATTATATGAGAAAGTGATTTGTATAATTTCAGTCTTTTTATATTTATTGAGAGCTACATTGTGCCCTAACATGTGGTTGGGCACTTGAAAAGAATGTATAACTCACTGAGTTTGGATATCTGTTAGATCTAACTCGTTTATCATGTTGTTCAAGTTCTCTGTTTCCTTGTTGATCTTCTGTCTAGTTGTTCTTTCTCATGATGTGAGTGGTGTGTTGAAGTCTCCAGCGATGATTGTAGAAATGTCTATTTCTCCTGTCAGTTTTTCCAAAGATTTTTCTCATGTATTTTAGGGCACCCTTGTTAGGTACATAGATATATATGACTGCTGACAAAAGGATTGTCCCTTTTATTAATATATAATGGCCTTCTGTATCTCTTATAACTTTTTTGCACTTAAAGTCTGTTTTGTCCAATATTAGTATTAGCTACCCCTGCTCTTTTTTTTGGTTACTATTTGCATGGAGTATCTTTTTTCACCCTCTTTGACTTTCGGCTAGTTTGTATCCCTGGGTCTAAGGTGACTCTCTTGTAAGCAGCATATGGATGGCTCGTGTTTTTTATCTGTTCTGTCAGCCTATATTTTTTGATTGGGGAGTTTAATATCCTAACATTCAATGATATTACTGTAGATGCATTATTTACTTCCACCATTTTATTCTTTGGTTTTTGTGTGTCATATCTTATTTTCATCCATCTTTTTTACTCTTTTGGTTATCCTTTCTGCTATTCTTTCTTTTATATGCTCCTCCAAGCCTCTGTCTCCTGTCTTTTTCTTTCAAGCTCTAAGGCTTTCTTTAATATGTCCTCAAAAGGTGGATTCTTTTTTACGAACTCTTTCAGTTTCTGTTTGTTTGTGAATATTTTATACTTCGTATTTGAAGGACGATTTTGTTGGATAAAGAATTCTTGGCTGGCAGGTTTTATCTTTCAGTATCCTAATTGTATCATACCACTGTCTTCTCACCTCCATGGTTTCTGATGAGAAATCTGTGCTAAGTATTACAGGGTGTCCCTTGTATGTGATGGTTGACTTCTGCTTTGCTGCTCTCAGAATTTTCTCTTTCTCTTTGACATTTTACATCCTGAGTCGTATGTATCTTGGAGTAGGTCTATTTGTATTTATTCTGATTGTGGTATGGTGCGCTTCTGGGACTTGTAAGTTCAGATACTACACTTGATCTTAGCCAAAAGGCCGAGAAGCGATTGTAAGTTCATTTCTTTCATGAAAGTTGGGAAATTTTCAGCTATTATTTCCTTAAATACTCTTTCTGCCCCTTTACCCTTCTCTTCTCCTTCTGGAACTCCTATGACACATTTGTTGTTGAGTTTCATGTTTTCATTCAACTCCCTGAGCCTCTGCTCAAATTTTTCCATTCTTTTCCCTCTCTGCTCTTTTCTTTTTCAATTTCAGCTGCTCTGTCTTTGGTAGTACTTATTCTTTCTTCTGTCATTTTGAGTCTGCTGTTGTGTGCCTCTATTGCAGGGGTTCTTAGCCTTTTTTGTTCCACAGACCCCTTTGCCAGCCAGGTGAAAACCACAAACCACTATAGTTTGTATCATTTAATAAATATATCACACCCGCACCAACACATCCCCACAAGAATAATGTTTTTTTGAATTTCAATTCAAGCTCATGGATGACTTGTTAAGAACCCCTGCTCTAATTTTTTTTCCTAATGTGTTTTTGACTCACCTATCGTGTCTTTCATCCCAATAAGCTCTGTTACTTTTTTATTCAGGTTTTCAAATTCTTCTTTCTGTGTGCTCAATGTCTTCTTGATGTCCTTTATCTCTTTTGCCACATTGTCTTGCAACTCATTAATTTGATTTTAGAAATTTGTGTGCATCTCATTGATTAGTTATCTCGTGTCTCTTCTGAGGCTTTGATATATTCCTTTTCTTGGGCCATTTCTTCCATTTTCTTAGTATGGCTTGTAATTTTTTGCTGATGTCTAGGCATCTGATTAAGGTGGTGAGTTTACTTAGATGCTTGTTTTCTCTCTTTTGTAGGGTTTTAGTGGCAGGAGGCTGTTACTGCTGTTCTTTGATTCTTGGCTCAAGCTGTTCTTGGTCTTTAGGATTGTCCTTGTTAATTTTTCAAATCTAGGCCCTGGACCCAGTAATAGGTTGCAGACCCATTTCCTAGCGCCTTGGGGAGGGGGGCTATGAAGGCCAGAAAAAGCCTCTTTTACTTATTTACTTTTTAAATTTTTTTCTAGGCGGTACCAGCAATCAAACCCAGGACCTTCATACATAGGAAGCAGACTCTCAACCCCTTGAGATACCTCTGCTCCTTGACTTTCTTACTTTTAATTTCCTTACATACACTTCTTTATTCTGCTAGCAGATGGCGCTTTTTTTTTTTTTTTTTTTTCCAAATTTAAGTAAGATTTAATGGGTCTATCTAAAAAATTTAAAAGCTTTAATGTCAAACAGTATAATAATACAAAGTTAAAGCTTTATTATTTCTCAAAGTTTCTCAAGTCATTAATCTGCTTTAGTAAAAGCTTACAGTTTTTCTCCTGAATAATCAGTATGCAAAAAAGAAAGTTTGTTTTATCAAAGTAGTTCTTATACTGTAACCTTATCATTTCCTTGGAGAAACAAGTTTTACCACTTTGTTTGTTTATTTATTTATTTTTATATTTTAAAAGATGCTTAGATTATATAAATGTTGCACGAAAATCACAGGGATTCCCATGTTCCCCACCTCCCACACCTCCCATAACCTCCCACATAAACATCTTTCCTTCGTGTGGCACATCACCTGCAATGGATATACACATCCTGGGGATTTGCCACTAAGCATGGTCTGTAGTTCACATTGTAGACCACACTCTTTCCCACACAGTTCTGCATGTTATATGCTGATGTAAAATGGCCTATATCTGTCGTTGTAATGTCACTCAGGATAATTCCCAAGTCCCAAAAAAGCCCCTGTATTACAACTGCTTTTCCCTCTCCCTGCCCCAAAAGCGTCCAGTGGCCACTGGCTCCACCTCAATGTTGTAATTTCTTCCATTGCTTGAAATCACAATATGTCTACAACAGAATACCAGTAAGTCCACTCTAGTCCATAGCTCTGCCCCCAATCCTGAGGAGTTTGGGATGGTGATGTCCACTCTACCTCCAAGTGAGAGGGGACTTATATCCCATGGATAAGATGGATGGGATTATCCTGCCTGCAGCTGCAGACTCTCTCCATTCCCTGGGATGGCCGTTGTCCATCATCATCTCCTCGCCAGGTGACTTGGGTGAGTCCATTGAGCTGTAGAGTAGTAGTTGCAACTCCACCGAGATTCCAGGCACAGCTGGCACACGGGCAGGCCAAAGGATCCAGTCTCCGGAAGTACACCTACAAACTCCAGCACCACATATAGGTTTGAATAGAAGGGAATGATGGACCATGTGCAGGGAGGACTTATTTGAGTCCAACTCTGTCACTCTCAGGAGCACAGATTCCAAAGTAGGGCCCACTGATGAGGCATCAATCTCTGGAGCTATTCCCCCTTATATAGGACCTGGGTGTCTCCAGAGCCCTCAGGAGCCCCTCTGTGTAGGGTGATATCCATTTTGGTGTTCTATGAGATCCTACTGAGGTGTGCGTAAGCATTACCTCTGGGATGACATCCCGACTCTCTTTGAAGTCTCTTAGCCATACAAACTCATTTGTCTTTACCTTTCCCCCCATTTATTCAAGATCTTTTTCCAGTCATATTGCCAGTTGGCACTTGGTATTAATCCCTCATTGCCAGGGAGGCTCATCCCTGGGAGTCATGTCCCACGCTGGGGGGAAGGTAATGCATTCATATGCTGAGTTTGGCTTAGAGAGAGGCCACATTTGAGCAACAAGGAGGCTCTCAGGTGGCAACCCTTAGGCACCCCATAATAGTAGGCTAAGTTTCAATTACAAGAGCAAAGACTTGTAAGGCTATTCATCAATAACAAGAATCCATTAGTGTACCATCCTCCTTTGCCAGACACTGCCCCTGCATTGGAGGACTGTTTCTGCTCCTTGGAGAATGTGGCAGAGCGCTCCAGGCTGGGAATTCAGTATTCTCTCAATTATTGAGTGATTCTCCACCCACTGTGACCATGCCCCACCCCTTGATCATTTGAACAATTTTATATATCTTTCATGTATCTTCAGGTGAACTTCCTCCCATGAAACCCCCATTCCAAACATCCCCCAACAATGATCCTCTCCTGCCCCCGTTGTAATCCTTCTGTGATCTAAACCTTCCTTGAAGATGATGCCCATATAATGGCCAAATACAATTAATAGGAAAATGAAATAATAATGATAAGTTTAAATGTAAAAGATAAAATACATGGAAACTTAAAAAAAAAAAACACTAAAAATGAAAGTAAAGGATTGGGATATTCAAAAAATGGGAAAAAACAAAAAAAATTTTTATTTTTTCTTTTTTGTTTTTCCTTTTATCACTGCATTATTGGGTGTCCAGTCTGTACCGTGGCACCCTCTCAGTCCAATGCCTGGTCTGTGTGTGTTTGCTGCAGCACTGACGGGATCAATGTGACAGAGGTTCCTGCCTGGAGGCTAAGAGCCTCGTAATTCAAACTTTCTCAGAGGCAGTTCTTCAACCTTTGCTGGCAGCCCCCTACTTTTTCCTAGGTTGGAAGTAATTCCATTCCTCTCTGCATCCTCAACAACCAGTCCCTATCAGTAGAGAGGGAGATTGAGAGGGTTGGATCTCTTTAGTCTCTTGCTAGCTCCCAAGGCAAACAATGGCACAGCCCTACCTGGCCTGGAAGGGCTCGTGGGACACAGTAGACCAAATTTATGGGTCAAAAGCTGAGTCAGCCTTGGGCTGTGTCTCTCTCTCTTCCCTTTTTTGGGGAGGTAGATCCCTGAGGCCCCCTTTTTATGAGTGGCCAGTCCCAAGTCCTGAGAATTCACAAGCGTCTATAGTCTGGGGGAGAATGCTGGCATTTGCAGCTGCGGCTTTTAACTCAGTTTTGCAGTTGCAATTCTTTTCCTTTGCCCTTCTCTCCTCTGGGCATTGTCCAGCCTTCCTCTAGTGTCCGCAACCCTAGGAGATTTTTTTTCCAGGCTCTTTCTGCCTGTCCTCTAGCTATTTTTATGGGAGAGCAGTGAGTCCCATGTCTCTCTAGTCTGCCATCTTCCTGGAGGTTATCTCATTTTTTTAAAATAAGTATTTATAAACTGTCAGGGTAGTAGCTTTTGATTTGATACTCTACTACTTTGATGCTAGATTTTCACTCACTTTTCAATTGTTTCTTAGGAGGAAAAGAAAAATCTGTCACTGCTCTGGAGCCTTCATGAAGTCATATCTTTTTTCCTTCTCTATTACTAGAATAAAAAAAAATTAAATCCATTTTAATTACCTCATTCTTACTCTTTGAATTGGCTGGCATAGTTATTGTTGGGTCTAATCGATAGGCCTTATCGATTTAGAAAGGAATCATGTTTTTGCCTGTGAGGCCACCGTCTTTTCCCCACCTAAATGAAATCCTAGAGTAGAAATTCTTATTTGCAGTGAGTAATTGGAAAATTTGATGGTTTTGTGTAACTGGGGTTTCCAGTGGTGATGATAGTTTTGGAGAAAATAGCTGTGGAAATAGACTATACCAATAGCACAATCTTGACTGTTTAGTTTGTGTAGGGGACAAACTAGAATTTAGGATTTTTCCAGTGAGACTTGCCCAACCTTTTTTTTTTTTTTTTTTTTTTTAATAATTTTGCTACTTTGTTTGTATGTGTGTTTAATCTCTTATTGTGGCAAATTAGTTCTTGCTCTAGCTGACATGGCTCATAAATTTTATTTACAGAATACAGTGATTTCTGAAAACATGACAGTAGTGAAAACTGTGGTTTTGTGATTTGTCATTCTTCATTAATCTTTAGAAAATACAATTAATAATGTAATTTTAAGATTTTATTTTAAATTAAGAAAACGAATTGGTGGTTCAAGCATCTGTACAGTCAACAAATATATGGGCTTTCTGATACAAATACCAAGATATTGAAGGAAATGTACAATATGAATTCATCAAAACTTATTATAAATGTGTTGTTGTCCCTGGGACTCCCTACAGTAAACTTGACAGTTAAGATGATATAGAAGAATGCCAGTTAACAGCCAGTTAATCAGTAATAAGTAGCTACAGTTAATCTTAAAAGTACAGGATGTCCCTAGATGCTTATTTAAATTAAGGGTTTTTATTATTGTAAAGATGGAAATAATCCTTATCCTTGAGATAGAAAATATTGAAAAACAACTGCATAAAGCCTTTATTCTTCCAGGAATATTTAAATAACACTCATGCAAATTTTGAAGTAGAAATATTTTGTAATTTTAAAGAGTAGCTTTGAAAGATGAATAAAATGAAAAGCATGATTAATTGTGCTAGTGAAAAATTGTAGCTTCCTTCAGGGTCATTTTCAGGATAGCCTTGGAAGGTGAAGGTCCTAAGCAGAAGAAAAGTTAGAAACCCTACACAGTGTACTTAGCCAAATGTCAATTGCCTGATCAAATGACAGTATGAAATAATGCATTTTATTATGTTTAAAAGGCATACCCAAGGGGAGCAGATGTAGCTCAAGTGGTTGAGTGCCTGCTTCCCATGTATGAGGTCCCAGGTTTGATCCCTAGTACCTTATAAACAAAACAAAACAAATGAAAAATCCACCTCCCACTGGGAAGCGGATATAGCTCAGTGGTTGAGTGCCTGCTTCCCATGTACATGGTCCTGGGTTCAATCCCTAGTACTTCCTAAAAAAAAAAAAAAAAGAATGCATACCTGAAGAACTGTTGAGAGACTGAAGTTAACTTTTCCCCTATAATTAGCCTACTATTCAAGCTGGGCATTATGCTGGTCTTCAGTCAGTGTATTTAAAATGATTTCTGTGAAGATATCAATTCATTAAGGACTTGATGGTAGAATAATATAAGAAGACATTTTCAAAAAGATGTGAGTTTTTAGGGAACACTGATAAGTGATAAAACAATTTGCTCTGAAATCATGGTCTGTTATGTATATATTGGTTCAAACAGAGAAGATGTTGGTTAGCATTTTAAAAATCAAGATTAATTATTTTTCATTATGAATAAAAACAGGATTAAGTGAATGAATTCATGTTTTCCTTACAGATAAAAGTATCACATAAAGTTGGCTTATTTAACAGTTAACTTTTCCAAGGCTAAACTTAGCAGCTAACTACAAGGCAAATGAATTTTTCTTTTCTTTCTCTATTTTTAAAATGCATGTATTAGCTAAAGGCATGCTGATGCAAAATACCAGAAATCGGTTCGTTTTTATAAGGGGTATTTATTTGGCATAGAAGCTTACAGTTACCAGGCCATAAAGTGTAAGTTACTTCCCTCATCAAAGTCTATGGCCACATGTTGGAGCAAGATGGCAGCCGACATCTGCAAGAGTTCAGGCTTGCTGGGTTCCTCACTTCCCAGGGCTTGCCTCTCTCCAGGCCCAGCTGCTCTGGTACCTCCACAAGGACAGCTGTAGACTATTAGGCAAATGGCTTGTTTCTCTTCCTGGGGCCTTCTCTTTCCTCATGACCAAGCTCCTCTATGCTTACTTCCTGGGGGCTCAAGACTCTGCATCAGAACTTCAACATCAAAAAATTCCACCTCTGTCCTTTGCTATGTCTTTTATCTTTGAGACCCCACCCACCAAGGGGTGGGGCTCAATAACCTTCTGACATGGCCCAATGAAAGCCCTAATCATGCCTAGATGAGCAGACCAGTTTACAAGCATAATCCAGTATCTGTTTTTGGAATTCATAACTATATCAAACTGCCAAACTGCTGCAATGCATGATGAAATCTAATTTCAAAAATGAAGTTTGAGAAATGAAATAAGAGATTTGGGGTAGGAAACCATAAGTCCTTTGAAACTTTCGTTAATGTAATAAATCATGAAAGTGGTAAAATTGATATTGTGATCAGTTAATTATTTTTCTTTGACAGCTCTTCTCAGAGACAGTAAAATGGAATGACCAGTGGAGGAGAGATCCTTTCAATCACAGGACACAAGCATATCAGCTTCTCAGGAAGATAATACATTTGAAAAAATTTCTATAAATGTTGCAACACATTTCCTCCTTTGGGGATTGTCCTTTTGACTCATAAGTTATGGTATATACCAAACAAATACATAAAAACACATGCAGGGAAGTGGATGTGGCTCAAGCAGTTGGGTGGCCACCTAGCACATGGGAGGTCTCCGGTTCAGTTCCTGGTGCCTCCTAAAAAAAGATGAGCAGACACAGAGAACACACAAGGAACAGACACATAGAGTAGATGACGAGTGCAAAAATTTTTTATAAATTTTATAAAAAATAGCACTAAAAAAAAAAGAGAGAAAAACCCTTGTAATAGTCAACCAAAGGGGTGCTGATGCAAAGTACCAGAAAGCTGTTGGTTTTTATAAAGGATAATTATTTGAAGTAAAAGCTTACAGTTACAAGGTCCTAGAGTCCAACTCAAGGTACCATAAGAGATATTTTCTCACCCAAAGTCAGTTGCCTTGTGTTGACACACGATGGTAAGCGATATCTGTGAGGGTTCAGCCTTCCTCTTTCTTTTTAAGGCTTTGTGGACCCAGCTTCTTACAATCTCAGCTGTAGGCTGGCATAGGGTTCAGCTGCTCTGTTCTCTTCAGCTGCAAACGATCAGGCCAATGGCTCAACTGTCTTCCCAGGACCTTTGCCATGTCTATGGAGCTGTCTCTTCCTCTGTGTATCTTCTCTGTATATCTACTTCTGTGTTCTTAAATGAACGTCCATCAGTATAGCCCACCAAGGGAGCGGGGACTCAACCCTGCACTCTCTAATGACATGATCGAATCAAAACCCTAATCTTGATTTAATAAAATAAAAGTGAAACCTCTGAATTTAATACAATCAAAGGGGTATCATGCCCAGAGGAACAGACCAGTTTACAAACATAATATCTCTTTTTGGAATTCATAAATAATATTAAACTGCTACAGCCCTCATGTGTTTATATATTTGAGTTAGGATGTTTGAAATTGTGTGATACCAGAACAGAACAGTATACAGATACCAAACTTGATGAACAGCAGAGTTTACAGTTTTTCTCTAAATGTATATACTCCAGACAAAAGCATGGTCCTTAACAGTAAGACAAATAGGGCTTTTCTTTTCTTTATCATTAGCTGTAATATTTTAGACAGATACATTGAGGATAATGTAAAATTTAGTTGAATTTTAAGAAAACAGAAGTCTTCAAATAAAGTTCTTTGGTCGCTGCTGAGCATTCCCTTTCCCCACAAGATCTTTAGCTTATTGATTCTTTTCAATCCATCCCCTCTACAAATACAGATTCCTTGGTAGATAGTTCTTAGAAACACTGCTCCTTTCAAGACAGTTTTTCCAGTTCCCATTTACATACATTTTATTTTTATTTGGCTCCTTTCTTTTGTTTTGCAATTTCTATGGAATGAACTCTGCATTTAAAAAAAGGTGTTAGCAGAGTATTTACTTGTAAGCATTTGAAGTTTGTTTTTTCTTTAATTTGCAGATGATCACTCTTTTTCACTGAATTGCCGATGTGGTGGAAAATACAGTGTTTCCAAGGATGAAGCAGAAGAAGTTAACCTGATTTCTTGTGATACATGTTCGCTAATTATAGAACTCCTTCATTATTGCTGAAATTGTTCCTTTCTTGGAATGTTTTCACTGTATATTCAGACATGTTAAGAAGAATCCATTTGAACAAACGTATAAAGAAGTAGGATTCTTTTTTGTCAGCTCTATTATTTGCAGAGATGTTAGGTTGTCAAGCAAAGGCTACCTACTAAATAGAAAATTTAGTTATTTATATGTATTTATAATGTATACTTACATATTGCCCCAAAAAAGGACTTGAAATACAAATGATACTTGATAAATTCTCATTTGATAACTTTATTACTGGTTCATAAGAATTTTCCTTTCTTCATATACGCATATCTCCTGTTTTAGTGGGTAACAGTATCATCATATTCCTTTGCAGATAGTTTCTGACCTAACAGATTATGTGTCTAGCTGCTAAAGTTATATAGGCCTGTCCTACCTCTATTTCATATTCTAAGGTTATTAGAATTAAACTAGAATCTTTGTGAATAACGTATGAGCCCACTTCTCCCATAATGAAAGCTGGATATGGATAGTCATGAGGTTATTTTGAAGTCAAAGAAGGCAAAATGGCAATTGTAGAAAGAAGGATGGCATTAAAGTCAGAAGGTTTGACTCCAATCCTGACCCTATTTTTTCAAATCCATGCAGCTATACTAAAGGGAGTAATAACCTCTTGAACACTGCCATTTTCAACTTTAGAATGTAATTTAGGAAATGGAAGCCTTTTACAAAATAAATAATTTGAAACAGGTTTTAATTCAAATTATTTCAGTAACAATGCCTATATATTTAAGAATAAGGAACCATTCCATTGCTTGTAGGATGAAATGGACTTATTTTATAATGTATTATTCTTGATTACAGCAGATTGTAAATGTCATAACAGTTAAAGATCTATTTTTCTACATAGAGTTGATTCTCATTATTCATGGTAGTTAATGTTCTATACTGCTGCTACAAACACTGAATTAGTGAATACTGAACCACTGCTCCTAGAGGGACTACAACGTTAAGTTCCTGTAAGCCTCTGGTCACCTATCAATACATAACCTTGTTTTATGTGTTTCTTTTTAAAGGTACCTTATATATTTCTTATAAATAATTATATGCATTATTTCTTTATGATAAAATAATATTTCAATTACAGCACTTTTGTGTAATCTGATCTTACTACTCTCTCTCTGAGTATACATATACTGTACTCATGGGAAACACATACAGTACAGTAATGTAAATAAAGTACTGAAAAAATTAAAGAATAAGCATTTAAAGTTTTGTAAAAACATGAAATAAAATCTAACTTTTGATGAATTAGCAAGATGTGTGATGGGTCAGTGCACTGTGTGGTTAAAACTCCTGACCTTGGATTGTGCAATGAAAACCAAAGGAGAGGTTGGTGAAACTTATCTGCAGGAGAGGATGACATTGACAAGGACAGCATGCTGACATCTGACACATCTCAGGAGTTTGGCTTCCTGACTCTAATGGCATTGGTGATTTTCCCTCCTGAACTGGCTTGAAAAATTGTGTCAGCCTTGTCTGCTTGGTTTATTGCCTCAACTCTTGGCGTAAGGGGTGAATGCAGCAGTGGTTGGGTGCTTAAATTTAAGGCTGCATTCAAGCATAGGGTCACATTCTTCCTTGTCATTGAAAATTTTTACAAGGCACATTTTCATTCCAATATTTTGGCCACTGTGAGAGGGACAGTTCTTGGAGTCTTAGGCTGATTTTCTTTGCCATCCTTGACATTACTGACTCTGAGGCCTTGTTTTGCCAACTCGTCCAGGTCTTCACTGGTGAGTTTTACTGCCTTCTCTGTCAAAATTTCTTCCATGTCTTTTTTTTTTTTTTTTTAATGATTTATTTCTGCACCCCCACACACACACACACATTGTTTGCACTTGCGGTCTGCTCTGTGTTTGTGTTTGTTGTGCGCTCATCTTTTTTTAGGAGGTACCAGGAACTGAACCCATGACATCCCATGTAGGAGGGAGGCACCCAATGGCTTGAGCCATCTCTGTTCCCTGCTTGTTGTGTCTCTCATTGTGTTTCCTTGTTGTGTCTCTTTGTTGTGTCAGCTCACCGTGTGCCAGCCCAATGCGTCAGCTCACTGTCTAGCTCGTCTTCTTTAGAAGGCACCAGGAATCGAACTTGGACCTCCCATGAAGTAGGCGGGCACCCAACTGTTTGAGCCACATCTGCTTCCCCATGTCTTCTTCCTGCATGTCAAAGCTTTTTCCACTTATTTGCCATGCAATACGCAGTATGTTCTTTTTTTTTTAATTATTTTTTTTTAAGGAGCTTTAGATTACATAAATGTTACATAAAAAATGTAAGGGATTCCCATATGCCCCACTCCCTCCCCTTCCCACACTTTCCCACTTTAACAACATCCTTCGTTAGTGTGGTACATTTGTTACAGTTACTAAACACATCTTGAAGCATTGCTACTAACCGTGGACTATAGTTTACAACCCTGTCCCACACAATTTTTTAGGTTATGACAAAATATACAACGGCCTGTATCCGTCACTGCAGTGTCATGCAGAACAACTTGAGTGTCCTGAAAATGCCCCCACATTACACCTATTCCCTTCTCTCTCCCATCCCTCAGAACCTCTGGTGGCCACTGCCTATATCAATGATAAGAGTCCTTCCATTGCTAGAATAATAATGTCTATAGTAGAATAATAATAAGTCTACTGTAGTCCATTGTTCATCCCCAAGTCTTGAGGATTTTGGGATGGTGATACCCACTCTGTTTCTAATTGAGAGGGAATTTAGATCCCATGAGGCAGATGGATGGAACTATCTTGGCTTGCAGTTGCAGACCCTCTCTGTTCCTTGGGATGGGCATTGTCCATCATCATCACCTTGTTAGTTGTCCTGGGTAAGTCCAGTGTACTGGAGAGTAGGTGTTGCAACTCTGCTGAAATTCAGGGCTCAACTGGCCCATGGATGGATCAAAGATTTAAATCTCTGGGACATATTTATCAAGTATAGTGCTAATTATAGGTTCAAATAAAGGGCAGAAGAGCCATGTGCAGAGAACCTATAAATGAGTAACAGTATGTTCTTGACATCATTCTTTATATTTTCTGTAATACTTTAAAATTTAAAAGCCTTTGAAATTTTTCATGCAGTCCAGCCACATATTTTCTGAAAATTGATAGTAGCCTGTTTCATGCTTTCCCAGGCTTTACTAATATAACCAGTAATGTTGCGTATAGTGACTGACTTCTAGTAGTTCATCATGGTGGTTTCCTCATTGGCATTGAGAGCCTTGCAAGTCTTCCTATAAAGCTCTCTTGTGTAGTGCACCTTGAAAACTTATTATGGCCTGATGAAGGGGCTGGATGAGAAGCCTAGTATTGGGGGCAAGAACTTCTCCCTTGAGGTGGGCATTTTTAAGTTCTTCATGGCAGTAGGCTGAAGCATTAACCAAAATTAATAAAATCTTAAAGGCAAGGTTCTTGCCCTGGAAATAGCACAACTTCTGGGATGACACAGTTGTGGAACCACTTCAAGTATTTCAAAGATCATCCATGTTTTTTTTTTGTTCCACCTTCAAATGATAGTCATATGGTTTGAGTTTTCCGTTTGAGTGCTCCTGGATTTGGGGCTCTACCATTAGAGGTTTGCACTTAAGTTCCCTTGGCACTGGCATACTATAGCAAAGTTGCTGGTCTTTGGATTATTTAAAGCCGGGGGCTTTGGTGGCCACTTGCATTACATAGGTTTGTCAAAGTCCTTGTAAAAAGAAGGCCAATCTCATCAGCATTGAAAACCTTTTCTTCCATATAACCCTTTTCCTCTATAAGAGTTTGCAGGTTATTTTTTTTTAAACAAATCAATTTTATTGATACATATTAATAAAGCATACAGTTCATCCAGTGTACAATCAGTGGTATTTGGTATAATCACAGTTGTGCGTTCATCACTTCATTATTACAGCATTTTCATTATTTCAATAATAATAAACAAAAAACAGCAGATATTTTTAAAATGCTTCTGCAGCCTTCTGAGCTGCAGAATCTGCCTGCAAGTTTAAAAATTTTCCTGCCTTTGAAACATGCGGCAAGCTAGCCAGCTCTAGCCAAGAAGGATTTAATATTTTCCTGGCCCAACATAACATGACCATAAATTTTTTCAGCTTTTAGTCTCACAATAATGCTCTCTCCAGTACACCTTTCTTTTTAATTAGTCCTCAGCTCATGAACCCACAATTTAGCTTTTCCATCTTTTCTATAGCTTTATCATGCACTATAGATGTTACTTTAGCATTTTCCAGAGCAGCTTCACTTTATAGATAGGCAGATTTCCTCTTTTTCTGGATGTAACATATTGTTGATTCATTAACACTGAGTTCACAGACAATAGCACTGTAACTAATGCCTGAATGAAGCTTATCTAACATATGTATTTTCTGTG
Organism: Tolypeutes matacus; assembly: GCA_026826555.1. Classification (NCBI taxonomy): domain Eukaryota; kingdom Metazoa; phylum Chordata; class Mammalia; order Cingulata; family Chlamyphoridae; genus Tolypeutes; species Tolypeutes matacus. The sequence continues at coordinate 17,281,621 of JAKSZT010007815.1, read as the reverse complement.
TAAGGCACATCACGGCCTTGTACTTAAGAACACCAGACAGTATTTCAGCACTACATGTGAGACCATTTTAAACAGTAAAATCACCAACAAAAAGCACAAAAATGTGAAAAACATTGCACTAAATATACCATGAAAGGACACTTGTTTACAGTTTGAGAGCTCAAACAAGAAGGATGAGAGTACTGCCTTGTTCAACCTCAGCTAGGAACGAGTACATCAGGTGACTCAAATTTTTCATTGTTCTGTGCGTACCCACAAATGATTACAAAAGTATTGATTCTGGGGTTATAAATATTGATTCTGGGGTTATAAATTTTAGCAAGTAGGCTAATTTGCAGATAAAGAATTCACAAATAATGAGGAACAACTGTATTTTTTTTTAAGGAGGTACTGGGGATTGAACCCAGGACTTTGTACATGGGAAACAGGCACTCAACCACTTGAGCTACTTGGCTCCCTGAAACTTTTGAATTTAACTTCAAATGAGTGCGCCAAGCATGTGGACTTACCAGCTTTTTATTATGTTAAACTCTAGTTATTATTCTCACTTATAAATATAGCTGAAGGTGTGAGGCATTTTTAAGAAAAGTAGATTACTTTCATTTTCATAAAATGAAAAATTCTAAAATTGAGGTAGTCATTCAGGTTTTCCCCTCAAAATGTACTTCTTATATCTATTATAAAATTTAGATAACTTGTTTTGGTTTAAATTTTTATCTATATATTTTGAACTAATGTAGCTTGAAGAGTTAAAGAGTGTGTCTTGTTTATTCTTTACATTTAAAATTAAAAACAAAAGTGAATAGCAAATACTTTATTGGTAAATACATGGTTTCAATGACAATAACGATAAATTCACGTGAACAGGAGGCAATAGTAAAGTCAAAAGAATAAATGCTTGCTAATCATCTGAAAATCTCTGGCCATTAGGGCTGTCACGTAGAAATCCAAACTCATTCAGAGGCCAAATCTGTAAAAATCAAAGTGTTGTTGAAGACAATTAATGAAAGTGATGTTATATCACCACCATAGTCCATTTTTTCATTTATCCCTTTTCTCTCTACCAGATAATTACTCTTTAGTCAAGAATAAAATTTTTCTGAATCATAGTAAGACTTTACGAAATAAACTTGTATGTGTATATGTATGTAAGCTCTAGTTTGCATCATTCAAACATTTTATGAGAAATGTGTAGTGTGACTATATATATAGGTATATAATATGCGTGTGTGTTTTCTTTTCCTACCCTCAATAAAAGTTAACTGTAAGCCTTCAACTTAGTGTTTAGGATTTAGGTTCTTGAATATGACCTCTTTTTAAGTGTAAAGAATTAAATAAATTATCTAACAGCCCCAGTATTCATGTTCATTTTTAGCCTTACTACTTATGACAAAAAAGAGCCAATGAAAACAATAACTTTTTCTAAGAATGAAACATTTACAGCAACTATAATTAAGTCCATTTCTCATTGTACTATCCCTGCATTACAGGTGGTTTGAGTCTAGACTGCTCCTCTGCAAATGCATACATATTAACATATGCTCAGGATATGAATATGGTTGTGAAAGTTGTGAGAAGATTTTTGGACATTAAAATTAAATGTTCTTTATGCTACAACTATGATAATTTGAACTTTATTATTCAAGCAGAAAAACTATTCTGGGAATTCTCAATTATCTATATCTATGGCAGGGGAGGGAGTGGAGAATAATGTTTTATTTATAGCTATGAAGTTAAGGCCAACATATTCACAAAACATAATCATTGCAACAGGTCCACTGATAGCCTGATGATTTCAAAGTTCATTTTGAGAGAAACTTTTTTTTTTCTTTCAATTTAAAGGAGAGTCTACATTTTAAGCAGAAAACAATACCTTAAAGAAGATACGTCCTCTTATTAATCCATACGGAATAGGTCCATAGCACCTGGAATCTGTAGAATTCTGTAGATTATCACCTTCTAACCAAACATGACCCATTGGTACCTAAAATTACAGAAGAAAAGCAGCCTCTTTAAAAAAAAAAATAAAAACAAAAACCAAACAAACTAATTTGGATAGTATAAATGAAAGGCATGTCTTTGGGAGGGAGGGATGAAATGTCCTAAAGTTCTCCTATACTGTATAAAATACAAATCCTACAATTTACGATTTTTGCTTTTATTTCTTAAACAATAAGATAATAGCAAAAGTTTCAACTTTTTCAAAAGTCTTTCTCTTTTCTACATATTATTCTCATTTTGTTTCACAAACTCCAAACTAAGATAGAAAGGATCTAAACAGTATGACAGGGTCATTAATTTAATAGATTTCAAGAGGTCATTAGTATGCTGACTGAAAATGTGCCCTCCTGTCTCAATAACAGCATAAGCAGAGGCCACTCAGCAACATCCTGGGGCCAAAACCAAGGCCAGACTTATTAGAATGCTTATGATGAACAAAATGGTAATTGACTGTGACATCAATTACAAATAATCTCATCATTTTATTTGAGTGGGTTTGTCACAATTCTAATTAAGATCCCTGTTCTGCTTGTGTAGAGGCCATATCTTCAATGCATTATACTTCAATAATGACCAACAAGAACCAAGAAGACCTATTAGAAAATCATCACTTGTAAAATTAATGAGGGTGACCTTCTATTCAAAAGACTCTATCTCCTATAAGTCCTGAGTATTAACTGGTAAATATCATACATTTAAATTTTCACTCAATGACAATGCTAAGCTTATTTAGGGCAGAAAACTACTTTAAAAATGACCTTTTATAATATGAAACATGCCCATTAATATCTGTTGAATATAAACTTAAAAAATTATTCTCCAGGAACGATTAAAATTGGTTTTTAAAAATTCATTTATTTTACAATTTTTGCTACCTAAAAACATTGAATTATTAACTGGACCAAAATAATTTATTGAGAAGGAATTTATTTTTACTATTTGTTCAATTGGCTTTTACTTGGAAAACTTATAGGAAGAAAAATATCCTTGTTGAGTTCACTAAGAAATCAGTACAATTTAAAAATATATAAATTATGTTTTTTAAAAATTTATCGAAGCATGTACAATCTGAATTACATCAGAGATTGTATAACTTTGTAATGTCTATATCAACGTGGATGAACCTGGAGGACACAAAAGGACAAACATTGTATAATTGTGCTACTATAAACTAAATATATTGTGTAACATATTGTATGATTCCATTTATATAAAATGTAAATATAAATCAATTTATAAAGATGAAATTTGATTAGTGGCTATATAGGGCTAGGGAAGGCATGCTAAGGGGTTTGGAGTTTTTCTTTTTGGAGCAATCAAATACTAAAATTTTTTGTGTTGATGAATGCATAACATTGTGATTATACTAAAAGTCATTGATTATTTACTTTAGATAGATCATAGGGTATGTGAATATATCTCAATAAAACTGCTTAATAAATAAATGTGCAAGAATAGCCAAAAATAGCAGCTATGTAATATCTAAATCATGTAGAAATATTTGCCCCAAATTTTTCAAGTTAATTTTTTTGCATTTAGTTAAATATTAAATCTATATATTTGTAGAAAAAGGATATAAGTTTCCTAAAAGAACATCAGTTACTAAAAAATCACTTTCACTTTCGTTAGTGGAATTAGTTATAGATTGTTGGGCCAATAGCACAGCTAGCTCCTACCTATATTATAGGTAGACTTATGTGCAGTGAAGCAGATTACTGAATTAGAAAAATAAGTACATTTCGGATTAGTTAAAAAAGGAAAATCAAAATAGTGAATGTGGAAAAACGACATGTAATTTGTGTAAATCTTTACTTTCTTTTATAAGAGGCTAAACCCATATACAGTAATCATGTCATGATCTTTCTTAATTCTTTACAGCACCTAAACCATAGTTGGAACTCAGTATTTGCTGATAATTAACACTTGTAAGTAGAAATTAAAAAAAAAACACAACTATCACTAACTAGATCATTAACTAAAAGTAACAACTACAGGAGTCACTGAATGGTTATTGAAAAAAAAAAAAAAATCTTAGAAAGCCTTTGCAGGAATGGGACCCATGCTATCTATACCTAGTCACTGATTACAAGGGGTGGATCGAAAAGGAGGAATAGTATCAAAAACCAGTGTTTAAGGGGGAAAAAGAAAGCAAAGATTTCCCCTCCCCAAATGGTACCCTGGGGGCAGCTTGTCTGGCCATGTGATATTTGCTAGTATTATTTCTGTTCTGACTCTGCACACTTGTGACTGGAAGGAGCCTGGTTAAGAGCTGGGACTATATTTTGCTCTGGTTTAGGGTCTTGCCCCCTTCCAAGAGACCAGCAAGTCTGTGCCAATGTCTGTGTGCTCCCAGAGGACCAGCCACTGTTATTATTTCCTTGTACCCCAACACTCAGAAACTTGTGACATTAGCCAGCAGAGGCTTGTGGTTGTGTGATCCATGTATGGAAATCCAAGTGGGCCCCAGCCAAGGAGACAGACAGACTTGGGTGTCTTTTTCCCCAACCTTTACACATAGTAAATTTGAAATAAAAGTCCACTCTGGAAAAAAAAAAAAAAAAAAAAAACCAGTGTTTATACACGGCTTTCCAGTTTACTTAATTGAAACAAGAACAACTTATCAGATCTCTAAACTAAGTAGAAGCAATAGTTTCAAATATGTGTCATGCGGGGGCGGATGTGGCTCAAATGGTTGGGCGTCCGTCTGCCATATGGAGGGACCTAGGTTCGATCCCCTGGACCTCCGGTAAAAAAAAAAAAAAAATATATATATATATATATATATATAGAAGGCGCATGGGCTGCCAGGCTCTGTGTGCCAGTGAGCCGCCAGGCCCCGGGAGCCATGCAGCAAGATAACAGGAGAGAGACGCAGGGGAGAGTCAAGACGAGATTCTCCGAAAGCTCTGAAAACCAGGAACCGAGGTGGCGCAGGTGGCAGAACACCGCTCTCCTACATCAGAGGTCTCCAGGATCGAATCCTGGAGAAGACTGGAGGTGGAGGATGAGAAGAGATGGCAGGAAACAGACACAGAGAATTGCCCAACAAATGGACGCAAAACAGCAAATGGGGAAGGGGGTGTTTAAAATGGATAAAATAAATAAATAAATCTTAAATTAAAAAAAAAAAATGTGTCATGCTAACTCTTACTTATCTGGCACGCATATATGCTAATACCCATTCATCCATTTATAATAAAGGAATAATCCCTACATCTCACAGACTTCAACAGTTCACATAAGCCTGTAACACACAAATCAAGAAACAACCTTGTCACTTATGTTCCCTTTAATATAATAAGAACTTCTCTATAAATAGGAAACACTCTAAATGTTGTCTTTTAAAATTAAAGCAGTCGGGAAGCGGCTGTGGCTCAATCAGTAGGGCTCCCGTTTACCATATGGGAGGCCCCGGGTTGGGTTCCCGGGGCCTCCTGGTGAAGGCAAGCCCGCCCGCACGGCGTGGTTAGCTGACCCAGCGAGCACAAGCAGCAAAGGGGGGATAAATGAATAAATAAATAAAATCTTTAAAAAAAAAAAAAAAAATTAAAGCAGTCACCTTTGCTAATCTACCTCTCATCAATTACCAGTAAAAATTCATGATGCTTGAAAGTATTCATCTGAAACATCCAATATTTGGAAGTTGAATATGGGGAAGGTTATATACTTTTTCACTCTTAAATTCAACTTTATAGAGGTATATTTTATATAGTAATATTCACTCAAGTTTTGTAACAAGTTTTGAAAAATGTATATACATCCATGTAACCACCAGCCAGACTTAATAGAATATTTTTATCATGCCAAAAAGTTCCCTCCTTTGCAGTCAACCTCCTACCCCCACACCTGGACCCAGGAAACTAGTGATCTGCTTTCTGTTACTAGAGACAAGTTTTGCCTTCTCTTGAATTTCATATAAATGGAACTGCACAGTATATACTATTGTATTTTGTGCCTGGCTCCTTTTGCTCAACAGAATGTTTTTATGATTAATCCATGTTTATATATTCACTCCTTTTTACTGCTGAGTAATATTCCATTGTAAACCATAATGCTTATCCATGACCTTGATGGATATTTGGGTTGTTTTCCAATTTGGGGGCTATTATGAATAAAGCTCTATGAACATTCATGTTCAAGTCTGTTTCTTTTCCATAAATACCGAGGGGTGGAATTTCTAGGTCGTAAGTGAATGTTCAAAAGAAACTGCCAAACTTTTCTAAAGTAATGATACCATACCTGCAATGTATGAGTGTTCCTGTTGCTCTACAACCTCATACTTGTTATGATTGGTCTTTTAAATTCTAGTCATTCTAGTAAGCATAATGGTATCACACTGTGGTTTTAATTTGCATTTCCCTGGTAATGAATGATGTTGAGCATTTTTTCTTATGCTTATTAGTATATCTTTTGTGATATGTCTATTAAAATACTTTGCCCATTTAAAAAAAATGGGTTGTTTATCTTATTGTTCCTTGTAAGAATTCTTTTTATATCTTAAACACAAGTCCTTTGACAGGTACTGCACATACTTTCTTCTATACTCCTGTTAACTGCCTTTTCATTTCCTTAACAATGCCTTTTGACAAAGGTTTTTAAGTCCAATGCATTATCTTTCCCCTATTATAGTTCATGCATTTTGCATTTGTAAGAATTCATTGCCTACCCCAAAATCATAAACTTTATTTTACATTTATTCTAGAAGTGTCTTGGCTTTTATGTTTAGGTATATGATCCATTTTGATATAATGTGTGAATGGTATGAGGTAAGGGAAGAGTTCATTTTTATTTATATATTGGATACCAGTTGTTCCTGTAGCATTTCTGTAAAAGAATATCCTTTTCCTATTGAGTTCCCATGGCAACTTTACTAAAAGGCCATTGACCATGTATGTGTGGGTATATTTTTGAACTCTATCCCATTGATCTCTATCCTTCAATAATTGATTATTGCAGCTTTGAGGTAAGATTTGAAGTCAGGGAGATTAAATTTGTTGTTGTTTTCCAAGATTATCTATTCTAGGTCTTTCATATTTTCATGTGCTTGTCAATTACTTCAAAAAGCTTGCTGGGATTTTCAGTGGGCCTGTGATCAATTAGGGGAGAATGAACATCTTAAGAATAGTGAGTCTTCCAATTCACGGACATAGTATATGTCTCCATTTATTTAGAACTTTAACTTCCCTCAGCAATTTTTGGGCTGGTGGGTCTTATACATATTTTGTTAAATTTATCCATCAATAATTCATATACTTGAATGTTACAGTAGATTATACTTTTCTATAATTTACAATTTCAAATTCTTTTTTTTTTTTTTTTTGTAGGTCCCTTAGTATTTCATATACTTGGTCATATTGTCTGCAAATAAAGACAATTTTAATTCTTCCTTTCCAATTTGTATGGCTGGCTTTTATTTATTTTTTTCATCTTAATGCATTGGCTAGGACTTCCAATACAATATTGGATAGAAATGGTAAGAGTGCAGTTTTTATTATGAAAGAATATTGAATTCTAATGGCCTTTTTTGCACTTTTTGAAACAATCATATGGTTCTCCCCCTTTATTTTGTTAATATGAATAATAACACTGATTCATTTTCAAATGTTGAACCAATCTTAAATTCCCAGGATAAACTCCACTTGGTGATAATACATTATGTTTTTTTAGGTATAGGATCTTGTAATGATATCCCTTCTTTCTATAAGTAGGGATCTTTTTTTCTCCACTTTTTAAAAAAAGATTATTTTTTATTTTTTAAATTTATCCCCACTCCCCCAAGATGGTTCTTTTGTCTGTCTGCTCATTGATTGCTCACCTCCTCTAGAGGGACCGGGAACCAAACCTGGGACCTCCCACATGGAAGGCGAATGCCCAACAGCCTGAGCCACATCCATTCCTCGCAGCCTGCAGTGTCTGCTCATTGCAGCATCTAGCTCATTGCAGCGGGTAGAGCATCTGCTCATCTTCTTTAGAAGGCACTGGGACCCAAACCTGGGACCTCCTGTGTGGTAGGCAGGTGCCCAACTTGTTGAGCCTCACCCACTTCCCCCATTTATTTTTGTTCCTGATTTCTAATTTAATTTTTATAATCTGAGAATATGCTCTACATAATTACAGTTCTTTCAAATTTACTGATACTTGCTTTCTGGCCCATCACAAGGTCTATTTTGTGGAGTGTTCCATGTACACTCCCATGAGTATGTGAGAATGTGTATGCTCCCATTTTGGGGTTTCTTGTTCTATAAATGTCAATTAGGTCAAATAAGTTGCTAGTGTTTTGTTTTTTTTTAAGTCTTATATCCTTGCTGATTTTCCCTAATTCCATCAATTACTGAGTGGATTTGTCCATATCTCCTTTTGATAAGGAAAAGTCACTGCAGCCCCACCCCTCCCCCTTTTCTGACAAGAATCTCCCACCTTAGAACTGAAACCTGCACTTCTGGCTCTGTAACCCTGCCCGCTTGGATTCGTAACCTGCAGTTCTGCTTCTGTAACCATGCTTGCTTAGTTGCCTAAGGTAATGGAAAATTCTACCCGCCAACTCTCTAGCCAATGAATGGGAGCCTGCAGACCCCAATAAAAACTCCAGAAAACTGGGGCCCGCGCCCAGAATCTGGAAACCGAACTTTCCTCTGGGCCCGGGCGCGTAATAAAGCCTGGTTCCTCCACTCCCTTCGAGTGCCGTTTTGGGTTTCTCATCGCGATAGCCGCAACACTTTGAGCTATGAGTTTTGGCTTCATGTATTTTGAGGCTCTGTAATTAAGTGATACACATTTAGAACTATGGCTTCCTGATGAATTGATCCTCTGTTCATTATGAAATAATTGTTTATTTCTAATATTTCTTGTCCTGAAGTCCACTTAACCACTCCAGCTTTCTTATGGTGAGTTTCCCACCCCCCACCCCCCTGGTTGTTGTTTTGCGCTGTCTGCTGTGTCCATTCGCTGTGTGCTCTTACTGTGTCTCCTTGTCTTTTTCTTCTTGTCTTTCTCTTTTAGGAGGCACCAGGAACTGATCCCGCAACCTCCAGTGTGGGAGAGAGGCACTCAATTGCTTGAGCCACATCTCCCTTGTCTGCTGTGTCTCACTGCCTCTCCTCTGCATCACCCTTTGTTGTGTCATCTTGCTGCGCCAGCACTCCATGGTGTGAGCCACCAGCTCTCTGCGGCGCGGGCCAGCTTGCCTTCACCACGAAACCCCAGGAATCGAACCTGGGGCCTCCCATATGGTAGATGGGAGCCCAATTGCTTGAGCCACATCTGCTTCCCTCTTATAATGAGTTTTATATGGAATGTCTTATTCCATATTTTCATGTTTAAGCTATTTATGTAATATATTTAAAGTGTTTTGTAAACAGCATATAATTGTGTCCAGCTTTTCCATTCAATTTATCCATCCCTGCATTTTAATGCTACCATCTTGTTGTGTTTCTATTTGTTCCATTTGCTTTTTGGATTGTTTTTTTTTTTTTTTTTTTTTGGTTCCTTTGTCTTTTTTGACTGTCTTCTTTTGGGTTTATTATTTTTTGAATTGTTTTATTCCTTCTATTGGCATATTCAATATACACCTTATTAGTGAAGATGTTGCTCTACAGTTTAAAAATGAGCATTTTTAATCACGGTCTACTGTCACATAAGATACCACTACCTTTTGGTAAAGACAAATGAGTTCAAGTGGCTAAGAGACTTCAAAGAGAGTCGGGAGGTCATCCCAGTGGTAACTCTTACGCACACCTCAGTAGGAGCTCATAGAACATCTAAGTGCCTATCACCCCACTCAGTGGGGTTCCTGAGAGCTCCGGAGACACCCTGGTCCTATATAAGGGGGAATAGCCCCAGAGACTGATGCCTTATCAGTGGGTTCTATTTTGGAATCTGTGCTCCTGAGAGTGACAGAATTAGACTCAAATAAGTCCTCCCTGCACATGGTTCACCAGTCCCTTCTATTCAAACCTACATGTGATGCTGGAGTTTCTTAGGTATACTTCCAGAGACTGGAGCCTCCCGCCTACCTATGTGCCAGGTGTGCATGAAATCTAGGTGGAACTGCAACTCCTACCCTACAGCTCAATGGACTCATCCAAGTCACCTGGTGAGGAGACAACGATGGGAAATGGCCATCCCAGGGAATGGAGAGGGCCTGCATCTGCAGGCAGGATCATCCCACCCACCATATCCATGGGATATAAGCCCTCTCTCGGAGTTGGAGTGGACATCACCATTCCAGTCGCCTCTGGATTGGGGGAAGAACTATGGACTAGAGTGGACTTGATGGTATTCTCTTGCTCACATATGGTGATTCTTGCAACGCAAGAAATTATAACAATGAGGTGGAAAAAAAAAAAAAATAGCATGCACATATACTTTTCCTATACCCCTTTATCACCCCAGAAGTTTTTACTTGTTACCACTTATATCTTTGTGCATTATATGTCTAAAAACATAAATTTATCATTACTTTTTATGCACTTGCATTTTAAGCATCTGTAGAAGTAAGAAGTTGCCTTACATACCAAACAACACACTACAATAATACTGGTATTTACAATTACCCAAATGGTTACCTTTCCTGCCAGTCTTTATTTGTTTATGCTGCTTTGAAGCCCCGTCTAGTGTCTTTCCTTTCAGTCTGAAGAACTCCCTTTAACATTTCTTGTAGGACAGATCTAGTGGTGATGAACTACATCAGCTTTTGTTTATCTGAGAATGTCTTAAGCTCTCCCTCATTTTTGAAATAAAGTCTTGCTAGAGATTAAAAAAAAAAAAAAAAAAAAAAAAAAAAATACCACTACCTTTATATAGTATCCACTTAAGGTAAAATGTAAGAATTTTACAGCAATGTATTTCAGCTTCCTATCTCTACCTCTTAGTCTTTGAGCTGTAATTGTCACACATGATCCATGTCATATATCCCAAGAACATGATTACTGCTTTTTATTTAAACAGATTAACATTTAAAGAATTTCAGTACAAAGACAAAAAAAGCATATTTACCCAGATAGTTACTATTTCTGGTGCTTTTTATTCTGTTGTATGGATCCAACTTTCCATCTCTTATCATTTACTTTCAGCTTAGAAACATCCTTGAACATTTCTTATAGTGTAGGTTTACTGGCAATTCATTATCTCAACTTTTGTTTGTAAATATTTTCATTTCACCTCTTCATTTCTCCTTTAATTTTGAAGGGTATATTCACTGGATATTGACTTCTAGATTGACAGGGTTGTTGGGCTCTTTTTTCCCCATACAAAGAAAACTTTATAGATTTCATTTCACTGTCTTCTATTTTACTGTGTTTCTGATGAGGGATAACAGAAATTTCACCTTTGTTCATGTAATGTAATGTAATTATGTCTTTTTTCTCTGGTTGTTTTGAAGATTTTCTCCTAATCGCTGATTTTTTAAAATTTCATCATGATGTTCCTTTGTTTAATTTTCTTCATATTTATTCTGCCAGAACTTCTTTCTGAACTTCTTGGGTCAAATCAAAATTTGATCAAATTTGGGAAAAAATATTAATCAGTTTCTTCAAATTTCCACCTGAGAACCGTAGGACTCCTGTTACATGTTTGTTAATCTGCCTTATATTGTCCCATGAGTTTCTGAAGCTATCCATTTTTTTCACCTTTTTTTCTCCTTATGCTTCAATTTGGATAATGTCCATTGTTATCTTCAGATTCACCTTTCTTTTGTAGTGTCTAATCTGTAAAGACCATATAATATAAGCTCTAGAAATTTCATTTGGTTCTTTTTTTTATATTTAACTTTTCTTGCATCATTATGTTTATCTTTTCCTTTAGATTCTTGCTAATGTTTACAATTGGTGTTTTAGAATGCTTGTCTGCTAATTCCATCATCTCTATCATTTCTGGGTCTATTTAACTGACTTTTCTTCTCAATATGGATCACATTTTCCTGCTTTATCATGTTTAGTAATTTGTGACTTAATACTGGACATTCATTTGTTAAGCATCTGGATTTTGTAGTCTTCCTTTAAAGTGTTGAAAATTGAGGGATTATTTGTTTGGTTTTTGGCAGGCAGTTAACTATGGATCAGCTTATTCCTTTCGAACCTTGTTTTTAAGCTTGTTATGTTGGGTCTGTGTTATCCTTTATTCTAAGGGTTAGTTTAGCCTTCTGTATATCCTGGATATTCAATGAGATTTGTCCAACTCTGGCTGGTCAGAACTCATATGTTTCCACTCTTGTGTGAGCTCTGAGAATTGTTCTGATTATAGCTTCTCGGTAGTTCCTCTTGCTCTGTCCCTTAAGTTTCACTATAAACAGTCACAGGTTAGTATTCAACCCAAAAGTTAAGAGAATAGCCATAAAGATTTCTGGAGATCTTTCTGTAGCTTCCTCTTTCCTGGTAGTCTGATCCATAAATTCCAAACACTTATGCTTCTCTCTGCTCCAATCTCTTTCTCATCAACTCAGTGAGATCCTCGAGAGTTGTTTGAATTCTCCCTACTTGCAATGTGGTTTAAAAACTGCATTAAGGCAGAAGTTGGGGCAAGTATAAGTCTCTCTGTTTCCCTTATCTTAAAGATCAGTCTTGTCAGGCCTGCTGTGCAATGTCTGAAAACAGTTATTTCATTTATTTTGTCCCAACTTCTAAGTCTTTATGGCAGGAGCATAAGCCCATCACTATTACTCCAACATTTCCAGAAGCAGATGTTCAAATTACCTGGTTTTAAAGCCGTTTTTTAAAAAAAACATACTTCATAATAATATGACAAGAATCCTCTTGGCAAGAACTAAAATTTTTTAGGTAGGTAAAATGTGCCTTTGTCATCTCCACCTTGCATCCCCCTTTATGTTTTTTTGTTTTTTTTTTTTACCGGGAGGTCCCAGGAATCGAACCTGGGTCCCTCCATATGGGAGACGGATGCCCAACCATTTGAGCCACATCCGTCCCCCCGTTTATGTTTTTATTTTCCCTATAAAAATCTCTAGAAAAGAATTGTCAAACTTAGCATGCAATTATGTATGAATAAGGGAGTTTACCAAGGTATTTATTGTTTGTATCTCCAGAATGGTTACAGTACAGTAGACAGAAGTTAAAATATAGTTCATTTATATAATAGTAGACAACTTATTGAAAAAAAAGAGAGAAAGATTTCCAAGATATAATCAGTGAAAAAAGGAAGTTGTAGGGCAGTGTATAAAATGTAAAATGACAAAAGCAAACCCTGTTTATTTCAAAATTTCATTTTGTATGATCAATTTGTATTATTAATTACAAAATATACAAATGCTCAATCTTGTCCACAATAATTGCACTTTTCAAAAAGGGAAAATTGTCTATCGCAATGCATGTTAGGAAGGGCTTTGGTGAATTTTTAAAATTGTTTTTTCTTTTTCTTTTATTTGGTAGTGCAGAAAGAGAAGGACCTACATTCCAACCCTTAAGGTAGGCTTTCCTTCCTTGTATAGTACGAGTAAATGACTGCAATTAGCAATATTATCACCAAATTTCTGAATGACTAAAATATTAGCCTAGCCAAGAACTCATTTATTTAAACAGAGTATAGCACATTTTTAGTGAGAGTCTGAAACTCAAAACCTTACCTTTGTTAAAATAAAGCTCTGGTATGGAGTGAGGCAAGGAACAGAACAAAAATTTCCTTTCTAACTCAAAAACACTTATTGTCTACTAGGTTAACCTACTGGTTATCACTAAATTGAAAATTCAAATCAGATAGAAAAATAATTTCTATTGCAATATTATAATAATATGAAATGGATAAAATGGTAGATTAACATATTTATAAACTTTTTAAAAACTATCAAAATTTAACAACTAGGGTGAAAGGAGTTCCAATAAACACACATATAATAAATGTTTTCAAAATGGCCAAAAGTGGAAATTCCCAACTCCATGTTTTTGTGCATTACTTATCAGAATCACAACTTTTAATACTTAGATTGCATGAGATTTATAGAAGTTGAACAAGAATTCATGAATAAGAATATAAGAATATATGCTTTCAAGGAATGTCACATAAAACTGGTTTTTAGTTTCACTCAAATCTGAATTTTACTGGGGTCTCAGATATTGCCAACTTCAGGGATATTTAAATTTTAAAGCATTAAAAGAACCCTTAAATCATTCTTGTGTTTTACGTCAAAGGTTTACTTCCTGAGCTATGATAAAACCTAATCTCAGGGCTGGACAAAAGAATCAAGCCTCTAATTCTCAGCTATACTTACTGAGGTCTAGTTAAGTGCCTCCTTTTTAGCCAAGCAACAAATGTAATTGCCTCATGGCCCGCGGGTGTCCATTTAACAAAAGAGGCTTTTGTGAACCAACCCACAGGTGTTACCTTTCTTGATTCAAGTGAAATCTGATTAAAGAGTCCACAATATCAAATAACACATTTACTAAACTGTACTCAAACTCATTTAAGTAAAGAACATTTAAGAAGAAATTCTGACTTAGACATTTGTATTTTTGACCTTTCAAAAGTCTCACACACACAAAAAAGTCTCGAAATTGAAAATCCTAAAACCAGACAAACTACTGGAGAGAATATCTGAAAAACTTTATTAATGAAATTATATTGTATTTTAAAGAATTTCATAAAAACCAGCATTTGCCTGACTCATGCAACACCAAATTATAAACGCTATCAGTAAATACTTAATTCTTGGAGCTGACCATTCTTAAAACACCAGCAAATGCTATAAACAAAGAGATTTATGTTTAAAAAAAAAAAAAAAAAAAAAAAAAGTGAGGCATTAAATTTCTGAGATACAGTAATATCATTTATTAAGGGTATTTCTAAAAGCAAACTCAAGGAACACATCATTAATGTTCTATTTATCCTTGTATTTCTCCTTTCTATAACATTTTGCCCATTCTGTCTACCTGGGCTAATTAAGGCAAGTGGAATATCTGGAGTCCCCATGGAGGTGCTTTCAAATGCTAGATGCATGACAAAGGGATTGTGTTTATAAGGACCAGGCATGGAACAGTTAACACACTGATTATTTCAATGGGTGCTATTACAATGCAATCCTGCTTTTTCTTTTCTCTCATTTAAATTCTGCCTTATTGCTATCCTATGTGCATCATTCCTGGAGACTATTATTGCCTTTCCTTACTTAAATAGTGCCACCTTAAGTTCATAACCAATCATCATCAAAGAATAATTCACACAAATGTTTCAGTAAGCTACACCTATAGCATTACACTGGGGAAAGGGAAGGGGTGGGGACATGCTTTCTGCTACCAGGGTCTCTTTCATTATTGAGCACTTCCCTGCTGAGGAGGCTTAGAACTTAGTTTAAAACTTGACTGACTCATTCTCATGGCTATTGCAAGCTAAACGCCTTCATCTTTTTCCTAAGTACCCAAAACCTCCATCCAGACAGAATAGTAATCTTTGATAGGTTGCTTAACACAGTAGTTAGGGACCCAATCCACAGAGTCATAGTACTGAGTTCAAAATGCAGTTCTGTTACTTACTTAAACATCTTGGCCAAGTTATTTAAACCTCATCTATACAATTGGAACTAATAATTTCTTCAGAGTATCCTAAGAATCAAATGAGATGACATGGAAGGCTCCTGGCTCCCAGTAAGCACTCAATAAATATTAGCTATTGTTATTACCATATGCCCTAGCTGCTAAAATGATGCCTGCTGGACTTGCTTTGTTCCTGGCTTCCTATGCAATCATCCCAGTTCTCTGCAAAGAGAACCATGCTTTTGCACTCTTATTTGATTATATTTTTGTTTTTTTCTCTCTTACACTGTACTTAGTAATATAGCTCTGGTGATAGCCAAGTCTTTGAACTGAATCCAATATAATTAAAAATGTACAGGGAAGCAGATGTGGCTCAAGTGATTGAACTCCTGCCTACCATATGGGAGGTCCTGGGTTCAGTTCCTGGTGCCTCCTGGAGAAGACGAACAAGACAGTGACCTGGCGCGATGGGCTGGCATGGTGAGCAGATGCAACAAGATGATGCAACAAAGAGACACAAAGAAGAAACACAATGAGAGCCATAACAAAGCAGAGGGAAGGTGGCTCAAGCAATTGAGCACCTCTATCTCACATGGGAGGTCCCAGGTTTGGTTCCTGGTGCTTCCTAAATAGATGAGCAGACACAGAGAGCACACAGTGAATGGACAGAGAGCAGACAGTGAGTGCAGACATTGAGGAGGGGGACATAAATAAATAAACATTTTTAAAAAATGTACATTAATTGTGAATGTATCATATAAATTATACTAACAGATTTAATGAAATTCAGATTTTAAGGCCAAATCATCCTAGGTCAGTAGTAAAACATTTATTCTTTTAATATGCATCTTCAGCTAGCAATGTTTATTAAATATTGACTGCTTAGATCCTCCTTTCTGATACATCCACTTCTTCAGAACTACCTACCAACTAGTCAGAAGGAGAAAGAAGGGGAGTGTATTAGTCAGTCAAAGCAGTGCTGATGCAAAGTACCAGAAGTCTGTTGGCTTTTACAAAGGGTATTTATTTGGGGTAAAAGCTTACAGTTACAAGACCTTAAAGAGTCCAACTCAAGGCTACCTTCTCACCAAAGTCAGTTGCCACGTGTTAAAGCAAGATGGCAGGCAATTTCTGCCTGATCTCGCCTTCCTTCTTCCTCTTAAGGCTCTGTGGGCCCAGCTTCTTCTGAGCTCAGCTGTAGGCTGGCATAGGGCTTGACTCTCAGGGCTTCCTATATCAGCTGCAAACTATCAGGCAAATGGCTAATCTTTCCCCAGGGCCACAGGATCAAAAAATGACAAAGTTCTCTCTTCTTCCATGTCTATGAAGATGTCTCTCTTCTGGTGTATCTTCTCCTGTGTCTTCTTGAGTGAGTGCCCATTTATAACAGCCCACCAAGGGGGCAGGGACTTAACCTGAATTATACCCTACTGACATGGTTGAATCAAAGCCCTAATCTTAATAAAATTTAATCAAAGATATCTCAGCTGAATCTAATACAATCAGAGGGACAGACCAGTTTACAAACAAAATCCTTATCTTTTGGGGGTTCATAATCTCAAACTGCCATAGGAAGATTAAAGCCAGCAAACAGCCCTTTCCCTCTGTGCCATCCAATGCTAATGGCCCAATCCATACTGTATAAAATATGTATAATATGTTTCCACCAAACTTTTGATTCCTGGCACCTCAAATAATTCTTCCCAAAGAGAAAATCCATCCTTAGGTGTATTTATTCCCATAGATGATCTTTATAGTATTTTTCAATCTTCTCTTGCTCCTATGCATAACTGCTTCATATATAGAGACTGGCTAGAAAACTGACTTATATCAACAACAGAAATAGATCACAGAATTGTATTTGAAGATAGAAATGATTTAAATATGTAGCTAGTTTTGTACTTGATGTTACTAATGCATAAAAAAATAAAAGGAGCATTATGTTGCACGGTTTTCTTTGACAGATAGACACTTCTACTTGTGTTTTATTCATCAAAACACGATTCTAATGTTCCAAATCCTGGAAATTATTTCAAATGAAAATCTTGCTTTGTGAATACAAAATTGCCAATTATGCAGGAGGGTGACAGATGATATTTTTGTGATAATGCATGATACAAAGAGAATAGCTGAGGATCTTTAAAATATAAGATTGATCTCCCAAGGCTGAGAGCATCAAAACATTGTTTTTTTGATTATGCAATCATGAAAACATACTCTGGGGATCAGGGAGGGAATGGTATAGCATACAGATGTCATTCGGGGAAAGCAATTATATTTACCACTTTCTATAAGCATTTAAAATAAAATAAAATATAGCATATTTTAGGCTTATTAGATTAGGCTTCTATTCTTGCTCAAAATCAAATATATCTTCTCTCTTCTCCATTTCCCAAATAAGCATCTATCCTGGAATCTCCTATCTTAATGGACCAACTACCTTGTTGCTAAAACCAGAAACTTGGATATCATTTTTGAGCCTTTCCATTCCCCTTTTTCAGCATTGAATCCTGTCTAGATATTCCTTAATCTTACTCCAAACTTTGTACTTCTTTACATTCTTAATGTTATTACTTCAATTATGTCTTACTCACAGCCTGACTGCTTTCCCTGCTCCCAGTCTCTCCCTACTTTAAAACTATCCCCTATTAGACTACTTAATATCAAGTAATCTTTTAAAAGTAAATCTGATCATAGTATTCCTCTGCTAGGAACATTCAAGGAACTGGGCCCTGTTTACCTGTTCACTTCTCTTTCCACTACCCACCTTTCCCTATTATATGTTCCAGAAACAACAACTTATTTTGGCAGTTCCCCCAAAGCACAATGCTGTACTCTCATTTCCAGGTCTTTGAATATGCTGCTTTCTTTGGCTATCCTTTAGAAGTTCAACTCAGGTGTCACCTCCCATAGGAATTCTCCTATCCTCCCCAGGCTGGATAAATATCATCTTGTATCTTATCAGAGGACCCTGTGCATATCTCTATTATACTGTATTATAATTCTTTGTCTGCCTCTCCTACTTGACTTAAACTCTTGGAGCTGTGCTGTCCACTATTCACATGCAGCTATTTAAATTAAAAATTATATAAAATTAATAATTCAATTCCTTGGACACATTAGGCACATTTTATGTGTGCCCAATAGCCATATGTGCTTAATGGCTGCCATATTGGATAGTACAATATGGTATAGTTAGGTATCAGACAACCATCATGGCAGAAAATTCTACTGGACAGTGCTAAGGGTAGGAACTTGATCTACGCTAACATTGTGCTGGGCCTCAAATAAGTGCTCAGTAAATGTTTGTAGAATGAATGACTGCATGAATAAATAAAACTACAAGGAAAGGTGTGAAGGTAGCACCAGCAATTTTGCCCACCCCTATAGCCTCCTAAAGGGCATTTAAGTCCCATCCACCCTCCCCCAGTCCAGCGGCCCTGGCTGCTTCTGAAGCTATTTCATTTAAAAAGATGCCTGAATGATTGATTATGATGCTGGGATTGGTTTGGGGTTAGGCACATTTGCAGTTAGAGTAAGAGGTCCAAATCAGTCTATGTCCCTAGACTTCCTTTGACTTTATTTACATAGGAAAGTCAAATCAATTCCAAGTCTCTTCATACTATAGAAGGTTTTTCTAATTCTTAGAGGCTCACACAATGTACAGGAAGCAGATGAGAATCCTAAATTGCATCTTAGAATTTTGTTATCATTCACCCTATAGTTTTAAGTACTTTGTTAAATATTGCTTAGTCTCCTATCCTACGTGGTGGCCTTGCATGTGTATTTTGGGGGGATTCAAGCACTAGCTGTGCTATATTATGTGATTCCTAAGTTTTCTTAAAGTAATTATGAAAATTCTAACCCGTATGTCTAGGTTGACAGTACAATGACTTGTAATGCCAACATTTCTTGTTAGTTTAGTATCTTCAACTGCTTTGTAAAAGGCATAACTGCTTTTATACCTGTTATTCCTCTTTTCCATTCTTACTTTGGGTACAGAATAGTTTAGTGAGAATGCTTTTAAGAGCTATGATTAAGTGGGCCACAGAAACCATAGTTAAGCTGAAGAATTTTAATTACCCAAAATGGTAATAAGAATGTTATTTAGTTACTTATTCCAGAAGACATTTAAACATATTCTGCCTAGTCAATGGCAACTTTTTCAGCAGACCTGGTAAAAATGATTGTTATAGATTAGGAAACCACATGATATTTAGAATATATTCTCATTACTATCAAGAGAGTTAGAGTCTGGTTCAGATGCTTATATTGAACAATCGTGTAACTATTTCAGTGTTTATTTTCTCCCAATTATTTTTAGGCATCCTTAAAATATAGAACTCTCAGATTATTTTCAGACATAAGTACATGTAACATTTGCATTTTACTTAATTGTGTAATACCTCCCTAGGTTCATACCAATGGCACATACTGCCTTTCCAACTCTGAGTGATTAGAATTGATTTCAGTGAGCAACATACCTTAGTTTCAGAGAGACCTGTTACTCTTTCAGTAGAAATGTTGATCTTCATATACATGCACACCAAAATATATTACTAAAAATAAAATTCTATAATCTACATATTATCAATCAATATAGTGCTTAAAATAAGATCAAATTATTTTAAAAATGTTCAGAGGACACATCAGAAAATACTTAAATTGTGAGGCCTCAAAGATGGTTTTTTAGCATTAATATTTGAACAAAAACATCTGAACCTGTAAACATTAAGTAAAATTTATCTTCAGAATTGTTAGCTATAGGATGAAAAAGTCATGTCATCTCCGCAGTGAACTTCACTTTAGCCGAAGAGTAAACATATTTCCTCCACATCAGCTGCAATCAAGGCATTAGCAGAATGCCATGATTGATTATCATGGAAGCTGTTGCTGAGAAATGGATGTGTAGCACAGGTTTTTATCACTATAGTCTGCAGAAAGCAAGTCACTTGTTTAGATATCCTAGTTGTAATAAGTGACATTATTAGGCAGTACTTCTATTTAAATGACATAAGGATTTAGTGTATCAGCAGCTTATAATACATACCCTTTCAACCCAGTCCATACACAGAAGTACTTTTTCTGTTTATAATACAAGTGGTAAGAGAGGACCATATGGTTGTGACTTTTAGCTAAAGTAAATGATAGTAAAACAAACAGAAAAACAGCATTAGGATATTCAGGATTTGGACCATAACCAAAATACACAATACACATTAAGGAAATATTACTATAAACTATATAAAGTGACCATTTTCTAATGTTGTCTCATTAATGAGATTGTTTTTCATTTTTTCAATCATTTTATTTAAACATTTTCCAGCATACTCTAAAACAATTTATTAATGCTACATTATCCTATTTCCAAGTTCTCCTTTTAAAAACACTATACCCCAGTGTATCTCTGAGAACATTTAATCAGTTCTTTCTGAAATGTTTATTTTTCTCTATTTCTTACATTTTTGTAAGAAATAACAATAACAATAATGTTAACACAGAGAGAAAAATATAAGTAATATAGCATTCCTTAGTAATCTACCATTACTCTACTGTATATAACAATGAACTCTGTGGTATTAAGGACAACCAAAAAGCTTTAAATAGCCTAATATTTTTAACAGCTGAAGCATGAAAGTAAAAATATATTTTTTTCTAATAAGTGTAGATATATTTCCCTTAACAGTAGCAAAATTGTTATGCTGTAACCACAAGAATTACTGAAATCTCCATAATCATATTTCTATTAATATGTCCATTTTCAAGTTACAGTGGCTGCTATGGTTGAGAAATTCAATAAATAAAGTTAAGTTTTAATTGTTTAAGAATTGATCTAACAATTAAGAATCACTGGATATCACAAGTTTACACTTAAAAGTTTACAAACTAAAGGTAATAACTTTACCCATTGTTAATCTGCCAACTAATACAAGGATCAAAAGAACAAAACACCTGTATAGTAAATATGTCCAAAGGATACACGTATTTCTACTGAAATGTAGAAAACCCTTATTACCACACAGCCTAATTAGCAGGCACTGAATGTTGCAAGCACAACTTAGCCTCCATACTAATAAAACCACCATAGCATTTCTGGGGAACTAAAACTAAATCTTCCCTCAAAACAAGACCAAGGTAGGTCTAGAGAACTTAATTTTCACCATTCATTTGGGAGATTTAGTCTAGACCAGGGGTTCTTAACAAGGGGTCCGTGAGCTTGAATTGAAATTCAAGAAAACATTATTCTTGTGGGGACGTGTTGGTGTGGATGTGATATATTTATTAAACAATACACAGTGTATTAGTCAGCCAAAGGGGTGCTGATGCAAAATACCAGAAATCTGTTGACTTTTATAAAGGGTATTTATTTGGGGTAGAAGCTTACAGTTACCAGGCCATAAAGCATAAGTTACTTCCCTCACCAAAGTCTGTTGCCATGTGTTGAAGCAAGATGGCTGCTGATGTCTGCCAAGAGTTCAGGCTTCCTGGGTTCCTCTCTTCCCAGTGTTTCTCTCTGGGCTCAGCTGCCCTGCTCCCTCCACAAGGCAAGCTGTAGACCATCAGGTGATGGGCTCTGTCTCTCTCCCCGAGGCTTGATTCTCTACGGGCTGGGCTGCTCTGCTCCTCTATGTGCTTACTTCCTGGCTCCAGCTCAAAACACCCACATCAAAACTCCAACTAACTCCTCTGCTCTGCATAGTTTTCTCTGTGAGTCCCCACCCACCATGATGGCGGGGACTCAACATCCTACTGACATGCCCCAATCAAAGCCTTAATCATTATTTAATCAAGTAAAAGTGAAATCTCTGAATCCAATACAATCTAATGTGCAAACAGGCCAGTTTATAAACATAATCCAATATCTATTTTTGGAATTCATAAATAATGCCAAACTGCTATGTGGACTTAGTAAGGGGTCTGTGGAACAAAAAAGGTTAAGAACCCATGGTCTAGACCAAGTTCAGAGTACTCTAAAGTGATAAGTCAGTTCAGTGCCAGTTGGATTTTTCATTCTGCTGAGTAAAAGGCTTGAAAAATACCATTCAGTCTAAATAGGAGTCGCTTAAAGAAAGAAAGATTCAATCAATACTCTGCTTTCCTGATACACAGTAAATGTCTATAAGCAGTGACATTCCAAAATTTTCTACAATTCTCATCTCCATTATGTAAGGTGGTCAGGTAGCCCTACAGTGCAATCAGGTTAGCTTTGAAATTGTGTGTGAAGACTAGAATGACCACAGAATGGCCAGTTCAGGAGTAGCATATAGTATTTTGAGCTACAGGCACACCTATCTTACTGAAAAGTCATCACATTGAGCACTTACTTGGGAGCAAAATAAGAGTAGAAACTAGGAAACAAAACAAAACAAAAAAACAGTCGAGCTCCATTCATATATTCATTTATCCATTCACCAAGTTTTTTTTTTTTAACTCTTAGAGACCAATTCAGAGTTTAGGTGGTCAGGAATCAGCTGTTACTAAAACAAGCCTATAACCTCAAGAACCTTATATTCTAGAGTAGGGTTCAGCAAACTTTTTTCCCTCAAGGGCCAGATAATAAATATTCTAGGCTTTGTGAGTCATATGGTCTGTCAAACTATTCAACTCTGCCGTTTTAGTGAAATCAGTCACAAACAATAGGTAAATGAATGGGTGTGGCTGTATTCTAATAAAACTTTACAAAAGTAGGTAGGCAGCAGACCGGATTTGGCTGGTGGGCTATAATGTGCCAATCCCTGGTCTACAGCAATGAAACAACAAAAAAAATTAACATGTAAGGTAGTGATAAGTGCTATGGAGAAAAATAAACCAGCGGGAGAAGATGAAGATTGCTGGAGAGGGGACAGAAGCAGAAGTTGATATTTTATGTAGAGTAGTCATACAAGGCAGGCTTCTCTGATAATGTGACATTTGAGTAGCAAACTTAAGGAAGCAAGAACACAAGCCATGTGAATATCTGAAATAAGGCAGAGGGAATGGAAAGCACAAAGAACCTGAGATGAAAGCATATTTGGTATGTTTGAGGAAAGTAAGGAGAATAAATGATAGAGAACTGTTAGAAGAGGTCAAAGAGGTAGTCTGCGGAGGACAACTAATCATGTAGGGTCTTGTAGATCATTGTAAGGCCTTTGGCATTTATAAGTGAGATGGGGAGTCTCTGGTGTCCTCAAGCAGAGAAGTGACATGATCGTTCTTAAAACAGATCATTAAATAAAAAGGTTCACTTAAGCTACTGTTTGGAGAATAGTCAGTGTAAGGGGTAGAGAGGTAAAGAGATGGGAAAGGTGGAAGCAGGAAGAACTGTTCAGAAGATACTGCAATAAAAGAAGAGAAAGAATGTGTCTTGCACAAGGATGACTGCAGTGAAGGTGGTAGGAAGTGGTCTGATTCTGATTACATTTAGAAAGTACAAGCATCATGATTTGCTGATAGATTGGATATGGGATGAGCAAGGGTGGAGGATGACTTAAGTCTTATAGGCTGAGCAAATGGAAGAATAGAGTTGCCTTTACTGTGATAGGGAAGTCTGTGGGAGGAACCAGTTTGGGAAGGAAAATCAGGCATATAGTTTTGGACATATTATGTTCAAGATGACCATTAGGCATTTAAGAGGTAATATTAAGCAGACAATGAGATATATGAGTCTGGAGTTTAGGAAGAGGCAATAGTTGGAGACATAAATTTGGGAGTGAGTTAGATGGCATTTAAAACCATTAGACATGATGAGGTCAATGAAAGTGTGAATGTATATAACCAAAAGAAGTTTAAGAATATGAACCTTTAGTCACTCTAACATTTGGAGTCAGGTATATGAGTAAAAACCAGCAAAGGAAACTGAGAAGCAACAGTCAGAAAGATAGGAAGAAAACCTAGGGATATCCCCAAAACTAAGTGAAACAAGGTTTTGAGAACTTTTCCAATACTAACAATAGGTCAAGTATGATGAGGACTGAACACGAATCAGTGGACTGACAGCAAAGAAGTCACTGGGAACTTGAAAAGAACTGTTTCAATGAAGTAGTAGGGAGCAAAGTCTAAATGGAATGAGTTCAAAAGAAAATATGAAGCTCAGTATCGGAGTCAGTAAGTATACATAACTCTTTCCTATAGAAGGATGTGATGTCAAGGGAGTTTGTTTAAGATGGAAGATTTTACAGCATGTTTGCTGATGGGAATCTGTTAGATTTCAAAATGCCTAACTGTACCACAGCTACACTATGGGTTAAAATATTAACCCTGAACTATCACACAATGTTATCCCTCATAAAGATTATAAAATGTTTTTCTTCTGCCCTTCACTAGCTTTATAACAAACTTTTACTGTGTTCCCTGAGCCCTGTATTTCCTAGGGGAATGGAGATGAAATTTAATAGACTTTTTTTTTTTTATGGGTAAAAATCAAAATTCTCACAATACATACAAACATTTGCAAAATGATATATAAATATATATGCATATATGTGTATTTGCTTACAAAAATGTTATATATATATATATATATATACATATATTTTAAGAGGTGCTTAGATTACCCAAAATATTACACGGAACCCACTGGGATTCCCATGTTGCCCACCTCCCACACCTCCCACCACATCCTGCAGTTTGCCTACTGCGCAAACCAATAGGAGAATGCTAATTCGTTTTTTGCATTTCCTATTTGCTAAATGCTCCTACTTTCAACTAATTGTTTTTTTGGTAAATTAGTAGCTTCCAACAGTAAACTGAGGAATTCCTATAGCACAGAAAGTGAAGTTATGCAAGAATGTTTGAGCTGAGTACAATGTGTTTCCTTTTAAGTCACAAATTAAGCTCATAACCTAGTAGCCAACATGCAGTCCATAACCCAAGGAAAGAAAGATTGGCCTCAATATCATTAAAATATGCAAAACAAACTGCAATAGCACCTTGCTAGGGATTACTTAGTTCCCAAATGCTTAATGTAAAAAATAAATCATGCTTCATAAGTGTTGCTTGCCACATGGACTTTTAGAACTCTGAAATGAATAAAATGGTCTATTTCACTTAACCAACAATCTGTCTGTATTCTTTCTGCCAACTTATGAACAATGCTATTTCTTTCATATGCTAAACACTATATTTTAAGCTCCAAATGACAATTTTAATGTTTTGCTTTCTGGAACACCTATATACAAGGAAAAAAAATTTTTTTTGGTCTGGAATTCAAAATACATTTAATTTTGATAGTCTTTACTATGCAGAACTCAATCAATATCTGAATAGTGATGTTTTCAACTTATATATAAACAACGGTGATTTCTCTAAGGGGATGCATAGGAAAGGAAATAAGCTTATTTTATAAAATATCATACTGGTGTGCTTCTGAGATAGCTGAAAAAGGGAATTCTCTAGAAGGGTAGACCCTACAATTTGGGTATCTTTACAAAGTGTGCCAAATTTGGATGAATTTTTGTTATAAATCACCTTGATTAATGGAACATATTTGCTAAAGTGGTTCTGTAATAGCTATACAATTTTTATGGCTGAATAACCCAGCCTAGAAAAACTGAGGGGGAGAAGGGAAGCCCTCAAAAATCACTGGCTTCTCTCTCTCTCTCTTTTTACAATTGAATAGCCTTTATTAGATATTCCCCACATGCAATGATAAAACCTGGATAAAATTGTGAAAAAAAAAAAGAAAAGGAAAAAAAAAAACCTGTTTGAAGGCATTGGAGAGCCTTCAGGGTTTGTGGAGGTACAATCTCTGGGAAAAGGAGAAGTGCAAAGATGTGAGTGCCAAGTCTACCTCACTTTTCTGCTGAGGCATTTGACAATTTTCAGAGTGAGATTAAAAGTCCCAGAAGAAAGAGGTAGCTTCTCTGGGATGAGGACAAATATGGTGACCTTTTTGGAAGTAAAATATAGGGACTTCTGATTCCAGGTAGACTGTGGTGAAAGAGGCAAGACAAGTAAAATAAATAATGATTCAATAAAACATGCATGCTTTAAGGACCAGAGAATTATACAGAGAGAACTGCATGAATTATGTATTAGTCAGCCAAAGGGGTGCTGATGCAAAATACCAAAAATTGGTTGGTTTTTATAAAGGGTATTTATTTGGGGTAGAAGTCTGCAGTTACCAGGCCATAAAGCCTCACCAAAAGTCCAATGCCATGTGCTGGAGCAAGACAGCTGCCAACGTTTGCCAAGAAGTCAGGGTTCAGGCTTCTTGGGTTCTTCTCTTCCCCGGGGCTCCATTTCTCTGTTTCCTCCACAAGGACCGCTGTAGACTATGAGGTTCTTTAGGCTTTGCCTCTCTCCACAAGGCCAGCTGTAGGCTCTCAGGCAAACGGCTCCTCTCTTTTCCTGGGGCTTTCTCTCCTTCCTCACGACCAAGCTCAAGACTCCAACATCAGAACTCCAACGCAAAACTACTCCAACTCTGTCCTTTGCCATGTCTTTTTATCTTTGAGACCCCACCCACCAAGGAGTGGGGCTCAATGCCCTATTGACGTTGCCCAGTCAATGCCCTAATCAACTTTATCATGCCCAGATGAACAGACCAGTTTACAAGCATAATCCAATATCTATTTTTGGAATTCATAACTATATCAAACTGCCAAACTGCTACAAACGAAGATTCCAGAAAGGGAAGAGATTTTATGAGGGGAAGAGAGATCCCTAAACATTTCCATGCATTTAGTAAGAATTTGTTTTGTGTAGATAGTAAAAATTCACTGGCTTCTCTTGCAGAACCAATACTGTCCCTGAGTAGAAATAGTCTCCCCCCCCTTTTTTAAATAATAATGACAAATGCATTTTTAAGGAAGCATAAATAGAAAAAGATGGGAATAGAAATAATAATTAAATAGGTAGAGGATATTTGGGAGAGGAAATAGGGAAATGGTGAGGACTACAGATTCTGGAGCCAGGCTCCTTATGCTTGAATCCAACTCTGTCTCTCACTAGCTGTTTGAAATTGGGCAATTTAATTAACTCTCTGGTGTTCAATTAGGTCACCTATAAAATACTATTACTGCTTACCTCACTGGGTTGCTGTTGTGAAGATTAAATAAGTTAATCCTTTTAAAGAGTTTCAACAGTGTCTGGTTCAGAGTAAGTATGTAATAAGTGTTGACCATTATTATTAACATTATATATGGTAGATGTATAAATATGATAAAGCCAAAGTGAATGGAATATACCTGGAACAAAATCACAGTGCCCTCCAATTTGTTCATTCATCAAACATTTAAAAATTCAATGGATGTTTATTCTAAATAGGAAATCCTATTTAAGGAAAGTAACCTTAGAATCATTGATTGATAACTTTCCATGAAAATAAATATTCTTTAATACAAAGGACCCAATAAAAAAATCACTAATTTTCCCAAAAACATGACATCTCATCACTGAGTATGTCACAAATGCCAAACCAGTTCTTTTCACTTACTCAAAAATTTACATTTCAAAGTTCTTTGGTTGTCTTCTCATATTATTTAGACAGAGACTTTCAGCCCTTTTGTCCTGATAGTCTTTCTCTAATACGTCTTAAAAAGAAAATAAGAAAAACAACAACTATGTGGGTATTTAAGTGCACAGATAGTGGATGCAGTTGTTTATTTGTCCTGTTGTTCTGTCTATTGAGAAAACTATTTCAGGTCTCAAGTACTGCTTGTGGTTAAATAACTTAGAAGTGACTCGACTGTCTCATGAAATGTAACAGTCGTATGAAGGTGAAACCATATGGCAAATTTGACATTTTGGGAAGAATAAAAGGATATACTGTCCATGAAGAAGACCACAGGAAAAAAATTAACTGACATCACCTTCAACATTATCATCACCATCAGCTAACAGTTACTATGTGTTAAGTATTGTAGCTGAAAATATCAAAAGCCTTTGCACAGCTGAACTACAATCTATTAAAGGGTGATCAATAAATAACATTGATCATGTAATAGTCTATCAATCAAACTTACTTATAGGGCAATCAGAGGCTACTATACTTCAAAATAAATTTACAATGATGAAAATAATTTAACTCTTCAACAATTTGCTTACATTGGGAATGAAGATAGAGGTAGTTAGTTAATATATGTAACAGGTATACCAATAATTTGATAGTGGCAAAAACTTAAAGTGTAGTAGAAATTAAGGTATAATTATTAAAGAATCCTATATGCTCAGTAAAAAGGGCCTCCCTTCATAGGCTCTGTCATAGCAGCCATGTGATTGGTGAAAGGAGCTAACACATTACAACTACTCTTCACTCTTCCAATCAACTGCCCTTGCTCTCTGCTACCTGGATAAGCAAGTTGACTAGACCAAAGGTATATACAATTTCTATTTTAAATATTTAAAATTGGATTGTTAAAAACTAAACTACAAACTTTGATTTCACCAACTTTACCACTAACTAGTTTCCACTGATTAGTCAGTAAAGACTTTCTAAACCAAGATCCTAGATTTTATTTGTCATGTTGTCTTTGTCTCCTCCAATATGTGAGAGTTCCTTAGTCTCTTCAAAAATGTTCCTCTTGACATTTTTCAAGAGTCCTGGTCAGTTATGATGTAGAATGTCCCTTAATTTGGGTTTGATGTTTTCCCATGCTTAGACTGTGGTTATACTTTTTTTTTCTTCCTGCAAGAATACCACAAAAATGATGGGCTCTTCTCAGTACTTCATAACAGGAGCTACATTATGATGATGTCTTATTATTTAAGGTAGTATCTGTCAGTTTTATCCCCTGCAAAATTACTATTTTTCCCTTTCTAATAAATATCCTGGGAGAAATCCTTTAAGACTATGCAAATACAATATTTCTCATTAAACTTTTGTCCAATAATTTTAGCATCCATTGTGGAATCTTGCCTGAAACAATTATTACTGAGATACTTATACAGGGTTTTAAAAGGAATTAAAATATATGAAATATAATGGCTATACTTTTCTTGCTATAAACATACTTAAGTGCTACTGAATGCAGGATGTTTTCTTATATTCAAAATATGAATAAAAGTTATCTTGTTTGGTCAGTGTGTTCAGTTAGTGTTAGTCAATGATGATACCAATACAAAACATAATTGAAATATTACTTACATAACTATGGCTTTTAAAGAAATCTGATGGACTATTGGTGAGGATTTTGTCTCCTTCCAAACCAATTACTCTTTTACAAATATTTGACTTTGGATCACTTGGGCTTTTTGCAATCACAATGTCACCTCTGAGGAGGAAAAAGTCAAAGAAATGTCAATATTATTTATTATGCATAGACTCATGCACAGAACTGCTTTAATACTTTTACAAAGCAATTTAAGCAAAACCATACCCTTTATTCACTTACATGCTGACCTGCCACCCCAACCCCTAAACATTTACTAGTTTTGAGGACCATTTGTGATTGACTTTCATGGGTCAGAATCTAATAATGAAAATGATGAAAAAGCCAAAATCTGCCATGGAAAAGTGTTTCTTCTCCCAAAGCTACACACAATCAACTCTGATATAATGTATTAGAGTCTTTGCAAACTGAATGCAAATAGTATATATCAAAAAAGGCAAGGGAACTGGATGTGACTCAAGCAGTTGGGCGCCCGCCTACCACATGGGAGGTCCTGGGTTTGATTCCCAGTGCCTCCTAAAGAAGATGAGCAAGACAGCGAGCTGATGCGATGGGCTAGCTTGGTGAGCTGACACAACAAGATGATGCAATGAAGAGACACAATAAGCAGGGAGTGGAGGTGGCTCAAGATGCCTGCATCATTTGATGCATCATTTGATGCCTCCCTCCCACATGGGAGGTCCTGGGTTCGGTCCCGGTGCCTCCTTAAAAAAAAAAGAAGACAAGCACACAACAAACAGACACAGAGAGTAGACAGCGAGCGCAAACAATGAGGGGAGGTGGAGAAATAAATAAAATAAATCTTTAAAAAAAAAGGCAATATTGAACTGTTCATTCAAGAACTATAGCCAACAAGTTCACATCCTTGTTAGGGATGCTCCAGGATTATGAAAGTATAATCATATCATTAGGACTAAGGAAAATGTTCAAAGGTTTACTGGGGTGATGACTGCATAACTCTGTGATGAAACTGAGAGCCACTGAGTATATACTTTGGATAGAATGTACAAGTTGTGGGACGATATAACACAGTGAACCATGTGGTGGAAGATGGACTGTGGTTAACAGTACAAATATGAGTGTGTTCTTATGAACTATAACAAATGTACAATACTAATACATAGTGTTAATTATAGGGGTGTATGGAAAAAATATACCAAGTGTACCCTATGAACCACAGTTAGTGGTAAAGTCTGACAATGTTCTTTCATAATCTGTAATAAATGTTCCACAACAATGTAAGGTGCTGGTGGAGCGGTGATATACGGGAATTCTTCCCATTATGCATGATTGTTTTGTAAGCTCACAACTTCTCTAATTAAAAAAAAGTTTTTAAAAAGTTATTAACAATGTATTCATACATCTATTCTAATAAACTTAAAAGAAAATTTAGTTTCAATGATTTGCATTGTTTGTTATATTCTTTTTGTGGACCTCTCATTGTTCTGGGCTCTGTGAAGAGAGAAAAGAACAAGACAGGCCAAGCTCTTGACCTCAGAGCTTACTCACTGTATACAGATCTTAAAAATTAGCCCAAAATAAAGGATATTTAGACAGTTAAAAATAAATTGTATCATTAGCATAGAATGCAAAAGCTTGTCTTCATACTATAGTGAGTGTAGGCCTCTAGTTAATCCAAATACTGTATTAGGTTATTTGATATGGGTTAAAAAGCAAGGAGAAAAAAAGAAAAAAAAAGAAGAAAAAAAGAAGAAAAAAAAAAAAAAGAAAGAAAAAAAAAAAAAGCAAGGAGAGGGGAGGATGTGGCTCAAATGGTTGGGCATCCATCGCCCATATGGAGGGACCTGGGTGAAATCCCCAGGACCTCCCAGTAAAAATAAAGAAAAATATAGAAAGCTTGCAGGCCGCCAGGCCCTGCAAGTGGGTGTGCTACCAGAACCCGTGCGCGGTGCGCCATCAGGCCCCACCAAGCCATGCAGCAAGGTGATGATGTAACAGGAGAGTGACACAAGGGAGAGTCAAGACAAGACACGCCAATAAACTAGGAACTAAGGTGGTGCAGGTGATAGGATGCCTCTCTCCCACATCGGAGGTTCCCAGGATCGAATCCCGGTGAAAACAGGAGGAGAGGATGAGAAAAGAGGGCAGGAAACAGACACAGAGAATTGCCCAGCGAATGGACATAAAAAACAGCAAAAATGGGCCGCCGCGCCCCGGGGGTAAAAATGGATGAAAATAAATAAATCTTTTTTTAAAAAAAGCTAGACTACAGCTGTTTCATAAGTTTTATTTTCTAACCTCCATAACTATCAGTTAGGTATCTTGAAGTTGTTATGTAAAAAGATCTGAAGAAGAATTACATAAGGACCTTTACTAGACTATATAGCTTGACAAAGGTTTCTATCTTGACAAAGAAGGTTTCCATCTAAAGAATTTAAAAGATCAATTAGTGTTAAAAAAAAAAAAAAAAAAAAAAGAAAGAAAGTTTTAATACTGTTTTTGACTATTTCTGAGTAACGTGAAATAGTCCATATTCTATTAATGCCGAAGCCAAATATCGCCTTGAGGAAGCCAAACTTGTAGTTTACTGAGATGAAAGCTGGCATAAATTTATTTTTTCAAAATTATAAACACAAAAGTATAAAATAAAAAAAAATAATCAAAAAGCAAAAATAAAGTATAAAAGAAAAAAGCATAAAGTGAAAAAAATTATAAACAAACTAATGGAACCAAAATTTTAGGGACATTGAGAGATGCCCTTTAGAAAATAATTAAGTTACTAGTATTTGACATCCATTCAGAAGGAATTATACTCATGGGGTTAATTAGAATAAACAGTATCACAAGGATTGAGACCAATAATGGAATAGGATTTTAAAAGGTCTAGTGGCAAAGAATATTTGTCAAGGAGTTTTAAAATATAATTAATCAGGAGAATCATAATGGATAGGATTCCTGTTTTCCAACTTTGCATAATGTCAGAGTCTAAAAGTCATCAAATTGTCATAGTAAGTCAGTCACCAGTAGAAATCAGGATTTAAAAAAAAAAAAAACTAACAACACCGATTTGAATGTATAATGTAGTCCCTAAGTCCCTAGTTCTTGACATAAAACATTCTAGGACCCAATAAAAAAGTTCAGACGGCTAACATGTACATGATAAAAGGGACTGCTAACTATTTTGGACAAATGACATGCGGGATACAGTAACCCAAGAGATTGCATGTTTTTAAAGAAACTATTAAAATTTCTGAAAATGAAAAAAAGATATTTGACTAAAAATTTATCTAGTTGGTCATTAATACAGTTATTTATGAAGGAAATTTCAAAGCTAAAAGTTAGAAAGGGCAAAAGAGATATGATGTGTATGTGTATGTTTACCATAAACTTAAAATATCCATGAAAAGTTTACCTTTGGATACCATAAAAATGTCGACTAATATTTTCTGCAAAGACAATATCTGAATTTTGAATTGTAGGCTCCATTGATGGTCCAGAACACTGTAAATAGAGGCAATTTTGTAATTTCAGTCCAGAATCTTCCGTAATTAAAAAAAAAAAAATCATCTGAAAAGGTTTTTAATAGAAAGAAAATTAAGCAAATGTTCTTCAAAGTTTGAAGAACAATATAATGCAGTATCTTTGGGAGACAATTCATAAGTTTGGCAGCTGCAGAGTGGCCACCAAGTCTAGAAACATAAGCTGATATATTATAAATGATTTATTGATATTCCATTACAATGCATGAATAATATAATATTGCCAATGCTTCCTAGTTTTGGGCACCCTGTAGAATATAAGATCCATGAGGGCATGGATTTGTTTCTGATGTTCCCAGTTGGATAACCAAGGCCAAGAACAATGCTTGCCACAAAGTTAATATACAATAAATACTTGTTTAATAAATTACTTATTTATTTTATTACTGTAAAATATCATCCATTGCCTTTGATACTAATTTATTTTAGTGGTTTATCATGCAATCTCAATGGGTTGATGCCCTCTTAAGAGAATAGCTTTTACTCATGTGATGGGACTATAACTTATATTTTCTACTGAAAAATACTAGTGAAATGAGATGCATGCTTAAAGATTTTCATATTTGGATGTCTTAAAACAATAATCTTCATATATCTCAAAACTGGAATAAATTGATCATTGCTACTTAAAAATCTAAATACAACAGGCTCCATTTACTCTACTTATGTGTAAATAAAACTTTTCACTCAAAAGCTCCTACTCAGGAAGAAATAAAGAACACATTGAAAGTATATATTTGCTGCCTTGGTAACCCAGTGGAAGTACCAATGTAACTTTTAAGAGCAAGGGAGGGGAGTCCGTATTTATTTTGCATTATTCTAGCTCAACTTGAGGTTGTATGATTCTGTAGTGATTCTATTGGGTAAACCTAATTTTAAAAAAAACATAACTTCACTGGCCAATCAATTTATTCTTCATTTACACAATAAAGGGTTAGAACAGTCATAGTTGAAAGATTCATAATGCAATATTAAGAAAAAGCTTTGGTGGGGGAAGCAGCAGCTTTAATATTTTAATATTGACATCATGCAGAATAATCATTTGTTTTAATGACAGTCAAACACAGTAGTTAAGAGTAGGAGTTTCGGGAAGCGGCTGTGGCTCAATCAGTAGGGCTCCCATTTACCATATGGGAGGCCCCGGGTTCGGTTCCCAGGGCCTCCTGGTGAAGGCAAGCCCGCCCGCACGGCCTGGTTAGCTGACCCAGCGAGCACAAGCAGCAAGGGGGGGATAAATGAATAAATAAATAAAATCTTTAAAAAAAAAAAAAAGAGTAGGAGTTTTGAAAATTGGATAAATCTGTGTTGAAATTCCAACTCTATTTATAAACTCTATTTATAAACTAGAACAAATTACTTAGGCTTTCTAAACCTCAGTATCCTCATTTGCAAAATTGGTATCTAATAAAATTCTCACAGAATTGTAAAAAATTAAATGAGTTAATAAATACAAAACACCACATACATCCTGGAACAGAGTGAGTAGCATTCAATAAATGGTAGCAATAATTATTATAGGACCTTTTCTGTTCCTGTCAGAAACAGAATGCAGAAGCATATTTAAAGTAATGGTTCTTTTAATTTTTATACCAGC
Organism: Tolypeutes matacus; assembly: GCA_026826555.1. Classification (NCBI taxonomy): domain Eukaryota; kingdom Metazoa; phylum Chordata; class Mammalia; order Cingulata; family Chlamyphoridae; genus Tolypeutes; species Tolypeutes matacus. The sequence goes on along the minus strand of JAKSZT010007815.1, from coordinate 17,246,964 downwards.
ACCAATTCAAACACACTTTCTTATGTTCCAAAATTTAGAAAGATTTTATGTTTTAATTTTCACACTTTATTCATTAAAGTAATTCATTATAGTTATTCAACTAAAAGTAAAAATGCATTTCCCTTCAATTAAAAAAGTATATATTTTAAATGATTATTCTTGGGGATAAAAACTTACCATGACAATACCACCAACGTATTCAAAAGCACAATGAGCTATACAGCCATACTGAATAGTATAGCCAACAAGTCGAAAGGTTTTTCCCAGAACACCACGAAGCATAGTTCTATGTAGACTCTGCCACCATTGGCCTGATGGTAAATTTCAAAAAGTTTCATGATCAATACTATTTAAAGACACTTAAGAAATAGCTCTATTGTAAAATATTTTATAATCACCCAGAATGTACTAAATGTACAGATTGGTACAGAAAAACAAGAGCTTATTTTCATTTCTGTGAATGGTATTTTAAATGGAAAAGTATATTCAATATTTAGATCTACTGAACAGAGATTATACTTTAAATAACACTAAGTTTATATATGAAATAGATATCCAGTAAACTCTGAATTAATCTGTCCCCTTCCATGCCTTGGTTATTTCTAGATATTAAGGCAGACACTTAAGAAAATATATTAACTCATTCAAAGTAACAATAATACTTGTTCTCAAGGTTGCCTGCTATATACTACACAATTCTTGTAAAGTAATGTAATATGATACAATGAAGAAAGCACTAGAAGAGGTGTATGGAGATTAAAATTTTAAATTGGTTCTTTTATTAACTTGTTCAATGTCAATGAATTGTTTTAACCTCTGTGGGCCTCAATAAAATGGAAATAATATTTATCTCAGAATGATTCTGAGAATCATCAAATCTAATAACATGTCAAAGTGCTTTGTAAATTATAAAGTTATATTTATTTGTTAGCTGTAAACTATTGATATAATAAAGAATGCATGAATACTTTGAAATACCATAAAGAAACATGTAAAAGATATTTTATGATATAAATTTAAAATATTAATATTATTCACCTAAAATATTTCTAGTATCTATCCTGTCCTTTCTATTTATCTCTAACAACCATGTTTCAAACACCTCTCAACTAATGACTTAAGTCTTAGGTCTAGGACACTGTTCTCAGATTAAATTTAATAAAACACACAAATAATAACAGTAAAAATATATAACATTTGTTCCATATTTAATATATGTCAGGCTTAGTATCTAATACTTCTGTAAGGTAGATATTATGATTATCATTATCATTTCACAGATAAGAAAAAGAAGACTTAGAGTACTAAAGTAACTTGCCCAACATCATAAAGTTGGTAAATAATAGAATAAAAAACTTAACCATTATGTTGGCCACAATGACTACCCTATCACCCTTCCTCTCTCTTAACCTCTATGGTTTTCTATTATATCAAGCCTAGATTACTTAGATTCATTTTCTAAGTAGACATTTGCCTTCCATCCAATCCTCACTTTCCAACTTGATCTTCCTTTATGCTCCTGCATGAACCACTCAAATCATACCGGTCTGTCCTTCAAGTAAACTTTGCTCTATAGAAATTTACTCTGTCCCCACCCATGCTATTTGCAAATCTTCTTAAAATGCTCTTATTAGGCAAGTTTTTCCTTCTCCTCCAGGTTCCCATAGTTCATACTGTTCATTACTATCTGGTTAAAAACACTGGTTCTAGATTAAAGACGGGTAGACTTCCGGGAAGATGGCGGACTAGTAAGACACGGGAATTTCTTCTCCAGAAAAATAGCTAGAAGACAGGCTGAAACAGCCCCAAAAAATAACTTCTAGGGTTTAGGACAACAGGTGAAGGCTACACACCACCCAGAGGAGAGAGGGACAAAAGAGGGAAATCGCAATAACAAACTGTGAGTTGGAACTAGCAGCGACTGCTGCTGCTGGCACCCTCCCCCACACTAAAGACTCTTTAGAATTCTCGGGCCTCTGGGCCGGCGAATACAGACAAAGGAGGCTCCAGGGATCTACCACCCTAGGAAAGGTAAGCGAGAGGGACACAGCCTAAGACTGACTGAGGTTCTGACCCACAAATTTGGGCTGCAGTGCCCCAGGGGCCCTTCCAGGCCAGGTGGAACCACACGGTGGTTTGCCCTGGGAGCCGGGGAAGGACTGAAGAAATCCGACCCTCGCAATCTCCCTCTCTTCTAGCCTGGACTAATTGTTGAGGACTCCACAGGAGAGGGGAGAGAGAGCCTGGGGCTGACTCAGCTTTTGACCCCAGGTTTGGTCTGCTGTGTCCCAAGAGCCCTTCCAGGTCGGGTGGGGCCGCACCATTGTTTGCCTTGGAGCCTGCAAGGGGCTAAAGATATGCAAAGCTCCCAATCTCCTCCTCTACTAGCAGGGACTGATTGTTGAGGACCCAGAGGGGAATGGAAATATTTCCTAGCTGGGAAAAGGGAGGGGGCTGCCAGAGAAGACTGGAGAACTGTCCCAGAAAGTATGAATTACAAGGCTTTTAGCCTCCAGACAGGAAGATCTATCACATTGATCTGGTTTGTGTTGCAACAAATATATTCCAACCAGGCACTGAATTGAGAGCTGCCAAGGAACGCCATCTCCTGGCAGACCAAGAAAATGCACATAAGAAAATTAAAAATAAGTAAGAGAGGCTTTTCCTGGCCTCTATAGCCTCCCTGCCCAAGGCCCTAGGAAGCAACTCTAAACCAATTACTGGGTCCAGTGCCCAGTTTCGGGAAACCAGCAGGACAATCCTAACAATCCAGATGGAGCTAAAAATCAAAGACCTGCGGTAACTCACAGCCTCCTGCCACTAAATTCCTATGAAAGAGAAAGAGATTGAGCATCTGAGAAAACTACATCCTAACCAGATGTCTAAACACCAGCAAAAAATTACAAGCCATACAAAGAATATAGAAGACATGGCCCAAGAAAAAGAACACATCAAAGTCCCAAACGAAATGTGGAATTTGAGAGAACTAATTAGCGAGATGTCCACAAATTCCCAAAATCAAATTCATGAGTTGAAAGACAATGTAGTTAAATAGATAAATGACATCAAGAAGACACTGAGCGAATGCAAAGAATCTGAAATCCTGAACAGAAAAATAACAGAGTTCATGGGAATGAAAGACACAATAGGTGAGCTCAAAAACACATTTGAGGCATACAACAGCAGACTTGACATGATAGAAGAAAGAATAAGTGATACTGAAGACAGAGCAGCTAAAATTGAAGAAAGAAAAGAACAGAGAGAGAAAAGAATGGAAAAAATTGAACAGGGGCTTAGAGAGTTGAATAACAATACAAAATGCAACAACATACATGTCATGGGAATTCCAGAAGGAAAAGAGAAGGGAAAAGGGGCAAAAAGAGTATTTGAGGAAATAATAGCTGAAAATTTCCCAACTCTCATGAAAGAAATGAACTTACATGTCCAAGAAGCACACCGTACCCCAATCAGAATAAATCCAAATAGACCTAAGCCAAGACACATACTAGTCAGAATGTGAAAGGTCAAAGATAAAGAGAAAACTCTCAGAGCAGCAGGAGAGAAGCAAATAATCACGTAGAAGGGACGTCCTGTAAGACTTAGTGCAGATTTCTCTTCAGAAACCATGGAGGCGAGAAGACAGTGGCATGATACAATTAAGAAACTGAAAGAGAAAAACTGCTAGCCAAGAATTCTTTATCCAGCAAAACTATTCCTTCAAATATGAAGGTGAGTATAAAATATTCACAAACAGAAACTAAGAGAGTTTGCAAAAAAGAATCTACCTTTGCAGGAAATATTAAAGGAAGCCTTAGAACCTGAAAGAAAAAGACAGGAGAGGGAGGCTTGGAGGAGAGTATAGAAGAAAGAATAACAGAAAGGATAGCCAAAAGAGTAAAAAGAGAGACAAAAACAAGATGACATATGAAAACCAAAGAATAAAATGAAGGAAGGAAATAGTGCATTTACAGTAATATCATTGAATGTGAATGGATTAAACTCCCCAATCAAAAGATCCAGGCTGATAGAGTGGATAAAAAAACATGAGCCATCCATATGCTGCTTACAAGAAACTCACCTTAGACCCAGGGATACAAACTGGCTGAAAGTAAAAGGTTGGAAAAAGATACTCCACGTGAATAGTAAACAGAATAGAGCACAGGTAGCTATACTAATATCAGACAAAACGGACTTTAAATGCAAAAAGGTTATAAGAGATACAGAAGGCCATTATATATTAATAAAAGGGACAATCCACCAGGAAGATATAACAGTCATAAATATCTACGCACCTAACCAGGGTGCCCCAAAATATATGAGACAAACTCTGGAAAAACTGAAGGGAGAAACAGACATTTCTACAATAATCGTTGGAGACTTTAACACCCCACTTACATCATTAGCTAGAACAACTAGACAGAAGATCAACAAGGAAACAAAGAACTTGAACAATATGATAAATGAGTTAGACCTAACAGACATATAAAGAATACTGCATCTAAACTCAGCGGGTTATACATTCTTCTCAAGTGCCCATGGATCTTTCTCCAGAATAGACTACATGTTAGGTCACAATTCAGTTCTCAATAAATATAAAAAGATTGAAATTATACAAAGCACCTTCTCAGATCATAATGGAATGAAACTAGAAATCAATAATAGATAGGAAAAAAGTAAATTTGCAAATGTGTAGAGACTAAACAACACACTCCTAAATAACTGGTGGGTCAGAAAAGAAACTGCAAGGGGTAGATGTGGCTCAAATGGTTGGGCGTCCGTCTGCCATATGGAGGGACCTGGTTCGATCCCCAGGACCTCCCGGTGAAATAAAAAATATAAATATAGAAGGTGCATGGGCTGCCAGGCTCTGTGTGCTGATGAGCCACCAGGCCCCGGGAGCCATGCAGCAAGATGATGACATAACAGGAGAGAGACACAGGGGAGAGTCAAGACAAGATGCTCCGAAAGCTCCAAAAACCGGGAACTGAGGTGGTGCAGGTGGCAGAACACCTCTCTCCTACATCGGAGGTCTTGAGGATAGAATCCTGGTGAAGACTGGAGAAGGATGAAAAGGGATGGCAGGAAACAGACACAGAGAATTGCCCAGCAAATGGACACAAAACAGCAAATGGGGAAGGGGGGGTTTAAAATGGATAAAGTAAATAAATCTTCAAAAAAAAAAAAAAAAAAAGCAGTTGCAAGTGAAATGAGTAAAAATATTGAGACAAATGAAAATGAGAATACAACGTATCAAAACTTATGGGAGCCCAGCTGGCGCCAGGGAGGGCTGCGCGCTGGGCACGGGGGCTGGGGAGGAGGTGGCCGGCTCAGGGCGGCTGCTGGGAGTTGGGGGTGCCTCCAGGGGGATGGCGAGGCTCCAGGCCAGGCTGGCCCCGCCGGGGAGGGTGCCCCTGCCCTTTGGGGGTGCCCGGGTCCAGTGGGAGGGAGGCAGGGTGCCCCCATGCCGTGGAGGGGACGGGGCGCAGGGCTGCAGGGGGGCCGGGAGGGCAGACCTGGGGCCCCCTTTTTTCCAGACTGAGGGCTGTGCCCCCGCCTGGGGATGAGGCCTGGCCTCGAGGAAACTGAACTTAGCTTCGCGGGGCTGGCAGCTCCGGCCCAGGGTGGTGGCAGTGCTGTCCTTGGGCCTTTTTCTCTAGGTCTGAAGCTGTCCTCCGCTGTGAACTCAGCCTGTCCCTCCTCCTCCTCCCCCCTTTAGCTGTCTTGAGGGTCTCCATTTACTTAAAAGCTTGCCCCTGGCCGTCAGGTAAGCCCGGGAGAGTAGCGCAGCCCCCGTGGAGTCGGCATTGCTGCCTTCCTCACGGCGATCAGATGGCACCGGGAGAAATGGAGCCCCTGGCCAGTGTCCCGTATGAGTCGTAGCAGTGCAGGAGGGGAGACCCTGAAGGAGAGAGCCCGCCTAAATTGATGCCTGCAGATTGAATTTCCAGAGGCTTAGGAGGAAGCTCTCCAGTGTCATTGTTTCCAGGCCTTGCTCAGAAAGCCCTGTATTCAGGAGGCAGCCATTTTAAGGTTTTCAGATGAGCTTATGAGGGGCCAATTAAAAAAGAAAAATCCAGAGCAGATGCATCCCGCCCCTGGCCTTCAGCAAGTGTGTTGGTTTGAGTTGAATGTCACATCCAGGAGCACCAACCTTCAGGCACCCCTCCTTTTCTGGGGGGTGGAGGTCCTTAGGTGCCACATCTACTAAATTGAGCCACCGTTCATAGACTTGATAGGTCTCTGCTACGAAGGTTCGAGAAGATTCTAAGCTGTAGACTGTTTTAACGTTGCCGCAACGCAGAATGATGCCTTGTAGATGGAGCTTGCGGATGGAGCCCCAGTGACCCTCTCACCCACTTGCTGCCTGCCTACCTGCCTGTGCATTGGTCCAAGGAGGTTTTTTTTTAATGTTATGACTTAATCCGAGTGTTGGGGAAGGCTGTTCAAATCCTAAATGGTTAAGCCAAGAGGGTATTTAGGTGAAACAGATTGGTAAATTAAGGGGACCGTTGTGTTGTGCTCAAGTTTGAGAGGACACAATTTGGTTGTGCCTGAATTGTGTGCCAGGCGGCAGGTCTAGTTTGGGCATTCAAGTCTGCATTGCAGATCCACAGAAGGGAAGGTGGGTGTACAGATGGTGATGTATGATTCATCCTGCTTTGTATGTTTTTTTAACTTGAATTTTATACTTGGTTAGATTTGAGAGAATTCTTGGGCACTCATATGAGGACCTTGAGGTGGGGGTTGTGGAGAGAAGGTTCAGCTTGATACTGGTCTGGGACGGTGAGGGTGGGAAAGGGGAGACGTTTGTTGGGTTAGGTTTGTAGCACAGAGGTTGGGGGTAGTAGGGGGAATGTGGGGTGAAGGGAATTCCCTGGAGGAAAAAAATGAAGTAGAGCTCTGGGGGAAATTAATATAGCTCAGGGGCATTGAAAATACTAGTTAATTCTAGTAGATTGTTAATACTAGTTAAACTGTTGCTTTGAAAGCAATAAAAGTTTGCTTGGAACTAGTTACTAAAGTGCTTAGAATTCTACTGCTAAGTGGCAGTAAAAAAAAAAAAAAAGAAAGCAAAATTGTTTTGCTCTGCTGCTAGTGGGGAAGACTGAAAAGTTGTAATTGAAAATGTGAATATCAGTCACTTTTGAAAGATGGGTGTCAGAAACCTAAATCAGCAGCTTACCATTCTTAACTGCTTTTCAAGTTTCTCAAGTGGTTTATCTGAAGCTGTGACATTAAGGAGCAATAAGTCTTAGAAAAGACTTGAAAATGCCCAAATTGTGGGGTGTGGTTTTCAAGCTTAGGATTTTGGTGTGCACTCAAAATATTTTCTGGGTTTGTAACTGTATTTTTGCCACAGATATTCTGTGATTTAAAATTCTGGACTAAGTGAAATGCAATGATTTCTAAGGGGAATTTTGTATGTGTAAGTTATGCCTTGTGATAAATGCCTTTTCTGTGTGGATCAGTATTAATAACAGCAAAAGTTCTGCTTACTCCTATCTTTTCAAAACCATAGCTATTGTAACAAAACCAAATTGTAAAATTGCCCATAATTGGTAGCAAACAGAATTCATGTACCCACTCTAAGGCTAGCATGGATAATCCATTATATATCACAGTTTGAAAAATGCTTTTGGTGCTTTTGAAATGGCCCAGAGCTACAGGGGAAACCATCAGGCGATGTCTCCTAAAAATTCCTAAAATTCCGAGAAGGATCAGAAAACCCTTTGTTGGGATAATGCTTGGCTTGGAGCTGCATCTATTGAATTGATAAAAGTAATGCCAGTGGTTTTTGGTCATGTCTCACTTCCCCTTAAATTGTACTTTAAAAGTCTAAAATCCCCAGTACTTTTTTGCCCTTGGGATTTTTTTGTCTTCTGGATTTCCGTGGTTTTTATTTTAATGTCTAAAAATATGTTGGGTTGATAGTTCTTAACTGGTGACTTGGCATGCAGCAGTTTCCATCGCTGATGCTTACAGGGCCTTAGTCATGGATGTTGGGAGGGGTGGATATGTGTGGGTAAGCTGTTGTGAAATTGAAACCGTAAAAGGTGGTTAAAAGTTCTTGTATGTTGTTTTGTAAGAACTGAACCTATTGCATCATGTACATGAAGTACTAATCATTTTTCTCCTTTACAGCACAAATAAAGGTTTTGACTTCTGAGCTCAAAAAAAAAAAAAACTTATGGGATACAGCGAAGGCAGTCTTGAGAGGAAAATTTATAGCCCTAAATGCCTATATTAAAAAGCAATAAAGAGCTAAACTCAAAGATTTACCTGAACAACTAGAGAAACTAGAAAAAGAACAGCAAACCAATCGCAAAATAAGCAGAAGGAAAGAAATAATAAAGATTAGAGCAGAGATAAAATAAATAAATAAATAAATAAATAAGAACAGAAAAACAATAGAGAAAATCAACAAAACCAAAATCTGGTTCTTTGAGAAGATCAATAAAATTGAGAAACCCTTAGCTAGACTAACAAAGAAAAAAAGAGAGAAGATGCAAATAAATACAATCAGAAATGAAAGGGGGAAGTTACAAAAGACCCCACAGAAATAAAAAAATATATCAGAGGATATTACGAGACACTATATGCCAACAAACTGGACAACCTAGTTGAAATGGACAAATTTCTAGTAACACACAACTAACCTACACTGACGCTACAAGAAATACAAGAACTTAACAATCCAATCACATTTAAGGAGATTGAATCCATCATCAAAAATCTCCCAGCAAAGAAAAGTTCAGGACCAGGTGGCTTCACAGGTGAATTCTACAAAGCATTTTGAAAAAATTAACACCAATCCTGTTTAAATTCTTCCAAAAAATTGAAGAGGAGGGAAAATTACCCAACACATTTTATGAAGCCAACATTACCTTAATATCAAAGCCAGATAAAGACTCTACAAGAAAAGAAACTTACAGACCAATCTCTCTAATGAACATAGATGTAAAAATTCTCAACAAAATCGAATCCAACAGCATATCAAAAAACTTATACATCACATCCAAGTGGGATTTATTCCTGGCATGCAAGGCTGGTTCAACATAAGAAAATCAATCAATGTAATACACCGCATTAACAAATTGAAGGAAAAAAACACATGATCATCTCAATAGATGCAGAAAAGGCATTCGACAAAATACAGCATCCTTTTTTGATAAAAACACTTCAAAAGATAAGAATAAAAGGAAAATTCCTCAATATGATAAAAGGCATATATGGAAAACCCACAACCAACATCATACTCAATAGGGAAAGGTTGAAAACTTTCCCTCTAAGATCGGGAACAAGACAAGGATGCCCACTGTCACCATTGTTACTCAACATTGTACTAGAAGTTTTAGCTAGGGCAATTAGACAAGAAAAAAAAAATTAAAGGCATCCAAATAGGAAAAGAAGAAGTAAAACTCTCACTGTTTGCTGATGACATGATCCTGTGCTTAGGAAATCCTGAAGTATCCACGACAAATCTACTTGAACTAATAAATGAGTTCAGCAAAGAGACAGGATACAAAATCAACATGCAAAAACCAGTAAATTTTTTGTACACTAGTGCAGAACAACCTGAGTTGGAAATCAGGGGAAAAATTCCATTTTCAATAGCAACAAAAAGACTCAAATACCTAGAGTTAATTTAACCAAAGATGTACAGGACCTGTAATGCAGAAAACTACAAAACAATGCTAAAAGAATTTTTAAAAGTCCTAAACAAATGGAAAGACATTCTGTGTTCATGGATTGGAAGAATAAATATCATGAAGATGTCAATCTTACCCAAATTGATTCATAGATTCAATGCAATACCAATCAAAATCCCAACAGCTCACTTTAAATAATCAGAGAAGGCAATTACCAAAGCCATCTGGAAGAGTAAGTGCACCCGAATAGCCAAAAGCATTCTAAAAAGAAGAGCGACGTGGGAGGAATTTCACTGCCTGGTCTTGAAACATATTACAAATCTACAGTGGTCAAAACAGCATGGTACTGGCATAAAGATAGACACATCGATCCGTGGAATAGAATTGAGAACCCAGAAATAAACCCTCACCTATACAGTCAACTGGTTTTTGACAAACCTACCAAGCCCATGGTAATGGGAAAAAACAGTCTCTTCAACAAATGGTGTTGGGAGAACAGGATATCTATAACCAAAAGAATGAAAGAGGACCCCTATCTCATCCCAAATACAAGAATCACCTCAAAATCGATCAGATATCTAAATATAAAAGCCAGAACCATAAAACTACTAGAAGAAAATGTAGAGAAACATCTTCAAGACCTTGTAGTAGGTGGTAGTTTCTTGGACCTTACACCCAAAGCATGTGCAATAAAAGAAAAAATAGGTAAATGGGGCCTCCTCAAAATTAAACACTTCTGCGCTTCACAGGACTTTGTCAAAAGGGTGAAAAGGCAGCCAACTCAATGGGAAAAAATATTTGGAAATTACATATCTGATAAGGGTTTAATATTCAGGATATATAAAGAGATGTTACAACTCAACAATAAAAAAACAACCCAATTTAAAAATGGGCAAAAGGCTTGAATGGACATTTTTCCAAAGGAGAAATACAAATGGCAAAAAAACACATGAAGAAATGCTCAACATCATTCATGATTAGGGAAATGCAAATCAAAACTACAATGAGGTATCATTTCACACCTATCAGAATCACCACTATTAAAAAGACAGAGAACTACAAGTGTTGGAGAGGATGTGGAGAGATAAGAACACTTCTTCACTGTTGGTGGGAATGTAGAATGGTACAGCCACTATGGAGGGTGTTTGGCAATTCCTAAAGAAATTGAATATAGACTTGCCACGTGACCCGGCAATACCACTACTGGGTATATACCCAGAAGAACTGAGAGCAGTGCCATGAACAGACATCTGCACACTGATGTTCACAGCGACATTATTCACCATTTCCAAAATTTGGAAACATCCCAGGTGTCCATCAACAGATGAATGGATAAACAAACTGTGGTCTACTCACACGATGGAATATTATGCAGCTGTAAGAAGAAATGAAGTTGTAAAGCATATGACAAAACAGATGAACGTGGAGGACATTATGTTGAGCAAAGCAAGCCAGACACAAAAGGACAAATACTGTATGAATGCGTTACTATGAACCAAATATATTGTGTAACATATTGTTTGATTCAAAAAATTTTTTATATGTATCCAGTACATTTAATTGAGAAATGTATATATTTATTCATCTGTGTTTACTTTTTAGTTATTAATTGTTTATATTTTCAATTATTAAATGTACAAAATAAAGTAAAAAAAAAGAACAACAACAAAAACACTGGTTCTAGAGTCAGTCTGCTTAAGTTTGTATCCTGGTTCCATCACATTTTAACTATGACATTCAGGAGGTTATTTTGCCCAAGTCTCAGTTTCCTAATCTGTAAAATTGATGGCCTTAATATCAGTACCTATCTTTCAGGGTTATTGTGAGGATAACATGTGATAAGACATGTAGTATGTGTGGCAGAGACTAACAAATGTTAGTTATTATATGATACACATGACAACTAGCACATACTATATAACCTTAGGACGGTGCAGTTTTTGGATGTCTATGTTTCTCACTAACTTGTCTTTTCATAAAATAATATAATTTCAAACCCAGAGCACATGACTATATATTTTACTAATTAGTGTTCATTCACCTATTAGACGTCTGCTATATCTTCTCTTCTGGCAAGTCTTTCCTGACCACATACTTAACGCTTTGTGAAACCACCTTCCTTAAACATAAATTGATTACAACACTTTCCACATTATACTGGTTTACATCTGTCTCCCTTCATATACAATATATTTGTTTCCATGCCTGTGGGCAGTGACTGTGTTTTATTCATCTGTGAATCCCCAGGGCCTAGCAAAGAAAGTAGTAAATAGAAGGCTTATCTTACTAAAACAATGAGTGAATATTGAATTTCAAATCTCCTATACTTCCCAGGTCTTTAGTATTATAGGATGGTTATAATGTTCAAAATGATAACCATAAGTCCACTGAAATTTTCAGACACTGAAGAGACATGTTAATGATATCCTCAAGAAGAAAATAATTATCAGCAACATATTAAATCTTCTATTAAATCTTTTAATCAATGTGAAAAATAAATTCCTCAATCATAGGAACCTGGTTTATAGTTATAACTGATACAATTTAAAAACTAGTGATTTTTATATACCAAGTAAATGAATGTGCTATTTAAAAATAAATTAAAGGATATGAGATTGATTTCCAGAATGACAGTGTGAGGAGCTTTACTGACCTGCTCCCAGTGAAACTTAGGAAAATTATTTTAAAATATCTAATCAGAGCCTGAGGAAATGGTCCTTAGAGCAAATAGCAAATGAAGAAAACACCTAGTGAAGAAAACCTATAAAAATTCACTTAGGTAAGAATCCACTGTATTTGAACCAAGTCCACTTACTGCCTACCCTATCTCAGGCAGCAAGACATAGATTTTACTCCAGACTGCTACAGCTAAGAACAAGGGATCCCTCTCTACCCAGCTCCCACCCATAGAGCTTTCTCCCCATGATGAGCAGGACTTCAGTACCACACATCCTATTCCTAGCTACCTGTTGCTGAAGCCAAGTTCTGGGCAAGTTTGGTCAAGAGATAGGGGCAGGGAAGTGGCTGTGGCTCAATCAGTAGGGCTCCCGTTTACCATATGGGAGGCCCCGGGTTCGGTTCCCGGGGCCTCCTGGTGAAGGCAAGCCCGCCCGCACGGCATGGTTAGCTGACCCAGCGAGCACAAGCCGCAAGGGGGGATAAATGAATAAATAAATAAAATCTTAAAAAAAAAAAAAAAAGAGATAGGGGCAGAGAATACTGGGACCCCAATTAACTTTGTGCTGGCTGAAGCAAAATGAGAGGACTCAGGTTGCTGACCTCCCTCCACCACCATACCCAAGCACCACCACCACTCCCAGGAACTCAATATCTATGAAGCACTCAGCTCCTAAAGCAGGGTTGTCACTTAGGGAGAAGGCCCCCACCCCCACCCCCACCCCCACCCCCAGCTCAACCCTGGCTGAGATTTTGCCTGAGGGAAGAAGCAGCTGTTAAATAGCTCCTAATGTCTTTCTAAAGGAACTAACAACATTTGCAAAAGAACTTAAACAAATTTAAGCCTAAGGGTGTCCTTAGAACAGTGGAGGTTGTAGGGAAAGGCAACTAGGAGCAGATTCATAGATTTAATGAAGATACAGCCTAGACTGTAGGGTGGCTAGATTGCAAAAAAGAACCAAAAAATAAAACAGCTGAGAGAAGCCTTCCTGAAGTCAGACCAAATAACAAAGACTATTCTCAAAAATTATTTCTGCAAAAGAATTTGATTGGATTAGTTTACAGAACAATTTATACCCCAGGGCAAGGCTGAAAACAATATAGCAATCAGCTGACAATCAGTGGAGTTTAACAGTTGGGTGAGGTCAGGAAAGGAGAGGAGAGAGCCCTACAAATACCATCTTCTCAAAGTGACAGTGGCCATGCCCACAATTGCATGTGCCTGAGGACCAACATCAGAGACTTAAGCCTGGGCAATCTAAAGTTTATTTTAAATAAAAACAAACAAAAAACAGATAAATAAATTTAAAAAGACTGCATGGGACAATAACCCAAAGAATATTGAAATCCCATCCTGGGAAGTCCTGCTTCATTCTCTAATAGAGGGGCAAGAATCCCCAAGTACATGGGCAGTGCCTAGCGAAGGTGGAGAGACCATTATGCCAGGCCCTTGATATTGACGGTTGTTCCTATGAACCTTGTTCTTGTGAAATTAAAACTTAGCCTAGTATTATATATTGCCTAAGAGTTATCTCCTGAAAGCCTCCTTGTTGCTCAAATGTGGCCTCTCTCTAAGCCAAACTCAGCATATAAACACACTACCTTCCCTCTGACAAGGGACATGACTCCTGGGGATGAGCTTCCCTGGCACGGAGGGATTATTACCAAGAGCCAACTAGCGATGCATTTAGAAAAAGACCTTGACCAAAAGGGGGCAATATTAAATACAAATGAGTTTTTATGGATAAGAGATTTCAAAGTGAGTTGGGAGGTCATTCCAGAGGTTACGCTTATACATGTCTCAGCAGGATCTCATTGACTGCCACAGTAAACAGTGCCTCAAAAAGTGGGGCTCCTGAGGGCTACAGAGACACCTAGACACTATAGGCAGGGTAGACAATCTCAGGAATTCTGCACCCTGTCAGTGGGCCTTACTTTGGAATATATGCTCCCCAATTTAACAGAGTTAGACTCATTTATAATTTCTCTACACATGGCTCCTCTGCTCCTTTTATTTGAACATATAATTAGCACTATACTTGTTAAATATAGGCCCCAGAAACGTAAATCTTCAGATTGTTCATATGCCACTTGAGCCCTGGATCTCAGCAGAGTGCAACACCTACTCTCCAGCTCATTGGACTCACCCAGGACAACAAAGCAATGATGATGGAAAACACCCATCCCAAAAAGCTGAGAGTATTAACAACTGCAAGCAAGACAGTTCCACCCATCTGCCCCATGGGATCTAAACTCCCTCTCAAGCAGAAGCAGAGTGGCCATCATCACCCCCAAATCCCCAATCGGGAATGAATAAACATAAGGGGGGATTGCAACTATGGACTAAAGTAAACTTATTCTAGCAATGGAAAAACTTGTATCATTGATAAAAAGGCAGTGGCCACTAGATATTCTGAAGGGAGAGAGATAGGGAAGAATAGGTGTAACATGGGGCATTTTTGGAACACTGGAATTGTCCTGCATGACACTGCAATGACGGATAGTCTATTATACATCTTTTCAAAACCTATAAAATTGTGCAGTACAAGGTGTAAACTATAAACCATGGTTAGCAGCAATACTTTAATATGTGTTCATCAATTGTAACAATTTTACCACACACAAAAAAAGTCATTACTGTTTAACAACAACAACAAAAAACATACTGAATGCTTGCAGATTCAGCTACTGGACTAGTAAGGTCATGCAATGGGAAAAATCCTGGCAATAAAAAAATTATTTTTTGAATCTCAAGCAAAACGAAACACAAAACTGGGTGAGGAACAAACTTCAATAAAAGAATCCAGCTAGTCACTAAGCAAATAAAAAAGAATAACAATAACATGTACCAGGGAGTGGTGAAGACTACTACCTAGAGTTGCTATAATATAGGACTTAAAACATTCAGTTTCAAATAAAAAAAACTAAAGGCATATAAAGAAGCAGGAAAATATGACCCATTCACCAGAAAACAAAATAAAACAAAAAAACAAATAGGCAATAAAAACTGACTGTGAGAGCAGCCAGACCTCATATTTAAAGGAAAAATAATTCAAAGTTACCATCATAAACATGTTCACAGAACTAAAGGAAAACATGATTAAAGAAGAAAAGAAAGGTATAATAACAATGTTGCATCAAATAAAGAATATCAACAAAGAGAACGAAATTATTTAAAAGAACTAAATGGAAATTCCGGTGTTGAAAAGTACAATAATGTAAGTAAAAAATTCACTTGAATGATTCAACAGTAGATTTGAAATAGTACAAGAGTTAGTGAATATTGAGGAGGATTAATAGAGATTGTGCTAGTGAAAGAACAAAGAGAAAACAGAATGAAGAACAATGAACAGAGTCTCAGAGAAATTGTGCCACCATTGATTGCAGGAATATATACATAATAAGAATAAGACAAGAAGAGGAGTGAAAAAAAATATTCAAAGAAATAATGGCTGAAAACATCCCAAATTTATTGAAAACCAATATCCTATACATCTAGGAAACTAAAAAAAAAAAAAAAAAAAAAAAAATCCAAGGAGTAATAAACAGAAAGAAATCTTCAAACAGACACATCAGAGCAAAAGACCTGAAAATCAAAGACAAGGAGAAAATCTTAAAAGCAGTAAGGGAAAAGAACCTCAGTAAGATTAAAGGTGACCTCTCAGGAGAAATAATGGAGGCCAGAGGCAGTGAGATAACATAACCAAAGTGCCCAAAAAGGGGAAAAAGAGAAAACAAAGAATCCCATATCTAGCAGTTATTTTTCAAAAATAAAGGTGAACTAAAGACTTTCCAAATTAAAAAAAAAACCCAAAAAACAAAAAACTAAGAGGATTTGTTGCTGGCAGACAACCTTATAAGAAATACTGAAGGAAACTCATCAGGATGAAAGCAAGTCACCCCAGGTGTAATTCAAATCCAGACAAAAAAAAAAGCAAAGAGCAGTGGTAAAGGTAATTATGCAATTATAAAAGGCAGTATAAATGCATATTTTTCTCCTTTTCTCTAACTGATTTAAAAAGCAATTGTAAAGTCTAACCCTGGAGAGATCCAAGATGAAAGAGATGAGAGCATCAGGGTGTACTCATTCTCCAGAAATGGCAAGACGATAGGCAGACTTGCCGGGTAAGTGGGATTCAGTGGAGAGCAGTGCGGGTGGTCAAGATGGGCAGCCCCACTGGTCATAGGGGAAACAGTGGGAGAGTGATACAGGAGTGGTATGGGCAGCCCAAGTGGGCGGCCCCACCAATTATGGGTAAAGGGCAGGGAAGCAGTGGGGAATCAGCATAGATTGCCAGTAGGAGAGGAGTGGCTTACCTAGGAGCAGGGGGAGTAGTGGGGGAGTGGGGCAGGCAGCCTATGTTGGCAGCCATGCCAATCATAGGAAAGGGTGGGGGAACAGCCCGCTGTCTTGTGGCAGGGGGAGTGGCAGGTAGCCTTACTGGGCAGGGAGGGGGAGCAGCAAATGTGATCTTGAGATCTTGCTGGGAGTGACTGGGGGGAGTGGCAAGGGTGGCCTTACAGAGCACAAGGGAGCAGCAAGGGGGCAGAGCTGCGAGGGTGGCCTGCAAGAAGTGATGGAGTCATGGGGAGAGCAGCATGGACAGCCTGTGAGATATCTTGCCTAGTATAGGCAGGTAAAGGGGGAAGCCAGATGGTGGTCTTGAACTCCAGAGGCCTGGGTACTGTGATACAATCAAAGAAGGAGCTGGATGCGTAGATTGAGAGAGGCTGCCGCAGAGGAACTGGCTCTTAGGAACTGACTCTTTGGAACTGGTCTGCACCCCTTTGTGGGTTCCTGGACTGATGAGTTAAAGAAGGGCAAGTCTAAAAAATTAGAATAAGCTGAAACAAGTGTTAAAGAAGAGTATTTACACAAAACCAAACAACAATAAAACCCTGGACAAGAGAGATAAACTGACCATGACAAGATAAGCAGGTGCCTAGACACCAGCAAAAAATTACAAGCCATTCTAAGAAACTGGAAGATAGGGTGCAACTAAGAACTGGAAAAAGAAAAGCAAATTAATCTCAAAGGAAGAAAGAAGAAATAAAGATTAGAGCAGAGATAAATAAAAATGAAAACAAAAAATAGAGAAGTAACAAAACCAAAAGCGAGTTCTTTGAGAAGATTCATAAAACTGACAAACCCTTAGCTAGACTAACAAAGAAAATGAGAAGAGGCAAAAAAAAATCAGAAATGAGAGAGGGGACATCACTACTGACCCCACAGAAATAAAAAGGATAATAAGAGAATATTGTGAACAACTGTATGCCAAAAATTAGACAACTTAGGTGAAATTGATAAATTCCTAGAAACAAACGAACAAATCTACACTGACTCTAAAGAAATTAGAACACTCAATTACAAGTAAATACGTTGAATCTTTCACTAAAAACCTCACAATAAAGACAAGCCCAGGACCAGATGGCTTCACAGGGGAAATCTACCAAGCATTCCAAAAAGAAATAATACCCAATCCTGCTAAAACTCTTCCAAAAAACTGAGGAGGGAACATTACCTAATTCATTCTATGATGCCAACATCACACTAATACCAAAGTCAGACAAAGATGCTACAAGAAAAAAAAAATTACAGACCAATCTCTCTAATGAAATTTTTAGATGCAAAAATTGTCAACAATATATTGGCACGTAGAGTCCAACAAAACAAACAAATTATACACCGTGATCAAGAGGGTTTTATCAAGGTATGCAAGGGTGGTTCAACAAAAGATAATGTAATAACCACATTAACAAAGCAATGATGAAAAAATTTCCTGATCATCTCAATCAATACAGAAAAGGCATTCAACAAAATCTAGCATCCTATCTTTACAATATATTAAAAAAAAACACTTCAAAAGACAGGAGTAGGGAAGCGGCTGTGGCTCAATCAGTGGGGCTCCCGTTTACCATATGGGAGGCCCCGGGTTCGGTTCCCGGGGCCTCCTGGTGAGGGCAGGCCCGCCCGCACGGCGTGGTTGGCTGACCCAGACCCAGTGAGCACAAGCAGCAAGGGGGGGATAAATGAATAAATAAATAAAATCTTAAAAAAAAAAAAAAAAAAAAGACAGGAGTAGACAGAAACTTTCTTCAATATGCTAAAGGGCATATATGAAAAACCCACAGCTAACATCATACTTAATGGTGAAATACTGAAAGCTTTCCCTCTAATATCCAGAACAAGACAAGGATGCCCACTGTCACTACTCTTATTCAACATTGTAACTGGAAGTTCTTGCTAGAGCAGATAAGCAAGAAAAAGAAAAGACAACAAAATTGGCAGGGAAGTAAAATTTTCACTATTTACAGATGACATGATCCTATATATAGAAAGTCCTGAAAAACCTACAACAAAGCTATTAGAGCTAAAAAATGAGTTCAGCAGAGTATCAAGATATAAGATCAACACACAAAAATCAGTAGTGTTTCTATATACTAGTAATGAGAAGCTGAGGAGGAATTTTTTTTAAAAGTCTGTTTACAATAAGAACTAAAAGAATCAAATATCTAGGAATAAATTTAACTAAGGATGTAAATGACTTCTACACAGAAAACTACACGGCATTGCTAAAAGAGATCAAAGCAAATGTAAATAAATGGAAGGACATTCCATACTCAAGGATTGGAAGACTAAATATTGTTAAGATGACAATTCTACCCAAATTGATTTACAGATTCAAAGCAATCCCAATAAAAATTCCATCAGGCTTTTTGCAGAAATGGAAAAGCCAATTATCAAACTTATTTGGAAGAGTAAGGGCCCTTGAAAAAGAAAATAAATAAAGTTAGAGGACTCACACTATCTGACTTAGGTATAAATCCCCTAATCATGCTGCTTCTACTTCTCTTATTAGAACCTAAAATTTTTAATTTACTTTTTAAGTATATTTCTCAGACACTTAAAGCCTTCAGATTGTTCCTAAGCTGGTGGAACCCTGGAACCCAGAAGATATGTAGGCAACTCCTACTCTCCAGTTTTTTGGGCCTCCCCTTGACAACTAACAAAATGATGATGATAGATCAGCCTCAGCCGTAAAGGAAGGTAAAACAACTGCAAGCAAAAACAACTATAAGGAAAACAATTCCATTCCTCTGCTTTATAATATCTATGTCCCTTCTCAGACTGAAGTAGTCAGGGTAGACATCATGCCAAATCCCACAACACTGAGAAATGAACAAAAATAAGGGGCGGGGGGAGCATATGCAGCTCAAGTGATTGAGCATCTGCCTCCCATGTACAAGGTCCCCCCCCCCACACACACACATAACCGATTCAATTCCTGGTATCTCCTAAAAACAAACAAGCAAAAAAACCAACTCTCATTGGGGAGCAGATGTAGCTCGGTGGTTGAGCACCTGCTTCCCATGTACGAGTTCCTGGGTTCAATCCCTGGTATCTCCTAAAAAAATTAAAAATTAAAAATTAAAAACAAAGGAGAATGTAACTGCTGACTAAAGCAAAGTTACAGTTATTGTATTTGTAACAAGTAACATGTAACACATTGTTATAAAAATATAAAATTTTTAAAAATTAAAGTCTATCCCCTTCTCCCTTTGCAAAAACTTTTTTTTTTTTTTTAAAGATTTTATTTATTTATTCATTTATCCCCCCCTTGCTGCTCGTGCTTGCTGGGTCAGCCAACCACGCCGTGCGGGCGGGCGGGCCCGCCTTGACCAGGAGGCCCCGGGAACCAAACCCGGGGCCTCCCATATGGTAAACGGGAGCCCCACTGATTGAGCCACAGCTGCTTCCCGTGCAAAAATTCTTTTGATTGAAATCTTTCCTTAGCAAATAAATAAATAAATAAGGCAACTGTATAAAAGCATATGCATAAAATGTATTCTTGGGCTCAACATATGGAAATGTAGTAAATGTATAATATATTTGCCAATAACAACACAAAAGAGGTGGGCTGGAGCAAAAACGTACTAGGCTTCAGATGGTAAAGTAATAATTATAACAATGTTTTGTTGGGTTTGAAACACTAATATATGCAATATGCATAAAAATACTGTAACAAAATAGAATAGGCTGTAAAGCTATATAGGAATTAAGTTTCTATATATCACTGAAATTAAGCTAGCATAAATCTGAAACAGACAGTGATAATTTAAGATGTATATGCTAAATGTTAGACCACCCGATTACAAAATAATTCAAAATATACAGTGAAAAAATGTAACGGAATTTAAATGTTCCATTATAAAATATTCACTTAACACAAATGTGATATTTGAGACTGTATGCATTCCCCCAAATCATGTACATAAAGCTGTTCCATTCCTGTGTGTGTGACCCTACTTTGGTGGGACCTTTAGATTAGGTAACTTCAGTTAAGAGCTTTTTTGTTAGATTACTTCAATAAGCATGACCCTGGGTGGGTCTTAATCCTCTTACAGGAGTCATTTATAAATGGGATAAATAAAGAAAAAGAAACAGAGAGAGAAGGCCACAGAACCAAGAAGCTTAAAGCAACAAAATGCAGGAGAGAAGGGAGAGACTTAGCAGACACCGCCATGTGCCTTGCTGTGTGATAGAGGAGTCAAGGATTGCTGGCAGCCAGTCTTGGGGGAGAGAGCATCGTGTGATGATACCTCGATTTTTGGATATTTTCACAGCTTCAAAACTATAAGCTTGTAAGCTAATAAATCCCTGTTGTAAAAACCAACCCATTTCTGGTATATTGAATTTCTGCAGCCTAGCAGGCTAAAAATAGCAAAAAAAAAAAAAAAAAACAGTAAAGGAGTAACAGAGAAACTAGTGAGATATGAGACAGAGAAAATTAAAAGTAAAATGGTATATGTAAATCCAACTATATTAATAATAACATTAAGTGTGATTGGATATAAAGTCCAATCAAAAGAAAGAGATTCTCAGACTGGATAAAACTGTCTGCAGGAGACACACTTTAGACTTAAAGATACAAATAGATTGAAAGAAAAAGTATGGGAAAAATATATCATGCAAGAAAAAAACTACAAGAAAGCTGAAGTGACTACCAATAATCAGACAAAACAAACACAAAAATGTTGCTAGCGATAGAGACATTTCATAATGACAGAAGGGTCAATCCAACAGGAAGATATAATAATTATAAACATATATGCACCTAATTACAGAACACCAAAACATATGATGCAAAAACTAGCAGAAATAAGAGAGAAGTAGACAATTCAACAATAATGGTTTGAGATGTCAATATCCCACTTCCAATAGTGGTCGGAAAAACTAGAGAGAAAATCAGCAAGGAAACAGGATTTGAATAACACTATAAATGAACTAGACCAAACAAACATCTACAGAATACTCCACCCAACAAAAACAAAATATACATTCTTCTCCAGTATACATGGAACATTCACTATGGCAGACTATATGCTAGGCCATAAAACCAACCTCAATAAATTTAAAGGGTAGAAATAATACAAAGTATGAACCTGTCTAAAACTGAATAAAATTAGAAGTTAAGGACAGGAAGAAAAAATTGGGAAACTCACAAATGAGTGGAAATTAAGCATCACATTCTTAAATGAACAATGGGTCAAAGAAGAAATCAAAAGAGTAATCAGTAAAAACTTTGGAGTGAATGAAATTAAAGACAAAACAAATATAATCTTATATGAGCTGTGTTTTTATAACAAGACAACCCATACACACACTCAAACCTCAATGGAGATTTGAGGACTATTCTCTAAGTCCTAAAATCTAGGGAAACCAACTAGTCAGAGAAAAAGTACCACTGGTTAGTCTTCAATGAAATGGTGCAACCAAATCATTTTGTAGATGAACACCACCAAATGATAAAACTCAGCTTCACATATCAGAGAGCCTCTAATCAGCTTGTCAATGTCTCGCTCAAATAAAAATGAAGAACAAAATAAATTGGGGAAGAAGTATTCAGAACAAATAAAGATATTTCAGGAAAGGAAGAAACCACTAAAAAAGAAAATTATACTTAATATCCTTAGGAAAAAAAGACATTGCATTCATGGAACAAGAGCCAAACGTTAATTAAAAAAACAACAACAACAACAACAAAAAAAAAAACACTTGGAGAACAATAAAAGTGTTTTTTGAAATTTAAAACAAGATTGAAGAAATGCAAAGCTCAATACATGAGTTGGAAGATAAAGTTAAAGAAATCTCTCAAAGAATACAAAAAAAAGTAGACATGGAAAATAGGAGAGAAAATATAAGAAAACTAAGGATTAATTTAAGATATTCAATATCTGAATAATAGAAGTTCCATAAAAATGAAATAGAGCACATGGAAGGGAATAAGTTATTAAATAATTAATTCCAGAAATTGCTCCACAGCTAGAGGATATGAATTTCTTGATAAAGGGCCCATCTATAGAGATGAAAACACAAGCAAAACAAACACCTCAGCATATATCTGATGAAATTTCAGAACACTGTGGACAAAGAACTTAAAAAGTTTCAGAGACAGAAAAAATAGGTCACATAAGAAGGATCTAAAATCAGAAAGGCATCAGAGTTATAAACAACAACACTAAAATCAAGATGACAATGGAACAATTGTCTTCAAAATTTGACAGAATATCATTTCCAACCTAAAATCTAATACTAAAGTGAGATGATAAAAAATTTTTTTTTCATATATAGAAAGTCTTCAAAATAAAACTCCTATTTCAGTGAGAATTATATTCTACTGCAAGCCATAGAAAACTAGAATAATAGTAATTTACACAAAGTAAGGTTAAATCACTTAACCTAAGCAAATGGCTTTTATTCTTATAAGATGGCTGCTGTAGTCAAGTTACAAGTAGGAAAAAGGAAGAAGTACCAAGGTTTATTCCCCGCTAATTTTGTCCTTTCATCCAGAAGAGATACTTTCATCCAGAAGAGAAATCTATATCTAACTGGTCGAAACTGTATCACAGACTGACCACTAAGTACAAGAGATACTGGGACAATATTGCTGTTTTCTTCATAAGCTTTGTAGCATTTGACTTTAAAAATATCATGTCAAGTATTACTTGATAAAAGTTTTAAAGAGTATAAATAAGGGACATGGAAATAGAGAAAACATATATAATATTTTCTTTAGAAATGTTTGGCTATGAAACCAAGTAAAACAATAGAGCGTGGTTTCTCTACCTCAGCACTATTGACATTTGTGGTCAGATAATTCTTTCTTGTGGGGGCTGACTTGTGTATTGTAAGTTTTTTTTTTAACAAATCAATTTTATTATACATATTAATAAACATAGAATTTCTCCAACATGTACGATCAATGATATTTGCTATAATCACATACTTGTAAGTTCATCACTTCAATCATTAGAGCATTTTCATTATCTTAGTAATACTAATAATAAGCAAAAAACAGACAAGAAAATACATCACCTTTCAATCTCTCTATGTGTCCTCCCCTATACATAGCTGCTGTTTCTGGCAATTCTGTCCAAGGTGTATAATTAATGGCTTTCAGTACAATCACAATGTTGTACATTCATTATCTCAAAAATTTTAAAGCGATTTCATGACTCCAAAAAGAAAGGCTTTACACCACTTAGCATTCCTTCCTTAGACCTACATAACCACTTATTCCTTTCATCTCTATAAATTGATTTATATTTACATTTTATATAAATAGAATCATATAATATGTAGTACTCTGTGCTTGGTCTCCTACACTTAGAATAATGTGCTTTTTTTTTGACTGATATTAACATTTTGTACTATTAAATTACATTTGTACAGCTTCAAAGAAAAATGGTCTTATATAAGCAATTCTACCCATATTCATATTTCACATAATATATTTAATTCATAATAGGGCAACCAAACAATATTTATCCCTTTGTGTATGGCTTGCTTCATTCAACATAATGTTCTCCAGGTTCATCCATGTTGTGATATGTTTCACGACTTCATTTCTTCTTACCGCTGCATAATATTCCATCGTGTATACTCCACAATTTGTTTAGCCATTCATCAGCTGATGGAGACCTGGGTTGTTCCCAACTTTTAACTATAGTGTCCAGATATCTATTCATGTCACTGCTCTCAGTTCTTCTGGATATATACCTAGCAATGGTATTGCCGGGTACAATGGAAAATCTATATTCAACTTCATTAGGAACTGCCAAACCGTTCTCCACAGTGGTTTTACCATTCTACTTTCCACCAAGAGTGAATAAGCATTCCTATCTCTCCACATCCTTTCCAACATTTACAGTTTTTAGACTTTTTAATAGCAACCAGTCTAATAGGTGTGAAATGATACCTCATTGTACTTTTGATTTGCATTTCCTTAATTGCCAGTGATTTTGAACACGTTTTTATGTACTTTGCCATTTTTTATTTCTTCTTTGGATAGCTGTCTTTTTTAATCTTTTACCTGTTTTTCACTCAAATACTTTGTCTTTTTATTGTTGAGCTGTATGATCTCCTTATAGATCATGGATATTAAACCCATATCAGAAATGTGATTTCCAAATATTTTCTCCTATTGAGTTGGCTGCCTTTTCACCTTTTTGACAAAGTCCCTTAAGGTGTAAAAGTGTTGAATTTTGAAGAGGTCCCATTTATCTATTTTATCTTTTGTTGTTCATGCTTTGGGTATAAAGTTTAAGAAACTACTACCTACCACAAGATCTTGAAGATGTTTTCCTACATTTTCTTCTAGGAGTCTCATGGTTGTTTTTATATTTAAATCCTTGATCCATTTTGACTTAATTTTTGTACAAGGTGTGAGATAGTGGTCATCTTTCTTTCTTTTGGATATGGCTATTCAGTTCCCCAGCACCATTTGTTGACTAGACTGCTCTGGCCCAGCTGGGTGGGCTTAACAGCCTTGTCAAAAATCACTTGACTGTAGATGTGAGGGTCAATTTCTGAGGTCCCAGTTCAGTTCCATTGGTCAAATCTATCTGTCTTTATGCCAATAACAAGCTGTTTTTTTTTTTTTTTACCACTATAGCTAAGTAATATGCTTTAAAGTCAGGAAGTGAGAGTCCTCCAACTTCGTCCTTTTAATAAGACAGTTTTGGCTATTCGGGGCCCATTACCCTTCCAAATAAATTTGATTATTGGCTTTTTGATGTCTGCAAAAAAGTCTGCTGGGATTTTTATTGGGATTGCTTTGAATCTGTAAATCAGTTTGGGTAGAATTGACATCTTAAAGATATTTAATCTTCCAATCTATGAACATGGAATGTCCATCCATTTATTTAAGTCTTCTTCAGTTTCTTTTAGCAATGTTTTGCAGTTTTCTGAATACAGGTCTTTTATGTCCTTGGTTAAGTTTATTCCTAAATATTTGATTATATTAGTTGCTCTTATAAATGGAATTTTTTTCTGATTTCCTCCTCAGATCTCACATCAGTAGTATATAGAAACACTGTTTATTTTTGTGTATTAACCTTGTATCCCGCCATTTTGCGGAACTAAGCTTATTAATTCTAGTAGCTTTGTTAGAACTTCCAGCACAATATTGAATAATAATGGTGACAGTGGGCATCCTTGTCTTATTCCTGATCTCAATGGGAAAGCTTCCAGTCTTTCACCATTGAATACAATGCTAGCTGTAGGTTTTTCATATATGCACTTTACCATATTGAGAAAGCTTCCTTCTATTCCAATCTTTTGGAGTGTTTTTATCAAGAAAGCGTGCTGTATTTTGTCAAATGCCTTTTCTGTATCAATCAAGAGGATCACGTGACTTTTCTTCTTCAACTTATCAATGGGGTTTATTACACTAATTGATTTTCTTGTGCTGAACCACCCTTGCGTGCCTGGGATAAAACCCACTTGATTATGGTGAATTATTCTTTTAATGTGCTCTTGGATTCTGTTTGCAAGTATTTTCTTTAGGATTTTTTGCATCTATATTCATTAGAGATATCGGTCTGTAATTTTCTCTTTTTTTGTAGTATCTTTATCTGGTATTGGCATTAGGGTGATGTTGGCTTCATAGAATGAGTTTGGTAGCATTCTTTCATGTGCAATTTTTGGAAGAGCTTAAGCAAGATCCTATTAGTTCATCTTTGCATGATTGGTAGAATTAACCTGTGAAGCCATCTGGTCCTGGGCTTTTCATCTTTGGGACTTTTTTGATGACTGTTTCAATCTCTTCACTTCTGATTGGTTTTTATGAGATCTTTTATTTCTTCTAAAGTCAGTGTAGGTGGTTCATGTGTTTCCAGGAATTTGTCCATCTACATTTTCTAGTTTTTTGGCATTCAGTTGTTCAAAGAATCCTTTTATGATTTCTCTTATTTCTACGGGGTCAGTGGTAATGTTCCCCCTCACATTTCTGATTTTATTTGTATCTTCTCTCTCTTTTTCTTCATCAGTCTAGCTAAGGATTTTTCGATTTTGTTGATCTTATTAAAGAACCAAGTTTTGGTTTTGTTGATTTTATTGTGGTTTTTTTTGTTGTTGTTTTTTTGTTTGTTTGTTTGTTTTTGTTCTCTATTTCATTGATTTCTGCTCTGATCTTTACTATTTCTTTCCTTTGGCTTAGTTTGGGATTAGTTTGCTGTTCTTTTTCTAGTTCTTCCACAGTTGTGCAGTTAGATTATCAATTTTAGCTCTTTTTTCTTTTGTAATGCAAACATTGAGGGCTATAATTTTCCCTCAGCACTGCCTTCATAGTGTCCCATAGGTTTTGATATGTTGTGTTCTCATTTTCATTCATCTCAAGATATTTGCTGAATTCTCTTGCAATTTCTTCCATGACCCACTGATTAAGACTGTGTTGTTTAATCTCCATGTATTTATGGATTTTGCCTTTTTCTGTCCATTATTGATTTCCAGCATCATTCTGTTATGATCAGAAAAAGTGTTTTGTGTAATTTCAATCTCTTTAACTTTATTCTGACTTGTCTCATGACCCAACATATGGTCTATCTTGAGAAGGATCCATGAGCACTTGAAAAGAATATATATCCTGCTGTTTTGGGGTGCAATGCTTTATAGTGTCTGTTAGATCTAGTTATCATATATTCAATTTCTCTGTTTCTTTATTTAGTCTCTGTCCAGATGTTCTATCCAATACTGAGAGTAGTGTATTGAAGTCTCCAGCTATTATTGTAGAGACATCTATTTCTCCCTTCTGTTTTGCCAGTGTGTGCCTCATGTATCTTGGGGCACTGAGGTTAGGTGCATAAATATTTAGAATAGTTATTTCTTCTTGTTGAATTGCCTCCTTTTATTAATATATAATGACATTCTTCTTCCCTTATAAGTTTTGCATTTAAAATCTATTTTATTTGATATTAGTATTGCTACTCTAGCTCTTTTTTGGTTACTATTTGCATGGAATATTTTTTTCCAATCCTTCACTTTTTTTTTTTTTTCAATTGCATTCTATATACTAGCAAAAAACATGTAGAAACTGAAATTAAAAACACAATATCACATACAATTGCTTCCAATCCTTCACTTTTAACCTGGTTGTTTCCTTACGC
Source organism: Tolypeutes matacus (assembly GCA_026826555.1). NCBI lineage: Eukaryota > Metazoa > Chordata > Mammalia > Cingulata > Chlamyphoridae > Tolypeutes > Tolypeutes matacus. The sequence continues at coordinate 17,219,191 of JAKSZT010007815.1, read as the reverse complement.
CTGAGGTGAGTCTCTTATAAACAACCTATAGATGGCTCATATTGTCTAATCCATTCTATCAGTCTGTGTCTTTTGATTGCAGAGTTCAAGCCATTAAAATTCAGTGTTATAACAGTAAGGGCATTACTTACTTCATCCATTTTGAGCTGTGACTTTCTGTTGTCATATCACACTACAGTCTTTTTTTTTTTTTTTTTTTTTTTACTGTTTCTAATATTCTTCATTTCTACACTTTTGTCCAAGTCTCTCACCCTTCCTTTTTTCCTTTCAGGCTGCAGCACTCCCATTAGTATCTCTTGTAATTCTGGTCTTTTGGTAACATACTCTCTCAGTTTTTGTTTGTCTGTGAAGACTTTAAATTCACTCTCATTTTTGAAGGACAGCGTTGCTGGATACAGAATTCTTGGCTGGCAGTTTTTTTCTTTCAGTACCTTAAATACATCATAACGCTTTTTTCTCACCTCCATGGTTTCAGACAAGAGGTTGGCACTTAATCTTATTGAGGTTCCCTTGTTTGTGATCCTTTGCTTTTCTCTTGCTGCTTTCAGAATCTTCTCAAATATCTCTGATATTTGTCAATCTTAAATCTTGGGGTAAGTCTGTTCATGTTTATTCTATTTGGGGCGCACTGTCCTTCTTGGATATTGATATTTATGTCTTTCATAAGGGGAGGGAAGTTTTCGGTCATTATTTCCTCAAATATTCTTTCTGCCCCCTTTCCATTCTTTTCTCCTTCTGGGACGATAATGTGTATGTTTTTGTGTTTCATATTGTCCTTCAATTCTCTGAGACCTTGTTCCCTTTTTTCCATTCTCTTCTCTTTCTGTTCTCCTGTCTTTTCCAGTTCAGATGTTCTGTCTTCAAAATCACTAATTCTGTCTTCAAGAAGTTCAAATCTGGTCTTATGTGCTTCTAATGCATTTTTAAACTCTTCCATCACGTCTTTCATTCCCATAAGATTAGTAACTTTTCTTTGCAGACTTGCAAATTGTTCTTTATGCTTACCCAGTGTCTTCTTAATATCTATTATCTCTTTAGTCATATTTTCTTTCAATTCTTTAAAATGATTTAGGAGAGTTTTGTGATTATCATTAATTGTCTTAAATCTTAAATCTCTTCAGGATATTTGGTTTCTTCCTTTTGCTGAGCCATTTCTTCCTGTTTCCTAGTATGGCCTGTACTTTTTTGCTAATGTCTAGGCATCTGATATGTTGATGAATTTACTCTGATGCCTAATTTCTGTCTTGCTTATTGTTAGTATTTTTTCACAGCTCTTTGATATTTGTTTCAACTTATCCTAAGTCTTTAAAATTGCTCAGCTTAAGTTACCAAAATCGTGCCAGAGTCTGACTAGTGGGGCGCAGACTTTCTCCCAGGGGTGCATGAAAGAGCTCTAAAAGTTTCTGTCCATGCAATTTCCAGACCAGCTAGTAGATGGCACTAGTTGGCACACTTTTCCATGGAGTTGTACCTCTCTTGTTTTCATCTGGCCAAAGCCGAGATTCAAAGTGGGATCCGCTGGCTGAATTCACTGAAGAAAAGTCCCTCAACTCATCTTCCCTTTTCCCTTGTAACAGGTGGCAGGGAGGAAGACATCTGGTCTCCTCTCAGTCAGCTCAGACATCTGGTTCCCCCCCAGCTTAATATCCTGAGTGTGGGGGAGGGGCACCCTTCCTGGCTGCCGGGATGTTTAGTAACTCAGTTTGTTTTTTCGGCTCTACGTCTCTCTGTCCCTCACTCTCCTGGAAGTGTACAGCACTGTCCTGGTCTGCTGACCCCCAGAGCAGGTTCCCTGGGCAGGCTTTGGCACGTCTGTTGTTTTTGCAAGAGCTGAGCCTTCTGTGCCTAACCCAACAGCACTGTTCCCACAATCCTCACACTATAGATTTTAATAGCATCCCTGACTTCTACCTACTAGATGTCAGTATCCACCTGCCCCCCAACCCCACACATTGGGACAAACAAAATAGTCTCTAGACATTGCCAAATGTCCCCTAGCATGCAAAACTGCCCAAAGTAGAGAACCTCTACAGTAGATTAATAGAGTAGGAAAGAATATGAGGTTAAACGTGTTTTTGAAAACATGGAAAAGTAGTACCACACGTTTGAGATCCAAAGGGAACAATTCAATAGGGAAAAAGAAGTTAATGATAAGGACACTAATTAGAGAGAGAAAAAAGGAGAGAGAAATAAAAATAGAAGAGATGAAAGAACAGTAAAGTCAAGAAGATGTGTCCCTCAATGCCAGCTGTGACAGAGAAGGTTATATCAGACCAACGTTCTTGGTGAAAACGATAAAAACAACTAGAAAATAAAGTATTTTTGTATAACTACAGTCTGTACAAAAAATACAAAAAAATTTTTGTTTGAAGGCATTAGGCATCAATGTTGGCAGAACTTGAGGGAAGAGGAATATGAGAGAAGGAAAGAACATAGGTTGAACTCTGTATTCGTCTGGCCTTTTCCCTGAGGGCATTTGCCAAATCACATCACAGGAAAATAGAATCCAATACTGAGAACCAACAAAACAAAGAGCTGGTTATTTGAAAAAAATCAATAAAATTGACAAAATTTAAGCTAGATTGAAAAAGTAAAAAGAAACATAAACAAAGTCTGAAATGGAACAGTGGACTTTACTACTGGCCCTACAGAAATAAAAAAGATTAGAGGATAATATGTACAATTATATGCCAATAAATTAGAAAGAAATGGACAAATTCCTAGACTCACACAAACAACCTACACTGACTGAAGAAGATATAGAAGATCTCAATAGACCAATAATAACAAGTAAAGAGATTGAATGAGCTAACAAAACCTCCTAGCTAAGAAAAGCCCAGCCCAGGACCAGATGGTTTCTCTGTTCAATTTTACCAAACATTCAAAGAATTAACACCAATACTTCTTAAACTCTTTCACAAAATTAAGATGAATGAACACTCCTAAATCATTCTTGGAGGCCAGCATCACCAAGAACACTAAAGCCATTTAAAGGGGGCGGATATGGCTCAACTGGTTGGGCGTTCGTCTCCCATATGGAGGGACCTGGGTTCGATCCCCGGGACCTCCCAGTAAAATAAAAAATAAAATAAAATAAAGCCATTTATTTATTTATTTTTTTTGGCTGTCAAATGATCATTTATTGAAATATTTTCCTTTGTAGTTCTTAACTAGCTGGGCACTGCACCACTGTTGATATCATCTATGATGTCATGAGGGTGGCGGCCATCCACATTGCAGCCCACAGACTGGGCCGTCCCCAGAATCTCTTTAATAGTTCCAGAGTTCTCTGGCTAAAGATCGGTGCCACATCTGTCGGGCAATACTGACGATCTCATCGAAAGTGATATTTCCACTGTGCTTAATGTTTTTCTGCTTCTTCCTGTCTCTGGGTGGTTCCTTAAGGGCGTTGATGATCAAGGCAGAGGCAGAAGGTACCACCTCAATCTGGGCCTGTCTGTTCTGAATGGTCAGTTTCACTGTAATCCTTAGACCTTTCCAGTCACCAGTTGCCTTGGCAATGTCATCACCAACCTTTTTTGGAGACAGACCGAGGGGGCCGATCTTGGGGGCCAGGGCAGACGTAGCATCGACTTCCCCACCGGTGCACCTCAGGTACACGACTTTGATCTCGTTGGGGTCGAACTTAGGCAGCATGGCGGAGGCAGCTGGTGTCGGATGAACCCGGATGCGGGACGACCGAAGAAAGTTACACCCTGACCTCCTCCAAGCCGAATAAAGCAAATAAAGCCATTTAAAGATATCACATGAAAGGAAAATTACAAACATATCCTTCATGAATATAGATGCAAAATTCTCAACAAAATACTAGCAAACCGAATCCAACAGTACATCAAAAGAACTATACAGCAAGATCAAGCAGGATTTCCCAGGAATCCAAGGGTGGTTCAACATAAGAAAATCAATTAATGGAATACACCACATTTATAGAATGAAGTACAAAATCACATGATCAACTCAATTAAGGCAGAAAAAGCATTTGACAAAATCCAGCACTAATTCTTGATAAAAACACTGAGGAAACTAGGAATAGAAAGAAACTTCCTCAACATGATAAAAGGCATATATAAAATCCCAAAGCTAACATCACATTCAATGTGAAAGACTGAAAACTTTCCCTCTAAGATCAGAAACAAGCAAGGATACCCCCTAAATTAGTCAGCCAAAGGGGTGCTGTTGCAAAGTACCAGAAGTCTGTTGGCTTTTATAAAGGATATTTATTTGGGGTAGAAGCTTACAGTCACAAGACCATAAAAGAGTAAGTTACTTCCCTCACCAAAGTCTGCTGCCACGTGTTGGAGCAAGATGGCTGTCAGTCTCTATGCATGTTCAGCCTTCCTCTCCCTCCTATGGCTCCATGGTCCCAGCTTCTTCCAAAATCAGCTATAGGCTGGAGGGCTCGTCTCTCTCCTGGGGGCTTGTTTCTTCGTGGGCTCAGCTGCAGCTGTAGGCTATCAAGCTCATCTCTCTTCCCAGGGCCTCTGTTGTGTGTGATGAGCTTTTTCTATTCCTCTGTGTTCCTCTCCTGTGTATCTACTTCTGTGTTCTCCTTTTCTGTGTATTTACTTCCTGGGGTTCCAGCATCAAAACTGAAACTCTCTCCTCTGCCATGTCATTTTCTCTGAGTCCCCACCCACCAAGGGGACAGGGACTCAACGTTCTACTGACATAGCCGAATCAAAGCTCTAATCACAATTTAATCAAGTAAAAGTGAAACCTCTAAATTTAATACAATCTAATATGCCCAGAGGAACAGAGCAGTTTACAAACACAATCCAATATCTATTTTTGGAATTCATAAACAATACCAAACTGCTACACCTCCTGTCATGACTGTTACTCAATACTGTATTGAAAGTTCTGCCAGAGCAATCAGACAAGAAAAAGAAATAAAAGCATCCGTTTTGGAAAGGAAGAAGTAAACTTTCCCTATTTGCAGATGACATGATTGCATAGATAGAAAATCCTAAAAATATTTTTAAAAATCCACAAGACTAATAGAGCTAATAAACAAATTTAGCAAAGTGGCAAGGTACAAGGTGAACATGCAAAAATCAATGGTGCTGGGAAGTGGATGCGGTTCAGGTAACTGGGCTCCCACCTACCACATGAGAGGTCGCTGGTTTGGATCCTGGTGCCTCCTACAAAAGACAGCAAGCTGACGATGGGCAGGCGCAGCAAGCTGACACAACAAGAGGCACAAGAAGAAAAGACCATAATGGGAGACACACACAGCGATGCAGGGAGCAGAGGTCTGGTTCCTGGTGCCTCCTAAAGAAGAAAGCATGCTGATGTGACGGGCAGGCGTGGTACCTGATGCAACAAGATGATGCAACAAGAGATGTGGGGAAGAAAAACAGAATGGGAGACACAACAAAGCAGGGAGTGGAGGTGGCTCAAACGATTAGACACCTCCCTCCCACATCGGAGGTCCCAGGTTCAGCTCCTGTTGCCTCCTAAGAAACAAGGAAGACAAACAGACTCAGCAAGTGAAAAACAACAAGGGGATGGGGAGAAATACATAAATAAAACATAAATCTTAAAAAAAAATCAATAGTGCTTCTATACACTAATTATGAACAATCTGAAGAGGAAATCAAGAAAAAATTTCCATTTACAACAGCAACTAGAAGATTCAACTATCTAGGAATAAACTTAAGCAAGATGTAAAGCACTTGTACATGGAAAAATACAAAGTATTTTTGAAAAAAATCAAGAAGACCTAAATAAATGGAAGGACATTCCATGTTCATGAATTACTAAATATTGTCAAGATGTCAATTCTATCCACCCATAGTGATTTTCAGATTCAATGCAATCCCAATAAAAATTCCAGAGCCTTCTTTGCAGAAATGAAAAAGCCAATCATTAAATTCATATGGAAGAGGATATTAATACTGTCAGTGGAGTGTTTTATAAGCAGAATGAATTCAGACATGCAAGAGAAAAAGCCACAGAAAGCAAGAAACTAAAATGGAATCTGGAAGAGAAGGAAGAGATCAGGAGATGCCACCATGTGCTTTGCCATTTGAAAAAGGAACCAAGGATCACCAGCAGCCAGCCCCAGGACACCACACTCTCTGGGAAGAAATCATTGCCTTGATCTGGTTATTTTCCCAGCCTCAAAGCTGTGAATGTATAAATTTTAACCCAACTAATTTGCTTAAGCAGCCTAGGTAACTAAAACAACGGGATTTAATCAAAACTTAAAATATTTATCCATCAAAATATTTTATCAAGAAAAGTAAAAAGACAATCCACAGAATGGAAGAAAATATCTAGACACCATATATCTGATAAGGGTTTAATATCCAGAATAAATAAAGAACTTCTACAACTCAACAAGAAGACAAACAGCTCAATTTAAAAATGGGAAAAAATACTTGAATAGACATTTGTCCAAAGAAGATAAATATATGGTCAATAAACATATGAAAAGATGTTCATCAATGTCATTAGGCATAAGGGAACTGCAAATCAAAACCACAATGGTATACCATTTCACACCTACTTATTGGCTCTATGGTTTCCAATAGAGAAACAGCACTTAATCTTATGGTTTCCTTGTATGTGGCATGTTGCTTCTCTCTTGAGGCTTTCAGAATTCTCCTTATCTTTGGCTTTTAACAGTTTGATAATAATGTTTTGGTGTGGGTCAATTTGGGTTTATTCTGTTTGGAATTCACTGACCTTTTTAGGTATGCATATTAATGTTTGAATTACATTTGGCAAGTTTCCATCCATTATTTCTCCCTACCCCTTTCTCTCTTTCTTCTCCTTCTGGGATTCGTACAATGTGTATACTGGTATGCTTGATGTTATCCCACAGGTCTCTCAGGCTCTCTCCACTTTTCTTCATTTTACTCCTTGTTTTTCAGATTGAATTAAGCCAATGGTCTTATACTCAAGTTTGCCAATTCTATCTTCTGCCACCGCCAATCTGCTGTAGAACCCATTTAGGAAAATAAAAAACAAAACAACAACAAACCCATTTAGGGAATTTTTTATTTCTGCTACTGTAACCTTCAGCTCTTTGGTTCCTTTTCATGCTTTCTCTCTTTGTTGATATTCTCTTTGTGTTCATCTATCATTTTCCTGATTTTCTTTGGTTCTTTGTCCATGATTTCCTTTAGCTCTTTAAGCATATTTAGGACAATTTTATAAAAGTCTTTGTCATATCCCAGGTCTATTCCTCCCATTGATGGTTTCTCAAGCGTATCTTCTTCCTTTCTATGGGATATCAATTCCTGTTTGTCTATTTTGTAATCTTCTGTTGTAACCTGGATATTTTGATATTTTAACATGTTATCTCTGGAATTCTGACATTGAGACCTCTGTTCTTTAAATTTGTATCCAGCTACTGTGGTGATAAGAGATTTCCTTGAATGCCAGGGAGGGAGGGAGGGAAGGAAGCAGGGAAGGAAGGAAGGAAGGGAAAAAATCTTTCCTAGTCTTTGCAGATTGGACTATACAAGTGTTCTCCTTCAGTTTAGAGAACAGCCCAAGGCAAAAGCATAGGGTATTTCCCCGCGTTTTCTCGTCCTAGGCATGTGTGCATGGCCCAAGAAATTCCCCCATTTACATAAGTATTAATGTCCTCATTCTCTTAGGAAACAGTGTTTCTTCACAGTCCCAGCCATTACCCTTTATGTCCCACATTGTATAATACTTTGCCCCAGGCAGCTGCGATTGGTCTATTCTTCTATAGCATTTGGTTACTTTTTATTCCCTAGAATATCCTTTAATAGGGAGCATATGTAATGAATAGAAAAGCTACGATAACAAGAAGTGAATAGAAGCTTAAAAATTGTGACTGGGTCACAAAATGTAGCAAAAGAAATGTAGAATAAACCACCCCATAAATCTTTTAGGAGTCTCTGTTTAAAATATAGCAAACCTCCATTAATGCTGACATAAGGGAGCAAGACTAATAGCCACTTTCAACAGTTTTCTACATTATAATAAAAAAGATCTCTTACTATAACATAAAATTAGAAAACATGACATGGGAGGGAGATAATAGTTTCTTTCAATACATATAAAAAAATCCTCAAATACCAACCAAAATAACAAAAACAATAGCAAACACACAGGAGTTCCATTTGCCCGGTGCTGTTCTAAGTGTTTTACATATATTAACTCATTTAATTATTACAATAACTACATGAGAACTTAGGTATCTCATTTTACTGAGGGACAGAGAAGGAACAATTCAAATTCATGCAGCTCATATGTGACAGAACTACAATTCAAAATGAGGCAGTTTGGCTTTAAAGTCTACCACAATGCTATACTGCCTCTCAATAAAAATGAAAGAAATTTGTTGGAAACTATATAGTAAGCATTTAGGAGTATAGTCACATGGGCAAGAGAGAGGTTGGATTGAAGTTAAAACCAGCTAAATAGGTTGAGCAAAATGAATTCCAAATGCTGAAAAGAAAAGAGAGATTCCTCCATCCTGACAAGTTTCTGGGAATAGGTCTCCAATTCTAAGACCCTGACTTAAATCTAGACTTAAAGTGATTTCAGGATTCTCAAATCCTCAGAGAAAATGCCCAGCTGATTGTACAGGAATGGAATACATCTGAAAAGAAAATAAAGCTTTTTGTTTTAGAAATAGAAAAATAAATGTAAAGTGACAATGTTGGTTGAGACCACTAGTTTACAGAAGTTCAATCATTTTAAAATATAAGCAGCTAATCAGAGAAGTGACTAATGTCAAGCATTTTTTTCTATTTTTGTAAAAGACTAAGATAGAGAAAAAATTAACAGTTAAAGAAGCAGTCACATTAAGGTGGGAAGCAGAAGACAAATTTCAAGATCATAGGTTTGCTACATTTACCTTCATTTGAAAAATAAAAAAAGAAAAGCAAACTTTTAAAATTTCTGAGATCTTAATAAACTCAAGTTCAAAAATCCTTACACAAAATGCATTTTTCCCATACAATGATATAAAGTAACTGAGAGCTATATGTCCATTTCAGACCCTGATTGGAAGTTATTGTGACAAGTAGAGAGCAACAAAGATTCATTAAGATATGGATGCTGACCGGCATCCTCTCTACAATAGCTAAATAATTCACTCTCACACAGCAGCCTCTATATCAAAGTAATTAAAATTCCTGCCATTTCAAAATTATCTTCAGGGCTGCTCATGAATTGTTGAAATCTATAATGTTAAATCTATTGTAAGGCTTGTGAAGAGGATATTTTATATTTTCTAGGACTGCAAATTCAAGGAACTCTGATGCCTATAATCTATGAAGATTTTATTTAAACCTGTTTATTTTGATATAGTTTCATTCTCAGAGGAAAATAAATGCCATCACTTTAAGAATTAAAACAGTGAATACTGTTTAAAGTCTGATTGTAGCATCAAAACAACCTGGAAACCCAATTCAAAATGCAAATTCCCAGGCTCCCACCACAGAGCTAATGCACCAGAATCTCTGGGAGCAGGGTCTCAGACTTTGTATTTTTAATAATCTGTCAGGAAGGAAGCCCAGTAAAGGTCTTTGGGCTGTCATGAGACTACTCTGATACACTTTAACATTTTCATAAACTTTACAAAATTTAACCATTTATTATTTTAAAACTGAATGTTAACTTTGGGATAATTCTATAAATTTTTATCATCAAATGAACCTTATAATGCTAATATTTCAATGTATTTAATTAATACAATGCTATTTTAAATCAAGTTCACTTTACATATATATTCAAAATAAAAAATCACTTCACATTTATAAAGCATAAGCAGTTGACACTTTTAATTAGATCAAGTACTAGCTTCCAAAGAATGACACACCCAAACCACCCCATTCCATCCACCAATAATTCCCCAACCATTATGTGGTCCTTCTATTTCAGAACAATACAGCAGTTGTACAAGTAATAATTGAAAGTTATTAATTCAAATGAAAGAAATATCATTTAGCATTAGCTTAGGCTACTTGTCACTGTGCCAGTCTGCTGTTCATGCATGGCCATTAGAGAGATATTAAGTCTTATAAACCACACAGAGAAAGAGAAATAATAACATAATCAAGAAATTCCAAATGTGGCTGAAAGGGGTAGCCTATGGGCATAAGAGTCAATTGAAAAGAAGCTAGAGAATAATCTAGATACTGTAAAATAGTGATTTCAATGGGAAATGAAGATTATTGTTAACAGTATAAATACAAATATGTTCATGTCAAATATGTGGTGACAGAATATTATAATAAATGTAACTTATGGGTGATAATTAACAGAAATATTGTTATTTTTTTTGTACCAATGGCAAAAAGGTATATCAATTCTTAAGGTAAAAGAATATGGGGATATAAAGATATGGTACTTTCCCTTTTGTAATAATGAAAACATTATAAAATTGAGGTGATAACAGCACAACTCTGTGGTAAAAATGAGAGCCACTTAGTGTACACTGTGAATGGATTATACAAAGAATGTAACTGTATAACACAGTGAATCCTGTGGTGGAAGATGGACTGTGGTTAACAGAAAAAATATGAAAATATTCTCTCATGAACTATAGCAAATATATAATACAGGGTGTTAATAATCAGTTGAGTTTGGGGAAAATACACCAAAGGTAGGATATGGGCTATAGTTACTAATCATATTTTGACAATATTCTTTCATAGTTTGTAACAATTTCAATATAATGCAAGATGGTGGTGGTGGGGTGATAAATGGGAGCCCTGTATGATGATATGTATTTTTTTTTGTAAGTTCACATCTTTTACTATAACCTAATTGTTTATGTATATTCATGTATGAATGATATATTTCAATAATTTTTAAAAATAAAAATGAATATTTTTGTTTTTTTAAAGTAAAAAAAAAAAAAAAAAAAAAAGAAATTCCTATGACTCTCATCCTGCTCTTTTGTTGCACCTGACTCATCATTTGTAATTATTTTTATTTCTTCTCATTTATATATCCCATTCTCTAATCTGCAAATGCCCCTTTAACTTTCATTGACATCATTTTGAACCACTTGTTCAACAAATTAAATTAGAATCTATAGCTTTTCAAGACGAACCAGACTCAAGTAAGTTATCGATAAATTGTTAAATTTAAGTAACCTATATCTATATGATATGAATGCATATCACTGAGAAGACCTTATAAATCTACACTGAATTTAATTAAGAGAAGTTTATTTGACACTTTCCAAGGAAATAACCATATCTAATAAAATCAAAATAATGCTGAAGATGGAGGAAAAAACACTAACTCTCAAGAATTAATAAATCTCAAGAGCCATTCAGTAAATAGCTGAATTAAAAAGCAGAAAAGTAAAGAGACCACATTTAATAAGTTTTCAGACATTTTGTTTTGAAAGGAAAGCTACTTTATAACACTATTCACTACCATAAAAAATTATCCTGAGTTAAATTACCTGTCAAATTAATTTAAAATTACACATAAAACAAATATTTTAGATTTAAAATACAAGTATTATAAGAATAAGAAAAAGATCAGTCTATTTGTTTCATGGATAGTCCTTTCATTTTACTAGTTTTTTTCAAATTGTAAAAATACAAATAGAAGGTTAAAGAAGTCTTTATAAGTTAACATAATGCAATTCAATAGAAATAATGTTAAGCTTTCTTATTCATCCGTTTAAAATTTAAAATATGATAACAAATGAAGAAACATATTTTGGAATATAATAGCCTGAAACCAGTTAAACCAAAACTCAAGAAAAGCAGTAAATTTCCTCAGTAAGTTTAATGAAAGAACTCTTCTATATAAATTTGCTATAGTTTATTGATTGATTTTCTATTAAAGATTTTATATGGATAAGAATAAAATGTACTATATGTCAACAGAGGCTTCAAGCAGATCAATGAATCATACATAAAATGGACGATTATATTTTATTCTTAAATTTTCAAAAGTATTTCAGTCACCTATATTTAGTTAAGATTTTAAAGCTTAAAAACTCTAAGACTGAGGTTTTATAATCTATTTTTAAATATAAAGATACCAAATTCAAAAATAAGATAAAAATCAAGTTCTGTGAATAAGTATTTTTAAATTAAGTACTCTAGGATCATAACACTGACAACACTAATTATCTTTTCTAGTCTTGGCAGTTATGTTGCATACTGTTTGGGTGACTGATGGGATAATTTCACGTCATTTTCTCTCAGTTTATTCTGGAGTGGGTAAGAGAAGAATATTAAAATAATTAACACCTTTAAACAAAGTACTTGATAAAGTTTTTAGTTGAAATAAAATGCTAAAAAAAATGAACTAAAGCATTGATTCTAGAGCAAATAACTAAACCTCCATTGGCTAAAGAAAAACTTGACTAAGAATCACGGATTTTAAAAAATTAGTCACTCAGAACTGCTATTACAATTTTAGAACTTTTACATATTAAGATCACACACTCTCACAAGAGCCCTTTTTCATCAGCAGTTTGAGCTAGCATTACCTTAATTACCAAAATATGTGTCATATATATTTACGCTATTAAATGTTTTTAGTTCACTAAAACATTTTTATCAGCAGGAATCAAAGCAGACATAAACAGTAAAATGTTTGACAAATCATTTCAATTCCTTACATCTACAGAAATTTTGATTAATTTATTGATAATGGCCTTATACCCAAAAGAACATAAAACTTACTAATATTTAATATCAAATATAAATCTTTGCCAATACTTCATGCCATACTTAACTGGGAAAAGTATAAAACATATTAAACCCACTTTTCTATTTGAACAGTTTAATAAATTTTAACTCATATAGTTTATAGTTCACACAAGTCTTAGTAATTTATGTCTTACATTGCTTATAATAAGGCCACAGATTATAAATAATTTTAAAAAGCATATTCTTTGCCTTGATCACCTGATTTTTTTGTTGTTGTTGTTTATAAAATTAATCACAGTTAGCAGGGTAGAAATCCCTTTGAGCTTCATGAATGACATCCAAGAGATGGGAAAGGATTAGTTCTCAGCTGCTGCCAGTTAAAGCGCCAGGTGGCTTTTTCTGCAGTGAAGGTGTTACCAATAATCCCATTACACTGGTACTAAATCTTGCAGACATCAAAATTATCACCAAGGTTCCTTTTCATCCCATCCTTTCCAAATGACTGGAAGTTGCTTCACCTGAAAGAAGTCAAATCCACATGCAGCTGCTGTTTTAGCAGGCAACAAACTCCTGAGAATGCCAGTCATGATTCAATTTTGCTGTGCTAGTGGCCCCCTATTCCCTGTCCAATAATACATCTGTTAAAAAATCCTACAGCTACAAATCAAGTTTAATCCTACCAGGGACCTCATGTTGGTCTTGTCTTCCAAAAAGGCAGCAGGTTCTGCTGTCTATCTCTGCTAGTGACTAGGGAATACCCTTTAAATCCCAGCCCTACTTAGAAGAATAAGCTAAGGATCACAAAACATGACCTCAAAAACCCTGATATGACTATATTCTGACCCAGAGGCATTCATTCTAGGTGAAGATTAGAACTTTGCATAATAAGATTACACAGCAAGTGAATGATATCAAGGGACTATCCATATGCAGCCGCCTGGTTTTCTATAGACAGTCTTTGCTCTGCAATATGCAGTGCAGATGAAAAAAAGCTTGGTCTTTCTAGCTGAAATAAAATAGATTCACATAAATTAGTTGGCTATTTCCAGATTCTTAAATCCCCTATTACATCTTTTATTGACAGCTCCTGTGAGGATAACACAATGTTATTCCTTTTTATTCTGTGCTTCTGTAACAATCATGCTCTGTAATTGAAATGTACATAGATTATGTCTAGAAATTAACATTTTGTTTGCTGTAATCTTGGATTACAATTGACTGTGTACATAATAAAATTAGGAAATCAATGGATGGATTTATCATCTCCAAGAAACTAGAGTTATTGTTTAAAGGATAGTTTAACATTTTGTGCCAACAATTTAAATACAGAAGGCACAGGAGAAGTCAATAAAAATTTGAGTAAAAAATACAATAAACATCAGCCAATGCCTACATAAAAGTTAATTTATTTATTTATTTATTTTTATTTTTATTTTTTTAAAGATTTTTATTTATTTATTCATTTATCCCCCCCATGCTGCTTGTGCTCGCTGGGTCAGCTAACCACGCCGCGCGGGCGGGCTTGCCTTCACCAGGAGGCCCCGGGAACCGAACCCGGGGCCTCCCATATGGTAAACGGGAGCCCTACTGATTGAGCCACAGCCGCTTCCCAAAAAGTTAATTTAGAAAATGTGAAAAATCTGGAGATCTCATGAACATATAGTATTTCCTCTAAATCATACTTAGGCAAGAAGGTCAATTACATATGAGAAAAAGACCATATATGAGAAAAAATATATATTTTTTTAATTTTTTATTTATTTTTATTGTGGATAAAAATCAAAATTCTCACAATACATAAAAACATTTGCAAAATGATATATAAATATATATGCATATATGTGTATTTGCTTACAAAAATGTTATTTTTATATATATATACACAAAATATCACTTTTTATAAAGTATGTACAGTTGCAATATTTTATACAAATCACCTTGATCATTTTATAAGTATACTTTAAAATATTTGAATCAATGAACATCAATTGTGATTCAAGGTTTTAAAATTCGTAACTATGTATTATTAAAACACATCACTGAAGCAATCTTTTCTCACATTTGAATATATACAGAGCTTCTTAATGTAAAGAATATTTTATATTCAACTTTTTTCTCCCAAGATGTTTACAGACATACCAGCGCTACCCAAATTTTTATGAAGAGAGAGATTCATATACATTTTCACAAACACCTGTCCCAAAAATTCTAAAGACATGAATAGAAGGGGTTTTCAGCTTTAAAAAAGTATTAAGACGTGCTATGGGATTCTCATAAAATTAAGCTTCATGATGTACTTAAAATATGGTTTATTTGGTTTTTTTGTTGTTGTTGTTGTTGTTTTTTTATTTTACTGGGAGGTCCCAGGGATTGAACCCGGGTCCCTCCATATGGGAGATGGATGCCCAACCATTTGAGCCACATCCATCCCCCCTAAAATATGGTTTATTTGACAAGTTTGATTTGTCTACAATTGTTGAGGAACATATAACATTTTTAAATTAGCTATTATCTCATCATCACAATACCTTTAAGCATATTTTTATAATATTGTTTAAGTGCTTAGGAGTCAGGTGTCATAATTTTGATTTTGTGCATTAAACAGGCAGATATATACCAATGACATCAGTGGCAAAACTATTTAAAAAAACACTGTATATAACTTCAACTTACATAATACATCACTTTTTTAAACCTTGATTAGTATGTTATGTGTAATATTTTATGTAATTTATACATAATATAAATAATATATATAATATTTTAGAACTGCATTGTCCAATATGGTAGCCACTAGCCACATATGGCTACTGAGTACTTCAAATGTGGCTAGTCCCAAATTGAGATGTGCTATAACATATACACTGGATTTTGAAGACTTAGTACACATGCAAAAATAGAAAGTAAAATATTATATTTTTTATTTATTAATGTTGAAAAGCTAGTATTTTGGAAATACTGAGTAAAATAAGACACACTATATTTCTATTGGATGGCACTGCTTTAACAGTTCATACATTTTTAATATGTTTCTAAGCTAACTGAAGTTGTACAACTAATAAAAATACTGAAGCAGAGGGTTATTATGGAAAAACAAACATTCCAGTGTCAAATTTGAAATATACATTTAGTAAAGAAAGTATAAAATACTGTTATCTTAGTCTGTCATATTTCTAGATTAAGGGTAGTGGTAGGGGAAAGGGGGACCTGCCCAATTGCTGACCATCATGAACCAAAAAGGAATGCTGTTTTATAGTAACAAAAAAATATTTTAGGACAGCAAATATATATTTGTTAAAACTTCCATCTTGAGCAACTTCATAAAAGACTAGTGAGGTCTGTGTATTATCCTTCACTGAGCCCAACAGTTAGAAACTTCAAAAAAACATGTTTGGATCTAGAAAGTCTATGTTATTTCCCTACTGTGTTGTATAACTGTTTATATTCAAAGTTTTAAAATACATAATAAGTGATAATTGTAGAAATTTGAGGCATTTAGTATATTTTGGAACTTATGCAAAATATGAAAGATCAATTTTATAACAAATTATCAATAAATAAAATGGGTAAAATTTAAATCAATTCTTTCTGACCTGGCCATGCCACTTTTTCCTAGCCTTTGAAAATTACATAAATTCATTCCTTTTCTGGTTACAAGTTTCATGTAAGCTCGCACGTGTGCAAAGTTAAGGCAAAACAGAATAACAAAAAAACTTTCTAACCATCAATAGATGAGTGCAATGATATTCAGTCTAAGTTAATCCCCAGACATCCAAATTCATGAATAAAAATTCATCAGTTTTAAATACACTGAGCCTATTAAGCAAGAACAAAAGCATATGCACAAAAGAGCTTTTAATATATTTCAAAGCCCACAAGAGCCATGGTCTCATTAAAATTATAAATTACACAAACATGGAATGAAGATTCAAACTGTAGTGCAGCTAAGCAGATTACAGAAAACCCCGCGTTCCATATGATAACACACCATGGCCCTCCCAGATGGGGGCTTGGAACAAAAAGGCCATCACCACAGCTAGGGAAAACCTCCTTGTGATCTCTGGTTTCTGTTCAGCAGATGACAGCCAAATAATATGTTGATTATTCTGTTTGTGCTGCTAAGCTTGTAAGATGGAATAAAAGCGATATGATCTATTGTGAACCCAATGCTAATGTGTTGCTTCACTCATAAATAATATACTGAATTTATTTTGAAACTATCTTTTATCTGAATTTCAGTTTTTAAATGCATGAATTAAAATGTAAGTCAGGATAAAATAATGTTTAATTTGATGCTTTAAACTAAACAATGTTGACAAGTGAAAAATATATGTGTTTATTGAAGAGTCAAATACAACAACCTTTCTTCAATTTCAGTACAGTTATCAGAGACAAAATACACTTAAAAATAGGTAATTACTCATTATGAAATATAAATGCAAAATTAAATAATACAGTAATCACAAAATTGTAATTACATTATTGCAAAAAACTAAAATACCAGAGTATGTAAAAACACTTTTTCCACAATGTGAAAATGAAGCACATAATACTAATATATAGTGAAAACATTTCTGAACCCTGAGAAGTATACTTGAAGGCCTTATAGATGTCTATTATTTGTACACAAATGGATAACCATACTTAAAATAAAAATAAATTAAAAGAAGCTTCTAAAAATAAATTTCAAATATAATAGCTAGCATTTCATATTACTTTGGTAACAAAATAAAAACTCATCTTTCCATCAATTTAAAAAAAGTGTATATTGAAATATCCTAAACTTTAACAGAGGTGAACTATGCCCAACTGGGATTGTGTCTGTAAATACTTTACAAAATTTTATATTTCACTGCTAAGACAGTTTTATGAATGCCTGGCATTGTTAAAAATATTGAAAACCATAACATTTATTTTTCCATCCCAGAAATTCATCCCTGAATTAACCTAAGGTTACCTCCTCTGCCTCCAGATAGAGATTGAGTCCAAAAAGCATAGCAAAACTGCCTAACATGGAAAGACACTCTAAGATTGAAGATCTAAAGGTAAAACAATCACATTTAAGAGAAAAACGTATTACATAATCATGCCCTTGGAATAATGAAATATTTGTTAAGACACAAAAGCACTAAACATCAATGATTAAATTATTTTAAGATCACAAATTTCTGTTCACCAAAGGCACTATGAAGAGAGTGAAAGGCAACACTCAGAATGGGAGACATATTTGCAATACCTATATACCATAAAGGACTCATTCTGAATATACAAAGAACTCTTACATATCAAAAAGAAAAAACATAACCCAACAGAAAAATGGGCAAAAGAAGTAAACAAAGCATTTCACAAAAGAGAATATCCAAATAGCCAATATACATATAAAAAAAGTGAACTTCATTAATCATCAGGGTACTATAAATTAAAACCATATGGTTTACTACTTTATAACCAACACAATTGGAAAAATGAAAAAAATGGGGGTAAAAATCAAGTGTTCATGAAAAGATAGAGTAATTAGAACTCTCATATATTACTAAGTGTAAACTGGTACAACCATTTGAGAAAACTGCTGTATTAATTAAAGCTGGCCATATACATATGTATGATCCAGTAATTTCCTTCCTAGATATATCGGCAGAGGAAACACGTACATATATTCATTAAGAGATGTATACTAGAATGTTCGTGTTAACATTTTATGGAATCCAACCAAATGTCCATTATCAGTAGAGTGGATAAAATAGTTGATATATTCTCAAAATGGAATGCAGCAAGCAAGGAAAATGAAGAAACTACAACCACATGCAACAATGTGAATGAATCTCAAAATCTAATGTTGAGCAAAGAAATCAAGCACAAAACATATATATACTGTATAATTTCATATATAAAGTGCCAAAAAAAAAAGCAAAATTAATCATCTTATTAAAAGTCAGTGGAAGGAGGGGAAATAATGACTGGAAGGTAGCATGAAGGTATCTTATGGAGTGCTGATAAAATTCTTTTTCTTAATATGCTAGTTACATGGGCATGTTCGGTTTGTGAAAAATTCATTGAGCCAGCCATTTATAGTATGTGATCTTTTCTGTACATATATTTTAGTTTGAAGCTCTTTTATTTATTTTTTTTTTTTTAAGATTTTATTTATTTATTCATTTATCCCCCCCTTGCTACTTGTGCTCGCTGGGTCAGCTAACCACGCCGTGCGGGCAGGCTTGCCTTCACCAGGAGGCCCCGGGACCCGAACCCGGGGCCTCCCATATGGTAAACGGAAGCCCTACTGATTGAGCCACAGCCGCTTCCCTGAAGCTCTTTTAAAAAGGCACTTTTACATGCAAAAAATGGAATATATAAAGGTAGTCAAAATCACTGTAATAGGAAATTTAGGGATAACTGATAAACCTAACATTTAACGGGAAGAAAGAGGGATCTTATGATACCTACTGAATAATCAAACTTTGAGTACCATAGCTAAGTTTCTGAAGTCTTAAAAAGGCAGGAGCAAAAGCCATTCATCCTATTATTTCCTCCTCCCCAATCAACAGTGCCATATTTTCAGAGATAACTGGTGTTTGTGTCAGGAGTAGTTGCTGCTGCAGCAGTTAAGACAAAGCTTCTAAAACAGTCACAGAACTGAAATTTTGCCCTTGTGTGGGAAACTAAAGTAGCACAGAAGATGAGGAGAGAGTATTAAAAAAATACATATTTGTGATTTCTCCCTTCTCAAATTTCATAAATCTTCATTTGTCAATCATGAAAGCTTATTACTTCAATAGCTACCCCTTGAAAATTTTCATTTCACTTTTTCTGTGAAATTAAAGAAAACAAAATTTACTTATCATCAATACCATACAAATTAAATGAAATTTCATGATAATCTGGTAATCAGCTAAACTATTCATATCATGTTATCTCCCACTTAAATATTTCCTCTTATTTTTATACTGGAATCACTATGTGAGCTACCATCACTTTTTTTTTCATATTGAAAAGATGCTTTAAGAAATCATCCAAAGATTATAGAGCTCAGGTATTCATTTGTTTAACAAATATTTATTAGGTGCTTACTATCTACCAGGATCTGGGGATAAAAGAATAAAAACGACTAATTTTATGGTAAATATAGCAGGCTCATCCCTTTCTTTCTCTCATTAGATTTAGAAATAAAACAAAACGATTTTAAACACATTCACAGATTCAAAAATTAAAAATAATAAAAAAGATATACAATTAAAGTCCCTATCTACCCTGTTTTCCTCCCAACCCCTTCATGAGAAACTACTTTTCTTAGTTTTTTTTATACCCTTCCATATTTTCTGAATGCAAATATAAGCAAATAGGAATATATATTTCTATGTCCCTCCTACTTCTACATAAAGTGTTTACTATACATTGTTTTGAACCCTGTTTTTCCCAAATAACAATGTATGCTCAAAAATTTTCCAGATCTGCACATAGACAACATCCTCATTCTTTTATGTAGATATGCCATAGTTTATTTAACTAGTATCCTGAGAGACTTAAGGGGTGTTTTCAATCTTTTGCTACTATATACAAATCTACAATGAAATCTCATATATGTTATTTTGTGAGTACACGAGAATATCTGTAGTAAATCTCTAGAATTGATACTGTGTTGAAAGGTAAATGTATTGGTCTTTTTTTAGAAATTGCCAATTTGTCTCTCAATAGGGTTTGTGTAAATTTGTATCTCTAGCAGATAAATATATCAGATGTATCCTTCTGGAAAAGCTATTCCTCTCTTTCTACCTCTAAAATACTTTGTTTTTAAGGCAATTCTCAAAGATGTTCTCAGTGCAGCAAGCTACATGGAGCTTTTTGTTTACTTTTCTCCGAATGCATATGTAAAATTTCTTGACTTATCAAGTTTAAAAGCAGATGAATTTTCAAATAAAAGAAATCTCACTGTCACTAGAAATCATCATATTGATGCCAAATGTGCTGGGTTAGCAACTATCTATTTTTCTTAACAATATTTCCTAAGATCCAAAAACAAATGTCCCCCATGCCCACCCCAATTTTTTTAAAAGCTTCATATTCAAAAGTTTATAATTGAGTAAGTAGTCAAATGCATTTGACTCTTAAATGGATGTTTTCCTGAAACCAATTCTGTTACTTCTCTAATATTTTGCTTCAAAAAGCTATAATTTCAAAGATGATTTAATCTTGATGACTGCCACTTTTAACAGGCAATGTCACCTAACATTTTTATTTCAATGTCCAGCCCCATTCCATCAAATATTTAATAATTAGAAAACAACCACTTTTAGTACATTAGACTTTTTATTTGAAGGAATCCTTAAGGTAAGGAAACCAGTTCCAGTATAACTATATCTGTTTTGTAAGGTAACACTTAAAATGATCATTATTTTTTCCCCAAAAAAGAATATACCTGTACACGTAATCTAAGCTGCATTCCAATTATTCAGAAATCAGTTGTAAGATGATCGCAATACCCTGAAACTAAGTGGCTAGCCTAGTTGCTGACCCTGAAAAAAATTTTTTTTAATCTGCTACACATCCTACACCCTTAGTCAATAGATGAAGCAGAAGAATACTTGGGCTTTCACTCAAGCAAAATAAACGTTAGGCAAATGCTTTGACTTTAATCTATTAGCATCAATAGAATGCACTGACAGGAAAAGGCAAGGATTACCTAACAAAGGTAAAACAAAACAAAGCAAAGCAAAGCAAACACACACATCACAAGTAGCACCCAGGACACACAAGATGATCAGTTTAGGACAATATAGAGAAAACAGTCCTACACAGTATAACAGTCCCTGAGGAAATCACTTTATTTTAATTCTGTAAAATGATTGAAGTTTGCAAAAACAACCATGATGCTTCACACACAAAAAAAAACATTAATTTATATTCAGTTTATTCTGTTTAAGAAAACAGAGAAGTAAGCTTTATATCTTAGAAACATTTTAGGAAAATATTAATATGAAACAAAATTTGGCACATAAAATGGTAAGATTAAATTTTCCAGAAAATTAATAAATGAGGACTACACCATTCGCTAATACCCCAATGAAGGAAGAATTACTCAAAGTAAAATTTCTCAGTCAGAATATGGCTGCCTTTTAGATGAACTGTGATATGGTGTAATAACACTTTTGGGGGCTTTAAACACATTTAGACAACTTCCTGTGCTAAAGCCAGTTCTTGTTAACAACCAGAAGAATATCTGACAATTTCTGAATGCTATTCAGGCAAATTTCCTCTTACATGATTGGACATATTCAAGAAAATGTCCAGATTTCACTTTGTTTTCTTTAAGTTGTGATTGCCAAGTAGACAGCTTGGTCTAATTTCTAGTTCCAACTCACTAAATAGCTTGATCAAGTGATTCAGTCTTTAAATTTCCTTAGTTTTTTCATCCTTTTAAAGTAAGGAAGTTATAGAAAACATAACACTTTAGTGAACAGAATGTTTGCTAATAAAAGTTACTTCATAGATCCCTATTAAAAAATTAAGATGAAAGAATTTTCACTCTAAAAGTTCTATTAGGTTGGCCAGAATCTATTATCCATTTTCTGAATTCATGCAGAACTATACCTAAACTATCACAAACTGTATGTCAGTTTACCATATTTTTAAAACTTAGAGTAAAAGAAATTATAACCAGTCCAGAATCTTTCCCAATATTTAATATTTGCTACTATCTAGATATAACAAATTTCTCATGTAATATTTATATTCATATAAAATACCAGTATAATCATTATATTGATATCCAACATTAGACATAATCCAAATGTCCACCAACAGCAGAATGGATACATACATTCTGGTATATTCATTTAAAGGAATAATATATTATAATGAAAATGAATGAAGTAAAACTACATGAAATTACAAGGATGAATCTTAACAACCTAATGCTGAGTAAAGGAAGAAAGAATACTTATAAGTCCATAAACTTTGAAAAGTGACCAAAAATAAACATATTGCTTAAGAATGTATATGTCAGTGGTAAAATTATATAAACAATTATACTTAAAAATTACCACAAAAGTCAGGATACTAGTTACCTCTAAAGAAAAGGAAGACTCTATTGGGGGGTTTCTGGGATGCCAGCAATGACCTATGGTCACATGGATGCTTCATTTATAATTATTCACTTTCCTATACATTGATGTTTCTATATCATGTTATATTTTATAATTAAAAAGTTTAAAATGACATTTTCTGAAATAATATATTCTTATAGAGAAGGAGGAGAGGTTCCTCTTTTTGCAAACAATTTTATTTTCTTCCTGTACTTTTCTAATTGTTATTACAATATTTTAATAATAAAGAAACAAGTTACTATGTCAAGTTCTCCACAATTATAAGAGTGAATTTCCGTATCCCAATGGTTACAAAAAAAAAATACCAGGCCATTAAAGACTGTAAGATCAGTTATCCTACAAATGTGCTATATACATATGATGGAATACTATCCAGCTGTATGAAGAAATGAAGTCGGAAGCATATAACAACATGGATGAACCTTGAGGACATTATGTTGAGCGAAATAAGCCAGACACAAAAGGACAAATGTTTTATTGTCTCACTAATATGAACTAAATACAATGAATAAATTTATGGAGTTAAAACCTAGAGTATAGGTTACTAGGATATAGAATGAGGTTTGAGCAGGGGGAGCTGATGCTTAATGTCTGCAGAATTTTTAGTAAGGTTAATTGTAAATGTTTGGAAATGGATAGAAATGATAGTAATACATTATAGTGAGTATAATTAACACCCCTGATTTACAGATGTGATAGTGGCGTATAGGGATAGTCTAAGGTTGTAATTGATAAGAGAATGAAAGAGGATAAACTTGGGACTGTATAACATAGTGAACTTGGTGGTGGATAAGGAATGTGGTTACTAGTACAAATAGAAGAATGTTCTTACATGAACCAGAAAAAAATGTATGTCACTATTACAAGGTATTAAAAATAAGGTGATATATGCGAAAAATACAACTAATGGAACTTATGGTCTATAGTTAACAGTAATACCATTGTATTTTTTTTCCATCATTTGAAATGAAGGGACTATAATATTTTAATATTCTTTTCCCAATTGTAACAAAAATTTTTCTGTGACTTTTCTGTAAACCTACACCTTTTCTAATTAACACATAAAACAAAAAACATGGGACTGTATAACACAAGTATCACTGTGTGGAAAATGACTCAGGGTAATCATAAATTTAAGAATGTTCTTTCATGAGCTAGAACAATTGTATTGTCTCTATTTACAAGGTGTTAACCAGAGGGTGGTATATGGGAAAAATACAACAAATGCAAAACAGACTGTAGTTAAAAGTAATGTTTTAATATTCTTTCGTCAATTATAACAAAGTTACCATAAATGTCAAAAATGGGGGGATGTTTAAGAGGTACAGGTTTTTCTTTTTGGGGCAGTGAATATGTTCTGAAATAGAATGTGGTGATGAATGCTCAATTCTGTGATTAAGAGCTATTGATTGTATACTCTGAAAGATTTGTATGTTGTCTGAATATATTTCAATAAAACTACTAAATGATAATATGATCAGTTATCCTGCTAGATCTTTCCTTAGTCAATAAATGTTGTTTCCATCACTTTGTTTTTTTTTTTTTTTTTTTTTCAAAAAAATGTAAGCTTACTTTCAGAAAAAATTCAAAATTACATCCAGGTTATAATTTTATATAGACTGAGCTACAAAAAGTATGTAATAGCTCAAAAGTAGGAAGTAACACACTTTCAACTTACACATTTAAAAACGTGTGTACGAGATAGCATGGTAGCTAGATTGATTATAGGGTGGATATATAAAATAAGTTGCACGTAAAGTCCACTATATAAAGTGTAACATGGGATGACCCATTCAAAACAGATCCCACAATATCTAATTTAAGTTATACTGAAGGTGTTTTAAATATTTCCTTTAGAAGACAAAAGTACAAGGGATTGCTATCATCACAAAAGAGATAATAATAGTACACTAACACGTTAAAACACAAACACACACAATTTAGGAAATCCTAAAAGGTACACTATCTACAAGTATCCTTGAATATATGCTTATTATAACTTTTAGATGCCACTAATCAGTGAAATTTACAAGCAAGACTATTAGCACTTTCATCACACTCCAGGTATCAACATAATGGCAATGGTATAGCATATAGCACTCTTGTAATAGAATTGATTTTGTTGCAGACCGTTGTTTTTGTGAATGGAGCCAATGATCCCCTCTTACTGAGTCCAACTAACTAGTTATTTGCCCATCTATTAAGTGCCAACTTTAGAAAATTAACTATGTCCAGCAGGGAGCAGTATTACAACATTCATAATACTTAACTCACTGGTGTAATTGACAAGAAAAAGGAGGGGGGAAAACCCACTTACCATAGGTTTGTTTTACAATACAGTGAATTTTTAGGGTAGTTGCAGGGCCTCCAGAAAAACACACCTAAAGCATGTCTCAAGCATACATGCGTGATCCACAGTTTCAGGATTCCTAAAGCAGGAAATCAAAATTATATTAGCTGAAGAGTTCTCTCACTCATGCTGGGCTGAATTAGTATATAATATATCAGATGTCTCTCAGTTGTTAAGGTGCGTCTTCCTGTTAGTGGGGCAGTGGGACTCAGAATTCAGATATTTGATGACATTCTGGATAAAATGACTTTAAAAACAATACAAAATAGTAAAGTACTTTATCCACCAGGGAATCTAAGTAGAAAGGAAAGTAAATAGGTAAAATGATAGATTATGAGACAAAAAATCCAGCTATAGGGAACTGTCAATGAGTTAAAGGAGCAGGTGATAGGCCAACCACATACATTTCTGCTATATCAAACTCTTCTAGACAACTTGCAGGGAACAGTAAAGATATAACTTACTCATTTCTAGAGGTCAGCATAAATATCTGAGGTTAATTTTAACAACATTAATTTTAAGCAGACTTGTTATAGAGAAAAACAGAGGCAGCAGAGTAGTCAATGACTACTTCAGTAAAACTAATTATTCAGATATTTACTCAATATGAGGAATATATGATACTGTAGGAAACACTAACACCAGTTATAATATGACAAAAGCATGGCATTAATTATGTTTAATACTGTCTAGAATGTCAAAGACTGGTTCATACTCAGCTATAATAATTCTGTCCGTTCTTATAACTGAGAAAAAAATGTTTTTATCTCCACTTTTATTTGAAATGTTAAGTTTGCTTTATATGTATTTGCATGTGACTTTTCAGTATCTGCATCAGAAAACAAATTTCTGCCATTAAAAGAACATATAAACCCTTCAAATTTAAATATATGATTACATATTTATATAATAATATCACTTATGGTTGTTAATATATATCAAATATCATTTATATGAAATTTCATAAATACTATGTAAAACTGTACCTACAATTCTCTTCTGGCAAAATGACACAAGAAGCTTGACTTGAATGGATGATATTGAGACTATGGTGATTCTAATAATTATCATTAATTTGACTGCAGCTAAAATAAATTCTGATATATTAATCTTCTACTATGGATGGCTCTTATTCCTATTACTGGAATCCTTTATAAATGGAATGAATTCAGACATGAAAGAAAAAATCATGGAAGCAAAAAGCTGAAATCAACGAAACCATGAAGAAAAGGGAGAGTACAGCAGGTGCCGCCACGTGCCTTGCCATAAGACAGAGGAGCCAAGGATCGCCAGCAGCTGGTCTTCAGGAATAAAGCATTGCCTTGATGATGGCTGTGGACATTTTCCTGACCTAAAAACCATGAGCAACATGAATATGCTCATTCAAGAAGTGCAACGAACCCCAAAAAGGATAAACTCAAGATATAAAACACCAGAGGAGGTTCGATTTGGAACATGATGAGTTTGAGGTACCACCAAGACAACCAAGAGACAGGTAAAGTAAGTAACACGATTTATCATTCTGGAGTTCAAAGAAGGTGTCTAAACTAGAAACACGTTGTCACTGGTATACAAATGGTAAATGAACTAATGGATGAAGGAAAAAATATAGAATGAAAAGAGAAGATGCTCTCAATTGATGCCAAGATTTAAGGGCAGAATGGAAGAAAAAGATCTGTATGGTTATTTACACCCTTTAGCGATTGAATGATCTCTTTTCTAATACTGATCCCTCAGAGATGCTCTGTGTTCCACTCCTACATCCTTCAGTTACTTATCTTTATCATTTTTTACAAACTCTTTCCTGTAACTTCTAACAACAACAAACAACCTTCCCTAAAGCTTTGTCATACCCCATTCTCTCTCTTCATAGCAAATGGGAAATGGTCACAAAATGGGAAATGGTCTACTTTTGTAGAATATTCAAGCTCACTTGCCATTCACTTCTAAATACAATTATTTGAATTCTAAGTCTACTACTCCAGCAAATCTGCCCTTAAAGTAAAGAAGAAAAAATATATATAACTAAATCAAATTAAGTACAATTCTTATTGTACTTTCTGTTCCCTTCTCCAGCTTTTAAAGTTGATGTTCGGGAAGCGGCTGTGGCTCAATCAGTAGGGCTCCCGTTTACCATGTGGGAGGCCCAGGGTTCGGTTCCCGGGGCCTCCTGGTGAAGGCAAGCTCGCCCGCATGGTGTGGTTGGCTGACCCAGCGAGCGCAAGCAGCAAGGGGGGGATAAATACATAAATAAAATCTTAAAAAAAATAAAATAAAAATAAAGTTGATGTTCCCCAAAGTTTATCTCAGATCATTTTTCTTCTCATTCTAAAATATTTAAAGACAGAGAAAGAGACAGAGAGAAACTGCAGCAGCTGTCAAAACAGTTATCCACCAATTCTCCCTCCCATATCTACTCCAACCCCACCCAAGATATGGCCCAGATATGCTGTAAAATGAAGGATTTAAAACTTTCTAAGCAGTGGTGGGGGAAAAAAAATCAGCTTTAAAAATATGCTATATCATTTTCTGTTAATTAATTAAGTCTAATTCCAACAGGAATATCAATACCATAAGTCAAAATAAAATACAAATAATTTTTTAAAAATGCAATTTATTGTCTCCCACCCCCCAAAACCACCACCACCACAACTACAAAATTTCTGCTACCCTCCTTTATTCCCTATCCTTCACCATCTACAAAGCTACTCATGGCAAAAACCTGATAGTCACCTTTGGCTCTTCCCCTCAACCTCTACCCCCTTTATCATACTCTCCTAATTCATCCTGTTCTGTGTATCCGAATCACTTTTAGCCAATCCATTTGTTTTTTTTATTGTGGGTAAAAATCAAATTTTTCACAATACATACCAATATTTGTAAAATGATATATAAGTATATATGCATATATGTGCATTTGCTTACAAAAATGTTATATATATATATATATATATATATATATATTTAAAAGGTGCTTAGATTACCTAAATATTACATGGAAACTACAGGGATTCCCATGTTCCCCACCTCCCACACCTCCCACAACATCCCACACAAACATCTCCCACAAGTGTGGCCCATCGCCCTCAATGGACCTACACATCCTGGGGCCTTGCCATCAACCATAGACCACAGTTCATATCGTAGACCACACTCTCTCCCACACAGTTCTGAATGGTGTGTGCTGATTTGAAATGGCCTACATCCATCGCCACAACAGCATTCAGGACAACCCCCAAGTCCTGAAAAAGCCCTTGTATTTCAACTGCACATCGCCCCAAAAGTGTCCAGTGGCCACCAGCTCCACCTCACTGTTATAATTTCTTCCATTGCTGGAATCACCATATGTGTACAACAGAATACCATTAAGTCCACTCTAGTCCATAGTTCTTCCCCCAATCCTGAGGAGACTGGGATGGTGATGTCCACTCTACCTCCAAGTGAGAGAGGGCTTATATCCCATGGATATGGTGGGTGGGATGATCCTGCCTGCAGATGCAGGCCGTCTCCATTCCCTGGGATGGCCGTTACCCACACTTTTGGCCAATCCATAACAATCAAATATGATCATTATTTCACTCCTTTACTTAAACTCTTCACTGGTTTCCCATTTCCCATATCCTTAAGGAAAAAAAGAATCCACAATCTTAAAAAACAATAGAAAATGGCGGCTGAATAATGTGTTCCAAGAATCAGCTTATCCTACAGGGCAGTTAGTAATCTAAACAGAGCTATCTAAAGCACCTTCTTGGGTGGCCCAGGAGACCAGAAGAGCATCCTGTAACATCCTTGAAAGAATGGAAGGAGAAGATTGCCCAACTGCAGTGAGGATTCATGAGCAGAGCACTCCACACTGAAGAGGCCAGTGTCCATCCTCCACTGGCGGCGCAATCCACCTCAGGAGCTATTCCATGGCTGGAGTTTGAGGCTCCATTTCCCAAAAATGGGGGAGAAATATACAGTTGACCACCCACTTCAGCTACTGATTAGTAAATCTGACTGGCTAAAGTATAATCCTAAGAACAGCTGAAGTTTGAACCTGCCCAAGTCAGAAAGAGGCCGGTAGCTGCCATTTTAACTCCACCCCCGGCATAAGGGTAAGCGGGGTTAACTGAAAATCACAGTGACAGTAGGGACCGGCTTCTATCCACCCAGAACAGATTGCAGGCCTAGCCTAGGCTCCAGTCCCACCTCGGGCAGGGAAGAAACAGGGAGGACCTGCACCAGCCTCGCTGGGCAACTGCAGGTGCTTTTGGCCAGCACAGACTGAATATTTGGATACCTGGGGCTCCATCTCTGCACTCCAATAGGTTAGGAGAGGAACTGTGTTCCCTCGGCCTCTCTGGGCAACTATAGGTGCTGTCGGCCAACACAAACTGGTTTGTTGAGTGCCTTTAATTCCATCTCCACCCCTCCACCCCCATAGGACAGGAGGGAAGCTGTTTCCTCAGCCTCTCTGGGCAACTGCGGATGCTTTCTGCCTGCATGAACTCGTTTGTTGAGTGCCTTCGATTCCATATCCACCCCTGCTCCCACATATGATAAGAGGGGGCTGATGTTTTCTGAGCCTCTTGGGGCAACTGCAGGTGCTTCTGGCCTGTACAAACTGGACTGTTGGGTGCCTGTGGCTCCACCCCCACCTCCGATAGGCTGGGGGTGTGGGTGTATCCCCAGCCTCTCTGGGTAACTGCAGGTACTATTGGCCCACACAGACTGAAGAGTTGATCACCTGTAGCTCCATCCCTGCCCCCAAGTAGGAAAGGAGGTACGCTGTGTTTCCTCAGTCTTTCCAGGAAATGGCAGGCACTTTCGACCTGGAGTGGACTGCTGGATGCCTGTGGTTCCATCCCCACCCCCTAAAGGGCAGAAGGGACTGTACTCCCTCAGCCTCTCAGGGAAACAACAGGCACATTCGGCCCACACAGATTAGATTGTTGGGCATTCCAGATGGTCCATCTCCACCACTGGCAGGGGAAGAAGGGGGTTGGTGCTACGTCAGTCTACCTGGGCAACTACAGTCATTTTGGAAATGT
Organism: Tolypeutes matacus; assembly: GCA_026826555.1. NCBI lineage: Eukaryota > Metazoa > Chordata > Mammalia > Cingulata > Chlamyphoridae > Tolypeutes > Tolypeutes matacus. The sequence goes on along the minus strand of JAKSZT010007815.1, from coordinate 17,189,073 downwards.
ACAGCAGAGATTGCTGTCCACACCTCTGACTCTATCCCTGCCCCAGGCAGGGGAGAAAAAGGTGTGAAGTTTCATCAGCCTCTCTGGGGAACTACAGATGATCTTGGCCTGCATGACTTGGATTATTATACATTGCTGCAGCTTTGTCCCTACCCCTGGGAAAGAAGAAAAGTGGGAGAAGTTTCATATGTTCCTGGGGCAAATGCGGCAGCTTCAGGACCCACAGCTTACAGTACCAATTACTTCTTTAGCACCTACTACACAACCACCAAGGGATAAAGGACAAGAAAGCCCTAAACTGAAGCAAGAAACTACCCCTAGAATAAATACAACTAGTAAGCCGGATGCCAAGACACCAACAAAAAATTACAATCCATACCAAGAAACAGTAAGATATGGCCTAGTCAAAGGAACAAACTAAGCCTCCAGATGACATAATGGAGTTGAGACAACTAATCATAGATGCTAAAAAAAAAAATCTCCTTAATTCAATGAGATGGCTAAAGAGATTAAGGATATTAAAAAGACACTGGGTGTGTACAAAGAAGAATTTGAAAGCATACACGGAAAAATAGATTTTATGGGAATGAAAGGCACAATATACAAAATAAAAAATATACTGGAGGCATATAGCAGATTTCAGGAGGCAGAAAAAAGGATCAGTGAGCTTAAGGACATGGCCTCTGAAAGCAAACATACAAAAGAACAGATGAAGAATGGAAAAAAATGGACAGGGTCTCAGGGAACTAAATGACAGAAAGAGACATGCAAACATATGTGTCATGAGTGTTCCAGAAGGACATCCATGTCCAAGAAGTACAACATATTCCTATCCAAACAAATCTGAATAGACCAACTTTGAGACACATACTAATCAGAATGTCAAATGCCAAAGACAAAGAACTCTGAGAGCAGGAAGAGAAAAGTGATATATAACATACAAGGGATATCTAATAAGATGACGTGCTGATTTCTCATCAGAAACCATGGAGGCAAGGAAGCAATGGTATGATATATTTAAGAAACTGCAAGAGAAGAACTACCAGCCAACAATCTTACATCCAGCAAGTCTGTCTTTCAAAAATGAGGGCGAGTTTAGTATATTCACAGATAAGAAGCTGAGAGAGTTTGAAACCAAGAGGGTGGCATTGCAGGAATGTTAAAGGGAGTGCTACAGCCTGAAAAGAAAAGACAGGAGAGAGAGGCTTGGAAGAGAGTCTTGAAATGAAGATTATATCAGTAAATGTAACTAAAAGTGTAAAAAGAGTGGTGAGAATAAAATAGGACAGATAAAACCCAAAGGTTAAAATAGGTAAAATACGAACTGCCTTTATAATAATAACATTGAATGTTCATGGATTAAACATCCCAATCAAAAGACAGAGACTGGAGGAATGGATAAGAAAACATGAGCCATCTCTATGCTGTCTAAAAGAGACTCACCTCAGACCCAAGGATACCAATAGATTGAAAGTGAAAGGCTGAGGAAAGATATTCCAGGCATACAGTAACAACAACAAAAAGCTGGAGTAACTATACTTATATCGGATGAAATAGACTTTAAAAGTAAAACTGTTATTAGAGACAGGGAACGACATTATACAATAATAAAAGGGGCAATTCCCCAGGAAGAAATAGCAATCAAAAATGTATATGAACCTAACCAGGCTGTCACAAAGAATATGAGGCAAACACTTGCAAAACTGAAGGGAGAAACAGATGTCTCTACAATAATACTTGTAGATTTCAATACACCACTCTCAGCATTAGAACATCTGGGCAGAGGATCAATAAAGAAAAAGAGCTTGAATAATTTAATAAATGGACTACACCTAACAGACATATACAGAACACTGTACCCCAAAACAAGAGGATATACATTCTTCTCAAGTGCTCATGGATCTTTCTCCAGGATAGACCACATGTTGGGTCACAAAGCAGATCTCAATAAACTCAAGAAGATCAAAATGATACAAAACACTTTCTCTGATCATAATAGAATAAAATAGGAAATCAACAAGACGCAGAAAAAGAGAAAAATCACAAATATATGGAGTTAAACAACACACTCTTAAACAATCAGTGGGTCAAAGAAGAAATTACAAGAGAAATCTATATATATCTCAAGATGAATGAAAACAAGAACACAACATATCAGAACCTATGGGAAGCAGCAAAGGCAGTGCTGGGAGGGAAATTTACAGCCCTCAATGCTTACATTAAAAAAGAAGAGCTAAAATCAATGACCTAACTACACAGCTGGAGGAACTACAAAAAGAACAGCATACTATTCCCAAAGCAAGCAGAAGGAATGAAATAACAAAATTGAGAAAAAAGCAATAGAGAGAATTAATAAAACCAAAACTTAGTTCTTCGAGAAGATTAACAAAATCAACAAACCCTTAGCTAGACTGACAAAGAAAAAAAGAGAGAAGATGCAAATAAATAAAATTAAAAAATGAAAATGGGGACATTACTACTGACCCCACAGAAACAAAAGAGATCATAAGAGGATACTGCGAACAACTGTACATCAACAAACTAGACAATTTAGATGAAGTGTAAAAATTCCTAGGAACATACGAACAACCTATACTGACCCTAGAAAAAACAGAAGACCTCAACAAATCTATCAAAAGTAAAGAGATTTTAACAGTCATCAAACAGCTCCCCAAAATGAAAAGCCCAGGACCAGACGGTTTCACAGGTGAGTTCTACCAAGCATTCAAAGAAGATTTAATACCAATCTTACTCAAGCTCTTCCAAAAAAACTGAATGAGAAGCAATGCTGTCAAATTCATTCTATGAAGCCAACATCACCCTAATACCAAAGCCAGATATTATGAAAAAAGAAAATTACTGACCCATTTCCCAAATGAATACGGATGCAAAAATGCTCAACAAAATATTTGCTAATTGAATCCAAAAACATATTAAAAGAATTATTCATCATGATCAAGTGGATTTTATACCAGGCATAAGAAAATCAATCGGCATAATACACCACATAAACAAATCAAAGAAGAAAAACTATATTATCCTACGGATTGATGCAGAAAAGGCATTTGACAAAATACAGCGTCCTTTCTTGATAAAAACACTCCAAAAGATAAGAATTGAAGGAAACTTTCTCAACATGATAAAGGCCATATACGAAAAACCTACAGCTAACACTCTACTCAATGGTGAAAGACTGAAAGCTTTTCTGTCGATATCTGGAACAAGACAAGGATGCCCACTGTTACCAATCTTCTTCAATATAGTGCTAGAGGTTCTAGCTAGAGTAATCAGGCAAGAAAGAGGAAAAAAAAAGAAATCCAAATTGGAAAGAAGTAAAACTTTCTTTATTCACAGATGATATGATCCTATACCTAGAAAGTCCCCAAAAATCTACAAAAAAGCTGCTAGAGCTAATAAACTATCTCAGCAGAGTGTCAGGATACAAGATCAATATGCAAAAATCTATTGTATTTCTTCTATACAGTGGAAATGCACAATCTGAGGAAGAAGTCAGGAAAAAAATTCCATTTACAATAGAGATTAAAAGAATCAAATATTTAGGAACAAACTTAACCAACAATGTAAAGCACTTGTATTCAGAAAACTACAATGGATTTGTAAAAAAAAACTTTTTTAAAGATCTAAATAATTGAAAGAACATTCCATGCTCATGGAACGTGTACATGTGTTGATGTGTACATGTCATGCTTAAGATGTCAATTCTACCCAAATTGAGATAGATTCAATGCAATCCTGAAAAACAATTCCACCAGCATTTTTTAAGCAAATGGAAAACACAATTATAAAATTTATCTGGAAGGATAAGGGGCCCAAATAGCCAGAAACATCTTAAAAAGAAAAAGCGAAGTTGGAGGACTCTCACTTCTGGACTTTAAATCATATTACCTAGCTACAGTGGTAAAAACGGCATGGTACTAGCATAAAGATAGACACATAGACCAATGGAACCGAAATGATGGTTCAGAAACAGACCCTCACATCTCTGGTCAGTGATTTTTGACGAGCTAGTCAAACCCACCCAGCTGGGGCAGAACAGTCTATTCAACAAATGAAGCTGAGAGAATTGGTTATTCGTATCCAAAAGAAAGAAAGAGGGCTCCTGTATTAGTCAGCCAAAGGGGTGCTGATGCAAAATACCAGAAATCTACTGGCTTTTATAAAGGTATTTATTTGGGGTAGAAGCTTACAGTTACCAGGCCATAAAGCGTAAATTACTACCCTCACCAAAGGCTGCTGCAATGTGTTGGAGCAAGATGGCTGCCAACATCTCCAAGGGTTCAGGCTTCTTGGCTTCCTCTCTTCCTGGGGCTCGTTTCTCTCCAGGCTCAGCTGCTCTGCTCTCTCCACAAGCCCAGCTGTAGACTATCAGGCAACTGGCTTATTTCTCTTCCCTGGACCTCTTCTTCATGACCAAGCTCCTCTTGTTCTCCTGCATGTTTACTTTCTGGGGCTCCAGCTCAAGAAACTCCAACCTCCCTTCTCTACAGTGAGGTTTCTCTGTCAGTCCCTGCCCACCAAGAGGGTAGGGACTCAACATCCTACTGATGTGGCCCAATCAAAGCTCTAATCATAATTTAATCATGCCCAGAAGAACAGACTAGTTTACAAACATAATCCAATATCTATTTTTGGAATTCACAAACAGTGCCAAACTGCCACAACCCCTATTTCATACCTTATACAAAAATTGACTTAAAATGGATCAAAGATCTAAATATAAAAGCTAGAACCATAAAGCTCCTAGAAGAAAATGTAGGAAAACATCTTTAAGACCAGGTGGTTGGTTGTTTCTTTCTTTCTTTCTTTCTTTCTTTCTTTCTTTATTTTCCTTTTATCCATTTTTTCACACACACACCCCCCCCCCGTTTTTGCTGTTTTGTGTCCATTCGCTGGGCAATTCTCTGTGTCTGTTTCCTGCCTTCTCTTCTCATCCTTCTCCTTCTGTCTTCATGGGGATTCGACCTGGAAACCTCCAGTGTGGGAGAGAGGCATTCTACCACATGTGCCACCTTAGTTCCGGGTTTTTTTTTTTCTGCTCGTCTTGTCTTGACTCTCCCTTTGTGTCACTTCCTGTTAAGTCATCATCTTGCTGGAAGGTTCGGCGGGGCCTGGCATGCCTGCATGCAGTGGGACGGTGCATCCACACGCCTTCTATATTTTTCTTTTATTTTACCGGGCGGTCCCAGGGATCGAACCCAGGTCTCTCCATATGGGAGACAGACGCCCAACCATTTGAGCCACATCTGTCCCCCAGTGGTTGTTTCTTAAACCCTATACTGAAATCACGAGCAATGAAGGAAAACATGGATAATGGGACCACCTCAAACTTAAATACTTTTGTAATTCAAAGGACTTTGTCAAGAAGATGAAAAGGCAGCCGGCTCAATGGGAGAAAATTTTGGAAACCACATATCCAATAAGGGTTTGATTTCCATTCTATATAAAGGGATCATACAACTCAACAATAAAAGAGCAAGCAATCCAATTAAAAAACCCAATTAAAAAAATCAAAAGTGGGCAAAAGACATAAATAGACATTTCTCCAAAGAAGAAATACATATGGCCAAAAAGCACATGCAAAAGGTTCAATATCACTAGCTGTTAGGGAAACACAAATTAAAACGACAATGAGATATCATCTCACGCCACATAGAATGGCCATTATTTTTAAAAAGACAAAACAATAAGTGCTGGAGAGAATGTGGAAAAATAAGAACACTTCTTCACTGTTGGTGGGATTGTAAAATGGTGTAGCCTCTGTGAAAGACAGTTTGGCAGCTCCTTGAGAAGCTAAATATAGAAATTCCATATTATCCAGCAATTCCTCTACTAGGAATATATCCAGAAGAATTGAAAACTGGGACACGAACAGGCATTTGGACACAGATGTTCATAGCGGCATTATTCACGATTGCCAAAAGATGGAACAGCCCAAATGTCCATCAACCAATGAATGGATAAATAAAATGTGGTATATACATATGATAGAATACTATGCTACAGTAAGAAGAAATGAAATTGGCACACACATGATAATATGGATGAATCTTGAAGACATTATGCTAAGTGAAATAAGCCAGACACAAAAGGACAAATATTGCATAGTCTCACTAATATGAACTAAATAAGAACACATGGATTTAAAACCTAGAGTATAGATTATTAGGGAGATAAGAGGAGGGCTGCAAAGTTTTAATTGACTTGACTGTAAAAGTGTGGAAATGGATAGAGTTGATGGTAACACATTATAGTGAGTAACAGGTGGTTTATAAATGGGATTGTGGCTGAAAAGAGTAGTCTAAGGAGGTAAACGTCAATATAAAGAGAGCTAGAGAATAATCTAGGGACTGAATAAGTCAGTGAAACCCACATTTGGATGAGAATTGTGGCTAATAGAAAATGATAGAATGTCCTGTGAACTAGACAGATATACGTCACTATTGCAGGGTGGTGGGAATGTTGAAAAGCATGCGAAAAATACAATTAATGTAACCTATGGACTATAGTTAACAGCAATACTGTAATATTCTTGCATCAATATCAAAGATGTACTGTGTTAATAAGAGGGGGTTATGGAAAAAATATGCCAAACAGTTAGTGGTAACAGTCTGATAACATTATCTCATAATCTGTAACAAATATTCCACAATGGTGTGGTGTATTGGGAATTCCACACATGTGCATGACTGTTTTGTAAGCTCACAACTTCTGTAATAAAAATAAACAAATAAATAAATTTAATTTTAAAAAACAACACAATAATTAGACCTATCCCTAACTTCTTCAGTCTCCTCTTCTCTTAGCACTCTACATACTTCATGAGAACTATTTGCACAGAAGCATGAAAACAGATTTATTGAAGAAGCAGTCTTCTCAGTCTCAGTTATTGCTCCAATTTTCTCTAATGCCTTTATCTTCTTTCCACACATCACTCTAAACTCAGACTAATCTTCCTCCTAAAGGAAATTTTCCAAAGCTCCTCTTTTCCAGTCAGAGTTAGGTAGCCTTCATTTGTTCAAGGAGATAAAGGAAAACATGGAGAAAGAACTAAAAGATATCAGAAAAGCAATGAATGAATATGAGAATCTCAATAATTTCATAAATTTTAAAAAGGAACCAAAGAGAAATACTGGAGCTGAAGACCACAATAACTAAAATAAAAAATTCCCTAGCAGTTTGACAGTATTCTTTATTAACCTATCTGCCCACTCATCTCACCTACTGTGAATCCAAGGATGGCGAAGATTAAGTATTTTCTCTATGTAACTTGAGCATGTAGCAGGCTCCCTGGAATTTAGCATGTGCTAAATAACTGTTGAATTAATTAATTAATACCACACCTAAATTATGCCCTTTTAACCCTTCCTTTCCATGACTATTTATTTCTATTCAATTCTATATATGCTGATAAATTCAAGTGTTGGGGATTATTTGGGAGCAAAGGTTTTGTCTTTTCAAAAAATGAAGACAGATTACTTTATTCTGTCGTAGTATTATGCCAAGGGTTATAACCTAATTTCAGGAATGCCTTGATGTGTACATGTCATGCTTCCCAAATTATAGTCAGAGTTGAAATATAATTCTTCAGTTATAGCAATGAGGCAAACAGCATCACTATCATCACCTTGAGAAAAATAAAGGGTGAGATAAACAGAGTAGGAAACAAGAGAATATATAACTGACAATGCTGAACTTTCTCAGAGCCCTGTGATCCTGGAAAACATCTAAGGTTAAGAAATCCCCTAACCTTTGTGTTCTGGAAAATGGCTTACTACAAAGAACCATTCTTACCCTGTGCCAGCATACATTCTTCTTTAAGGACCCCTCCTAGAGAATAGGCTGGTTTCAGCCTAAAACGTTCTTTGGTTTATTATCTGATCATGCCACCCTTTCATCTGATCTCCCTCTTACCCTGGGTTCTTACAGATGCCAGCCTGACTCTAGGCCCCAGATTTCCTTCTCATCCTACCGAATTCAGATGGAACATGTTCGACCTTACTTCAACAGTAAACAGGAGACACTGCTTGACTTCCACTTAACATCCTCCTCTACTTTTCCACTAGAATACTCCAGAACTTAAAAACCCTCTTGCTCTCTGCTTTGCAGAATTGAGTTTAGCCTTGCTTTCTGGCCTCTCTCACCTATTGCAATAGCATTGAATAAAGTCATCCTTGCCTGTTTAACACTGGTGCAATTTTTCTTTGACATAGTAAGGAAGCTTACAAAAATCAAATGTTTGTAGTGCTCCAAAATTTTCAGAGCAGCAAAAATATTCAAGAAATTTTCTATTTGATTGCTTTAGCATTTTTTGTTTTGGCCTTCATAGTACTAATTTTCTTGAGGATAAAGTCAGCACATACTTTCTAAGTGTTCTTTCTAAGCGCCACACTGTTTCCTATGTGTTATTCTTATCTCCTTCAAATAAGGTCTAAAATGATATTAGGTCTAAGCAGGTAGTAAATATTCAACAGCTATTTATTGAATGTTTTAAAGATTTGTGAATCTTTAGAAGGATTAGAAATCAAAGCATCTAAACCTTAATCACGTATTGTTAAATAGCAAAGTTCTTTTTACTGAATATGGGGGGGGCGGGGGACGACTCCCAAACTGAAAAACTCTAGTAACTATTTATATCAATACTAATTTTAATTTATCAAATAGAATGGCCAAAAAGGTTTAATAAGTCATTGAGATTTAAAATAATTCAGTGGCAAGAATTTCAATGAGGTTTGTATACATTCAAAAAGTATCACTTTCAAAGTCAATACCTTAATAGTAAAGACAAGATTTGGTAGTCCTTTTTATTTTAGACATCTGTCAACCATGCATGTCTTTAAAGGTAACCTAACCTCACCTCCCCTGCTCAGTTTTCAGGGAAAAAATATAAATCCAAGACACAGCTTTAAATCCCATATTTTTTCCTCACATAAAATTCCTATTTCAATTTTTTTTTTTTAAGTTCTCAATGTAACGTTCACAGATAACTAGAAAGTACATATACATATCTAATTCTTATCAATTTGGGGTTGGGTGGGAGAAATCGAGTATTTTCTGTCATTTGCAGCTGCTTTAACAGCAAACGACAATTAAATGTGTGAACAAGGTTGTCAGAGTAACACTTGTCATTCACACCGCTTAAGAAAAGGCGCTCCAAGACTTCCAGAAGCGCTAATTAAAATTAACAAAAGCTTCGCAGGGCGACCTGTCAGAGAGGTGCATTTTGTCATTTGCTCTTCCAGACAGAGGGAAACTAAATTACCTCAAAGCTCACTCCAAGATCTAAATCCAATCCTCCTACTACCGGCACTGACGAAATAAGCCTAGACTCTCAGCAAGCAATTCATTAACTTAACAGTTCCTGACCTGTTTGTATATAATAAAAACCACTCAGAAAAAAGACTGTGGAGGAGGCGAAGTGAATCTTCTCTCAGAAATTGGAAGAGAAACGGGCAGGGAAAAGTTCTCTCTCCTTTACTCCTTACTACCGTGTGGAGAAAGGCGCAAGCTTCTGCAAGCAGTTGCTAGAAAAGCCTACACAGGCTTATAGCTCCCTCAACCTTTTCTTTAATTCAGCGTGAATGAAGACACTTGAGACAAGACAAATGTTGAATGATAGTACCCACCTCTAGACCCAAAGAACCCCGAGCGACCCTCAACCAGGATACAGATAATCCCTTCTCACCTGGGACCCGCATAAATCCGCCAGTCCTTAAGCGTACCTCACGTTTCAGCAACGCGCTTTTCGATTGGTTGACTCGAGAACTAATCTCAGTCCTATTGGCTACGGGAGCCAAGGCAGGGGACAGGAAGGCGGGAATTTGGAGCTTGCTGTGATTGGCCGGCAGCTGAGTTCCCAGAGTTCCCATTGGGTCAACACGGGAAGCCCCAAGATGGCGGCCATGGCAACCTGCGGCACGGGTACCGGGAGTGTTGAGTCTGCGGCGGCCGCAACCAGCAAGAATAACGTCACCAGTTTCCAGAGGAAGGGTCCTAAAGCTGGCGGTACCGACAGCGGCGGCTCTCGTCTGGTGTCTATCGCGGGCACACGACCGTCGGTACGGAATGGGCAGCTGCTGGTATCAACCGGGCTCCCAGCCCTGGACCAGCTCTTAGGTCGGTTCAGAACGGAGATCCGGGCTCAACAGAGGGAAATTTAGGGAGGGAATATGCCGAGGGAGCCACTGTGACCCCACATCTCTCCCTCACCCTTCAGCTCTCGGACGTGGATAGGATAATCGGTTCTGATAGAGCTGGAAGGAAGGAAGGATTGCATGAAGATTGCTAAGTGCTGAGTAAATCTGTCTTAGTGCCCCACTGTCTTCTGTCGTTCTATGCCCACTTGCCCCTTTCTAGGTTACGATGGGATCCCTTCATGCTTTTATTCTGAAATGTTTCCTAGTCAAGGGGAAGTGTTAATATCTGGAGAAAGTTTGGCCTTTATCTATTCCCTCCCTGGTCTCTGAGAACACCCTTATGTCAACCCCAGGTAGCTCATGATTTGGACTAACCTATTGAAGTTTTTATCATTGTGAGATTCAGTTGACTTCCTTTGAAAATGCTGAAGAAAATAACTTTCCCTCTGTTAGTGCAGAACTGCTTATCTCCTGGTTCTGAATCTTAAAACATGACATGCTGGCTTTAAGAAAATAGATGTTGAAGATTATGTTGACCCAATGTAGTAAAGTCTGTCGTTGATATTTACAGTATTATACCCGTAACTGCGTTAAGTATGTGTCTATGTATGTGTCTGTATGTATATCTGTGCCTATATCTACAAATAGATAAGTAGTTAATTTCTTCCTCCCAGAGATGATTGCTGCTACATTCCAAACGATATGTATAAATCTAATTCACATTTTAATAAGTCCAATTCGTAGGCATTCCTTTGAAATCTCTGGAATTTTGCGTGAAAAGGCTGCCTGCGAATATTCTTGTTTCATAAATGTTATTTTGGAAAGATTGACCAAATTAGATTGGTAGGACAGAATTGCCATGTTAATAAACCTTGTAAATAAATTGATTTCTATCTGTTATGCTACTTCATTAAAACTGGCCTGTGTTTATATTTCCTAATTTAAAGTGTGTGGTATGTGTCTGTTAAATCTTGTACACTCTCATAAAATATTAGAAATGTCATTGATTATTCTTGTACTTTACTTGACATATATTTGACATATTTGCCCCAAGGAAGTGCGTTTTTCAAATGGGTTGAGCACAGAGGAAAGTGACAAGACAAGCAACATATGAGAAATAGTATGACTTCTTGACTCTTTTCTTTCATGGCCTAATAAGATCCTGGTTATTTCTACATAAATTTTAATATTTTCACTTTGTTTCAAGTCCATTGTCTTCCTGAGTTGTATGGGACTGTAAATAGAAATAATTTGAAATATCTAGAAAGCAAATAACTTATTTCACTTTTTTCCTCTTGTGAGCCTTACCTTGTGTTGTCTTATATTTGAACCAAAGGGTGGAAGCTATTACTAGTCCTTAAATTTTTTTATTTTTTATTTTTTGTAATCCTGTGTGCATGTGTGACTTCATTCACTTGATCCTGAAACTCCAAAAAGGTCAAGCCACATTTTTGACATTATAACTTCAGCTCCACATCAGAATAAAAATTATGCCTGGCACAGTTCATGGCACTTGGCAGGTTCTCAATAAGTTGTTGATTAAAGAAAAATAATATGTAGAAAAAATCCAGACAAGAGATTATGAAACATGTAGAGTGGAATTATGTGTTTGAACTCTAAAACCAGATTTAGAGATTGTGAGGAACAAATTCACAAAACTAGTATCATTGTGGGTTGATCACTGCGCTCCAAATCTAGTACTGTATGCACTATGCTAGAGCTGTCTCAAATTTTTGAGAACTGTTTTCAAGGGGTTTTAGCCATTTATTGAACCTAAAACTAATGGATTTAATTATAGTTTTTCTTTTAAAACACCCACCAAAGAGAAAACCCAAAGCACTTTCCTCAATTTTAAAATTTTCCCAATTTGCTTGGGGGGAGAGCAAGGGCGGAAAGTGCACAAAAGTTGAAAAAGTTACTACAATAGAAGTTACTACATTCGGGAATAATAAATGCATCTAGAAGTATTGTTGTTGTTAACTCCTTAATAGTATTTTTGTATTTTGATTTTCTATTCTGTATGGCCCTGTGAAGAAAACATTTTACATTGTTTTCCATTAAAACATTATTTGAAAGTGAAACAGTTGACTGCTAATGTGTTAATATAAATATAAGCGACTATATTGGTAGTGTAAAATATTGTTTGAATCAGATTTATGACAAGTCTAACATGGCTACATTGTGACAAAATGTAATCATAGTAGGATGTTATGTCAGGATGATGAGACTATACTGTGACATTGTGATTGTTGCCTAAATACTTTCTGTGGTTACTGTGTAACAAGTAAATATTGTATTGTCACTATGAGGCAATGTACTGACATTTTACTACTGCTATCATGACCTCACTGTAATTTTAAGCATAGATGCAAAATATTTTTGAAACGCACAGTACATACTAAATGAACGTTAGTCATTTGATGATATGCTAATATTGCCGTTGTTTACTCCAAAGCATTTCATAAATTTGAAAATTCCCAATATCTTCATCTTTAAACATGATATCATATTAAATATTTTTGGTTTGATAACTTGATTGTTAGATTTTGATATAAATTCCCAAGTTGCCTGAATTTCAGTTTTCAAGTTCTTAGATTTCCTAACCCAGATTTGCAAACTAATCATTCTTGGACATTTGTGTTATTATTTGAAGAAACTGTATGTAAATTAGCACACTTACATTTTGGAAAATGAAGAAGATTTGATTAGATAGATATTCCATTTCCCTTTTCCAGGAATTTCTAAAGAAAGCTAATATGTAAATGAGATTGACAGAATTAATTTTTCCTGAGATATAAGGTATAGTCCCTCTAACCTGGGAGAATTATTCCTCAGGCTCATCCTTGAAAAAGGTATTTGAGGGAAGGGTGACTTCCCAGGTTTGGTTGGCTTAACCTCTATGCTGTTCAGGACTTAATAAATTTTGACAGTCAAGTTAATGGCAGATGGGAATTTGGGGCCAATAGTAGTCCAGGGAGAATACTCCAGAAGAAGCTTCAAGTTTTACATTGATATTGAAAAGTAAATACTGGCGGTCTTACTTCTTTTGCTCGACTTTCCTAATCTGTAATATGGGATAACGTACATTCTGCTTGTACTATATTTTTAACATAATCCTGGTTATGCTATTTTAGCAAATGATAAAGGTGGCTGTACATTTAAGGAAATGTAGTTTATTCCTTTGATTACTATGCAGAACTATTTCATGTGATTTAATCTATAGAACTATTATCACTATTCATAGGTTTCTCTATTTTGATTACCATATTCACTCAGCCAATAGTTGTGCAATAACCAGAATATTCCATACCTCTTAGAGAGGGAAGAAAAAGTAGACTTGTTAATTAAATAACTGCAATTTAATTTGGGGTGTGCTGTCAATTAAATAGTTGGAAGATATAGGAACCAAGGAAAGCATATTATTAGAAACAAGGAAAAAACTTGTTTTTTACATTGCATTTTACTCAAAATACTTTTCTATAATTATAAGCCATACTATTCCTTTATAGGGAACATTGGACGGGACTAACATAAATCACTTATTTTTCCTGATTTTTATTTCTATTCCCTTTTACTTTTTCTAACTTAAGAGAATTGCCCTTTTTGATAAATAAGGTTTCTCTTCTGGACCTTCATAGTTTCCTGTAGTAATGAGACTTAGTTTACCCAAAATGTATAGTTTAATTAGAGGTTTGATTGGTGTCAAGGGGGCTGAGAACTGACTTTTCTCCCTTTAAAGAATAATGATATCATTGTCTAACTACTTGTCATGTGGATTAGAAAAAAACCTTTCCTTCATCTTAACATCTTATGATGTTTAAAATATGTTCTTAAATTTTCTGATACTGTGTTTTTAAGGTATTAATTTTTTAACAAAATGCTGTATTTTATTTTTTTTAATCATATATAAAATGTTGATGAAACTAGTACTTTAAAATTTCAAGCTTGCAAATTATCAACTTTTCAAACCCAGAATTTTCTAATCTTATATGTAGATAAAATACTATACTTGTATTTTTAGTAAGCTCGAGGTAATTAGAATTCTTAATGAGGTCTAAGAATAAAACCAAGAGTTTCTTATTTGCTTAGTGACTTAGAAAGCATATTATGATATCTAAGTTGAGGTTAAAGGGCAGAGGAAGTGGCAAACATTTACTCCTAAAAAGTTTTATTTTTATTTTTATTTAATCATAGAACTAAGATGAATGTTTCCTTACCCCATTATTTATCTGTAAAACATTTTAGTTGGCCACTGGGAAAAGATATTTCTATTTGAATTGGAAAATCTTAATGTGAGGTATATGTTTTGCTTTTGAAAATAATAAAATTATTAGTGAATTACTGAATTTAAAAAAATGTGTTAAAAGCTAGCTTTCAATTAAGATAATATGTGGTTGGTTGGTTGGTTGGTTGGGTTTTTTATTTTTTTATTTTTTGGCTGGGAACATAGCTAGAAGTAACTTTAGTTTAAAATCCAGCTAACAACTTCAGTATACCAAGGGAGGCATATACCTTATAGGAAGGTATTTTGGGGAAAAGTTGCAGTATCCTGTCACACTAAAATTAAGGATAGAAGGATAGAGGGACTTTGTTTCTATATGTGTGTGTATACATACATTCAAATCATTTTTACTTCATATTCGCAGAATAAAGGTGGATTTAAAAATAGTTAATAAGGTGGTTTCATCTTATTCCTCATGACCAACCTTTCAAATGACCAACCTTTATTATAGTCATCTAAATTTGAGTCTAGTAAATTTATATAATAGAGCCCATTAGAAAAAAGAAAGGGAACAGCCTTTTTATAAGAGAAGCCTTTCTCATAGAATATTAATTTGTCTGGCAAAAGTTATTAAATAATTCTGTATCCCCATTTATCTTATCTAATGTTCAAATCTTATCTAATGTTCAAATTTTCCAAACATTAGGATTTTTAGCATGGAAGATTTTAAAATTTTGCTGGATTACTGTTCCCACTGGTTGAGGAACAGTGGATTGTTTAGCTCATTCTTATAGAAAACTACTTTCTTAGTCTTATTTGTGTAATGTTTTGCTTAAATAGTTCATCAGTGGGACATATTCTTACTAATTTTAATTGTTATGGTGATCACCTTTATCAAATAAGGGTACTTTTAGTGGTTTGTTCTAATCAGAAAATTGCCCCAATGGTAATCTTACTGAGTACCTGCTGTGGGCCAGACACCTGTGCTAGGGATCACATCATCTCATTGTGTTAAATCTTTAATTCTCTCTCTAGCTATTCCAGTAGAAGGCCATATATACATTCCTAATTTGAGGAGACATGAATGTATATTCAGGGGAGCTTATATAATAAACCTTGACCCCTCGTATAGGACATAGGTTTAAGAAAGAAAAGCAGCTTTAATTTTTTTTATAGTACATGCTCTAGACTAGACACTACAGAATGCCTGTTTTGTGCTTATATTATTTTATCTCATTAAATATGCACAAAATGGCTATTCCATAGTTAAATGTTCGTTTTTGCATGTTATAGAAAGTAGGGAAGTGACAAGTTGGAAAGTGTGATGTTAAATGTTCAAAATAGACAAAAAAATTAGTAATGGTCTTTATGTGGCACAAACAGAAATGAAACAGTCTAATCTTGTTCCAAAGAAGACCTTTTTGTTCTCAAATACTTTATGAAAAAATATCATCATATACATTTCAGCTTATGTTAATCTTTTAGTTTGAACAACAGTTGAAGTTATGTTATTTAGCCTGGTATGGCTTCAAATGCTATAATGAAAGAACTTGTTTAAATGTCAAATTAATATATATATACACATATTAATATTTGTATATTCAGTCCTCCACTTAAACATCAAAATACATATATGTACTAGTTTTTTTCCTTCTATTTTTATTTTTTTCTTCTCTAACAATTTGGAATAATCTACATATTATCATAAAATTGATTTCAAGTCTCACTATAAATAAGTCCACGTAACCCAAGTATTGTGTTGCGTTCTGTTACCAAATTGCTTATATTTCTTTAAACACAACAGTTATATATGCTGCTTTACAAGGCAAAAATTGGTGTTCAAAATGTTTCACCGGTGCACAGAAAAAAAACTACATTGTTTTCAGTTGTCCAAATTTTGAATAGTTTCTTTTTAATTGGTTATAATTTGAAGATACTTCTAGTCATTCTTTTTTTTATTTTTAAGGAGGTACGGGGGATTGAACCTAGGACCTTATACTTGGGAAGCAGGCACTCAACTACTGAGCCATATCCACTGCTCTCTACTCATTCTCTATGAACATGTTTTTTTATTTTTAGGTGGATTTGTTAGTGATTGCAACATTAATAACAAATACTAATACTTTCACAAATGGCATGATGAACAAACAAAATAGTAGTCTGATGTCCTATCTTTTAGTGTGGTCCTTGTTTCTGGAAACTTGATTTAAAGTTTATATTTAATGATTCACTATTTGAGTCATATATTAGTGACCATATTACCGTAAGTTATATATATAAAAGAAAGCTTTCTAATAATATTGAAAATGTATTTTGTGATTATGTCTTTTTTGTTCAAAATGGTAAAAATATTGTTAATTTCAAATTCTAAGTATATTTAAACATCCATATTTAGAGAATGTTTAGACTGTATATTATTCATAATGAAAAAAATAATTAGTTTTAATTATCAGTTATTTTCTGCAAGACATTAAATTTGAGGATAAATACTAAAGTGGAATTTCTATCATAATAACCATTTTTTCCATGTTGTACTTCTATAGTAGTTCAGTTACTGTTCACATTTAGGTCTTGACTATTGAGTTAATTTGTTAAGTAGTGCTAAATATAACATTATTGGAATGCTTATCCACATGTTGAATACGGCATGGTCCTATCACAGGAGAAAGGAGGATAGTATAGTATATTATGAAAGTAATTGTAATGTGTAGCATGTAATTACATATAACATGTAATTATTTCATAATAGCACCTTGAACAAAGTATTGCAAAGGTAATTAAAATGTTGTTCTTAACTGCAGCTTTAAAGTTATTGCAGTACCTGTCCTTGATAGAGCCTAAGTTTCATGCTAAAGATAATGTAATAAGGTAGATTAATTTTCTTCTTGTTTCTGTTTCATTTCCAGGTGGAGGTTTAGCTGTTGGAACAGTTCTTCTAATTGGTTAGTATGGACATGTATACATGCTTTGCTCTTTCTGATCATAGTTTTCTGTTATGCATAATGATTTTTATGGGTTTGCCCGTTCTGAAATTAAATATTTTAAGCTATTAAATCTCTGCAAAGTTTAAGATAAATTAAAATTAGAGAGGAATTGCCTTAAGTCCTATTGTAAATTTGAATGATCTTATAAACATGAAATAAATGGAACACACATATCTGAAAATCTGGCCCTTATAATTTACACATGTTTACAGTATATTGTGCTCCAGTGGTTAAAGAGAATCTAAAATTAAAGCCAATAGATTTTTTTTGTTTGTTTTGTTTTGTTTTAGAGAATTTCACTACTTAGAGTGGGATTATTAAAATAATTAATCTGAAATTTTGATATACTAGTAAATCCATCATATAGTTCATAGATTTGATCATTATTGTCTTATTGAAAGAAAAGTAACAAGCTGTTAAATTATATTTTTATTCATCTTTAAAGTGACAAGAATTCTTGTTTAGATATGCATATATGTCCCTATTTGCCTTATTTTTTTTAGTATAGATGATAGAATCTTGGAATTGAAATAAACCTTGGCAGTCACATAATAAAACCTCTCATCTAACCACAAACCACTTTTCCTTGATCCTAGCAGATACCAAATAGTATTTGAGTGCAGATGTCAAATGATGCTTTCTGGTTTAAAGAGCTCACTATATGCTTCATAAAACAATGCTTTTTTGTAGAGAAGGCAATGATTTATTACAAAGTTCTTTATATTGATGTTTATATACCAGTAACAGATCTGTTGGTCCTAGTTTTGTCCTCTGATATAATACCGAATGAATCTAGCTACAGTTTCACATGAAACCCTTAGAATATTTGAAAATAGCTATTTTATCACCTCAAATTTTCTCCGAACTAAATAGACATTGTTTCTTAAACTGGTTTTTATGTATTGTGATTACCACAATCCTGATTCTCCTATTTGCTTTCCTCTTGATTTTGTTTTCCTTCCAGCCTATTTTCTTCTAGTTGCTTTCCTTCTAGCCTGGTGTTATCTTTCCAGTTGTGCCTAGAACTGAATACAATATTTCAAATTTATGGCCTAAACTTAGCATATTGGGATGATAAAATGTGTTATTTGATACAAAATTATTATGACCTAAAAGTTTATTAGCTTATTTTTTAGTGGATCAGTTATTTATTCATTCTAAGTATTCTCATACATAAAATGGGGATGATAATATTGAAGTTTTTTATAGTTGTTGTAAAGACAAAATACAATAATGTTTGCAAAGTATTTCTGGCACATAACAAGCTTTCAATGAAAGTGTTCCTATATGCTATTTTTAGTAGTAGCCACAACACATTGTTAGCTTATACTATATTTATAGTTCCCAAAGGCCTTTGTAACTATATTTATTTAATGTATCCCACCTCTAATACTTAAAAAATTCATAGTTTGAACTTAAATGAAGGATTTTGTTTGTACCCATTTTTGTACAGTTTTCTTTGGTTCAGGCCAACTTTCTTGAAATACTTAAAGTTGGCCTAAATTAAACAACTATCGGCCTTTTGATCATTCTTTGTATTTAAGTTTTTTAAGTTTTTTAAAAGCTTTTTTTTAAGGTTTTTTTTTTTTTTTTTTTAATTTTTTACTAGTATACAACCAAATACATAATTGTAGATAATTTGACATAATTAATCAATGTTTTTGAGAAAGGTGATTTGATCAGCTATAAAGCCAACTAATTTTATTCATATTCTCAGTCTTTTCCACAATTTATCATTGATAATATTGTCATATGAATTTATGTGCATTCTTTGTAAATTGTTTTATATAGAGTTGAGAATACTTGACTGACAGCGCATAAGCATTGTTTCCTTTGTTTCTACTAGTTCCAAAAAAGTTCAGTTACTTTGCCCACAAAATTCTTTTAATTTGAAACACTCGCAGTTAAAACAAACAGGTTAATATCAAGCATGCTTTCATTGATTAGATAAATACATTTTATAGCCAGAAATGGTATACTACTCATAGTGGATTTCCCTTGCCCCAATAATGTCCAGCACAATGTTGAAACAAAATGTAGTTCTGATGCACGACAACATGAATGAACATTGAAGACATCATGTTGAGTGAAATAAGTCAGATACAAAAAGCACAAATGTCACTGATATGAAATTATTAGAATAAGCAAAATCATAGAGTCAGAAACTAGAATACAGGTTATTAGGGTAGGAGTAGGGAGTGAGGACTTAATTCTTAATTGGTACAGAATTTCTGTTTCGGGTGATGTAAAAGTTTTGGTAATGAATGTTAGGTTGCACAGCATTGTAAATGTAATTAACACCACTGAATTATATTTTGTGGTTAAAAAGAGAAATTTTAGGTTGTATATTTGTTACTAGAATCAAATTTTTTAGAAAAAAACGAAACCATAGTATGTACAACACAGTGAACTCTAATGTAAACTATTAATAAAAATTAATAGTCCAATTATGAAAATATTGTTTCATTAATTGTAACAAAAGTACCACACTAGTGCATAGTGTTAATTATAGGATATTTGGGAACTCTATTTTATTTATGGTTTTTGTGTAAATTTAAAACTTTGCTAACTAAAAAATAAATAATATCTGAAATCTTCTCACTTAATATTTAATTGAAACATTTAACATTTATGGCAGATTTAATGTGTGGCATGCATCAGGCTAAGCCCTTGATATGTATTATATCAGTTAACATCACACCAATTATAAGTGTCTTCATTTTACAGGTGATAAAATTGAATTTTAGAGAGAAGCTAGTTTCCCAAGGTCATACACCTGGTAACTGAGATTCACAATCAGGTTTGTTTTACAGTAAATCATCACTTATACCAAAATCTGATATCTCCTTTTAAAAAAAATCCCCTCTGGAGTAAGACTTTCATATCTTTGGCTACTCTACTTTCTATACCAAGTGTATTAATCAGGATTCTCCAGAGAAACAGAAGGGACAGAGGAAGAGGTTAAAGATAAGAAAAGGAGAGAAAACTGATATTTCTTATCCGATATACATTAATAGACTTATTATAGGAATTGGCTCATTGGATCATGGGGATTGGCAAGTCTGAATTCCATAGGGCAGGTCACAAGTTGAAAACTCCATAAAAGTGCTGTTTAATTCCCCAGAAGCTGGCCAGCTAAGAATCCAGATAGAAATTCTTTCTGACCTCTGAAATCCTCAATTGTACCTTTAAAGCCTCCAACTGATTGGATTAAAAGACTCCTGTTTTTTGTGTAACATTTATATAATCTAAGTATTTTTTTTTAATTAAAAAAAATTATTAAAAAAAAAAAAAGACTCCTGTCATTGCTGAAATGTTGATAGTAGATGTAATTGGTGTAGATGCAATCAACTGACTAATCATTTAAATCCATCTATGAAATTAATTCACAATAGCAGTGAGTCCAGTGCTCCTTGACCAAATAACTGGGCACCATAACCTAGCCAAGTTAACACTTGCAATCTGTCATCATACTATCTCAGTTCTACATATACTGACTTAGTTATTTCCCTCATTTATTATGGGCTGTCTTATCACCAGCCTCAAGTAAGCTTTCAGTATGGGCCAACATTCTTTTGTATAACTTTGGTCACCTTTGTTCTCCATAACCTCATTGGCCTTTTAAAACTTTCATGTCCTTGAACCTCTGACATAATTACTTTCTCCTTAATTTTCTGGGATGGCTTGCAGCTTTTCACACTGAAAAATAATCTCATTAGATGAGAACTCACCCAGCTTCCCATCATCAAGGCTCAAAACTTACCTGTGTTCACAAATGGAAAGATGTACAGTACTTCTCCTGCTTAAGACTCTTCCTTGTACTATAGAGCTTATCACCTTCTACCTTTCCAGCATCCTGACAGTAACAATTTTCCATTCTTTTCTTATCTTTAATCTCTTCCTCTTTATTTGTTCTTTCCTATGTGCACTTAAACATGTGCAAATCTTTTTTCAAGCTTTGTTTATAAATGACTGAAAAAATCCCTCCTCTTAACCCTACCTTCCTATCCAATTATTGCTTTTTGTCTTCCATTTCATAGCAAAGCCTCTTGAATAGTCTACTTCCTAGATGTTTTCATATCACTTCAGTTATTCCTCAATCCACTTCAGACAATACCAGCTCACTGAAACTATCTTAATTAGAGATTTTAATAACCTCCTCATTACTAAACCCAGGGGATACTTTGCAGTTGTCTTCTTTCTTAATCTCTGCAGCAATTGATGTTATTCACCACTCTCTCCTTCTTGAAGTACTCCATTCATTTGGATTCTATTATAACATTCTGTTCTTGTTTTCCTTCCATTTCTCCACTTATGGTTTTTCAGATTCCTTTGTCTATTGATGGTTTTTCAGATTCCTTTGTCTACTGGTATTCTAGTCCCTCATCTACATACTCTCACTGGGAAGTGTCAATCCCTGCTATAGCTAGAATGACCAGAGTAAAGCTCATCTTTTATGTCAGTAATTTCTATGTACTGCTACATATATAGTATATATAAGGAAATGCAGAGGACATATTCAGTTTTCTATTAACATCTCCTCTTAAATATCTTAGAGACACCTCAAACTCAATGTGTCCAGAGCTGAACTCATAATTTTCCCTTACGTCCAAATTCTGTCCTATTCTTCTAAATCTACCCCTTCTTCCTATGATCCCTGAATTATTGAATATCAAATGGGTAATAAGTTTGTTTTGCAAACTGTATTTATCCAGTATAAATCCTGATGGTTTTCACCCATTACATATTTTTCAGTTCAATTTCTTTCTATCCCTACTGCCACTACCCTAATTCTGTCCATAATCAACAACTCTCACTGAAATTATTACATTAGCTTCTTAAGATACCCCCAGTGTTAAGTATTTCCGTTGCTTCAGTTCAATTTCATACTGCAGTGAGAATGAAATTTCTAAAATGAAAATCTAGTCATGATATACCCTTGTTTAAGACCTTTCAGTATTCTCTGTAAACATAAGACCCAAACTCTTTAACATAGACTATAATGCCTCACATGATCTTCCTGTACTGATTCTTTTTAGTCTTATCTCTTCTTCTCAGCATCCTTTTTATGCTTTATATTTATCACCCTAAGCTTTCTATTATTTACAAATACCATTCTCTCTTTTCTCTCTAACCTTTCCTTATGTTCTTTCTTGTCACTTTTTTCCTAACCTCTATCATTCCATAGATCTTCACTTAGATATTTCTTCCAGAAATCTTCATTCACTGCTGCTTTACCTCCCTTCTCACCCCTACTCAGTATTCCCTATAAGCTCCCTTCATAGTCTGTATTTACCTTATCATGGCACTTATTATACTTTATTGGAATTACTGAGCTACTGATCTCTTACTTATTAGACTGTAAGCTCAGTGAGCATGGGAACCATGTAGTGGCATAATTAAATGAATGCATGAATAATCTGAAAGCCTAGCTAAGGACTGTTAATTTCTAGTAGTAAGAAATAAGTGGCTATGGAATATTTTGAGCATTGAAAAGATGTATTGAAGGATGTATTGCAGGAATAAAATTAAAATGTAAAGTGATGGAAATCACTTGTTGTCCTAGTCTAAGAATGAGATGATGTTTACACATTGTCTTTAGTCATAAATTTATTGCCATATTTTGACAAGATAATACTATATAACTTTTCTATTTGTGCGTTTCATTGTATATATTAAATTGTGACTATTTAGCTGATTATGCTGAGACTGCTCTTATATAAAACATGAGTACCCTACAGCTTTTCTCTATTAATATGTACCTTTCAAGAATACTGATTTCTACTTCTATGCTATAGATGTATGGGAGATGAAAAGAGAGATAGGAGGTAGGATAATTACCAGATTTGTTGCCTGGGAAACTTAGAAGGTAGCACCATTAGTGGAAGTCAGGAATGGAGAAGAACAAGTATTGAAATGAAGGTAATGAATTTAGTTGAAACATAATAAACTTATCACAACCAAAGCATGAGCAGCAAGAGAAAAAATAAATGGGATCTCCTCAAAATTAAAAACTTCTGCACCTCAAAGGACGTTATTAAGAAAATAAAAAGGCACCCTACCCAATGGGAGAAAATATTTGGCAACCATATATCTGATAGGAGCCTAATATCCTGCATATATAAAGAATTCCTACACCTCGAAAATAAAAAGACAAACAACCCATTTAAAAAATGGGCAAGTGACCTGAAAAGACACTTCTCCAAGAAAGAAATACAAATGGCTAAAAAGCACATGAAAAAATGCTCGACATCGCTAGCTGTTAGGGAAATGCAAATCAAAACTACAATGAGATACCATCTTACACCCATCAGAATGGCAGACTATAATTGTTGGAGAGGATGTGGAGGAATAGGAACCCTCATCCACTGCTGGTGGGATTGTGGTATAGTCCAGCCACTGTGGAGGGCAGTTTGGCAGTTCCTCAGAAAACTAACAATAGATCTTCCATATGATCCAGCGATTCCACTGCTGGGTATACATCCAGAAGAATTGAAAGCAAAGACACGAACAGATATATGCACACCAATGTTCATAGCGGCATTGTTCACAATTGCCAAAAGCTGGAATCAGCCCCGGTGCCCATCAACAGATGAATGGATAAACAAAATGTGGAACATACATACAATGGAATATTACTCAGCTGTTAGAAGGAATAAAGTGCTAACACACAGAATAACGTGGATGAATCTTGAGGGCCTTATGTTGAGTGAAGCAAGCCAGGCATTGCAGGATGAACAATATAGGACCTCACTGATTTGAATTGAGGAAAGTGAGCAGTCTCTGAGAACCATTGTCTGAAAGATAGGTTAACAAGGGAGAGATAGAGAAGGTTGTGAGCCATCATGCATATGGACATAATCTATGGTAAAGTGATAGAGTATAGTTGCATATATTGAAGGATAGGACAGGTGGGTAGTGATATTACTGGGTTTGGTGGTGCAGGATTGACAGGTGGGTATATTAGGAAGGGCAGGTTAGAATACCCAGGATACTGGGGGGAGAAATGGGAGGGGGATTGGTGAACATGGGATTTGTGGGTATGATGTTGAAAGTGCAGGGGTGGGAATGCTCTCATGGCAGTATGACAAGGTAGTGTCACTGGTTTAGGCTGTAAGTTGGGGCATTCAGGAAGGGGTGCATCTGGAGTAGGCTTCTGGGGAGTGTGTGAGTGTTCATCCTGTCATAATGTGTTGTGTCGGGGAGTGGAGACCCACATGGTGAGTGGGAAGGAGATGGACCCCCCATCTTTATCTGTAGGAGGACCAATTCAACCAGAAACAGACAGATGGGTGTCTCTTAGGCACAAAGGTGGATCCTAATAGGAGAGGATAATCAGTATGTCAAGACCTCTTGTTGCATGTAACTATGAATCTTGTCATCCAATGAGTCAAGACAGGGGAGTGTCATGAGCTCCAGAGGAATGGGGAGGAAGGAACAGAAAAGATCAAACGGGGTATTTAGTGGTCATGGGAAATGTTTTTCATTACCTTACAGTAATGGACACAGGACATGGTAAATATCATCAAAAATTATTAAACTGTACCATCTAAATTGTAAACTATACTGTAAACCATTGATAATGTTTAGTAGCTATGCTTCACTATCTGTATAACAGTTATAACAATGCTACCATCCACATAAAAAAGGTTTTAATATGGTGTGAGGAAAGGGGAAGGAGGTTGGGTATATGGGAGTCTGTAGTATTCTTTGTGTGACTTTGCTGTGACCTAAAACTTCTTTGAAAATCAATTGAAAATTCGGGAGATATTGGGGAGTGAGAGGGGGCAGGTGCCACAGTACAGACTGCACACCTGATAATGCAGTGATAAAAGGAAAAATGTTAAAAAATTTTTTTTTTTTATTTTTTTGTTTTTTCCCATTTTTTGAATATCCCAATCCTTTAATTTTATTTTATTTCTAGTGTTTTTTTAATTTCCATGTGTTTTATCTCTTATATTTAAACCTATCTTTATTATTTCATTTTCCTATTAATTGTATTTGGCTATTATATGGGCTTCATCTTCAAGGAAGATTTGGATCACAGAAGGGTTTACAGAGGGGGCAGGAGAGGATCATTGGTGGGGGGTATCTGAGATGAGGGTTGCATGGGAGGAAGTTCACCTGAATATACATGAAAGATATATAAAATTGTTCAAATGATCAAGGGGTGGGGCATGGTCACAGTGGGTAGACAATCACTCAATAAATAAGGGAATACTGAATTCCCAGCCTGGAGAGCTCTGCCACATTCTCCAAGGGAGCAGAAACAGTTCCCCAAGTGCAGGGGCAGTGTCTGGCAAAGGAGGAGTGTCCACTGATGAGTTTTTGTTATTGATGACTAGCCTTACAAATAATTGAAACTTAGCCTACTCTTATGGGGTGCCTAAGGGTTGCCACCTGAGAGCCTCCTTGTTGCTCAAATGTGGCCTCTCTCTAAGCCAAACTCAGCATATGAATGCATTACCTTCCCTCCAGCATGGGACATGACTCCCAGGGATGAGCCTCCCTGGCAACAAGGGATTAATACCAAGTGCCGACTGGAAAAAGACCTTGAATAAAAGGGAAAAAGGTAAAGACAAATGAGTTCATGTGGCTAAGAGACTTCAAAGAGAGTCGGGAGGTCATCCCAGAGGTAACTCTTAAGCACACCTCAATAAAATCTCATAGAACACCAAAGTGGATATCGTTCCACACAGAGAGGCTCCTGAGGGCTCTGGAGACACCCAGGTCCTATATAAGGGGAGAGAGCTCCAGAGATTGATGCCTTATCAGTGGGCTCTACTTTGGAATCTGTGCTCCTGAGAGTGACAGAGTTGGACTCAAATTAAGTCCTCCCTGCACATGGTCCATCATTCCCTTCTATTCAAACCTATATGTGATGCTGGAGTTTGTAGGTGTACTTCCAGAGACTGGAGCCTCTGGCCTGCCCATGTGCCAGCTGTGCCTGGACTCTCGGTGGAGCTGCAACTCCTACTCTACAGCTCAATGAACTCACCCAAGTCACCTGGTGAGTAGACAATGATGGACAACAGCCATCCCAGGGAATGGAGAGAGCCTGCAGCTGAAGGCAGGATAATCCCATCCACATATCCATGGGATATAAGCCCCCTCTCACTTGGAGGTGGAGTGGACATCACCATCCCAAACTCCTCAGGATTGGGGGAAGAGCTATGGACTAGAGTGCACTTAATGGTATTCTGTTGTAGACATAATGTGATTCAAGCAATGGAAGAAATTACAACAATGAGGTGGAGCCAGTGGCTACTGGATGCCTTTGGGGCAGGGAAGGGAAAAGCAGTTGTAATACAGGTGCTTTTTCAGGACTTGGGAATTATCCTGAGAGACATTACAACGACAGATATAGGCCATTTTACATCAGCATATAACATGCAGAACTGTGTGGGAGAGAGTGTGGTCTGCAATGTGAACTATGGTCCATGCTTAGTGGCAAAGCCCCAAGATGTGTATATCTATTGTAGGTGATGTGCCACACTAATGAAAAATGTTTATGTGGGATGTTATGGGAGGTATGGGAGGTATGGGAGGTGGGGAACATGGAAATCCCTGTAATTTTTGTGTAGCATTTATGTAATCTAAGCATCTTTTAAAATAAATATAAATAAAAATAATAAACTTAGGTCCTAGTGGGAAACCAAAGTACTTCCACTTAGTAGATATTTTCATATTTGAGTATGAAATTTAGACTAGAGGAAAAGATCTGGGATTTTTCAAAATTATTTAACTGATTATTTATTCAGTGTATCTTTTAGTTGAATCATAGACATATATCAGAGTGCCCAGGTATGTTATAAACCCTTGGGAACCCGTGGATGGGATTACATACAGATTTGTATATGATTGTGTAGATTTTTAGAGTATATATATATCTTGCATTAAATTCTGATGGTGGTGTGAAATTCTAAAAAAGGATAAGAATAGCTAAAGTAAAATAAAAAGCAGACTCAAATCTAAAGACTGGGCACACCAATATTTAAGGGATAAGTAAAAGAAATAAGACCATGAAAGAGGTTGCGCATACCCCTGGAATCAGATTGCCTAGGTTCAAATCATGGCTCTGCTATTTAATAGCTATATGACCTTAAATAATCTGCTTACCCTCTCTGTGGTTTAGTTTCCTTCTCTGTAAGATAGAGATTAATAGAATTTATCGCATGATGTTATTATGAGGATTAAATGAGCTAATAAATGAGAGGTGCATTGTACAGTGTCTGGAATATACTTAATGCTCAGTAAGATGAGCTATATAGATATGGCTATTTTCTTTTCTCTTTTTTTTTTTTTTTTTCTTCTCTTTTTTATTAGAGGAGTTGTGGGTTTACAGAATAATCATGCATAAAATACAGGATTCCCATATACCACCCCACCACCAACTCCTTGCAATGCTCTGGAACATTTGTTAAAACTGATGATAGCACATTTGTATAATTGTACTATTAATTGAAGTCCATGTTGATTCCTTCTTATGGCTGAATAATATTCCATTCTATATGTATACCATTTATCAACTGATGGGATACATGGGTTGCTTCCATCTTTTGGAAACTGTGAATAATGCTTTATGAAAATTGGTGTAAAAATATCTCGAGTCCCTGCTTTCAATTCTTTTGGATATATGCTTAGTAGTGAGATTACCGGGGTCATATGATAGTTCTGTACTTAGCTTTCTGTGGAACCGCCCAGCTGTCTTCCAGAGCAGCAGCAACATTTTACATTGCCACCAGCAATTCAGTGAGTGCTCCTATTTCTCCTCATCTCCTCCAACACTTGTTATTTTTCAGTTTTTTAATAATAGCCATTCTAATGGGTATGAAATGGTATCACATTTTGGTTTTGATTTGCATTTCCCTGATGGCTAATGATGTTGAGCATTTTTTCTTTTCTTTTTTTTTTTAATATAATAAACTTTATTTTAAAAGAGGTTTTATATTACAGAAAAGATACATCAAAAGTATAAGGGATTCTCATGTACCTCCCCTCCCCCTGCCACATCTTCTCCTATTAATAACATCTTACAATTGTGTGAATTGTGTGGTACATTTGTTACAGTTGATGAATAAATATTGAAGAATTGCTACTAAACAAGGTCTATAGTTTACATTGTGATTTACACTTAATTCCAATGCTCTAAAAGTCCCCTGTGTTCCACCTATTATTCCCTTACCCTCCCCTCAGAAACTCTGGAAACCACTATCTTTATAACAATGTTTTATGTTCTTCCGTTAATACAATATTAATAAGTTTACTTTGTCCATGGTTGCATTTCCCCTTATGTTTGTTTATTCCTCAGCCTTGAGGATTTGGGGCTGGTGATGCCCACTCTGCCTCTGATTGAGAGGGGGCTTAGATCTTATGGGACAGATGGAAGGAACTGTTTTGCTTGCAGTTGCAGGTATTCTCTCTTTTTTTGGGATAGGGTTTGTCCATCATCATCGTTTTGTTAGTTGTCCTGGGTAAGTCCAAAGATCTGGAGAAATAAGTGTTGGCCACAACTCTTCTGAGATTCAGGGATCAGCCAGCATATGAACAGATCAAAGATATAAGTCTCTGGGACATAATTTTAATGGGTATAGTGCTAATTGTAGACTCAAATAAAAGAGGTAGAAGAATCATGTATAGGAAAATTATAAATGAGTCTAACTCTGTTACATTGGGGAAATAGGTTGTCATATATTCCAAAGTAAGGCCCACCAACAGGGTGCTGATTTCAAGGGATTGTGTGCCTTGCTTATAGTGTCTAGAGCACCACTATTTGAGGCTTTGTTCAAAGTGGTAGTTAGTGAGATCTGCCTGAGACCTTCATAAGTGTAACCTCTGGAATGACCTCTCAATTCATTTTGAAATCTCTTAACTCTTTTGTATTTGATGTTTCCCCTTTTGGCCAAGGTCTTTTTCCAGATGCATCTCTGGTTGGTGCTTGTGATTAATCCCTTGGTGCCAGGGAGGCTTATCCTAGGAGTCATGAACATCTTTTTATGTACTTTCTGGCTATTTCTATATCCTCTTTGCAGAAATGCATTATCATAGGGAAAAATTGGAAGGAAAACAGGTGTCATGGATCCCAAATAGTTCCAAACACTGCAGGGCATACCCCATTAGATTTGAATGTCCGAGAGTCATCTATTGAACAATGTCTTCTTTTCCTCGAGCCTCATGGAAGCCCACCCTTTCCAAGGGCTTGCCCAACAGCTATCTTCTTGGTTCCACCCTCATCAAGTATTTGGGTAGTGGCTAAGCTCAAGGCCTCACCCTCTAAGAACATTGGGGTGACGACCACACTCTCCCCAGTCTCTAGGATACAGCCTCAATCCCCTTAGCACCGTGGGGTGGTGGCCACATTTTCCCTAATCTCTGGCTTACAAGTCAAAACCCCAGAACAGTGGGGTGGCGACCTAACTCTCCCTAATCTCTAGGGAATGTGCCCCACTGTCTCTGTAGCCTGGAGTGGCCAAACACTTCCTGAACAATGGGATGAAAGATCTACCCTCTTCAAATACCAGGATATACTTACTCTCTCCACACACATGGGTAGGGTCCCACTCTTAGCCTGAGAAGATATCTTAAGACCAGACTTCAGCTTCTACAGTTTTGCCCATGAAGTGGTTTATTCTTCACTTTCTCCCTTTTCTGTACTTTTTAGTCCAGGCTAACAGTGGTTTCGTTCATATAAATCTTGCAAAAAGCTACTTGGTTTTGCATGAAGTTCACAGGGGTTCTAGCCATCAGACAGTAAGACTTTCCACAAGTCCTTCCTAGATAACTGCCTTTCCAACCATGCCTTACAAGGAAATGGCTGCCTGGTTCCAAGTTCATTTCAGTCTGCACATGGGGCCCTATTCTCTGGGAACTTGTTTTCCCAAAAGTCAGAATTTCCCAAAGCATCAATTTCTGGTCTTTGGGACCAGAATTTCAGTTCTCAGCTTATCCTTTTCCTTTCACATTTTGCTACAAGCTACAAGAAGCCAGGCTGTACTTTCTACATTTAGTTTGGAAATCTTCTCAGCTAAATATCCAAGTTCATCAATTTCAAATTCTGCCTTCCATAAATCATCAGGAGTCAATTTTATCAAGTTTTCTGCCACTTTAAAGCAAGGATCACCTTCTTTCCAGGCACCATTTCTGTCTAAGTCCACATCAGAAGTAACTTTAGGGTCCATATTTCTACCAACAGTCTCTCCAAAACTATTGAGGCCTTTTCTATCAAGCATTTCACAATTCCTCTAGAATCTTCCCTTTATCCATTTATAAAACCATTCCAACATTTTTGGTACTTGCAAGCAGCATCACATCACTCTCTGGGTACCAATTTCTGTATTAGTTTATTTAATGTTGCCAATACAAAATACCAGAAATGTCTTGGCTTTTATTAGGGTAAAAGCTTACTGTTCCGAGGCTGCAAAAATGTACAAATCAAGGCATCATCAGAGATTCTTTCTCACCAAAGGTTGGCTGCTGGTAGGATCCTGGGCTTCTGCCATGTGGCAAGACAAAATGGTGGTTCTCTGTCTGGGTCTCTGCCTTCTCCTCCAGGCCGCTTTCTCTCAGCGCTAAACTGTGGGCAATCAAGCACATGTTTGGGCTCATCTCTTCAACTTTGAGCTGCTTCATGGGCCTAGCCTCTTAGCGCCCTCTTTCCATGCCTCTGTACTCTGCTGATTTACACAGCCTCTGGCCTCTGGGACCTCTCTCAGCCCCTTCTTTGTCTTTCTGCAGCTGCAGGCAATCCTCTTTCTCACATGGCAGGGTCAAAATGATGGCTGTATTTCTCTGTGTATTTCTACTTTCAGTTGTCTGCTTATATAAAACTCTAGCAAGAGGGCAGACACCCAATCTGGGTCATGCCTCACTGATGTAGTGCAATCAAAGGCCCTAAACCATCTAATCAAGTGATCTAATCAAAAGATCCCTTAACTGAATCTAATGTAATCAAAGGACCACAGCCTCAGGGATGGATTATTTTAAGAACACGGTCTTTTCTGAATTCACAAAAAAACTTCAAACTGTCACAAACTGATCAGATTGTCTTAGTTCTTCTTCATCTGATTCTTGCCCTGGATATGTGGTACAATTTTTAATTTTGTACTTTTTGCATAACTGCATCACCTTCAGGAGAAAGCTTCCTTTCCTCTGTTCGAATCTTGATCTCTTCTGTTTTTTCTTTTGGAGTATTTTCTCACCAGCTCCTAAGATTTGTTTTAATTTCCTTCCTCACACAGTGCCCAGTTTTCCTTACTCTTTTCAGTCCTGGCACCTTCCAGTCTTGCAGCCGATCAATTTAACCCCTTTCTTTCTCTCTCTGTCTCTCTCTGAGGCTTTTCTGCCTCTGGTTTCTTCTCCATTAGGGTATCCCTGCCCTAGGGAACCAGATGGGGTCAGTCCAGAAAGGTTGATGACTCCAGAAAAGTCTGTATTGTGTTTATGTGGTCCAGCCAGCAGAAACTAGATTGAGTGAGCGCAGAACCTGCCTGCCACAGTATTATAGCAGTCACTCTCTTCTTCCCACGCCCCAGGGTCTCTTTTGCATACAGAATTCCTCAGTGGCTCATATGCTACCCTAGGTCTCTGTGGACTTTGTTCCTGTGCCTGGATATGCATGGAGTTCTAGCACTGCTGTAAGTGGCTCAAATGTCTATGTTCCTGGTGGGAGGTGGGTTTCGTTTGCTCTTCTTTTTCTAGTTCTTCCAGTTTTGGGGTTAGGTCTCTAATAATGTAAGCATTTAGAACTATAAATTTCCCTCTCAGCACTGCCTTCACTGGATCCTATAAGTTTTAGTATGTTGTACTTGCATTTGCATTTTCCTCAAGATATTTCCTAATTTCTCTTCTCATTTCTTCTTTAACCTATTGGTTGTTTAAGAGTATGTTGTTTAATTTCCACATATTTGTGAATTTTCCATTTGGCCCTCTGTTATTGATTTTTAGCTTCATTCCATTGTGGTCAGAGAATATGCATTGTATGACTTCAATATTTTTTAATTTATTGAAATTTGTTTGGTGACCCAATATATGATCTATCCTGGTTAGATCCATGTGTACTTGAGAAGAATGTCTATTCTGTTTTTGTTGGTTGAAGCGTTTTATGTACGTCTATTAGGCCTAGTTGGTTTCAAGTATCTTTTAAGTCTTGTACTTCCTTATTGCTCTTCTGACTAGATGTTCTATTCATTATTGAAAGTGGTGTATTAAAGTCTCCTACTATTAAAGTAGAGCCATCACTTTCTTCCTTCAAATCTGTCAGCATTTGCTTCATATATTTTAGGGCTCTCCTGTTAGGTGCATATATATTTGTAATATTTCTGTTAAATTGTGCCCTTTATCAGTATGTAATAACTTTATACCTCATAACTGTTTTTGACTTAAAACCTATTTTATTCAATATTAGTATAGCCACCCCAGCTCTCTTTAGAGAAAGAAATATATATGCATGGTATATATATATTTTTTCCACCCTTTCACTCACAACCAACTTGTACCCTTGACTTTAAGATGAGTTTCTTGCAGACAGCATATAGTTGGATCAAACTTTTTTATCCATTCTGCCAACCTCTGCCTTTTGACTGGAGAGTTTAATCCATTTACATTTAAAGTCACTACTGATAATACCGGCTTTTCTGCTGCCATTTTGCTATCTAGCCTTTGTTATATCTTATACCTTTACTTGTTCCTCATTTCTGTTAATTTCTACTTTAATATTTATTTGATTTTTTGTGTTATTCTATATGATTACAATTGCCTTCTCATTTCTAGCTGGATATATTTTCCATGTATTTTCTTTGTGGTTACTATGCGGTTAAAATTTACCATCCTAAATATATAACAATCATATTTGATTTGATACCAACTTAACTTTAACAGCATACACATATACTTGTCCTATATCCCTCTCTTCCCCTTCACCATTACTTTTGTACTTTTTACTACTTATGTTTTTGTATACTGTATGTCCCAAAACATAGGTTTATCATTGCTTTGTATGCATTTGCGGTTTAGTGCCTGTAAGGAAATAAGAGGTGGAGTTACATACCAAATAATATATTAAAATCATTTTAATATTTTAGTGTATTATAATTATAATATATCATATATAATTTGTCCTTACTATGTATATAATTTATAGTTACCCAAATGATTATCTTTACCTCCGATCTTTATTCTTTTATGCCACTTTGAACCATTTTCTGGTGTCCTTTCTTTATAGTCTGAAGAGCAACTCCCTTTAGCAATGCTTGTAGGGCAGGTCTTGTTGTGATAAACTCCCTCAGTTTTGTTTATTTGAGAATGTCTTGATTGCTCCCTCATTTCTGAAATAAAATCTCACTGGATATAAAGTTCTTGGTTGACAGCTGTTTTCTTTCAGCACTTTAAGTATTTCAACCCACTGCCATCTTGCTTCCTTGGTTTCTAATGAGAAAATGGCCCTCAATCTAATTGGGACTCCCTTGTATTTAACACGTTGCTTTTATTACAGTTTACAGAACTCTCTCCTTGTTCTTTGCATCCATTAGTGTGATCAATATATTATGGGGTATATTTTTCTTCATGTTTATCCTTTTTGGTGTTCTCTGGGCTTCTTAGATGTGCATATTTACATCTTTTGCTAAGTTTGGGAAATTCTCTGTCATCATTTCTTTGAGTATGCCTTCTACCCTTTCTTTCTTTTTTCTCCTACTAGGACTTCCATAATGTGAATATTAGTGCAGTTCATGGTGTCCCAGAGGTGTCCTAAGCTTGAATCTTTTAATATTTCTTTTTGCATTCTGCTCCTCAGCCTGACTCATTTCAGGTATCTTGTCTTCAAGTTCACCGATTCTTTTTTCTGGCATTTCCATCTGCTCTTGAAACCTTGCTTTTTCATTTCAGTAGTCATGGTTTTCAATTCCAGTAGTTCTGTTTGGTTGCTTTTTAAAATTTCTGTCTCTTTACTAAGACTCTCATATTGCTTGTTCATTGTTTTCCTGATATCTCTCAGTTCTTTCCCTGTATTTCCCTTCATCTCCTTGATCGTTTTTTTAAAGGGCTTTGTTTGGTATGTCCACATTCTCATCTTCTTTATTGGTGTTTTCTGTATTTTTATCCTTTTCCGTTAGATGGGCCATCACTTCCTGTTTCTTTGTTGTCTTGCCCTCTTTTGTTGCACACTATACGTTTTAATATTTTAAAATGTTAACTCTGGGATTTGTTCCCTGAGGTGTCTGTTTCCTGGTTTTGTAACCATCTGGTTACAGAGGCTTTCTTGAACTTCAGCCCTCCTATCAGGAAGAGCTACCCAAGGCAAATGCAGTGTGTGCGGTTATCCCTTGTTTCTGAGCCTGTGTCTTGTCCTCAGCTTTTGTTTGTTAGTTTACTTGGAGCTCCCCTGTTTACAAGATTTTGTTTGTCTCCTGTTTCCTAGGATATAGAACTCCTTCTCCTGTGTGTTTGAAGCTCACAGGCCTTTGTCCCAGACTGTTCACCTCTACTGTTGTTGTTGTTGTTGTTGTTGTTTTTCAAGAAAAAATTTCATTGAAGTATATCCTTCATTCATGAACATACATAAACTATAAATGTATAGTAAAAGTTGTGACCCTATAAAGCAAACATGCATATCATCATATCACCTCTACATTTTTTACACTCCTTTTGTTTCATGTTGCTTTTACCAGGGTATGGGGGGGGGGGCAGATCCTGGGAGAAGGCACAACAGAAAGGACTTTCCCAAGTCAGTCTTTCCCTGTCAAAACAGGGCCACGGACCCAAGAAGTGTGCACAAAACAGCTCCAAAATGCCCTGGGCAGTGGATCAGAAAGGGCGCCAAGAGCTTCTCTGACAATTCCTCAAAGCTGAGCTTTCCTGGCCTGCCCAAGAAATGCAGCTCTTCAGCTAACTGTCCCCAGCAGCCCTGAGGAAGTGCAGCATCTTTAAGTCTGCCACCACTACCCCTGTATACAGTGGGTTGAAACTATGGCTGCCTCTACCATTGTCCTGGGCCATCGAAACAATAGCCCCCAACGATCCAAATTTGCTTATCAAAATCCATGATCAGTGATCAGTTCCTCCCACTCCTGTTTTTGGGGAAGAGGTTTTTTTTGTCCCTTTCTCTCACCAGCAGCTAGCCAGGGACTGGGCCCCAAGGTGGTCTGCTGCAAGAATGGAGGGATGGTTGCCAGTAACCTCTGCAAAGAATGCATAATTTGCTGTTCTTTGCTATAATTTATCAACCTCTTCCTCTTGCTCATCCCTGGATGCTGTTCAGTGTTCTAGCCTCCAGAATTTCAAAATAGTTGTTTTGGACAGTTCCTACCTGTTTAATAGTTATTTTGGTGGAAGGACTGAGTCCTGGAGCTCCCTACTCCTCCATCTTCCCAAATCTGCACTATTGATATTTTTAACAGGATATTTTGTATCCCAGAATTTGTAACTGGAGCTCATAGTAAGAAACAAAGAAGACAAAGGTTTAAGTTGCCCCCTTCCCACAATTGGGGTTAGACACTTCTTTACAGTACTTAATTAGAGGCCCAAAGAACTAGCATAGCCGTTTTCTCATAATTCCACCACCACCACCACCACCACCACAACGCAATATAAGGCAAGAATTGGGGAGAGCAGTTGTGCCATGTTTGCAACAAAAAGTTACACCTCACTCGGGTAAGTGAGGATTTGCATCTCCAAAAACATCAGTCATTGACTGATTAGACATAGACATAGACATAGACATAGATATAGACATAGACATTGGAGGTACTTGCAAGAAGCAGAAATTGGCATTCTTGTTCCCCAGTTGAATGCTTTCTAAACTATAGTACCTCCAAGCCCTTCAGAGTAACACAGGTTAGAGATTTCTTGGCAAAGCTTGCATTGTCAGCATTTTCAAACGTAAAGACTGCTTCCTGTTTCTGATATAGAGATAGAGGGGAGACCTACTAGAATAGATTATATAAGCACAGCTGAAATAATAATGATAGTGATAAGTAATATTTCCAAAGAAGCTATTGAGTGTATGAGTTATTGGCAAACTCCTCCCCCCACCCTCCAAATGGTTAGATTCTGCCTCTTTAAGGGTTCTTCAGTGACAGATGGGCCCAAGATGAAACAGAGCATTACTCATGAAAACCGTGCTTATCATCTACATGGAAACTATCCTAACTTCGTAGGTCTAAAGTAACAAGCTTTAACAGACCATATTAGAGTGAGACTAGAGGCATCTTCCTACCTGTACCACAGCCAATTGTGTAAGCTGATCTCTGCCTCTTCTCTTCCTTGTCTCTGCTTTCCCAATAACAGGAGCTAGGACTTAGAGAGTGGACCTGGGAGAAGAGGTCTTTTTAGAACTTCCTTTCTTCGCTCCTTTGCCCAGCTAACACCTACAAGCCACAAGCCTTGGCCTGCACTGAAGGAGGGGGAGAGCTTTGCATTGAATATTAGGTTTAATTTTAAACTTGACTGTTCCAAAGTTTAATAACTGTAACTGGTGAGAAAATCATGGAATCAACTCCAGATGTCATTAAGAGATAAGAAAAGGAAGATTTGACATAGCATAGTTGGAAATAGTGAGTAGAAAAAAATTAAGGGAAGCGGCTGTGGCTCAATCGGTGGGGCTCCCGTTTGCCATGTGGGAGGTCCTGGGTTCGGTTCCCGGGGCCTCCTGGTGGGGGCGGGCCCGCCTGCACGGCGTGGTTGGCTGACCCGGCGAGCACAAGCAGCGGGGGGGGGGGGGGGGATAAATGAATAAATAAATAAAATCTTTAAAAAAAAAAAAAAAAAAAATTAAAACCATTTCAAATTTATATACCAAGGAATTGAGAGCTCTATATAAGCTGTTTACAATATTAAAAATTGCTAAAGAAACAGAAAAACTGGAAACAAGTGGTATCATAAAAACAGGGTATTAGGGGAGTGGGTAGTTTCAAGAAGAAAATGGTCCATGGTAATAGTTATAATAGATAAATGAAATAAGTCTTTATAAGTGTCCAAGGAATTAGACAATTAGAAACTCAGTGGTACCTCTGAGATTCATCTCATGGTGTGATGGGTGCAGCTCATTTGAACTTACGTATTAAGGGAAAAAGTGATATTCCTATTGTTTCTGCCCTTTAGACCTAGTTCTAATCCTTGTGGACATAATAAACAAGTCTAATTCCGTTTCCATCCTAATCTCAGGAGCAGACATTCCATCTCACCATTAAGTATGATGTAAGTAACTATCTGTAGGGTTTTTTTTTTTTAATGATGTTTATCAGTTTGAAGCTTGCTAAAAGTTTTAAAAATTATTTGGTATTGAATTTTGTCAAATGTTTTACACTGCAGCTATTGAAATGATTTATATGGTTATACTTTTTCAATCTGTTATAGCGTTACCTTGATGGATTTTTCAAATATTAAACCAATCTAGCATTTCTGCAATGCTAGAAAACTCCACTTGGTCATACTATATTATATTATTCTTTTTTTAAGTTGCTGGATTTGGTTTTATGGTTTATTTTCATATATGTGCATGAAGATCAGTGGTTTGTAGCTTTCATTTCTTTATCTGGTTTTTGGTATCAGAGTGATAATGGACCCATAAAGTGAGTTGGGAATTTTTTTTTTCTCTTCCTTTTTTCTAAAAGAATTTAGGATTGGCATTATTTCTTATTTAAATGTTTGACTGAATTTATTAATGAAGTTCCCTGTGCCTGATGTTGGAGGTAAGGGGCATAATTTTAACTGTGAATTTAAATATGGTTTCCTATTTCTTTGATTTTTGTATTTGGTTATCTCTATCCTTTAAGGAATTTGTTCATTTCATCTTAGTTGTCTAATTTTTTTGGCATACAGTTGTTCATAATACTTATTTTTATGCTTTCAATGTATATAAGATCTTTGGTGAAACCTCCAATTTCGTTCAAACGATTGATAATTTTGTAGGTCTAGTTGGAGATTTATCAATTTTCCCTCAACATTTTGAATATGTCATTTTCATATCTTCTATCCTTCATTGTTGTCGATTTTGTCATTGTATTCACCTGTATGTCAAGTGTCATTTATCCCTTGCTGCTTCTAAGATTTACTCTTTATCTTTGGATTTCAGCAATTAGACTATGATGTGCTGTGCCTAGATTTGATTTTCTCTGTGTTTATCCTAATTGAGGTTTGTTGAGCTTCTTGGATCTGTAACTAAGTTTTTGCATCAAACATTGTTTCTACTCCTTTCTGTGTCTCAATACCTAAGACTCCAATTAAACATTTCAGGTATAATAAGGCTTGTCATCTCAAAAATTCCATTTGGTTCTTTTTTATGGTTTCCATTTCTCTGTTGATAGTCCCTTTCTGTTCACTTATTGATACCATATTTTCCGTTAATACTTTTGTAGCAGTTTGGCAGTTTGATATAGTTATGAATTCCAAAAAAATAGATATTGGATTATGCTTGTAATCTGGTCTGTTCATCTGGGCCTGATTAAGTTATGACTAGGGAGTTGACTGGGCCACGTCAGTAGGGTGTTGAGCCCCACCCTTTGGTGGGTGGGGTCTCAAAAATAAAAAGACATGGTAAGAATTTTTGAATTGGAGTTTTGATGTTGGAGTTCTGATGCTGAGTGTTAATGCCAGAGCCCAGGGGAATAAGCACACAGAGGACCTTGGTCGTGAGGAAGGAGAGAAGGCTCCGGCTAAAGAGACAAGCGGTTCACCTGATAGTCTACAGCTGGCCTTGTGGAGTGAGGCAAAGCCTAAAGAGCCTCATAGTCTACAACTGACCTTGTGGAGGAAACAGGAGCTAAGCCTGGAGAGAAACGGAGCCCTGGGAAGAGAGGAGCTCAAGAAGCCTGAACCCAGCAAACATCAGCAGCTGCCTTGCTCCAACACGTAGCAACAGACTTTGGTGAAGAAAGAAACTTATGCTTTATGGCCTGGTAACTGTAAGGTTCTACCCCAAATAAATACCCTTTATAAAAACTAACCAATTTCTGGTATTTTGTATCAGCACCCCTTTTTTCCTATTTGTGTGGTGTAGTTCCCTGGATTTTAAAAATTTTTTATTCTGTTACCATATATACAATATGACATTTCCCCTTTTAATCATATTTAGATATATATTTCAGTGCTGTTAATTCCATTCACAATGTTGTGCTTTACTACTTTGAACACATTTTTCTTTAATTCTTTTATCATATTTATAATAGCTGTTTTAAGTCTTTTTATGTTAAATCCAACTCCTGGTCCATTTGGATTCAGTTTCCTTAGGCTGCCTTTTTTCCTTAGTATGGATCATATTCAGTAATTTATGGTTGAAAACTGAGCATTGTACATTATGCATTGTAGTGACTGATTTCCATTATGTTTTTTGTTTCAGTGGACAGTTAAAATGTCTGGATTTAAATTATTAACTTTGACTTCCCCATAGTGTACAACAGAACATATTTCTGCTTAATTTTTTTCCTGCTTACAGATTTTGATTTTTTTAGGCTGGCCACATGGGAGTCTCCTTTACACATGGTTTAGTAAACAGCCAAATATTTGAGCAGAGTTTATACTCAAATTTTTGGGTTCCCTTTTTCTATGGTTTACAACCCTCTGTTCTGTCCTTTGACACCTCAAGTTAGTAAGACTTCACTGTGCTTTCTGCAGTACAAGCTGCTCTCAGATTGGTAATGCATGCCTTCAAAGGAGCAGCAAACTTGCAGATCTCACTTGATTCAGTTATGCATTTCAACTGTTCTTTCTTTCTACGTGCTATTTCTTTCTACCACTCATGCATAGCTTAATGGTCAACCAGGAATTTGGTCACAGGTTTTATCATATCCTGGGTCTCAATCCTTCTGATGCTCTCTTTCCTCTAGGATTTCCCCCTAATCATCAGTTGTTTTAACAACCCTGGACTCTGTATTCTTGTATTCTGCCACCTTATCCTGGAAAGGATGCGATTTAATGCTGTCAGAACTAATGGAGGTTAAGAACACTCTGAGGCAAAAAAACACACAAACTTGAAATTCTTGCATATAATGATCTCTGTCTTTCAAAAGGAAACTGCTATGATTGCTGCCTGCTTTTCTTCACTTTCCACTGCCTTCAAGTAGTATTTTTTTAAACTATATTTGTTCAAGTTTTATAATTATAGCTGTAAAAGGTTTTGCACAATGACTTCCTGCTGACTACCAGAATTTCAAAATGTTTTGAATAGTGTGATTTTCACAAATATTAGCAGTGCCTGGCATATTATAAGAATTCAACTAATAGCTGTTGAATAAGTTAATAATAGATGCTCTCTTTATAGACAATAACGATAAATTTACTTTTGTCTCATATTGTATTGTGTTCAAAGTATTAAAGGAAAGAAAGTTGATATAAAAGTATAGGCATTTATCTTATCAGCAATATTACAAGAATAAAAATTAACTGAAGTGATAATTATATAATGAAAATTTTCTTAAAAAGTACTCATTTTGCATATGAAACCTCCTGATACATCATTTAATCAACAAAATTCTGACGGGAGGGGGAATGAGGGAATAATAAAAGACAAAAAGACTGTTTACCAGGAAAACATTTAGCACAAACTTAGGAACTCTATCAAATTAAAATCTTCAGTTTTAAATTATTGTTATATTTTAAACCCCAAACCAGAATGAGAGAGTAATAATATTTTGCCAAGTTTTATCAGTGTTAATCATCAGGCTACATACAATAAGTGCTAAATTATTGTGACATGAAAGAAATGAGGTCTGAGGTGTAGTTCCTGAGAAAATGCCATATATCTTAGTTTTTAAAAAATCTCTGATATCTTTGATATTATAATCATATAAACCCTCAAGTTTTGTGGATATCAGAGGAGTATAAGTAGATGTAAAATGATCTTTGGAATCAGAATGGCTTTGTTTGGACTCACCCAGGACAACTAACAAAAGGATGGTGATGGACAACGCCCTTCCCAGGAGGCGGGGTGTCTGCAACTGCAAGCAATACATTTCCATCTATCTGCCCCATGGGATCTAAGCCCTCTCTCAATCAGAGACAAGGTGGTCATCACCATCCCCAAATCCTCAAGATTGAAGAATGAACAAACATAAGGGTGGAAAGCAACTATGGACTAAAGTAGACTTATGATTATTCTAGCAATGGAAGAACTTGCATCATTGATACAAAGGCAGTGGCCACCAGAGGTTCTGAGGGGAAGGAGAGGGAAGAATAGGTAAAACATAGGGGCATTTTTGGGACATTGGAATTGTGTTACATGACATTACAATGACGGATACATGCCATTATACGTTTTGACAAAACCTATAAAATTGTGTGGAGCAAAGTGTAAACTATAATGTAAACTATAATTCTTGGCTAGTACATTGCTTCAGTATATGTTCATTAATTGTAACAAATGTACCACACTAATGAAAGATGTTGTTATTGTGGGAAAGTTGGGGGGGGAGGGCAGGGTAATGGGAATCCTTATATTTTTTATGTAACATCTTTGTAATCTAAAGCTTCTTTAAAAATAAAAAAAGAAGAAATAAGAAAAAAATACCTACTTGCCATTGACTATCTAGACAAGTGACTTAGCCTGAGAGTTATGAAGAAATAATTATTGCCTCAAATAGTTGTTTTAAGGAGAAAAATTGTAAAAATGTGTGGGCTTGGAATATGATAAGATTATAACTACATTTTTTTTTTTTACAGAAGAAGATAAATGTAATATTTATTCACCTTTGCTCTTCAAGTATTTCCTGGCAGAAGGGATCATCAGTGGGCATACTTTGTTGGTCGCATCTGCTAAAGAAGACCCTGCTGATATTTTGCAGGTACAGCATATACTAATTCAGTACCTATGAAATAATATACTGTTCACCACACATGAGTCAGTGAACAATCCACAAAAAAAATATTTGTTAATATACATGTATATGCATATACACATGCACACAAACATATATATTTTTGTATATAGAAAGAGACAATGTTTAAATGTATTAATGTGACCATCCATATCACTGTTTTTCTCCTAACAGAAAGTATCAAATTTATTTGAACATATAGCTTCATTATTAAATTAGTATTGGATAATTTTTTAACTTAAAAGTCATATCAGTGGTGGGGAGACAATAAGCTATTGAAGGCTGACACAAATAGAATTTTTGGACCATGTATTTACAGAAGTCATGTTTAATAAGAAAAAAATTCCAGTTTGTGCTTCTTACTGAAGAAAGGGAAGAAATATCCTTTAATTATTTACTTCTAATTAAAATGCATTCTCATTTTGACATAATTTATCTGTTTTCAACTCACAACTATGCTTAAATTTTCCAAATTCTAAGCCTTTCTTTACCACTCTTTAAACATGTCTTAACTATTACCCTTAATAATTCCATAAAAGAACTTGAATTTTTTATTTTAATTTTAATTTTCACTTTGAAACTGATCAAAATATAGGCGATCATTATCACGAGTTAAAACAAATAATGGAATAGGGGAACGGATGTGACTCAAGCAGTTGAGTGCCCACCTCCCACATGGGAGGTCCGGGTTCAGTTTGCGGTGGCTCCTGAAAAAACAAAAACAAACAACAAGCAAAACAGATGAGAAAGCCAGCCCAGGGAATCCAATATGGCTTGGTGGTTGAGTGCTGGCTAACCATATACGAGGTCCCAGGTTCAATCCCCAGCCCCTGGTACCAAAAAAAACAAAAACAAATAGTGGAATAAAAAACAAATTTGTTGTCTATATAATCAGCAAATTATCTAATAAGTTGTTTTTTTTTTTTTTTTTTTAAGAAAGTACGAGGAATTGAACCCAGAACCTCGTACATGGGAAGTAGACCCCCAACCACTGAGCTACATCTGCTTCCCAATGAGAATTTGTTTTTTCTTTTGTTTGTTTGTTTGTTTGTTTTTAGGAGGTCCTGGGGATCAGCCACTGAGCTACATCCGCTCCTGATATGTCATCTTAAATATTTCGCTTTTCTGCTTAGCACATGATTCTTTCATGTGGCTTAATCTTTACCTATTAAATAATACTGTCATTAAGTCCAATTGAGAAGCTTTTGCATAATTTTCCAAGTAATTTCCTTCTGGTTGCAGTCTGTTTTTTCTGTCAATCTTATTTCAGTTGTCTGGCTTTTGCAATATTTT
This sequence comes from Tolypeutes matacus, assembly GCA_026826555.1. Classification (NCBI taxonomy): domain Eukaryota; kingdom Metazoa; phylum Chordata; class Mammalia; order Cingulata; family Chlamyphoridae; genus Tolypeutes; species Tolypeutes matacus. Next base: position 17,145,617 of record JAKSZT010007815.1, on the reverse strand, counting down.
CTTGATGTTTTTGTTTCTTATTTTGTTTCTTTTCACTGGCATCAGTGATCTTGGTCAATTTCTAGGACAGTATTGCACTTCCTAGTTGCAGTGGAATAAAGGCCAAAATCACTGTCCTGAAGAAGTTATACAGGTTCTTTGCAGCCCATTCCACAAGATACTCAGCCTAAAATATTATATCAAACATCTTTGTAGCCATCATAGGAAAATTTAGCCAGGCCAGAAGCAAATAGGTCTATGTATGCTTTTTAAAATAAAGTTTTTTCTTTTATTTTTTCTTCTTGCCTCTTCCCACCAAAGTAACTTATGTTAGAATCTAGTGTATATATTTCCACATTTTCCTTCACTATTTTTTAAAAAATAAAACCCTGACTCTTTATTAGGCATCTTGAATTTGTACAAGTTAGTATTAAAAATCTCAGCTTATTAACAGAATGAAAAGATAAGCCACAAACTGGGAGAAAATATTTGCAAATACTTATCTAATAAAGGGCTTATATCTAAAATATACCAAAAAAAAAAAAAAATAAATAAATAAAAAATAAAAACCCTTAAAACACAAAAATAAGAAAACTTACAACACAAATTTTAAAAATGGACACAATATCTGAAAAGACACCTCACCAACGAAGATATGCAGACATCAAATAAGCAAATGTAAAGTAGCTCAAAATCATGTCATTAGGGAATTGCAAATGAAAACAACAATAAGATATAACTATACACCTACTGGAATGGCTAAAGTCCAGAACATGGCAGTGCCAAATGCTGACAAAGATGTAGAGCAATATGAGCTCTCATACATTGCTGGTGAAAATGTAAAATGGTATAGCCACTTTAAAAGACAGTGTGGCAGTTTCTTCCAGAGCTAAACATAGGTTTATCTTAGCACTCCTAGTATTTATCCAAATAAGTTGAAAACATATGTCTACACAAAAACCTACACAAAAATATTTATAACAGCTTTATTCATATTTGCCAAAAATTGGAAACAGTCCAAATTTCCTTCAGTAGGATACCAAAAACTATGGTGCATTCATTCAGTGGAGTATTATTCAGCAATTAAAAGAAATGAGCTATCAAGATTCAATAAAACATGGAGGAATCTTTAATGTGTATTGCTAAGTGAAAGAAGCCAGTCTTTAAAAGCTACATGATGTATGATTTCAACTATATGACATTCTGGAAAAGACAAAACTACAGACACAGTAAAAAGATCAATGGTTGGCTGGGTTTCAGGGTGAGGAGAGTAGGGATGAATATATGGAGCAAAGAATATTTTAAGAGTGAAAACTATTCTTTAGATACTGTAACAGTAGATACATGACATTACGCATTTGTCAAAGCCCATAAACTACAACACAAAGAGTGAACTATAATGTAAACTTTGGACTTTAATTAATAATAATGTGTCAATATTAGTTCATTAATTGTAACAAACGTACCACACTAATGAAAGATGGTAATAGTAGGAGAAAATGCGTGAGAGAATGAAAGAAATTTATGAACAATTTTTCTGTAAACCTAAAAATGCTCTAAACAATAGTCTAGTAAAATGTTTGGAAAAAAAAAATTACTAAATAAACAAAAACACATTAAGTTATAAGTTCTTCTTTAGATTATGTGTATTATTTGTAGTTATAAAGAAGTATTAACTCTTTCATCAGACTTTCATAAAATATCCAGTCATGTTTGCAAGTAATTAAATTCTACAAACTTTTATTCATTTGGCAATTTTATGGTATAGTAGAAAATCTACAAAATAGAGTAGAAAACATAGACACTTGAAAAGTTGCAATTCTAATACAGGTAGATTAATAAAGAATGGATTTCTCTGCATACTTAAAACAACTATAAAAAAACAGCATAAAATATATGAAACAATAATTAGGAATCAGACAATGAATAAGAGTGAGGCCTGAGAGATGCAAAACAAAGACTATAAGCCCTATGATTGCCCTAGCTTACTGCATGAAAAGTTTCCAGACCATAGTCCAAAGAGAAGACAACCCTAGGAGACAGAGTTAAGAGTGTGGGTGAGACCAAGACAACTAGAATTTTAGAGGAGAGAATATTGAAATAAGAGCTGCACGGAGAATAGGTTTTAGAGATCTGCAAAAAGTCTCCCTCTAATCTTCAGATCGGTACACATCTGTGCATGCATGTGAGGAAACTACTTGAGTCAGGGAAAGTTCCACCTAACAAGATTAGAAGTAACAATCCCCAGATCGAGGAATAATTGCTTTTCCCTTCAGCCAGAGTAGCAAACATCATAATTCATGAGTATCATATAGAGTACTCAGAAGAGTTCTGCATAGGTGGTGAGCAAAATTTTCACTGCATTAAGTGCTGCTCTGGACCCACCTAATGAAGTTTAAAAGCAAGGCCCAAAATCATCAAACTTTTCAAATATTTAACTGAGTCCCATAACAAAGCTCAAAAATATTTAATAGCAGTACAAAAATATCCGGTATCCAACAGAATAAGTACATGATGTCTAGTATCCATTCAAAACTTAATAGGCACAGGACTTCTGAGACAATGGTGTCAGAATAGGCAGGCAGGGCTCAACTCTCTCACAAAAACAATTGAGAAAGGGCCAAAAGCTGTCTGAGGGACCTGCTTTGGGGATCAGCAGACCAGGACAGTGCTGTGTAACCCCCAAGAGGGCGAGGACCAGAGAGAAGAAGAACCCAAAACAACCACCATGAGTTGCTAAACCCCAGAGGTGGCTGGGAAGGTCATCTATCCCCCACCGTCAAGGCATGCAGCCTGAATAAAACCTGTGACCCACTACACCTAAGAGGGAAACAGATGGCTTCCTCCTTGGGAAGAGGGAGGGTGCGGCAGGGAGCAGAGAGTGGTTTCTCTTCCGTGAATTTGACCAGCAGAGCCTGCTTTCAATCTCAGCTCTGGTTAGACCATAAGCACAGGAAAGAGTAGAATGAAAGAAACACCTCCATGGAAAGGTTCGTGGATAAGCGCCATCTTCTGGCTGGCTGGAAAACTGCAAAGAGAAAAACTGCTTTTGGGTCTCTTTTTCCAAACTCCTGGGAGAAAATCTGTGCCCCATTAGTGAGTCCCTGGCACAATTTTGATAGCCTAACATGGGCGGTTTTAAAGACTCAGAATAAGCTGAACCAAAAACCAAAGAAGAGCCATGGGGAAGAGAGAGAGAACTTGACCGTCAGAGTAAAGTCACCAACATATTCAGAGGCCTAGAAATCAGCAAAAAAATTGCAGGCCATACTAGGAAACAGGAAGAGATGGCCTGGCCAAAGGAACTAACCAAATATCCTGATGAGGAGATACAGGATTTAAGACAACTAATCAATGATAATCACACAAATCTCCTAAATCAATTTAAAGTATTGAAGGTCAATAGGACTAAAGAGATTAAGTATATGAAGAAGACACTGGGTGAGAATAAAGAACAATTTGAAAGCCTGCAAAGAAAAGTAAGAGCTTATGGGAATGAAAGAGGCAATGGATGAGTTTAAAAATATATTAGAGGGAAGCGGAAGTGGCTCAAGTGATTGAGCGCCCACCTACCACATAGGAGGTCCCTGGTTCGGTTCCTGGTGCCTCCTGGAGAAGACAAGCAAGACAGTGAGCTGGCATAATGGGCAGGAGCGACGAGCAGACACAGTAAGATGACTCAACAAGGAGACACAGAGGAAAGATAATGAAAGACACAACAAAGCAGGGAGCTGAGGTGGCTCAATTGATTGAGTGCCTCTCTCCCACATAGTAAGTCCCAAGTTCATTTCCTGGTGCCTCCTAAAGAGAAGACGAGCAGACACAGAGAGCACACAGCAAAAAGAGCAGACAGTGAGCGCAAACAATGGGGCGGGGGGAATAAATAAATAAAATAACTCTTTTAAAAAATACATTAGAGGGGGGCGGCTGTGGCTCAATCGGTGGGGCTCCCGTTTGCCATGTGCACGGTGTGGTTAGCTGACCCAGCGAGCACAAGCAGCAAGGGGGGGGGGATAAATGAATAAATAAATAAAATCTTAAAAAAAAAAAAATACATTAGAGGCACCTAACAGCAGATTTTAATTGATTGAAGACAGAATTAGTGTTACTGAGGACAGAATCTCTGAACTTGAAGAAGCAGGAGAACAGAAAGAGAAAAGAATGATAAAAATGAACAGGGTCTTAGGGAATTGAATGACAATGCAAAACACACAAACTACATATTATTTTTTTTTTTTTTTTTTTTTAAAGATTTTTATTTATTTATTCATTTATCCCCCCCTTGCTGCTTGTGCTCGCTGGGTCAGCTAACCACGCCGTGCGGGGCGGGCTTGCCTTCACCAGGAGGTCCTGGGAACCGAACCCGGGGCCTCCCATATGGTAAACGGGAGCCCTACTGATTGAGCCACAGCCGCTTCCCGACAAACTACATATTATTGATGAGAATGAGAAGAGAATGGAAAAGGGCAGAAAAAATATTTTAGGAAATAATGAATGAAATTTCCCAACCCTTATGAAGGATGTAAATATCAATATCCAAGAAGGACAACACACCCCAAACAAGAGAAAAGCAAAGGATCACAAACAAGGGAACCTCAATAAGATTAAGTGCTAACCTCTTGTCAGAAATCATGGAGGTGAGAAAAAAGTGGTATGATGTATTTTGAGAAAAACTGCCGGCCAAGAATTCTGTATCCAGCAAAGCTGTCCTTCAAAAATGAGGGTGAGTTTAAAGTTGTAGCCATTGGCCAATTTGATGTAATTATGAATTCCAAAAATATAATTGGATCATGCTTGTAAACTGATCTGTTAATCTAGGCATGATTAGGTTATGATTTGGGCTTTGAGCCCCACCCCTTGGTGGGTGGGGAATCAAATATAAAAGGTATGGCAAGAACAGTTTTGAGTGGCAGTCTTTTGAGAAGCAGTTTTGATGTTGGAAAGAAGGCCCCAAGAGAAAAGAAGCAAGCCATTCGCCTGATTGTCTACAGCTGACCTTGTGGAGGAACGCGCTAAGCCCGGAGAGAAACGCAGCCCTAGGAAGAGAGGAATCCCAGAAGGCTGAACCCTGGCAAACGCCGGCAGCTGTCTTGTTCTAACACATGGCAATGGACTGTGGTGAGAGAAGAAACTTAACACTTTATGGCCTGGTATCTATAGACTTCTACCCCAAATAAATACCCTTTATAAAGACCAACCCATTTTTGGTATTTCACATTAGCACCCCTTTGGCTGACTAATACAGAATTTGGTACAGAGGAGTGGGGAAGTGCTTTTGTAATTACCAAAATGTTGGAACGGTTTTATAAATGGGTAAGGGGTATTTTTTGGAGGAATTATGAAATGCTTGATGGAAAAGGCCTAGATCACTTTGAAGACACTGTTGATAGTAATATGGACACTAAAGAGACTTTCTATGATGCCTTAGAAGTAAATGGTGAAACTTATTGGAAACTGGAGGAAAGGCAATCCATGTTTTAAAGTTGCAGAGAACTTAGCAAGATTAACTCCTAGTGTTATATGGAAGACAGAATTTGAAAATGGCAAACTGGAGCATTTAGCTAAAGACCTTTCCAAGGTAAGTTCAGAGAATGTGGCTTGGCTTCTCCTTGCAGCTTATAGCAAAATACTAGATGAGCGAAATACACTAAGGACTGAACTTTTGCACACAAAGAAAAAAGAAACTGATTCCGGAACTTCTGAGTTTCTAGAATTCAAATTCCCAGATGAAAATGCCCTATTTAAGGAATTTACTAAACTTGGAACTTGTAAATCAGAATTGAAGATGCAGTTATCTAGGAAAGACTTGTGGAAAGTCTTACTGTCTGATGGCTTGGACCCCTGCTTCCTGCATGCTAAACCAACAAAGTTTTTGAGAGAGCTGTATGAACAAAACCGCTGTCGGCTTGGACAAAAGAGGACATGGAAAGGAGAGATTGAAGGAGAATCAGCTTTAAGAAGAAAACCGTGGAAGCAGAGATCTGGACTTAAGACATCTCCTTGGGCCAAGAGAGGAGCCCCACCCATGTGTACAGAGAGGGTAAGTTTGCCCCTGCAGTTGAAGAGGGTTGTCCCCACCCAATGTTCTGGGAGTTTTGCCACCCCAGGGTGCAGGGAGGGTGGAGCACATTCCTCAAAGATTACGGTGGTTAAGGTCAACACCCCATAGGTCTGAGAGGGGTGTACCTGTCCCCCATGGATTAGAGAAGGCCAGGTGGTCAACCCATTGCTCTGAGAGGGTTGAACCTGTATGCCACAGGTTAGGGAAGGTCGGGTGGTCAACTCATTGCTCTGAGAGGGTTGAACCTGTATGCCAAAGGTTAGGGGGAATGTTGTCTTCACCTCACTGTACTAGGGAGGCTAAGACTCTAACCCAAAGATTGGGTAAGGTGTGGCTATCACCCCAACACTCTTGCAGGGTGAGGTCCAGAGCTTGGTTGACACCCAGATGCTTGATGAGGGTGGAACCAAGAAAGTGGCCATTGGGCAAGCCTGTGGAAAGGGTGGGTTCCCATGTGGCCCCAAGGAGAAGAAACCATCTTCTTAAGAATGACTCTCAGACTTTGAAATCGAATGGAGGATGCCCTGCAGGTTTACTGAACTGTAGAGGATCCATGACGCCTGTTTAACATCCCAATTTCTCCTTATGATAATGAAAATGTTTATCCTTTCTCTTTCCATTTGTGTATTGGAAGCAGTTAAATGGTTTTGTAAGTTTCAGAGGTCTACAGCAGATGGGATTTTGCCTGAAGACAAACTGTATTTCTTTAAAATGATTTTGATATGATTTTGTACTTGGATTGTTACTGATTTAAGTTTTTTTAATATTGTAATGTACTTTTGGAATTCAGAGGGTGGAATGTGGCCATTGGGCAGTTTGATGTAATTATGAATTCCAAAAATATAAATGGATCACACTTGTAAACTGATCTGTTAATCTGGGCGTGATTACGTTATGATTAGGGCATTGACTGGACCACAGTAGGGCGTTGAGCCCCACCCCTTGGTGGGTGGGGAATCAAATATAAAAGGCATGGCAAGAACAGAGTTGAAGCAGTTTTTTTTGAGAAGCAGTTTTTGGTTTTTTTTTATTTTTACTGGAAGGTCCTGGGGATCGAACCCAGGTCCCTCCTATGGGAGTCGGACGCCCAACCATTTGAGCCACATCCATCCCCTGAGAAGCAGTTTTGATGTTGGAAAGAAGGCCCCAGGAGAAGAGAAGCGATCCGTTCGCCTGATTGTCTACAGGTGACCTTGAGGAGGAACCAGAAGAGCTAAGCCTGGAGAGAAATGCAGCCCCAGGAAGAGAGGAACCCCAGAAGGCTGAACCCTGGCAAACGCCGGCAGCTGTCTTGCTCTAACACATGGCAATGGACTGTGGTGAGAGAAGAAACTTAACGCTTTATGGCTTGGTATCTGTGGACTTCTACCCCAAATAAATACCCTTTATAAAGACCAACTCATTTTTGGTACTTCACATTAGCACCCCTTTGGCTGACTAATACAAAAGTCTTCACAAACAAAAATTGAGAGAGTATGTTAACAAAAGACCAGAACTACAAAAGATACTAAAGGAAGTGCTACAGCCTGAAAGGAAAAACCAAGGGCAAGAGATTTGGAGAAAGGTGTCAAAATGAAGATTATTAGAAAGGGTAAATTACAGGATAAAAAGATAGACAATAGTAAGATAGGATAGCAGAAAGTCAAAGGATAAAATGGACGAAGTAAGGAATGCCTTTACAGTAATAACATTGAATATTAATGGCTTGAACTCCCTAAACAAAAGACATAGACTGGTAGAATGAATTAAAATTTTTTAAAAAATGATCCATCTATATGCTGTCTACCAGAGATTCATCTCAGACGTAAGGAAACAACCAAGTTGAAATGAAAGGTTAGAAAAAAAGATATTCCATGCAAATAGAATGCAAAAAAGAACTGGAATAGCGATACTAATATATGACAAAATAGCTTTTAAATGCAAAACTGTTATAAGGGATGAAGAAGGTCATTATATATTAATAATATTGGCAATTCACCAAGAAGAAATAACTATAATAAATATTTATGCACCTAACCTGGGTGCCCTAAGGTACATGAGGCACACACTGGCAAAACTGAATGGAAAAAGAGATGTCTCTAAAATAATAGTTGGAGACTTCAATACACCACTGTCAGCATTGGATAGACCATCTGGACAGAGGACAAATTAAAAAAACAGAGCTTGAATAATTTGATAAATAAACTAGACCTAACAGACATTATACCCTCAAACAGCAGGATATACGTTTTTTTTTCAAGTGCTTATGGATCCTTCTCCAGGATAGACCATATGTTGGGTCACAAGACAGGTCTCAATAAATTTTTAAAAATTGAAAATACACAAAACACTTTCTCTGTTCATAACAGAATGAGGCTGGAAATCAATAATGGACAGGAAAAGGGAAAATTCATAAATATATGGAGTTTAAACAACACACTCTTAAATAATCGGTAAGTCAGAGAAGAAATTGCAAGAGAATCCAGTAAATATCCTGAGACAAATGAAAATAAGAACATGACATATCAAAATCTATGGGACACTGCAGAGGCAATGGTGAGGGAAACTTATAGCCCTCAATGCTTACATTAAAATAGAATAAAGAGCTAAAATTGAAGACCTAACTGCACACCTTGAAAAACTAGAAAAAGAACATCAAACTAATCCCAAACCAAGCAAAAAGAAATAAATAATAAAGATCCAAGCAGAAATGAATGGAATTGAGGAAAAATAAATAAATAAATAAACAATAGAGAGAATTAACAAAACCAAAAGATGATTTTTTGAAAAGATCAAGGAAATTGACAAATCCTTAGCTAGACTGACCAAAAAAAAAGTGTGTGGGGGGTACATTACTACTTACCCCACAGAACTAGGAGAGAATAAAAGAGGATAGTATCAACAACTGTACACCAAAATACTAGAAAATGTAGACAGGATAGACAAATTCCTAGAAACACACAAGCAACCTACACTGACCCTAGAATAGAAGACCTCAGTAAACCAATCATGAGTAAAGAGATTGAAACAGTCATCAAAAACCTCCCCTAGATGAAAAGCCCACAACCAGATGGCTTCATAGGTGAACTCTACAAATCATTCAAAGACAATCTAATACCAATCTTGCTCAAGCTCTTCAAAAATATTGAACAGGAAAGAATGTTACCAAACTCATTCTCTAAAGCTAACGTCACCCTAATACCAAAATCAGATAAAGATACTATGAAAAAAGAAAACTACAGACCAATATCTGTAATAAATATAGATGCAAAAACGTCAACAAAATACTTGCGAACTGAATCCAAAAGCTCACTCAAAGAATTATACACCATAATCTTGGTCATGCAGCCCTTGAAAAGTCTTCATACAGTTCTGTTTCTTGATAATTAAAAGTGACGGTGGGGACAGCATGCTCGGCAGTCCCACGGATCTGTCTCTTGTTTCAACAGTTTGAACGGAACAGACCTGGGAACTATTCCCCACAGCTCTTCAGCATCGACCACCTTCCAACTGCTTCTTGAGTTGCAACCTTCGGGACCAACTTCTCGGCCATCCCCTAGCTTCTGGGACCAGCTGACACCGTTTTTTTGTGGTTAGCTCCTCATTGTCAACCAACCATGACCTCCCAGAGCCATCAGAATTATTCCACCGACGTGGAGGCCTCTGTTAACTGCCTGGTCAACATGCAGCTGCAGGCCTCCTACACCTACCTCTCTCTGGGCTACTATTTTGACCGCAATGATGTGGCCCTGAAGGGTGTGGACCACTTCTTCCGCAAGTTGGCAAAGGAGAAGCGCGACGGCACCAAGTGTCTCTTGAAGATGCAAAACCAGCGCGGCAGCCGCACCTTCCTCCAGAACATACAAAAGCCATCCAGAGATGAGTGGGGTAAAACCCTGGATGCCATGGAAGCTGCCCTGGTCCTGGAGAAGAGCCTGAACCAGACCTTTTTGGATCTGCATGCCCTGGGATCTGCCAACACAGACCACCATCTCTCTGACTTCCTGGAGAACCATAGACAAGGAGGTGAAACTGATCAAGAAGATAGGCGACCACCTGACCAACCTTCACAGGCTGCCTGGCCCGCAGCCCGCACTGGGCGAGTATCTCTTCAAAAGGCTCACCCTCAAGCACGACTAGGAGGCTGTGGAACCCAGAGGCCATGGGGTGGAGGGAACCCCTTCTATTCCCCCCAGCATTCAGTCTTCTGCCTGAGCCCCTCCAGCCAGGAGGCATATTTCTGACTGCCATCTTGTAGCCCTCTAACAAGCCCTGAACCAAGTGTAAACAATAAAGCTTTTTGCAGGAAAAAAAAAAACAAAAAAAGTAATGGTGGGGAGTGGGTGGACTCAGTTGTTGAGCATCTGCTTCCCATGTATGAGGTCCTAGGTTTAATCCCCGGTGCCACCTAAAAAAAAAAAAGTGATGGAACAAGTCATCTTAACCTGATGCATATCAAAGTTTCTTAAATGTACACTGCCCTATGTCCAATATGATTAAATTCAGGTACTGATGTAGCCCAGTGAACCTATATTAGTCATTCCCAAAGTGTATGCGATCTAGTCTAGTTAGTGTAATGCTAATTATCATTTCTTCTATATTAATTGCTTTTGGATTGCCAAGATGTTAAGTATAACTTTGAGGTTACTGCTTCTCCTTCAAAAAAATCTGAATGAAGGTTCTCTTGGGCAGAAAAATTAAATCAGCATATTGCACTTAGAATTTCTGTCATGAAAATTATCATACCTCTGAGCAATATTACATTAAGTGTAAGTGAAGACTGTCTTATTGGAAGTAAAGAAACAAAAGAAACCATTGGCATTGTTTTCCTGTTATCTTAAATATTATTTAAAAGAGTATTTGAAATAAATTCCTGAGGGATTTTTTTTCTTCAGAGGACATATTGTTGGTTTCAGAGTTGATAGATATTTTACTTGACTTTTCTTATATTTTAATTTTAGCTATTACTGACGTCCAACCAAATTTATGTTTATATATAACATGCTAATCAATTCCTGAAACTTAATTATATTTTTATATTTCAAGGGAAGTAAATACTAATATAGTTGAACCATTTGTTTTTTAATTCTTAAAGGAGTCTCCCGCTTAGGACTAGCATAATTGTTTTTAACTAAAAACTGTGTTCTAGTGTCATCCTATCCATTATGTTTTGTCTTGTGCACTTAGAACACATATTATCAAAACATTATAATTGCTGCCATACCACAAAAGGCTAATGGTCATGAGCATTAGATCAACTCTATGTAACACTACAGATTTGATACTGCATTTTGAAATTTTATTATGTTCTACTTTTAATAAGTAGTCTAAAACAAGTTGTTTTTAGTTAAATAGAGAGATTGTTTTATATGACAAATATTTATAAATAATATATTCAATGAAATTAAATGTCCTATTAACCATAAACTTGAGTGTATGATCCTCAGGAAAAACTTATCTCCTTTGATTTTATTGCCATTATTTGCTTTTAATAAAAACCACTTATAGGAGGCAAAGAATGAAAGTAGTACAAAGCTTCTATATGCTAAATAATATGCACACATTATATGATTCCCTACATTAATAAATTTATTTAGTGATTCATTTTTAAACTATTTTAACTTTGAATATGTTCCTGTATTTCATTCAGCTCTACTCTGAAAATATATCTACTTTTTGAGTTAATAGAATCTTCTTCACTCAATAATATTTCTTTAACTCCCAGTCTTGTCATTTGAGATTCTTACATGTTTGATATGGGATAGTAAAGCAGTATTTGATATAAAAGAATAATATGCCATCCTCATTTTTGTATAAAAAGTGCAAAAAGAATGGTTTTATGAAGTACATGTTTAATGTGGTCCAGTTAGTGTTCTCAAATATTTAGAATCGTCTGTGTTAGAAAATTATGGCTGACCAAATTTTAAGTTTATTTAGACTCTTTGTAACATCAGTGTATGACAAAGTTTCTGGCATCTTCTCCAAAGGATAAATAAAATATTTTTGTAATTTAAAATGAGAGGTTGAATACTAATCTAGGTTTTCTACATAATATTCAGTCAGGGTTTCAGTGTGCCCAACTCAACTATAGTTATATTTAAAACTTTATGTCAAAAGTCCAATGATGAATGACCAGATCCAATGCCTTAACAGTGTTTAGAGATACAAAGCAGGAATAAAATGCTATAATTGCTTAGTTTTAATTTTATGATGTATGATTAGGGATTTCTAGAACCTATAACCAAGGCAAATATTTCTGATATAAGGAAAAGGAATAGACAACCTTACAGACCATAATTATCTTAAAACTGTGTATAACTAAAAGACAAGTAAAGGATAAAAAGCCCCAATCACCTAGCAATTTATCCATCAACCTTTGAAAACATATTCGTGCCTATTGTAGTCAAAATGCCTTCTTGTTAATGTGGGGAGAAGTGGGAGGTCTGGGGAGTGGGGCATATGGGAACCCCTTGTATTTTTTCATGTAACATTTTATATAATATATCTTATAAAAATAAAAAATATATTTAAAAAAAATAAAAAAAATAAGTGCCTTCAGGAAGTCAGCATTAAGATGTAACACTGAAAAATTACACCCCTTAGAAAATCCTATAGAACAATATACATGATGTTAAAGCATGTAAAAACACATATGGTAAGTATTTTTCAGTTAACTTTTTTATTTTAAGGAATTTTCTTAATCATCTCAAATATAGTGATAACTATTGTCTATGAAAACTGTTTTCTAAAATAATAAAATTTATGTTTTTATCTTAAAATATTTTAAATATTTCCAGTACATAGACTGATATTTCAATTAAATAAAAAATTACATGTACACATTGACATTTCTTTAGAACTTGAAAATACTAAAATTTTCTATATTTCTTTCATGGTTTTAATATTATGGCATGTGTTAATATTTATAAAATTAGAGTAAAATAATTTTCATAATTAAATTCAAATGCTATTTCATAACATACCAAGGTCAGTTTTCAAACTTAATTTGAGGGGATAGATGTGGCTCAAGAGGTTGAGCACCTCCTTCCCACATAGGAAGTCCCAGGTTCAGTCCCTGCCTGGTGCCTCCTTAAAAAAATAAAAAAAAAAAGAACAAGGAAACAAATGAAAATACCAACCCAGAGGGGCCAATGTGGCTCAGTGGTTGAGCACCAGCTTCCCACATAGAAGATCCCAGGTTCAGTCCTAGGCCCTAGTACCTCAAAAACAAACACCTTAATTTGAATATTTCTTAGTGATGACATACCAGATATAAGATGATATTTGTGCAGGAAGACAAAGGGTGAATTCTTGACTTGTAAGTTACATTTATTTTTTGAGTAATCTGTTATATACAGTATGCACTGTCCAATTACATTCATAGTTAAAGTGGGAGGGAGGCTAGAACGCTCTATAACAGCTTAATAGTTTATTAATATATACCCACTATAAGTACATGATAACCAGCAGGAATGTTGTAACTATCTTGATGTTTAATAAATGTTTACAGCATATATTATTTTTTAGTATCAAATATAGCATTAAATAAATAGTCTGTTTAAAATCAGTTAAGGTGAAGCATCACATATTTAATATAGACATAAGTTTTCATAATTAAAAATGAATAATCACATAATAATCTGTGAAAAAAATAAGTAACAATTCACAAAAAATTGATATCATATTTAATGAATTAATATATCAATAAGCTATTTACTAATGAAGTGATACAATAAATATTTATGAAAATTGAGACTAAAGTTTTCAGAATTCTTTTTCTTTCTTTTTTTTTTTTTTTTTAAAGATTTTTTATTTATTTATTCATTTATCCCCCCCTTGCTGCTTGTGCTCGCTGGGTCAGCTAACCACGCCGTGCAGGCGGGCCTGCCCTCACCAGGAGGCCCCGGGAACCGAACCCGGGGCCTCCCATATGGTAAACGGGAGCCCTACTGATTGAGCCACAGCCGCTTCCCAGAATTCTTTTTCATGGGCCTTCAGATCCATAAGCAAAAATTTAAATAATATCTTAATATGTTGAAAGTATCATTTTATATCCCAAAATACCAGACTTTTTACCAAATACTGAATTCATTTGTGAAGACCTGATTTACTGTACCTTGAATCTTTTACTTTTTTTTTCAGTTTTTTTAAACAAATCAATTTTATTGATATATATTAATAAAGCATAGAATTCATCCAAAGGGTACAATCAGTGTTATTTGATATAATCACATAGTTGTGCATTCATCACTTAAATCATTATTAGAGCATTTTCATTATTTCAATAATAATAAAAATAAAAAAACAGAAAGCAAGAAAATTCTTCACATTTTAATCTCTATGCTTCCCCTGCTGTACATAGCTACTATTTCTGGCTATTCTTGCACAATTATTTATTCATATATGAATAAGTTTTATTGATATATATTCATATACCATATGATTTATCCAAAGTGTGCAAAGTGTGTAATCAGTGGCTTTTAGTATAACCACAATCTTGTGCATTCATCACCATAAAAAAATTTTAGAACAATTTTATTACTCCAAAAAGAAAAACACCACATGCCTTTGCAGTCCTTCCCCTCACCTTCATAACCAGTAATCTAATTTCATCTTCATAAATTGATTTATATTTATATTTTATATAAATGGAATCATACTATATGTAGTACTTTGTGTCGATTTCTTTTTTTGTCTGATACTAACATCTTGTAGTATTAACATACATTTGTTTGGTTTCTAAGAAAAAAGATCTTATATATACAATTTTACCCAAATTCATATTTCACATGCAGTTTTACTATACTATACAGTCCCATGTTACATTTTTTAGCTTTCCTTTTAGTAATGTACATGACCCTTATACTTTCCCTTTAAACCCCTTTCATACCCACATAATAGTACTGCTAATTACAAACATTATGTTGAGCTTTCACCTTTTTCTATTCATCTCCAAAGATGATCATGCATCCTTTTTACCAGTTCTGCACAGGTTAACCCTCAGCTTTTCATTCTCTAACCTCATTCTATTTTCTGGTGACCCATATTCAAGTTAGTAACGCCATGAGATTACACAATATATTTAGTTCATAGTAGCGCAATCATACAGTATTTGTCCTATGGTGTCTGGCTTGATTACTCAACAGAATGCCCTCCAGGTGTATCCATGTTGTCATAATGCTTCACAACTTCATTTCTTCTTACAACTGCATAATATTCCATTGTGTGAATGCACCACACTTTGTTTATCCATTCATTGGATGATGAACATATGGGTTGTCTCCTACTTTTGTCAGTTGTGAATAATGCTGCTATGGACATCGTTGTGCATATGCCTGTGTGTGTCACTGCTGTCAGTTCTTCTGGGTATATACTCAGTAGTGGTATTGCCGGGTCACATGACGATCTGTATTCAACTTCCTTAGGAACTGCAAAACAGTCCTCCACAGTGGCTGTACCATTCTACATTACCACTAAATGTAAATTATCTCTCCACATCCTCCCTAACACTTGTAGTTCTCTTTTTAATAGTGGCCATTCTAATAGGTGTGAAATGATATCTCATTGTAGCTGTGATTTGCATTTCCCTAATCACTAGTGAAGTTGAGCAATTTTTCATGTGTTTTGTTTTGTTTTTTGTCATTTGTATTTCTTCTTGGGACAAATGTCTATTCAAGTCTTTTACCCATTTTTTAATTGGGTCATTCGTCTTTTTATTGTTGAGTTGTAGCATCTCTTTGTATATCATGGATGTTAAACCCTTGTCAGATACATGATTTTCAAGTATTTTCTCCCATTGAGTCAGCTGCCTTTTCACACTTTTGACAAAATCCTGTGAGGTGCAAAAGTGTTTAATTTTGAGAAGGTTCCATTTATCTGTTTTTTTCTTTTGTTGCTCATGCTTTGGATGTAAAGGTCCAAGAAACCACCACCTATCACAAGGTCTTTAAGCTATTTACCTACATTTTCTTCTAGTAGTTTTATGGTCCCATATTTTATATTTAGGCCTTTAATCGATTTTGAGTTGATTCTTGTATATGGAATGAGATAGGGATCCTCTTTCATTCTTTTGGTTATGGATATCCAATTCTCCCAGCACCATTTTTTGAAGAGACTGTTTTGTCCCATTAACATGGCTTTGGTAGGTTTGTTGAAAACCCATTGTAAATAAATCTTTAAAAAAAAAAAAAAAAAAAAAACCATTGGCTGCAGTTCTATTCAATTCTGGACTCTCAATTCTATTCCACTGGTTGATGCCAATACCATGCTGTTTTGAAAACTGCAGCTTTGTAATATGTTTCAAGGTCAAGTAATGAAATTCCTCCCACATCACTCTTCTTTAGAATATTTTTTACTGTTTGGGTGCACTTTTCCTTACAGATGAATTTGGTAATTGCCTTTTCTATTTCGGTAAAGTAGCCTATTGGAATTTTGATTGATATTGCATTGAATCTGGATCAGTTTGAGTAGGATTGACATCTTCATGATATTTAGTCTTCCAATCCATGAACACAGAATGTCTTTCCATTTATTTAGGTCTTTTAAAATATCTTTTAGCGTTGTTTTGTAGTTTTCTGCATAGAGGTCCTATACTTCTTTGGTTAAATTGATTCCTAGGTATCTGATTCTTTCTTGCTATTGTAAATGGAATTTTTCCCCTGATTTTCCCCTCAGATTGTTCAATACTATTGTAGAGAAACATTACTAATTTTTGTGTATTTATCTTGTATCTTTCTACTTTGCTGAACTCATTCATTAGCTTTGTCATAAATATTTTAGAATTTTCTAAATATATGATCATGTAATCTGCAATAAATGAGAGTTTTACTTCCTCTTTACCTATTTGGTTGCTTTTTTTTTTTTTTTTTTTTTCTTTTCTAATTGCTCTAGCTAGAACTTCTAGCACAATGTTATATAACAATGATGATAGTGGGCATCCTTGTCCCTTTCTGGATCTTAGAGGCCTTCACTTTCACCTGGTTTGTACCCCTGGGTCTAAGGTTAGTCTCTTGTAGCCAGCATATGAATGGCTCATGGTTTTTTTAATCCATTCTGTCAGTCTATATCTTTTGATTGGGGAGTTTTGTCCATTCACATTCAATGATACTACTATAAATCAGGGTTTCTTAACAAGGGGTCTGTGAGCTTGAACTGAAATTCAAAAAAACATCATTTTTGACGTGTTGGTGCACATGTGATATATTTATTAAATATTACAGAGTATAGTTTGGACTTAGTAAGGAGTCTGTGGTTTCCACCTGACTAGTAAAGGCTTCCATGGAATAAAACAGGTTAAGAACACCTGCTGTAAATGTATTATTTACTTCTACCATTTTATTCTTTGGTTTTCATATGTCATATCTTATTTTTGCCAGTCTTTTTACTCTTTTGGTTACCCTTTCTGCTGTTCTTTGTTCTGTACTCTTCTCCAAGCTTCTCTTTCCTGTCTTTCTTTCGGGCTGTAAGGCTTCTTTTAATATTTCCTGCAAAGGTAGATTCTATTTTACGTACATTCTTAGTTTTTGTTTGTTTATGAATATTTTAAACACACTTTCATATTGAAAGGACAGTTTTTCTGGATAAAGAATTCTCGGTTGGCAGTTTTTCTCTTTCAGTATCCTAATTATATCATACCACTGTATTTTTGCCTCCATTGTTTCTAATGAGAAATCCACCCTAAGAATTACTGGGCAAACTTTGTATGTGATAGTTGCTTCTCCCTTTGCTGCCCTCAGATCATTCTCTTTATCTTTGACGTTTGATATTCTGAGTAGTATGTGTCTTGGAGTAGGTCTATTCACATTTATTCTGATTGGGGTACACTGTGTTTCTTGGACATGTAATTTCATTTCTTTTGTGAGAGTTGGGAAATTTTCAGCTATTATTTACTCAAATACTCTTTCTGTACCTTTTCCCTTCTATTCTCTTTCTGAAATTCCCATGACACGTATGTTTTTGTGTTTTGTGTTATCATTTAAATCCCTGAGCCCCTGTTCAGTTTTTTTTCCATTCTTTTTTCTCTCTTCAATTTCAGCTGTTTTGTCTTCTGTATCACCTATTCTTTCTTCTATCCTTTGAAGTCTACTGTTGTATGCCTCTAACTTGTTTTTTTTTTTTTTTTTTTTAAAGATTTTATTTATTTATTCATTTATCCCCCCCTGCTGCCTGTGCTCGCTGGGTCAGCCAACCACGCCGTGCGGGTGGGCCCGCCCCCACCAGGAGGTCCCGGGAACCGAACCCGGGGCCCCACATATGGTAAACGGGAGCCCCACCGATTGAGCCACAGCCGCTTCCCTCTAACTTGTTTTTTATCTCACCTACTGTGTTTTTCATTCCCATGAGCTCTGTTACTTTTCTATTCAGGTTTTCAAATTCTTCTTTGTGCTCACTCAGTGTCTCCTTGATGTCCTTTATCTCTTTTGCCATATTGTCTTTCAGTTCATTAATTTGATTTTGGAAATTTGTGTGCATCTTTCTCATTGATTAGTTGTCTCAAATCCTGTGTCTCATCTGGGTCTTTGATATATACCTTTTCTTGGACCCTTTCTTCTATTTTCTC
Source organism: Tolypeutes matacus (assembly GCA_026826555.1). NCBI lineage: Eukaryota > Metazoa > Chordata > Mammalia > Cingulata > Chlamyphoridae > Tolypeutes > Tolypeutes matacus. The sequence goes on along the minus strand of JAKSZT010007815.1, from coordinate 17,127,039 downwards.
ATTATGGCTTGTAATTTTTTGCTGATCTCTAGGCATCTAATTAGGATGGTGAGATTACTCAAATGCTCAATTTCTCTCTCCTTCCTAGGGATTTACTGGCAGGAGGCTGTGTGTTACTGCTGTTCTTTTATCCTTGGTTCATCCTATTCTTGGTCTTTAGGATTGTCCCTGTTAGTTGCTCAGATCTGGGCTGAATCCAGTAATGCATTGCAGACCTGCTTCCTAGGGCTTAGGGGAGGGAGACTGTAAAGGCCAGAAGAAGCCTATCTTACTTATTTACTTTAATTTCCTCATGTGCACTTAATTGTTCCACTAGCATGTGGTGCTCTTTATCAGCCTTCTCAGTTCAATGCCTGGTCCGAGTGTGTTTGCCGAGACATGAGATCAATATAATAGAGGATCCTGTCTGGAGGCTAGATCCTCATAATTCAGACTTACCCAGATACAGTTCTCCAATCTCTCCTAGCAGTCCCCTCCCTCTTCCAGGGTAGGAAAGAATTCCACTCCCCTCTATGTCCTCAACTGCTAGTCCCAGTCTGAAGAGAGGGAGACTGAGAGGGTCAAATCTCTTTAGTCCTTTGCCGGCTCCCAAGGTAAACAATGACCCATACCTTCCACCCCCAACCTGGAACAGCTCATGGGACACAGACCAAATCTGTGGGTCAAAAGCTAAGTCAGCCTTAGGCTGTGTCCCTCTCTCTCCCTTTTCTGGGGAGGTAGATCCCTGGGGCCCCTTTTTTCTGTAGCTCCGGGGCCCTGAGGCCTGAGAATTCAAAAGTGTCTATAGGGTGGGTGAGGATGCCAGCAGTTGCAGCTGCGGTTTTTAACTCACAATTTTGCCATCGTGATTCTTTTCCTTTGCCTCTCTCTCTCTTCTGGGTGGTGTCCAGTTTTTCCCTGGTGTACTAAACCCTAGAACAGTTTTTTCCAGGCTGTTTCTGCCTGTCCTCTAGCTATTTTTCTGGAAGAGAAGAGAGTCCTGTGTCTTTCTAGTCCACCATCTTCCCAGAAGCCTGTGACAATTTGGTTTTAATAGAACTCATAAATATTAGTTAATTTTAAATTAGATGTAGCAGTATTATTTGGTAAGCAATATAAAGTTTGAATTGTTTAAAGGGTTTCTTTTCTTTCTCTCAATATTAAAAAGTCTGGGGGGCGGATGTGGCTCAAATGGTTGGGCATCCGTTTCCCATATGGAGGGACCTGGATTCGATGCCCGGGACCTCCAGGTAAAATAAAGAAAAATATACAAGGCGTGCGGGCCGCCAGTCCCCGTGTGTGGGTGCGCCAGGCTCCACCAAGCTATGTAGCAGGAGAGTGACACAAGGGGAGAGCCAAGACGAGACGCACTGAAGAACCAGGAACTGGGGTGGCACAGTGGCAGAACGCCTCTCTCCTACATCGGAGGTTCCCAGGATCGAATCCCAGTGAAGACAGGAGAAGAAGGATGAGAGGAGAGGGCAGGAAACAGGTAGAGAGTTGCCCAGCGAATAGATATAAAAACAGCAAAAACGGAGCAGGGAAGGGGGTGTTAAAAATGGATAAAAGTAAACAAACAAATAAATCTTTTAAAAAAAAAGTTTGTGAATATATCTGTTATTCGCTGATAGAACAAATATTAGAAGTCTGAATTCAGTGAGTGGTCAGTTTTCTGCTATTACTACATTGTAGTATAATCTGGTCTTTCTGAGTGAATAGAATACAAACATATCTCAGGTCCAACCCTGATTTTCCTAGTTCTTCCAAAAATTTGGACAGTTATAAGAGTGGAGTTAAAGAAACCCTCCTCCATTGATCAAATATACTGTTGATCATTTTTAGTTTATTTATCTCCAAAGTTGTAATCTTATTCAAAACAAAAGCAATATATCATTTTATAAATAATTAAACATTATTTTCTGGCCTCCTGTCATTACACTTCAAAACTTTATGCATAAACAATACATTATGAATGACTTATTTTTCCACAGTTTTACATTTTCTAGACTATATAATGATAATTACTGTATTTCCTATTAAAATTACTTTTGTTACCCTATATGTTTTGTCAATACTCTAAGTACAAATACTAGAAGAGATATTTGAACACATAATCTGTATGTTTTCCCTTCATTTCTTTGTGAACATTTTATTTGTTCAAAAATTATCAGGCAATCTAAACACTTTCCAGTGCTTATATCTCTAAAGTGCTAGCTGAGCTGGAAATTTGCTGTTTGACCCCAGGGTTTACTTACTCTTCCCCACCCTGGCTACTTGTGAGACTTTATTTAAAATTCTAAGTTTTCCCATGGCAGCCACAGTTAGATTTTCTTTGACAAACTAAAAAGACTAAAAAAAAAAAACATGCAAAGGCTCAATACCTCTTCCAGTGACCTACATTTGTAGCCAGATTTTAAAGAGGTCATGCGCCTTATTTCCTAGCTAGAAAATGAAATGTAAAGGGGAATAAGTCTACTCTCCAACTCTCTATCACTAGCTATTGAGAATCATTTCTGCTATAATGTTAAAATAAACACACATTTGCCATATATATTTGTGTATCAGTCCAAAAAAGAGGAATTTTGTGTGTAGAAATGTTGCCTAAGTCACATAGCAAAAATGCAACACGCTGTGAAAGAATATTTTTTCTTAAGAAGGTGGAATTTATTTGAGAGCTGGAAATAATACTGGGCTTAAATTTTAATTTCTGCATTGCTGTTTAACCAGCCACTGGACCTTGTACAAGTCATTTAACCTCTCTTATTAGGATAGGGATAAACTTACCCTTGCTACCTGATTCCAGAGTTCAAAATTAAAAATGACGTGCATGGGATTTTTTTTAACAAATCTTTAAGCAACATGTATAAGGAGTTATTAATCCATGTCTCAAATTTACTTTCAAAAATTTTATTTTTAACCCATAAAAGTATATGCTTGTGAATTTTAGATAGTTTTTATTATGCTCATAACAAACGTTAAAATCTTGGAACCATTGTATAGTAGTTTATCATTCTTTGAAAAGCCATGCAAAGTCAGGATTGGGAATAATAAAAATAGTTTCATTTTTCTTCTGAATACTTTCGATCCTTTTGAGAGGAATAAATGACTTCAAATTGTGTAAACGAGAGCCATTAAAACTAAAGGAAAATACTTTTTTCACCAGTTCCCCAAATTAATATATTAAGCCATTAAATGCAACAGTAAATTATGCCATGAAAGGAGAAAGGCAGCACACCATTAAGGGTTACAGATTAAACAGACAGGCTGTGAAGTTTATTATATATAAAGTGATAACTTACTCTGTGAAAACCCCAAACAAGACAAGGCTGTCTGTTCAGGTGGGTTTATTCTTTCAGTGTCCAGTGTTTCTTACCTGAACTTAAGTTTTGTTAATCAGGAACTGACAGGCAGTTGCACAAAGTGACCTTAGTTCAGCACATCCATCCTTTGAAATAATGGTATATTAATGAAACCAGAGACCTTTGAATTGTGCTTATCCTTTTTGTAAAATGTTCTTCCTACAGTTTGACTGTGTTTATATGTATCTAATGATTTCAGAAACAGGGTAGATAGTATTAAACTGAAGACTTAGTTGAAGGTAGAATAGCTTACCTTTATTTCTATTTCTTAAAACTGAATATAATATACAGGCTGTTGTAAAATTAAAGAAGACCTGTTTTATGCCTTTACCCAGTTGCCTATACTTCTCAATACTCAAAGAGCAGAAAGAGAACCACGTTAATACCAAATTAATTAATTAATACCAAACATACCACAGAAAATAATTTTGGAAATTTAATAAAAATAAAATGGTATTCAATTCCATTTAGTGTCCTACAATACCCTGAGATTTTTGCTTGTGACATTTTTCATAAGCTGGGTTTATACCAGAATAATAAAATGATATCAAAGAAACAAAACCAGCACGTGTGTGTTCCTGAGCTAGAAATTTAACTGATGACCTCTTAAATGAAGATAACAATGCCATACTCAATTCCTACTTGGGGAGGTTTTTTTGACAGTACTTTTGTGGAAACACTTTACAATACTTCTTTTCCAGTAATTTAAAAATCCTATGGCCAGGGAGCAGATGTGGCTCAAGCAGTTGAGCACTCACCTCCACATGGGAGGTCCTGGGTTTGGTTCTTCGTTCCTCCTAAAAAACAAAAATAAACAAGCAAAACAAATGATAAAACCAACTCAGGGGGGCGGATGTGGCTCAAATGGTTGGGCGTCTGTCTGCCATATGGAGGGACCTGGGTTCGATCCCCGGGACCTCCCGGTAAAATAAAAAATATATATATAGAAGGCTCTGGTGCCGGTGAGCCACCAGGCCCCGGGAGCCATGCAGCAAGATGATGATGTAACAGGAGAGAGACGCAGGGGAGAGACAAGACGAGATGCTCCGAAAAGCTCTGAAAACCAGGAACCAAGGTAGCGCAGGTGACAGAACACCTCTCTCCTACATCGGAGGTCTCCAGGATCGAATCCTGGTGAAGACTGGAGGAGGAGGATGAGAAAAGATGGCAGGAAACAGACACAGAGAATTGCCCAGCGAATGGACACAAAAGAGCAAATGGGGAAGGGGGTGTTTAAAATGGATAAAGTAAATAAATAAATCTTTAAAAAAAAAAAAAAAAAAACAACTCAGGAAAGCCAATGTGGCTCAGTGGTTGAGCGCCAGCTTCCCACATATGTGGTCCCAGTTCAATCCCTGGCCCCCAGTACCTCAAAAAAAAAAAAATCCTATGACCAGGATTTAAGAAATAATAATAATGATAAAGATCATTGTCATTATCTTTACCTTTAAAATAATGGTATTTAGAAATATTAAAGTTGTATCACATTTTTAGAAATTATTTTAGTTTATATTTAGTAGAACACTTATTATGTGGAAAAATTTTGTAGAGAACCCTTTGCCCTTAGAAAAATCCTTATATAGCTCAGATAATTATTGTATAAATCAGTTTGCTTATTGTAGAGTTTCATATATTAGGTTTTTTTAAGATGTATTTATTTATTTCCCCCCACCCCCACCCCCACCCCCTTGTTGTTTTGCACTTGCTCTCTGCTTTCTGTGTGTTCTTCTGTGTCTGCTTGTCTTCTCTTTAGGCAGCACCCGGAACTGATTCTATGACCTTCCCGAGTGGGCGGGAGACACTCAATCTCTTGTGCCACCTCAGCTCCCTGGTCTGCTGCGTCTCTTACTGTCTCTCCTCTGTGTCTCTTTTTGTTGCATCATCTTGCTGCTCCAGCTCTCCACGCGAGCCAGCACTCCGCACAGGCCAGCTCTCCACTCGGGCCAGCTCGCCGTGCGAGCCAGCTTGCCTTTCACCAGGAAGCCCCGGGAATCGAAGCCTGGATCTCCTATATGGTAGACAGGAACCCAATCACTTGAGCCACATCCATTTCCCATCATGATTTCTTAAAAGCAGGTTAATATACACCCTTATACAGTAAACATTAAAGGCAATTATTGCAGCAGGTCCCTCTAACCAAATCTGTGAATACCAGTGATTAAGTAAGAAGTTTAGTCCAGTTTTTTAAATATTTCACAAAATTTATCTTAATCAGTATATTTCCTATTACAAAAGCTATATTGTTCACCAGTCATGATTCTTTCTATAACTAGGAATATATGTAACACACATATTTATAACATACTTGAAACACATCTGAACTACGGAAGTTTTTTAACAATGGTGGTCACCAAATTAATAGCTCTTTTCAACTTAATTCTGGAATTATTTGCAGGACATTATCTTATATAATCCTTCTGATTGTGAGTTTGACAAGCAGTATACCCAGACCATATTAAACATTGACAGCATTTAATAGATGAACTTCATTTGTAAAAAACCCATCAAAGGAAACCTCCAGTTTTTATGGCAAAAAAAATAGAGTAGATATCAACAGTTAATATTTGTCTCTTTTCAAGTAAAAGCATTGACTTTATTATTTTAAGGATGCAGCTTTAGCATTTTGAAATAAAAATTCTGAAATAAATTCTGCATCTTAGTTTGATATATTCAGGAAAACTGATAAAATTAACATCTGCCAAAGAAACATTTATTCCCAACAGCTTGACAGTTTTGATGTTTTCATACCTGTAAGAAAATAATTGTGGAAGCTAATAATATCAGAATGTCAAGAAGCTCAGTGCATTTCCCTTTAAAGCCTTTTTTTTTTTTTTTTTTCTTAAGAAGGTACTGGGGATTGAACCCGGGAGCTTGTACTTGCAAAGCAGGCACTCAACCACTGAGCTATACCCACTCCGCCCTTTAAAGCCTTTTGAATCGAAGCTATCCATAGGCAGTATTGATAGCTTTTAGCTGCCATTTTGGAAACTTAGAGTATTATTTAAGGTATTACCACACATATTGATAGGACACCAATAACAAATCTAAATCTGCCTATACCTCATTTTTCCATCCTCACTACTAGGTTGAGGAAGGAACTCAGGGATTAATTCCATGTCTAAATTGCTTTGATATCCTTCTATGATAGGTACTCTTAAAAATGTTATGGTTGAGAATGTATTTTGAAATAATATTAGATTATGGTTTTCATTTAAATACAGTATTTTTTATTTTTTAAATTAGTGAATCCTTTCCCCCATTTTTGAATACTTCTTATTCAGACTTCCATTTCTTATTCTATGTGTTACCTTATTTCCTCTATCTTAGTCAAGAAAAATGAAAGATATTATTCCATTTTTTCAACACATTGTTGGTTTACATGGTAAAGAGAGATGTGATAGAGATAGATGGAAATTTATTGAGAACATTGTTCATACCCCAGTGGTTTTGTTTTGCATTTTTCAGGTCTATGTCAGTGGTGTAGTAGCCAAATTAAAAGCATCGTTTTTGTCAGTAGCTTAACTTGGGAACTGTATTAAAATAATTTGTATATGAATGTGAAAGTGTTTCACTCTTTCTTTTTGCAATATTTTGCCACATTTATATTCAAGGAAAAATAGTAATTACACTAATGTATCTTCTGAATCTACCAAATTTAGTCTGAAATATGCATTGAAATACATTAATTCTTTAGTTACTAATCTTAAAATCTCTAAGTTTAAAACACTTTATAAAGATTTATTAACTATACCCACATACCTTCTGACTTAGTCAGTCCTATTCTCTCTATACATTCTATGAATGTTTTTAATAACTAATTTTTCTGAATGCTTTTAACATCTAAAACCAGCCCTTCCCATACTTTCAAATATTTCAAATGACAGTAATGTGGAGAACATATTTATAATATGTGAATACTAAGGTTAGATGTCTGGAGTACTTTTGTAATCAAGACTATGCTAATCAAGCAATAATATCTTTGTATTTATTTCTCTTTTTCAACTTTCAGAAAATAAATGTACCCAAAACAACTCCCCAAAATACAAATAGTAACATACTTACTGATACAATATAACATACTTACTGATACATGGATAATGCTTAAGTAATATTCATTTTACAGTTACCAAAACCTGCAAGGATCAAAAGATTTTATTTAAGAAGGATTTCTCATGCTGCATGGATTATGTTGCTGCATAATAGCTCAGTAGTACTTCTGCTGAATTGTAAAATGGCTTAGAGAGAAGTATGATGCCCATAGTTGGTGTAAATGCATTGGTAATTAAGAGGGTGTGAGGTTAAGCTTCATTAACTGCTGAGGGATTGTATCTTGGGTTTTTATTATGCCCTAGAGAACATAAAAAGTGAGAAGGGTGAAACTGTTAGAATCGGATTTTGCTTGTACATCTGCTAAAACAAAGGCCACAAAATAATACAGTGTAAGCACAGAAAGTCATGAATTGAAAGGGGAAGAAATATATTTACATCATCTAATGGATGTGGATAACTGTTTCAGGTGAAAAAAATTTAAATATGCTTAAACACTGGAGTATATTTTGGCATGGGAAGTTTGTAATAATTTGGTTTCATATAGGATTTTTTTAAAGTAGAATTAACTGTTGCTGTTGTCCAAAGTTAGTGGCAATTTCTTTATTCATGTTAACCTTCTAACTTGTTTCATTTGATTAAAAGAAAGAGGGAAATTTTATTCTTCCCATTCTATCTTCTATATAGGACTTATTAAATCTGCTCTTTTTTTTTTTTTTTTATTCCTATCCTTGCTACCAAATACATGGGAACTGTAAGTGCCACACTGCAGAAAAGGTCCAAAAATCTGATAGTTTCTTTAAACAAAGAAGGATATAACAACCATACACGGTGTTCTGTTGGTATGTTGAGTTAGAATTAGAATTCAAAGGCTGAAATTTTTCAAAACTGTGAGGAATGACCAGGATCTATGATTGACAGATGTAATAGTTGACTATTAAAGAGCTTTATTCTTAGCACTCTGTTGAAATAAAGATTTTAGTAAAACAAATTTAAAAATTTTATTTGATTAGAAACAGACATTGTAACAAATGGCATGAATAGAGCAGTGATCATCTCTGAGAGGGGCTGTGAGTGAAAGCGAGCAATATTGGCATACTTCAAAAATTTCAGGACTTCAGTTTCATTTGTACTTCTATGATAATATGTTTGAATACGAACTCTTACATAATAAGTTTCTGAATACTAGAAGACAAAAGTAACAGAACATTCATGCTTTTTTCCCAAAAATCATTTCTTAGTGTACCTTTAAAATCTTTCTTTTTCACTTAAACTCTGTATAATAGTTTTGAAACCATTGAGCCACAATTTTTATATAATAGAATTTTTTTTCAGAGAATTATATAGGAGGATCTGACACTCTTCTCTTAGGATCCAATTTCTAACACAGATTGTCTACTTCACAAGACTTGAAAGCCACACTACTGATGATTCTTAAATTGGATGGATCAACTTTTATTTTGTGCTGTTTTTGTTCACATTTTTTCCTGAAAGAATGATAAGATTACTGGAGGCAAGGTATTCACATAGATCTGAACTTGTAAATTATTAGGTTATAACATTTATCCACACCATAATGAGATAAAAATTTGTTAAATATTAGAAATAGAGATACTGAGGGAATTTTGGTCCACTTACTAAAAGAAATACCATATATTTTTTTAATAAAATCTGATATGCCATTGATTATAACATACATCAGTATGTATACCACTGAGAAAAAACATTACCAAATAAACTAGAATAGAATGTTATCACTTAGAATTTTTAATTAATTCTTACTGAGTATTCTTAGATTTATTTATTTTTAAATTATATCACTTGTACATATAAAAGAAGACAAGCAAAGTAAATCATATAAGCTACTCACAAAACTTCTTCATATTCAGATTATCACTGCTCTGAATTACTTTCTGACTCAGGATTGTTGACATCCATTTTTTTCACAATTCACATTTTTCACATGATGCTATTTTCTGTTTCACTGAGCACACTAGTGATGCAACATTTCTTTAAAAATACTTCTGTGTTGTACCCAGACTTTATTCTCAGACATTGACATCCATTCTGCAGGTATTGTTGCAGATGCTTTCTTGATTTTCTCTGAAAGTGTCAATGGAAGTTTTCTAGACAGTCAGGGTTCATCTTCTGCCTTAACTGATCCATATAGAGATTCTTTTTTTTACTAGAGAATTGTAGATTTATAGAAAAATCATGCAGAAAAAGCAGTTTGCCAATACCCCACCTCATACACACAATTTTTACTTCCTGGAAATCCAGTTTTCACCAGTCTTAATTGTCCTTGTTCGTCACAATTAATTTAAAAACAATTGCCAATTTAATGTGTTCATGTTTTCTTGAGGATAGTTCTTTTTCCTATGAAGTTGAATCTGTATTTCATTTAGAAACACTATGCATACAGAAGTGTTATCTTGGGAAGCGGATGTGGCTCAAGCGATTGAGCTTCCGTCTACCATATGGGAGCTTCTGGGTTCATTTCCTGGGGCCTCCTGGTGAAAGTGAGCTGGCCTGTGCAGACAGCTGGCACAACATAAAGAGACAGAGGAGAGACAGTGAGAGACACAACAAACCAGGACGCTGAGGTGGCTCAAGCAACTGAGTACCTCTCTTCCACATCGGAGGTCCCAGGATCGATTCCCGGTGCCTCCTAAAGAGAAGACGAGAAGAGAAGACAAGCAGACACAGAGGGCACACAGCAAATGGACACAGACAGCAAGACAGCGTAAAAACAACAAAGGGGGGGGGCGGAATAAATAAATAGGGTAAATCTTTAAAAAAAAAAAAAAAAGTGTTATCTTGCTTACTTATGAAATAGCCCACAAGGAAGAAAAATTATTTTTAAAAAATGAACATTTTTTCTACTGTGGTTAGTATATAGCTGATAAATCCAGAACTGGTTATTTACTTGGCAGATGTTTTTTAGAGTCTGAAATGTGCTACTCTCTTGGAATGACTAAAATTAAAATAAGGGCAACAATGCAATGATCAGGTTCTTCTAAGGGAGTGTCTTCAGTCCTATACAAAGTATATGAATTAAGTACAGTATGTGCAGGATATTTAAGCAAATTATTTCTAAAATCTATCAGCCCTATTAAGGTAATATTGACAAGACTGATTAATATAGTTGTTTGTAATTTATAAAAGATTTTTTTTCTCAGGAAATCTTTTTCTTTGTATTTGTGATTGGAGACATTTTTTTAACACATTGCAATTTACAATTTAAGAGATATACTTTGTTATTTATAAAAACCATGCAAATGGTACAAAAAATTAAATAAAATTAAATGAACTAAAGTGAAAAGTTAAATTCACCCCCACACACACCCAAACATCTCACAATCCAAAGTTCCACTCTCCCTTTATGAAAGATCCCCCAACACTGATTTGTATTAAATAATTATTTTTAGTTCCTCTGATGGTTACTATTATAATCTGAAATAATTTTTCCACCTTTTAATTTTAAATCCATCAATTTTATATTGTAATATTTTCACTTCAGAATCAGTTAATATTACTAGACCAACTGAAAAAGAAATGCCATCCTCTGCCACTAAATAAGCCTCTGGAGGAGAATGTAAAATTAGTTTCATTTCTCACATTCCCTCAGTTGCTCACTATCATATCACATTTTCAGTTCCTTCATTTCCCTCATGTTTAGATCTTTGCTTTCTTGTTCTGTTTTTACTCTCTTCCTAGCATTTTAGTTACCTTTTTATTTTCTGGCTGATAGGAGATATGTGAGTATTCATGGTATTATTGAGGTGTTACCAATTTTTTAAATTATTTGGTTGGTTTGATGAAATCTACTTTCTACCTCTTTATTGGATTTTCTTTTTATATTGCTGAATTATATATTAAGACAATTTTTTTAGAAAATGTTTGTGGTAGGTAAACTTTTGAAACTCTGTATCTCTACAACATGTCTATATTTTATGCTTACATTTAATGAATAATTTCCTTGGATGGAGAATTCTAGGTTCAATATCAGTTTTTTGAAACTTTGAAGGCATTGTTCCACTGTCTTCTTAAATTCATTATTGCTGAGATTACTGCTAATCTATTTCTTTTTCATTTGTAGGTAGTATCCCCACCCCCACCTTAAATCTTTTGGAATCTTAACTTTATTCCTAGAATTCTAAAATGGCATGACAATTTGTTTAAAGGTCTTCTTTCCTCTGTCAGCCTGCTAATTCTTAGTACATCTTTTCAATTTGAAGAGCTATGTCATCAGCAATTTTTTCTATTATATGTTTGACATATAAAAATAAACTTCAATTAGATAAGTAATGCATGAATCATATAATTTTTCCTTTCTACAAATTATAATATCACAAATAGGTCTAAACTCACATGTCCCAAACTCCCTGTATCTCCCCTTTCCTATGCTCAAATGAGTTTACCACTGTTAAGAGATTTGTGTGACTCACTAATGATTAGGGAAATGCAAATCAAAACTACAATGAGATATTTCACACCTCTCAGAATGGCCACTATTAAAAAGACAGAGAACTGCAAGTGTTGGAGAGGATGTGGAGAGATAGGAACACTTATTCACTGTTGGTGGGAATGCAGAATGGTACAGCCACTATGGAGGACTGTTTGGCAGTTTCTAAAGAAGTTGAATATAGACTTGCCACGTGACCGAGCAATACCACTACTGGATATATACCCAGAAGAACTGAGAGCAGTGACATAAACAGACCTCTGCATACCGATGTTCATAGCAGCATTATTCACCATTGCCAAAAGTTGGAAACAACCCAGGTGACCAACAACAGATGAATGGATAAACAAATTGTGGTCTATTCACACAATGGAATATTATGCAGCTGTAAGAAGAAATGAAGTCATAAAGCATATGACAACATGGATGAACCTGGAGGACATTATGTTGAGCAAAGCAAGCCAGACACAAAAGGACAAGTACTGTATTACTGCATTACTATGAACCAGATATATTGTGTAACATATTGTTTGACTAAAAAAAAAGAGTTTTTATGTATCCAGTACATTTAATTGAGAAATGTATGTACTTATTCATCTGTGTTTACTTTTTAATTTTTAATTGTTTATATTTTCAATTATTAAATGTACAAAATAAAGTTTTAAAAAAGGAAAAAAAAAAAAGATTTGTGTGAAGGGGCGGGTGTGGCTCAAATGGTTGGGCGTCCATCTCCCATATGAAGGGACCTGGGTTCGATCCTCGGGACCACCCAAAAAAATAAAAATATAGAAGGTGCGTGGGCCACCAGTCCCCACGTGCAGGTGCACCACCAGGCCCCGCATGCATGCATTCCAGGCCCTGCCAAACCATGCAGTAAGATGATGACGTAACAGGAGAGTGACTCAAGGGAGAGCCAAGACAAGATGCGTCGATAAACCAGAAACCTAGGTGATGCAGGTGGCAGAACGCCTCTCTCCCACATCGGAGATTCCAAGAATCGAATGCCGGTAAGGACAGGAGAAGGATGAGACGAGAGGGCAGGAAACAGACACAGAATTGCCCAGCGAATGGACACAAAAACAGCAAAAATGGGGCGGGGGTAAAAATGGATAAAAGTAAAATAAATCTTTTTAAAAAATAGATTTTTGTGAATACTTCTAAATATAAAAAATACAGGGAAGTGGATGTGGCTCAAGCAGTTGGGCCACACCTACCACATGGAAGGTCCTGGGTCGGACCCCGGTCCCTCCATATGGGAGATGAACACCCAACCTCCTGATCCACAATCATCCCCCTGCTATCTCTCTTAAGGTTGACCAAAGAAACCCAAAGTTACAGTCTTTTCCCATACAAGATGGTCATATAATAAATCAGAATTTGTTTATCACCAGCATTCTAAAAACCAGACCTAGGGAGAAAAACTAGATCTGGGGACACATGCATGATTTCTAATATAGCAAATGTTTAGCCTACCCTGATTATCACAAAATCAGAATAACAAGAATATTCGCACAAGGTATAATTTTTAATGTGATTTTTTTAGGAGGTACCAAGGATTGAACCCCAGACCTTGGATGTGGGAGGCAGGCACTCAACCACTGAGCTACATCCACTCCCCACCACCCTGTTAACCATTCACTAGCTGATAGACATTTGAGTTGTTTCCACTTTTGGGCTGTTAAACGTAGTTGCTATGAACATCCACGTGCAAATCTTTGTGTGGACATATGTTTTCATTTCTCTTGGGTAAATACCCAGAAGGTGAGTTGCTTGGTCACATGTGAAGTGAATGTTCAATTTTTAAATTTCCAATATCTTTTCCAAAGTAGCTTTACAATTTTGCATTCCCACTGGAAGTATATGAGAATTCCATTTGCTCTACTTCCTTTCCAACATTGATTTTTTTAAATTTTAACCATGCTAGTGTGCATGTATGATAACTCATTGTGGTTTTAATTTGCGTTTTCCTTATCACTAATGATGTTGAGCATCTTTTCATGTGATTATTTGCTTCCATATATATCTTCTTTGGTGAAGTGTCTGTACAACTCTTTTGCTCAATTTTCATTGAGCTGTTTGTATTCTTATTAGTTGTAAGAGTTTATATATTTTGGATACAAGTCTTTTATCAGATATATTTTGGCAATTGTTTCCTCCCAGTCTGTGGTTTGCCTTTTTGTTTTCTTAATAATTGTCTTTTTTTTTTTTTTAATTAAAGGTTTTTTTTATCTATTTATTTATCCTATACCTTGAACATATGAAGTATATTTATTCTTTCAATGTCCTTATCTGCTAATTCTATCACCTATATAATTTCTGGGTCTTTTCTATTGACTGAGTTTCCTCCTTTTAAGTCATATTATACTGCTTATTTGCATTATAGTAATTTTTGATTGATTGCTAGACATTGTGAATTTTGTGTTGTTGGGTGTTGGAATTTATTGTATTCCTATAAATACCATTGAACTTTTTTCTGGAATGCAATTAAATTACTTAAAATTAGTTTGCTTCTTTCAAGGCTTGCTTCTGGCTTTATTAGGGTTGGTCCTGAGCCCACTTTTGTCTTGGACTAATTTCTCCCCACCGTTAAGGCAATATCAATATCCTCCGAAGACTCTACCTACATGTTAATTAGAAGATATTTCTACTCTGGCCAGTGCATACACAAACTAATCTAAGCAAGGTATGAGCTTTAGGGATTATTCCTCTTATGGATTTTTTTTTAAAAATTTCCCCTCTGACTTTGGGTAGTTTACTCACAAGTTTTGGCAGAAGAGTATACTAAATTAAAGTTTTAAGGGGACCCTTCTGCAAATTTCTGAAGCTCTCTTTGTGTAGCTTTTTCCTCTCTAATATTTTGCTCCCAAATTCTAGTTGCCTTGGCCTCTCTGAACTCTGAACTCTATGTCCTCAACTTTTAAGCCTACTGGGCTTGGTTTATATTCTCCCTCCCTGTGCTATGGGTTGGAAACGTTCTAGGGAGTGAACTCAGGTAATCATAGAACTCCCCTCTTTGTTTCCCTTCTCTCAGGGTCACTTTCCTGTATACATATGCTTTCAAGTAATTGCCATCATAATAATTCTACCATCTGATTTTTTTTTTTCACTGAACATAATTTTAGAGGACTATTTATGCTGTGTCTATAACTTCTCTGAGTATTTCTTCCCCTTCATTTTTTGTCTTTTTCTAACTTACTTACTCAGGTGTTGGAACTCCCAGAGTCATCATGTTTCAAAATTTTTCTTTATGTTTTCCATATTTTTGACATTCCCTCAACTTCATATTCTTTGATCTGTAATTCCTTCTTCATCTAAATATATTTTATTATTTACTCTTCTGTTAGATTTTTTATTCAATTATATTTTTACTCCCTAAAACTTGTTCTTATCTCTGAATGCTTTTGTAAAAATATATAAAGGCACTTCTCATTTTATGGATGCAATATTCATTTCTATCTCCTTAAGGATAATGTTAGAAATGTTTTTCAAGTGTTCTTCTATTCCCTGAATTGTGTCTCTTTTTTAAAATCATGTTTTTATCTTTTCTGTTACTATTACTCAAATGTCGTGAAATTTTGTTAGCTATTTATAATATTTATATTTTTGTGTTTATGTATGAAATACTAAATTGACTAATATCAATAGCTGGTATAGATTTCCTTGGTATTGTACAGATTCTTCTCTACCTGCAGAGAACTGACTATTGGCTTGTTAAGCCCTTGCTTTTACTTGTGTGGATGGGTACACCAGTGATGGAGACCCTAAAAGTCAAAGTAAAAAGGGATTTACCCTAGGATTGGAACCCTTTGGTATATTTTCTACCTGAGCAGAGCCATCCTTCTTGCTTTTTCTGTTTGTTAGTTATATGTAGTTCTAACAGTAATCTCAAATGTTGCTAAAATTTACCACATTAGGAACCCTTCCAAGCAGATCTTTAAAATGCTTTAATAAACACATATCTGATTTTAATTTGGGGACAAATACTATAACTGTAAATTACTCAGTATTTGGGTTGGAGCCTAGGAGAGACGTATTTGGTGTAGCAGTTCCATTGACAGCTTTTAATTACTGATTTCTGCCTCATAGCCCACTTCTGCTCTCCTTATCAACTCTTTGAGCTAAATTCCTAAGTGCTCTGCTGGGAAGAATGCCTTCCAACTCTCTTTTTGTACTATACTTCTATGGGCTTTGACTACAGTGTCCTGTGCTTTGATTTCTCTGTCATTTTCATCCCATCTGCTTTCTGTCTTCCAGAAATTAATCCAAATCTTTAGTCTACTTGCAGTATCTCCTCTCTATTCTATATCGTTATGAGTTTATTCTTTTTTGTTCATTTTACTAGTATTTTAATGAAATTTTTGAAGGAAGTGAATGTAAACTGGTATGCTCACTGTACTCCAGAATAAATGTCCCTATGTCTAAAACTTTAAATGATAATAAAAAAAGATTCAAATAATTCATGCTATGCATTGTCTTTCATCAAGCTTTGATAAAAACAGAGCCATCTGGTGTTGGAGCACCATCTTCCTTCTCAGTTACAGTTTCTACTGTCCCAAAAGCCGACGCAATAGCCATTGTTTTATTTGTTGAAGATCTCTTCTGTTTCTCAGCAATAGCTGCACAAACAGCAACAATCACATCACTTTCAAAGTCATAGTCAGGAATTAACTTTGGTGAGAAATCTGTTGCTTCTGCTGATGATTCACTCTTTCTAATCTTCTCTGCCACTTTCTGCTGCTCCTGGAGTGTTCTTGCCCAAGAAAAGTCTTTTTTCCATATTTCAGGGTTCATTGATAGATGTGAAAGGCTACTTGAAAACTTCAAATTGCTTCATCCATTTTGTCCTTTGTCTCTTTGTTGTCATATTGTTCTATTGTCTGTCTTCTTATCCTTTAGTTTATCCTTCCTAATAATCTTCATTTCTAAACTCTTCTCCAAATTTCTCACCCTTGTTTATTCCTTTCAGGCTGCAGCACCTCCTTTAATATCTCTTGCAAATCTGGTCTTTTGGTAACTTATTCTATCCATTTTTGTTTGTCTGTGACAACTTTGAACTCACCCTCATTTTTAAAGGGCAGTTTTGCCGGATACAGAATTCTTGGCTGGCAGTTTTTCTTTTTCAGTACCTTAAATACATCATACCACTTTCTCCTCCATAGTTTCTGATGATAGGTCGGCACTTAATCTTACTGAGTTCCCATTGTTTGTGATGCCTTACTTTTCTTTTGCTGCTTTCAGAATCATCTCTTTATTTCTAATATTTGTCATTCTGAATAGTAGTTGTCTCGGGGAAGGTCTGTTCAGATTTATTCATTGTCCTTCTTGGATATTGATATTTATGTCCTTCAAAAGGGTTGGGAAATTTTCAGTCATTATTTCCTCAAATATTATTTTTGCCCCGTTTCTATTCTCTTTTTCTGAGACACCAATAATGCAAATGTTTGTGCATTTTGTGTTGTCATTCAATTCCCTGACACTCCATTCCATTTTTTCCTTTCTGTTCTCCTGTCTTTACCAGTTCAGATGTTCTGTCTTCGAAATCACTAATTCTGTCTTCAAGCAATTCAAATCTGCTCTATGTGCCTCTGATGTATTTTTAATCTCGTCCATCATGTCTTTCATTCCCATAAGGTCTGCTACTTTTCTTGGCACACTTTCAAATTGTTCTTTATCCTCTCCCAGGGTCTTCTTAATATCCTTTATTTCCTTAGTCATATTTTCTTTAAATTCTTTGAAGTGATTTAGGAGAATTGTGTGATTATCACTGATTAATTGTATTAAATCCTGTGTCTCTTCTGGATATTTTGTTTGTTCTTTTGGCTGTGCCATTTCTTCCTGTTTCCTAGTATGGTTTGTAATTTTTTGCTGATGTCTAGCCATTTGAATATGTTGGTGTATTTACTCTGATGGCCAATTTCTCTCTCTTGGCTATTGTTTTGTTTTTTCTACAGCTCTTTGATATTTGTTCAACTTATTCTCAGTCTTTAAAATTGCCCAGCTTAAGTTTTCAAAATCGGGTCAGGGACTCACTAGTAGGACACAGATTATCTCCCAGGGGTTGGCTACAGAGAGTGCAAACAGTTTTTGTCCATGCAGTTTCCAGACCGGCTGGCAGGTAGCACTTGTCAGTGCACCTTTCCATGGAGATGTTTTGGTCTCAGCTTTCCTATGTTCCAGTGTTGCATCTCCAGATCAGAGATTCAAAGCCAAATTCACTGAAGAAAGGCACCCTGACCTCCCCCTCCCTTTTCCCTTGAAACAGCTGACAGGGAAGGAGATGTCTGTTTCCCTCTCAATTGGCTACAGTGAACCAAGGATTTTACCCCAGCTTAGTATCTTGGGGGTGGGGGAGGGGAACCGTTCCTTGCTACCACAGAAGCTTGGTAACTCACGCTTGTCGTTTTGGCTTCATCCCTCTGTCCCTCACCCTCCTAGGAGTTGTGTAGCCCTGTCCTGGAATATCTGAGTCACTTTTCCCTAAAAGAAAGATAGTATACCTAACTGGCCATTTGAGGCTCTATAATCTACTCAGTATTATGAAACAAAAGTTTTTTAAAAAGCATCTAACATTAGCAAGAGGTGGTATATTAATATAAAAATGAGGTTTTGGGTGGTGAAATGAAATGACTGCCACCAGCTTTTTGTTAATGGTATTTATTTGCCTTCTCATTTCTAAATAACATACTATATTGTTTGGGGGTGGGGGGAGTTGGGTTTTTTGTTTTGTTTTGTGTGTGTGTGTGTCTATTTTATGTCTAGGATAAAATGATTTAGCTCCCTTTTATAATACTGTTCCCTTGCGCACACACATACACACACACATTCTCTCTCTTTCTCTATTTCTTCTTTCAATATATTTTAAATTGCCTCTCTAGTTAAATCAATATTCAATGTGTACTTTATGACAAATTATTATTCACAATGTTTAATGTTCTAGTCTATAAACAGATTTTTTGTACAACTGATGTTTTCCATTGAGTTAATAATTGCCTCATTTTTTTCAGCTTTATCAATTATTACTTCATTTGCATACTTCCCTCTAGAGTCCTAAAACTCCTCCATAATGTATTTAAGCATCATCCTGCTGGAATCCTCTATCTTCGTTCTCCAAAATGGATTGCTCTCTCTCTCTAGGCATACTCCAGAATGGCCTGCTTGGTCTCAGCACGCATTCCCCTTCATCATCATCCTAGGAATTGCCTTGTCTTTGCTCCTGTTTAGGGAGTCTTATTTCCAGGATGCTTTGTCTTTATGCTTATTAGTTTATCCCTTGTTTTGGCAGCATATGTCTTCTAGTACCTGCTTGTAAACAGAGGTAGAGGGTAGGAGTGAGGTGGTAAATTTTTTTTAAACTTTGATGTCTGAAAATGTCTTTATTCCACCCTCAAATTTAACATCAACTTGGATGAGTATAGAATTCTAGGCTGGAAATAATTTTCCCTCCAACAAGTCAAATGTTGCTGTTGCAAAGTTTGTGCCATTCTTCCCCTGATCTTCTGTATTTGACCTGCCCCAACCCTGCTCGTAGAGGTTTTTTTCTCTTTATTTCCTCTTGTTCTGAAATATCAGAATTTTGTGCCTTGATGTAGGTATATTTTTATTCATGGTTTGTGTACACAAGAGGATTTTAAATCTAAAATCTCCTATTTTTCAATTCTGGAATTTTCTCTTAGATTATTTCTTTGATATTTTTCCTCTCATATTTTCTAGTTTTTGTCTCAAAATCCTTTTTGAAGTGTGTTTGACCTGGACTAAGCCTCTAATTGTTTTCTTTTCTCTCTCATTTTCTATCTCTTTAGGCGGAGATATAGCATAGTGGTTAAGAGTCAGAGCTATAGGGTAGTACCACCCAAAATCAAATCCTATCTCTGCCACTTACTTCCTTTGTGACCTGAGACTAGTTAATTAACCTTTGTGCTCCAACGTCTTCATCTTTAAAATGGGTTTAATAGTAATGTTTACTTTTTAGGATTGTTTGAGAATTAAATATGTTAATTATGTAAAGTATTTAGAGTGCCTAGCTATTAGAAAGCACTTTTTAAAAAAGTTAATTGTTGTCATTATCATATTGCCTTTTTGTTCAGGAAGATTTGATCAACTTGCTCTTCCAGCATTTCTGGCCAGTTTTTTGGATTATTTAGTGGGATTTTGTTTTGGTTTGTTTTATCTGCTATTGTATTTTTAATTTTTACAAATTCTTCATTTTTTTCTGATTGATTACTTTTACTGAAATATTCTTTTATGAATATACCATCTTATATAATAGATACTACTTTTTCTTCTTTTAAAATTTTTTTTCTTTATTAGAGAAGTTGTGAACAATCATGCATAAAATACAGGATTCCCATATACCACCCCAACATCTTGCATTGGTGTGGAATATTTCTAACAATTGATGATAGCACATTTGTATAATGGTACTATTAATTTAAGTCCATGGTTTAATTTAGGGTTCACTGTGTAATGTAGTTCTATGGATTTTTTTAAAAATATTTATTGTTACCATATATACAATCTAACATTTCCCCCTTTAAATCATATTCAGATGTATATTTCAGTGCTGTTAATTGCATTTACAATGTTGTGCTACTATCATCACCAGCCATTACTAAAACATCCAAACAGAAATCCTGTACATTTTTTAAAGATTTATTTATTTATTTATCCCCTTTCCTCCCCCCCCCCCACCCCCATTGTTTGCACTCACTGTCTGCTTTCTGTGTCTGTTTGTTGTGTTCTCATCTTCTTTTTAGGAGGCACAGGGAACCGAACCCGGGTCCTCACATGTGGGAGGGAGGCACGCAATCACTTGAGCCACCTCTGCTCCCTGCTTATTGTGTCTCTCATCATGTTTCCTCATTTTGTCCCTTTGTTGCATCATCTCGTTGCATCAGCTCACAGTCTTACTCATCTTCTTTAGGAGGCACTGGGAACCAAACCTGAGACCTCCCGTGTGGTAGGCGTGTGCCCAGCTGCTTAAGCCACATCTGCTTTCCCCAGACCCTGTACATTTTAAGCCTTAACCTCCCATTCCCTATCCCCACCCTGTCCTTGGTAACCTATATTCTAGATCCTGATTCTATGAGTTTGCTTATTCTGATTGTTTCAGATCTGTGGGATCATACAATATTTGCCCTTTTGTGTCTGGCTTATTTCCCTCAACATTATATCTTCAAGATCCATCCATGTTGTTGTATGTATCAAGACTTCATTCATTTTTACAACGAATAATATTCTATTGTATATATATACCACATTTTATTTATCCGTTCATCAGTTGATGGACACTTGGGTTGCTTCCATCTTTTGGCAATTGTGAAAAATGCCACTAAGAAAATCAATGTGCAAGTAATTTTTTATTCTTTTTAAAGCTTTCATTTGTTCCTGGCTTTGTTTGTTTCAATTTTCTGCTCATTTGGATTGGTCTCTTAATTCCATATTAGAAGCTTTTCCTAAATATCTGATGATTGGTGACTGTCCATTCGTATTTAAGAGTGAGGCACTAAACAACTAATTGGAAGTGCTACATGTTTGGGCACATAACTTGTGGGCTGGTAGACTTACTGTAAAGGTGATTCTAGTGGTATCTTTCTCAAGGCCTTTTTTATTAATTTTTATCAATTTCCCTGGGGAAGAAACCTCCAATCTCCCAATCTCCAGCCTATTCTGTGAGGTTAGCAGTGGGAGCCGACTGGGTGTGTTTATGTGGGAATTGTATCATTTCACCCTTCTGTAGGAAAACTTTCAATAAGTTACCTTGTTTTCGATATAATGCCTCACCCCTGCCCTCTGCAGTGCTTCTACATGCAAAGCTTGTCTGATTTGACCTCTCCATTTCGTTCACAGAGTGGGTAAGGTTTAGTAATTTAGCTCTCAGGGGAAGGTAGGGAATCTAGAGGTCTTACTATTGTTTTTAAAGATAGCAACCAATCTTTCTGTTTTCTGGCAAGTATTTTGTACTTTACTTGCTAACATTACCAGTTTGTTTGCAAGTATACCAATTGTTAAGAGTTTTTAAAGCCAAGTGGTAGAAAGTGTGATATTTATTGTATTATTCTCTAATCTTTTCTTATTCAGTCTTGGATTGCAAACAATCTAAAGCTCCAAGAGTAGGAAATGATAAACTGAATTTTTATTAAGCCATATAATATATTATACAACCATTGAAAATCTTATTTTTGAAAAATGATTAAATGTGTGAATATAATACTATAAGTGTAAAATGTAGAATAAAACAATATACATTATAATATGCATAATATGCAATGTGGATTTGTTTTTAAAATAAATATATATATGCATGCATAGTAATTTATGTAAGTGTATATGTGTGTGTATATTTATGTATAAAAGACTGGAAGGAAAGGCTTCAGTATGTTCAGTATGATTATTCCCTATTGGTAGGTTAATGGGTGATTATTTTCTTTTTTATATGCTTCTATATTTTATAGTTATCTGTGACAAACATTTACCAGAGTAAAATCAATAACTATCCAATAAATATTAATTTTTACAAGGATAGTTGAATACTATTTTTATTAGATAAAAATAATGGTGAAAAAAATATTACTAAAACCTTCTTTGTAGGTGACGTTGTAAGATAAAGTTTATGTTGGGTGGGTTTTTTGTTTTTTGTTTTTTTGAGGTATCGGGGATTGAAGGTTTGTTTGTTTGTTTGTTTTGTTTTTAGAAGGAACTGGTGGTGGAACCTGGGACCTCATACATGAGAAGCAGGCATTCAAACACTTGAGCTACATCCACTCACCTGTGTTGGTTTTTGAAAAAATTATTAGTCATTTAGATAACTACTAGGAAATTGTTTTATAAGGTATTTTTCCTGGTTTGCCTTGTTCCATAAAAGATGTGAATTCACTTATAAAACCCAAGCTAATAATCACATAATCCATGACATACAAGATATGTATTAAATAAAGAAAGCAAGCAGGGAAAATAATAGATCTTCAGGGGAAGATATAAAGAAAATTATGCCTAAGTAAAAAAGGCAGTTCATAATCAGTTATACGATGGGGTTGGAGGCAGGGAAGCATATAACTTTTTTAAGTATTGAAAAATGAAATAATTATGTCCTGGTTTTAATTTTAAACAATTAAGTTGTGATGCTTCTTCAAATCCTGGTTTATATGATCAAGTGTAAGGTGTGTGGTTGACAGTTGCAAAACCTTACACAACAAAAATTTAATGTTAGATGAATAAAAAGATATGTCTTCCCATCTTCTAGACTAGCACTGACCACCAGAACTTTATATGATTTTAGAAATGTTCTGTGCCTGTGCTGACCAGTACAGTACTAGCTAGTTGTGGCTGTTGAACACTTGAAATATAGCTAATACAATTGAAGTCCTGAACTTTTACTTTTATTTAATTTTAATTAATAAAAAGTTTAAATAGCCACATGTGGCTAGTGGCTACCATATTTAATAGCATAGTTTCAGACCAGTGGTTTTGTAAATAATGCTGATAAGTTTTTATAACCAAAGTTAACAAAACTATTTCAGATCATAAAATGTTATAATTAAATGTGAAAGACACAGTTGAATTGCATTAAATATATTGAAGTTGCTAAAACATATAACATACAAAGGATTAGCTCAAACAATAGGAATTTATTGGCTCATGGTTTTGAGGCTAGGAGAAGTCCAAAATTGAGTCATCAACGAGGCAGTGCTTTCTCCCTAAACCCTTTGGTATTCTGGGGCTGGCTGCTGTGATCCTTGGTCCTTGAATTTTCAGTCACATGGCAATGTCTTCTCCTTTCTGACCCCAAGTTTCATTGTCTTCTAGCTTCTTCCCATGCCTTCTTTTCCATGTCTAATTTACTTTGTTTATATAAACTCCAGCCATATTGGATTAAGGCCTGCCCTCATTCAGCTTAGGCGTACCTTAACTAATGACATCTTCAAAGATCCTATTTAAAAATGGGTTCAAACTCACAGGAATTGATTAAGATTAAGAACTTGTTTTTCTGGGGTTCATAATTCTATCCCCAACATGAAGTAAAAGAACATTTAGACAATTACACTAGGAAGAAGTTTTGAAAGATGAATATAAATTCAATTAAATTTATTTTTAGTTTAGTTTTTTTTTTTTTTTAACAAATATTGAAGCATTGCTACTAACCATGGCCTATAGTTTACATTATGGTTTAAATTTTGTAGCGTACAATTTTATAGCTTTTGACAAAATGTGTAATGGTCTGTATCTGTCATTGTAATGTCATGTAACATAATTCCAATGTCCCCACAATGCCCCATGTTATACCTATTTTTCCCTCCCATTTCCCTTAGAAGTTCTGGTAACCACTATCTTTATATCAATATTATAAGCTCTTTCATTACTGGAATAAGTCTACTTTGGTCCATAATTACCTTCCCCCCTATGTTTATTCATTCCTCAATTTTGAGGATTTTGGGATGGTGATGCCCTCTCTGCTTCCAATTAAAAGGGGGCTTAGATCCCATGGGATAGATGGATGGAACTGCCTTGCTTGCAGTTGTAGATACTTTCTGTTTTGGGGGATGGATGTTGTCCATTGTCATCATTTTGTTAGTTGTGCTTGGTGAGTCCAATGAACTGGGAGTAAGTGTTGGCTGCAACTCAGCTGAGATTCAAGGCTCAACCGCAATATGAACAGACCAAAGATTTAAGTCTCTAGGACACATATTTAATGGGTATAGTGCTAATTATAGGTTCAAGTGACAGGGGCAGAAGAACCATGTTTAATAAAACTATAAATGAGTCTAACTCTGTTACATGGGGAGATAGGTTAACATATATTCCAAGGTAAGGCTCACCGAAGGGGTGCTGATTTCTTGGGGTTGTCTGCCCTGCCTATAGTGTCCAGATATTTCTAGAGCCTTCAGGACCACCTCTGCTTGAGGCATTGTTTACTGTGGCAGTCAGTGAGATCCTCCAGAGACTTGTTTAAGTGTAACCTCTGGAATGACCCCCTGACTCACGTGGAAATCTTTTAGCCATAAAAACCCTTTTGTATTTAATATTTCCCCCTTTGCATAAGGTATTTTTCCAAATACATCGCTAGTTGGTGCTTGTTTATAATCCCTCAGTGCCAGGAAGGCTCATCCCCAGGAGTCATGTTGCATGCCGAGGTGAAAGCAGTGAGCCTATATGCTAAGTTTGGCTTAGAGAGAAGCCACATTTGAGTAACAAGGTGGTTTTCAGGAGCTAACTCTTAGGCAATATATATTACCAAGCCAAGTTTCAATTTTATAAGAATAAGCTTCATAAGTACAAGCATTAATATCAAGGGCCTGGCATAATGGTCTGTTCTCTTTCACTAGGCACTGCCTATATACTCTAGATTTTCTTGCCACTCTACATTAAATTTTTTTTTTTTTTTTAAGATTTTTATTTATTTACTTTTATCCATTTTAAACCCCTCCTTCCCCATTTGCTGTTTTGTGTCCATTCGCTGGGAAATCCTCTGTGTGTGTTTCCTGCCATCTCTTCTCATCCTCCTCCTCCAGTCTTCACCAGGATTCGATCCTGGAGACCTCCGATGTAGGAGAGAGGTATTCTGCTGCCTGCGCCACCTCAGCTCCTGGCTTCTGGAGCTTTCGGAGCATCTCGTCTTGTCTCTCCTCTGTTATGTCATCATCCTGCTGCATGGCTCCAGGGGCCTGACAGCTCAGCGGCACACAGAGCCTGGCAGCCCATGCGCTTTCTATATATATATTTTTTATTTTACCGGGAGGTCCCAGGGATCGAACCCAGGTCCCTCCATATGGCAGGCGGATGCCCAACCATTTGAGCCACATCCGCCCCCCTTAAATTTAAGTTTTTAAAATATTTTATTAAAATGTTTGTTTACCTCCTCATTTCAAAAATCAGATTAGTGGTTCTCCTTTCTAGGTATGGAACTGTAGAGAAGGGGAAAGAGTTCAGTATATCAGAAACTCCAAAGGTTTTTCTTTTTAACATTTCCTCCACGTACAATAAAAAAAGTTTGGTGGGGTTATATTTATGGGAAAATATAAAGACAAAAGAAATTGAGAACCAATAATTTAAGATAATTTACTTTAAAATAATTCACAGATTTCATTCAGAGTTAGAAATTATGTCTTATCAACCAATATAAGTAAGAAGACAGTTTTTACATGGTTAAAATGTTCTAAGCAGAACATTAAATTAGATCTTTAATGGCAACTTTATGGATATTTCCCTATTCTACTCATGTACCAAATTTTCCTAAAGTCTGTTTAAAAATTATTGAATATAGATATTTTGGGTAAAGATAATAGGGTACAAAATTTGAATCACAGACTCTCTCCTATATTACCAAGTGGCAGAAACAAAAAAATAATTTTTAAAAATAGTCCAAAAAATAATTTGTAGCAAAGAAGAAAAGGCAGTGCCCAACTTTATGCCATAGATTTATGAAGTCTGTACATCAACAAAGAAAGAAAAATCACCATTCAGTGTGGTTCCTAACCTTACCCCCACACCCAGAAGTAATACCGATGAATTAACATAATTTCAAAAATTAGGGCTGATGGTTGTAGACTAAATCAAATGTTTCAGAACAACACATATTGAATTGAGGATATGATCCAAAACCTAATAATACACCACCCCCTGAGTGGGAAAAGAATACTCCATGAACCAAGTGATGTAACACAAGAACCTGGCATTTAATAAAATCTCACAAGAATACAGACTTCAGGTGTTCTAAACAAGATTGCATTTAACTTTGCCTAACTCTTCTAGCCTGAAGGTATAGAAAACTGGTGAAAGCCAAAATACACAACCTTCAAACTATAATTAGAGGAAAAAAGTTAATCTGGAAGAATACATAATCCAAGAACAGAAGGAAATTCTTCTGTAAGAAATGTTGAGGAGGTTTTGTTAAACTCAAAGAGAGTTTCCTTAACTATCCTATTTATTTAAAATATTACCATCCTGTATTCTGCTGTATTCCCGTCCCTCTTTTTTGTTCAAAATTCATATTGCTGTGCTTCTAGAATGCAAGTCCATGAAAATAGGGATTTTGTCAATTTTGTTCACCCCTCTGTCAATTTTGTTTACTCCTCTATCCCCAGTTTCTTCCTGATAGTTAAGTGACTGCAGCTATCCCTTAAGATAACTCAGGAGTGGTGGAACTTTGGTAAAAGGACCACTGGTAAGCACTGAATTCATTTAAACAAAGACCTAAACTAAACAACTCATCTGGTAACTGACTAAAATATAACTGTGATAAACCTTGACAAAATGGAAATAATAGAAAAAAATATTCAAATGGAGAAGTGGCGGTGAGAGAAAGTTTTAAGTGCAAATTTCCTTATTTTTTATAGCAGGGAAAAAGGAGGGAGCAATTTATTTTGTCAAAAACTGCAACATGTAAAAAAGAGCATAGGACTCCAGCTTTTTAATGTGCTTCATAATTACAGTTCTAATCTTAGAAGAGAATACATTAAGAAATACTGTCTTTTGTAATAAAGAATCATTGAGCAGTTTACCACTTCTCTCAATTTAATTTCATTTGTTTTCTTGTATAAATTCAACTAAAATGTTTAAGATTTTTATTAGTAGTAGCGTTTTATTATATAATACCATTTTATGGAAATAATTTTGTCTAGGACATCTTTGTGTATGCCTAAATCTATGCTGAAATTGTTTACTTAGTATTAATAATGATTATTTGAGGTGGGGTAGATTTTGGCTTTTTTTCACTTTATCTGTTTTTTCTTTTCTATGAGAAGATTTTTTTAAATAACTTTAGACTATAATGTGATTAGTACCACCAGCCAGAATTTTAAAAATGATAACATTGACATTTATATTGCATATATATATGCATATATTTTTAAATAAAAGCAGTAGATCTTTAAAGTTGATGGTTGAAACATCCTTTATTTTCTTCCCATTCTTCCTTTCCTTTGTTCTTTCACCAACCATGACTACAAATTTGATGGTTATCCTTCCAGACCACGTTCCTATACTTTCATAGCATATGTTTCCTTATATGCTTTGTGGGTCTTTTTAAATTTACATGAACGCTATCATACTGTTTATATCTCTCTCAATGTGATGTTTTCATTCAACATTATTTTCTAGATCTATCCATGTCACTGTATATCTTATTCATTCTTTTTAATAATATATTATTCCATTTTATGTTTTTATAATAGTTTTTTTTTTTTACTACTGGAATATTTGTTTGTTTTGTTCTTAACAAATCAATTTTATTGATATATATTAATAAATAATAAATCCATCCAAAGTGTTCAATCAGTGATATTTGGTATAATCCCATAGTTGTGCATTCATCACTTCAGTCATTATTAGCACATTTTCATTATTTCAATAATAATAAAAAACAAAAAACAGACAAACAAAAACTCTTCACCTTTCAGTCTCTCTATGCTTCCCCTGCCATACATAGCTGCTATTCTGTTTCCATCTCTCTAATTTATTTGTATTTATATTTTGTAAAAACGATCTTCCATGAGTTTACACAATATATTCAGTTCATAATAGTGCAATCATAAAATATTTGTCCTTTTAACACAACTGCAATCACGACAAGGTACTCACTCCAGTACAGGATTCTCCCTTACCAAATGTGTGATGACTGCTTTCCTTGTAACAGACATAGATCTACATCATGATTTTCACAGATATATGGTATTTGCTTCTGTGAATATACTATATTTTATTAAATCAACTGTTAGACAATTATGTAATTTCCAGTTTTTCAAAACTTGTAAATATTTCTTTTTTTAAAGCAGTTTTATTGAGTTACATTCACATACCATACAATCTATCCAAAGTGTACAGTCAGTGGCTTTTAGTATAATCACAGTGTTGTGCATTCATCACCGCAAAAAAATCTTAGAACAATTTCATTACTCCAAAAAGAAAAACTCCACACCCCTTAGTAGTCACCTCACAATCCCTCTATCCTTCCCCAGCCCTACATAACCACTAATCTAATTCCATTTATATAAATTTATTTTTATTTATATTTTATATAAATGGAATCATACAATATGTAGTACTTTGTGCCTGGTTTCTTTCATTAGCATAGTGGGGTTTTTTTGCCTGATATTAATATCTTGTAACATTGACATACATTTGCTCAGTTTCGAATAAAAACAGTCTTAATTATGCAATATTACCCATACTCATATTTCCCATGAGGTTTTACTATGCTATACAGTCCCATGTTACATTTTTTTGCTTTCCTTCTAGTAATATATATGACCTTAGACTTTCCCTTTCAACTGCTGTCATACCGGTATTATAGCACTGCTAGTTACAAACATTATGTTGGACTTTCACCTATTCTATTCATTTCCAAAGATTAACAATCTTTTTACCAGTTCTGCACAGGTTAACCCTCAGCTTTCCATTCTCTAACTTCATTCTATTTTCTGGTGACCCATGTTTTAGTTATTAACTCCATGAGTTTACATAATATATTTGGTTCATAATAGCGCAGTCATCAGTTTTTGTGCTTTTGTCTGGCTTGCTTCACTCAACAAAATGTCCTCCAGGTCTTCCATGTTGTCATATGCTTCACAACTTCATTTCTTCTTATAGCTGCATAATATTGCATCGTGTATATATACCACAGTTTGTTTATTCATTCATCAGTTGTTTCCATCTTTTGGCAATTGAGAATAATGTTGCTATGAACATCGGTATACAGATGTCTGTTTGTGTCATTGCTCTCAGTTTTTCTGGGTATATACCTAGTAATGGTATTGTGGGATCCCATGGCAAGTCTATATTCAACTTCTTTAGGAACTGCCAAACAGTCCTCCACAGTGGCTGT
Source organism: Tolypeutes matacus (assembly GCA_026826555.1). Lineage (NCBI taxonomy): Eukaryota > Metazoa > Chordata > Mammalia > Cingulata > Chlamyphoridae > Tolypeutes > Tolypeutes matacus. Next base: position 17,097,374 of record JAKSZT010007815.1, on the reverse strand, counting down.
ACCATTCTGCATTCCCACCTACAGTGAATAAGTGTTCCTGTCTCTCCACATCCTCTCCAACTCTTGTAGTTCTCTGTCTTTTTAATACAGGCCATTCTAATAGGTGTGAAATGATATCTCATTGTGGCTTTGATTTGCATTTCCCTAATTGCTAGTGGTGTTGAACATTTTTTCGTGTGAAATTTGTATTTCTTCTTTGGACAAATGTCTATTCAAGTCTTTTGCCCATTTTTTAATCAGGTTGTTTGTCTTTTTGTTCAGTTGTAGCATCTCTTTGCATATCATGGATATTAAACCCTTATCAGATATGTTATTTCCAAATAATTTTTTCCCATTGGGTCAACTGCCTTTTCACACTTTTGACAAAGTCCTTTGATGTGCAAAAGTGTTTAATTTTGAGGAGGTCCCATTTATCTATTTTTTTTCTTTTGTTGCTCTGGCTTTGGGTGTAAGGTCCAAGTAACCACCTCCTACCACAAAATCTTGAAGATGTTTCCCTACATTTTCTTCTGGTAGTTTCATTTTCCTGGCTTTTATATTTAGGTCTTTGATTCATTTTGAGTTGATTCTTGTATAGTGAGTGAGATGGGGGACCTCTTTCATTCTTTTGGTTATGGATATCCAGTTCTCCCAGCACCACTTGTTGAAGAGATGGTTTTGTCCTGTTAATCAATGGACATTAAATATTAAAGTATACCTTCTATACATATTTTGAACATTTTCATCCTTAACTTTAGGATTTGAGTGTCTGTTTTATGAACACTAAAATTAGAATCATTATTTTCATCATACATAAAAAGTTTTTAAAATGGTGAAATTTCTACTATGAATAGACATATATCTTTTAACATAAAGGAGGAAATGCTTACCTATTTTTGATAATCTCATCTTGTTTAGATATTTTAGCCATATTTTTAAAAGGGTCTTTAATTTATTTTAGGACTATTTCTTTAATATTAAACACCTTAATGTTAGAACATTTCAATTCAAAATTGGCATAATTTAATCGATAAGGGACAGTACCATAAATTTAAAATATGAACATTGTATCTCTGTTGTAAAAATTAATTTTTAAAATGTTGTTTTATTGCTGATTTATACATGACTTATATGTCATGTTGATTATACTTGTCCTTCGGATTGAAACAATGTTAATAAAAACGTTAAAAATGTCTAATACTGACAGTACAAAAGTGTGGCTCTGAGTTTAGTTAAGATGATTATTTGACTGACTTCTTGTAATCTTTAAATACAATATACCCAACATTTATAGAATGTTTTATATGTGGCAGGCACCATTCTCTTAATGCTACAATTTAGCTCATTTATTCCTTAGAGCAATTTAGTGAATTGGATACTGTTGTCTCCATTTTTCAGATGATGAAATGGAGACATAGAAAAGTCAAGTAAGTGATCATGGCAACACAGACAGATACTAGTGCAAAGTCAACATCTGAACCCAGACAATCCGGTTGCAGATTATACTATACTGCCTCACAAATAGTTATTTGCACTATAAAAAGAAGTTATTTTATATTTTGTGAGATATTAATACCTTGCTAGGAATGATAACTTCAGAGCTTATATGATATAACTATTTTCTTCTAATACTGACATAAATTATGATGAATCTAATTTAGGACGTCAACAAAATAAATGATAGTATATTTTCTAGATGATTAATTAGCATGACTCTAAACATGCATAAAATTTTATCCTAAAATGTAAAAGTCGCAACTTAGACTAATTTATAACATAGCACAAAATTATTTTTATTAGTCCCATGTCCCACACCATCCTAATTATTCTGTCTAATCAAAAACAAAACAAAATTATTTCATGTGCTTTCCTTCTCCAAGAAAGTGTGTACTTTTTCCTTTGCATTATTTCAAAAGAACCTCTTCACAAAAATGTTTTCTATATGATTTTTGTAGTTACTCAGTAGGTAAGCCTTCCAAAAAAGAAAGATAAAATTGGAATTCATTGTCTCTTCATTTAATCGGTGGTTTTAAATACTATTGTCATTGTTAAAGAAGAGACATAGCTTGCAAGTCCAAAACTAACATTTGATATGAGAAAATAAATGTCTTTATTTTATGTTTGGTTGTTACTTCACCCATTATTTCAATGAGTGAGATTGAAATAATTCGTCACATGCTTTATTTTAACCTTGTAGCAAACATAATAATTACATGCAATATGTAAGTGCTAATTCTAGACTTTAAGTATATCAATTTAAAATTTGAGCATAGCTTCTCATTAGAATAGCAGTTGATTTTTTACAAGTGTAGAAATTTAGGTATTTTCTTTAAATTCTTTTTCGTTGCTAAAAGTAAAAATTAAACTCTGTATTTAATAATATGCCCTGGGAAGTGGATGTGGCTCAAGCAGTTGGGCACCCTCCTACTACATTGCAGGTCTGGGTTTGGTTCCCAGTGCCTCCTAAAGAAGATGAACAAGACAGCGAGCTGACATGACAGACTGGTGTGGTGAGCTGACATAACGAAATGACACAATGAGGAAACACAATGAGAGACACAATAAGTAGGGAGCAGAGGTGGCGCAAGTGATTGGAAGCCTCCCTCCCACAAGGGAGGTCCCAGGTTCAGGTCCTGGTGCCTCCTCAAAAGAAAACGAGCAGGCACAGAGAGCACACAACGAATGGACACAGAGAGCAGACAGTGAACACAAACAATGAAGGGGGGGTAAATAAATAAAATCTTTAAAAATAATAATAATGTACCCTTTTCCTCTACTTTCAAAATGTCTACTTTATGTTTGCATCAATTTTAAAGGCATCAATTTTTAACACATTGCAAAGTTCTAGTATTACTAACATGATTTAAGAAAATTGTCATACATTTTACCACAGGTGTTCAATTATATGACATTCTGTTTTCTTAGGAACTTCCTGCACCATTACTCGATGAAAATTGTAAAAAAGAATTTGATGAAGATGTACACAACCATAAAACATCAGAATCTAATATTAAGATGAAAATAGCTTGGCGTTACCAGTTCCTACCCAAGATGGAGGCAAGTCAATATATAAACTATCTCTAAAATTTGTAAATGTGGTGGGTTTTTTTCCCATTTTATAGAATCTCTTTTGGTATGCCTATTGTTATTTTAATGTAATAAAATGTACATTTGTTTATTTAGATAGGTATTTCATTCATAGAGTTTTTAATCAAGATGACATATTTCATAAAAATGAAATTATGGCAACTTTTTTTACCAAATGGATATTTCATTTCCTCTGTAATCTTATAAAATACTCTATACTAGGTTTGCAAGCCATTTCTTTCCAACATGGTTTCCTATAAATATTCAATGAACCTGGATTTTGGAATTACTGTTTTTATTCCTATGTATTCTCAAACTCAGCTGTCTGGTAGCTTCACTTATCTAGAATAGACTAGGAAAAAGGACTTGATGTAAAAGTTTCTAAGAAGCCAAAATAGATATCAGTAAATCTGTCCTCTAAAGCTCACAAACTCTGCTCCTGGTAAAGGCTTTAAGAAATCTTCTCAGAGCCTATTTATATAGAATAAATATACCATGAATTAAATTTACAGAGTTATAACAAGCACTGTTATCAACTTTCCAAGCTCACAGAAATATTAAAAAGGTAAAAGAGCTCCTTTAAGTATATTGACTTTTTTGAAAAATTGCCTAACTGGCAGCAAGGGAAGAAACGGAAAAGTACCATAAAGAAAAAGCAGTCAGGGTCCTTTGATACTGAGACAAACAAACCTTACTATCTCAGAAAGTCTTAAGACTGAATATATTTCTGATCTGTTAATTTATTAGCTCTCTCATTTGATTGCTCACTTAATTTTTTTTGAGCACTTTAATGTCTGCCAGACATTATGGTACTGGTAAAAAAAAGAATATTCTAATCTAATAAGACATTGTTCCATAGTCTACCCTTCTTCAGTCCTCATACTGACGTTAGAATTATCCTTCCCAGAGACAGAAATATCTATAACATTCCTTAACTTCAAATGTCTCTTTTGGCTTCCTGTTTCCACTGCCCCGCTTCCAAACGCATGACAAGCTGTCAAACATAGTTCCCTCCTGCCCAGCTCAGGCACAGCTTAGAATTCTCTGCAGAGTGGTTTATTTGGTCACTGCCAGTTAATATCAGAATTATCACTTGAGATGAAACCTGTTTACCATTGTAGGCCTGCAATATGAAACTTCTCAAGATGATGTATAATATCCATATAACATACTCTAAGCCCATATTTTTAAGCTCTTCACCTGTGTGCATAAAACATTATATTCATACATCCAGTGTAAATTGATCCTTATGAATTGTTTGTACTTCTGTTGTTAATGCTTTTCATTTTCTTATTCACTGCAGAACTCATTCTTCTCCCAGTACAAATGTTACCACCTCTGACAGCTTCTCATATAGAATTATCTACTTCCTTATTTTTGTTTCCATAGTACCTCATGTATTTTTAAAAGTACTTCTATAACATTGTTTTATAGTTAATTGTTTGTATAGCTCTCTCCTCTACTGCACTGAGAGTTCTCTGTAAAGGCAGAGAACTTATTTTCTCTTATATCTCTAGCATCTATATTAATGCCATATACTCAATAAATGTTTAGTGAATAAATATATTTACTTATTATATTTAAATATATAAATATATTTAATATATTTATTCATTCAGTCAGCAAATATGATTAAGCACCAGTTACGTACCAGGCATAAAGCATGTTATAATCGGTACATTTTAAGCAAAGGTGAATTGTTCTAATTTAAGTGGAAAGACTATTTGAATAATATCATTTATTTTAAAAGATTTATTTTATTTATTTATTTCTCCCCACCCCCTCATTGTTTGCACTTGCTGTATCTGTTCATCTTCCATGTTGTTTTAGGGGGCACTGGGAACTGAACCCAGGATCTCCAATGTGGGAGGGAGGCGCCTAATTGCTTGAGTCACCTCCGCTCCTGTTTGTTGTGCCTCTCATTATGTTTTCCACTTGTATCTCTTGTTGCATCATCTTGTTGCATCAGCTTGCCACACCTGCCCATCACATCAGCTCACTGTCTTGCTCCTCTACTTTAGGATGCACCGGAACCCGAACCCGGGATCTCCCGTTTGGTAGGTGGAAGCTCAATCTCTTGAGCCACATCCACTTCCCAATAATACTATTTTTAAGTTGTGACTTAAATGACTGAAAAACTACAAACTGTGTGTATGAGTCCAAGGTTCTCTAGGGAAACAGAACCAACATTAATATAATGTAAATATATATATAATTATGTGTATGTAATGTAAATAGGTATGTAAATATTATGAATTTTTTAACTCATTTGACTCACATAAGTATGGGAATCTGCAAAGTGGGAACTCCAATGAAGGTTTTCTTTGGTTGGTTTGTGTTTTTTGTGTTTGTGTTTGTTTGTATTTTAAATTTGGTGTATTTGCCCCCCCAACCCATCCTATTATTATTATTTTTATATCATTTATACATGAACTTGTATAAACAATAAATGTATAGTGAAAGTTGTGAAATTACAAAGCAAACATGCATAACATCATACAGGGGTCCTATATATCACCCCACCAACAACACCCTGCATTGTTGTGAGACATTTGTTACAAATTATTAAATAATATCATCAAAATCTTACTACTAACTATAATCCTTATCTTACATTTGGTATTTTTCCCCCAGCCCACCCTATTATTATTTGTTAAATATATTTTTATGGCAGAAGTTGTAAATTTACAAAACAAACATGCACATGTGCAGAATTTCCCACACAACACCCCTCTATCAACGTACCACACCATGGCGGAACATTTGTTACCTATTACGAAATAATCTCATTAGACTATTACCAGGTCCATAGCATACATTTGGCACACTTTTTCCATACTACCCCATTATAAACACAGTATATCTTTGGCATGAATATTACATTACTGTTAACCACAGTCCATAAGTCACTCCAGTTGTATTTTTCCTATGCTTTTCCACATTCCCACTACCCTGAAATACTGATGTACATCTGCTCTAGCTCAGCACACTCTTGCATCTATACCGTCAACCACAATTCTCATCTACTTCTTGGTTTACTGTGTTATTTAATCCCTAGATTATTCTCTAGCTTTCTTTCAATTGGCATTTACATCCCTAGACTACCCTTTTTAGCTACATTCCCATTTATAAACCAGCTCTTACTCACTATAATGTGTTATCATCAACTCTATACATTTCCACACTTTTCTAGTAAAGATAATTAAAACTTCTATATGTATTAAACATCAGTAGTCCATCTCAGTCCTCCTTTTATCTCCTTTAAGAATCCACCACCTACCACCAGGCCTTGAAGATGTTCTCCTACACTTTCTTCTAGAAGCTTTATGGGTCTTGATTTTATATTTAGGTTTTTGATCCACTTTGAGTTAATTTTTGTATAAGGTGTGAGATAGAGGTCCTCTTTCCTTCTTTTGGCTATGGCTATCCAGGTCTCCCAGCACCATTTGTTGAATGGACTATTCTGCCCGAGCTGGGTGGGTTTGACAGGCTTGTCAAAAATCACTTGACCATAGATGTGAAGGTCTGTTTCTGAACCATCAGTTCAGTTCCATTGGTCTATGTGTCTGTCTTTATGCAAGTACCATGCTGTTTTTAACCACTGTAACTAGTTAATATGATTTAAAGTCCGGAAATGAGAGTCCTCCAACTTCCCTTTTCCTTTTTAAGATGTTTCTGGCTATTCAGGACCCCTTACCCTTCCAAATAAATTTGATAATTGTGTTTTCCATTTGTTTTTTAAAATGCTGGTAGAATTTTTATCAGGACTGCATTGAATCTGTGTATTGATTTGGGTAGAATTGATATCTTAATGATATTTAGTCTTCCAATCCATGAGCATGGAATGTTCTTCCAATTATTCAGGTTTTGTTTTTTTTTTTTTTTTTCCCATTTCTTTTAACAATGAGTTGTAGTTTTCTGAATACAAGTGCTTTACATGGTTGGTTAAGTTTATTCCAAATATTTGATTCTTTTAGTCACTATTGTAAATGTAATTTTTTTTTTCCTGACTTCCTCCTCAGATTGCTCATTACTAGTGTCTTTTAAAGCCTCTTTCATCTGATATAAGTATGGCTACTCTGGCTTTGTTTTTTGTATTTTGTTGCTGTTGCTGTTATTGTAACTGCATGCATAGAATATCTTTTACCAGCCTTTCACTCTCAATCTATTGGTATCCTTTGTTCTAAAGTGAGACTCTTGCAGACAGTGTATAGGTGGCTCATAATTTCTTATCCATTCTGCAAGTCTGTGTCTTTTGATTGGGGAGTTTAATCCATTGACATTCAATGTTATTGCTATAAAGGTAGTTCTTATTTCACCCATTTTGACCTTTGGGTTTTATCTGTCATATTTTATTTTCACCACCCTTTTGAGACTTTTAGTTACTTTTACTGGTAAAATCTTCATTTCTAGACTCTTCCAAACCTCTCTCTCCTGTCTTTTCCTTTCAGACTGTAGGACACCTATTAGTATTTGCTGCAAAGCCAGTCTCTTGGTTACAGACTCTCTCAGTTTCTGTTTATCTGTGAATATTCGAAACTCACCCTCATTTTTTGAAAGACAATCTTGCTGGATATAAGATTCTTGGCTGGAAGTTTTCCTCTTGCAATATCATAAATATATCATTACCACTGGCATCTTGCCTCCATGGTTTCTGGTGAGAAATCAGCACTTAATCTTATTGGATATCCCTTATATGTTAAGCATTGCTTTTCTCTGCTCCTCTCAGAATTCTCTTTGTCTTTGGCATTTGACATTCTGATTAGTATATGTCTTGGAGTTGGTCTATTCAGATTTATTTGGATTGTGCTTCTTGGACACGGATATCTATGTCTTTCAATAGGGTTGGGAAATTTTCTACCATTATTTCTTCAAATATTCCTTCTGCCCTTTTCCCTTCTCTTCTCCTTCTGAGACACCCAAGACACATATGTTTGCATGTCTCTTCCTGTCATTTAATTCCCTGAGACCTTGTTCAATTTTTTCCATTCTTTTCTTTATCTGTTCTTTTTTATGTTTGCTTTTAGAGGTCATTTCTTCAAGCTCACCAATCCTTTATTCTGCCTCCTTAAACTGCTATTATGTGATTCCAGTGTATTTTAAATTTAATTTATTGTGCCTTTCATTCCCATGAAAGTTGCTGTTTTTCTATGTATGCTTTCAAATTCTTCTTTGTGCTTATCCAGTGTCTTCTTAATATTCTTAATCTCTTTAGCCATCTCACTGAATTTATTAAGGAGATTTGTTTGAATATCTATGATTAGTTGTCTCAACTCCTTTATGTCATCTGGAGGCTTATCTTGTTCCTTTTACTGGGCCGTATCTTCCTGTTTCTTTTGGTGTAGATTGTAATTTTTTGTTGGTGTCTTGGCATCTGGCTTACTAGATGTATTTATTCTGGATGCAGTCTCCCTCTTTAGTTTAGGGTTTTCTTGCCCTTTATCCCTTGCTGGTTGTGTAGTAGGAGCCAAGGATGTAGCTGGTGCTGTAAGCCTGGAGCCTCAAGCTGCCCTCATTGCCCCAGGAACCAATGAACTTCTCCCAACTTTCTCCTTTGCCAGGGGTAGGATAGAGCCACAGCCCTGTGTAATAATCCAAGTCATGCAGGCCTAGACTGTAGTTGCCCAGAGTGACTGACGAAGCTTCATGCCCCTTTCTCCCTGGCTTGGAGCAGTGATGAAGCTGCAGGTGTGGGCAGCAATCTATGCCATGCAGGTCCAAAATGACTGCAGTTGCCCCAGTATACTTCTGACTATTCAGTCTGTGCCAACCTAATGCACCTGCAGTTACCCAGAGAGACTGCTACAGGGCCCGCCAACTTCCTCATTGCTAGAAGTGGAGCTGAAGCCTAGACTAAGGCTGCATGCAGCCCGTTCTGGGTGAAAGAAGTCGGTCACTACCTTTACTGTGATTTTCAGTCAGCCCAGCTTCCCCCCATGCTGGGGAAGGAGTCAGAATGGAGGCTATTGGCCTCTTTCGGACTTGGACAAGTTCAAATTTTAGCTTTTCTTAGGGCTATACTTTAGCCAGCCGAATTTATTAATCAGTAGCTGAAGTCGGTGGCCAACTGTCTCTTCCTCCCCTGTGTTTGGGAAATGTTCTTTCCAATTCCAGCCATAGAATAGCTCCTGAGGCAGCTTGAGCTGCCAGAGTAGGATGTGACCAGCCTCCGTGGCATGGCCTGTATTTTCCCAGAGAGGCTGGTGCATGTCCCCCCAGCTTCATCCCTGCCGGGGGTAGGGCTGGGGCTTAGACTAGAGCTGCAATCCAACTGGATGGAAAGAAGCCAGTCCCTACAAGCACTGTGATTTTCAGTCCGCCCTTCTTCCCTTTGTGCCAGGGGTGAAGTTAAAATGGCAGCTACCAGCCTCTTTCTGACTTGGACAGGTTCAAATTTTAGCTGTTCTTAGGATTATACTTTAGCTTGCTGAATTTACTAATCAGTAGCTGAAGTTGGTGCCCAGACGTCTCTTCCTCCCCCGTTTTTGGGAAGTGGAGTTTCCAATTCCAGCCATGGAATAGTTCCGAGGCGGCTTGTGCTACCATGGTGAGGAATGCTCTACTTAGGAATCTCTACGCTCTACTTACGAATCTTCTCTGCAGATGGGCAGTTTCCTCCTTCCATTCCTTCAAGGATGTTGCAGGATCCTTGCAGGTCTCCTGGAGTCCTCAAACAGGTGCTTTATATAGCTCTGGGTGATTACTAACTGCCCTGTAGCATGAGCTGACTCTAGGAGCTCTTTCCTCTGCCGTCTTGCTGGCTGTCCCTCCAATGAAGGTTTTTGATGAATTCCCCAGGAGAAGCTGGCTGGCTGAAGTAGAGATAGAAATTCTTTCTTCTGGCTGCTGAAATCATCACTTCTTCTTTTAAGGCCTTCAAGTGATTGGATGAGACTTCTCTCATTGTTGAAGGCAATCTTCTCAGTTGACTGTAGCTATCTATAATCAGCCGCAGTACAATCAACTTACTGATGATTTAAATCCATGAAATATCCTCACAGTGACAATCGGGAGCTTGCTTGACCAAAAAAAAAAAAAATTGGATACCAAAACCTGGCCAAGTTGACCCGTGAACTTAATCATGACACTAGGAAAAGGATATTTACAATTGATATCAGAATAAAGCCTAATTTTCCTTATATATAAAGAACTAAATTGAATAAAGAAAAGTCCACCAATGCAATTAAACATAAAATGGGCAAAAATATGAAAAGATTTAGATGGCTCTTACACATACAGAAACAGATATCCAATAATTTCAGTTTTAATAAGAGAAATGCAAATTGAAACTACACTGACATGACATTTTTCTATCAGGTTGACAATGATCTGAAATGTTTGCTAAGATACTGTATTGGCAAGGGTGACAGGAGCTGGTACTCTACTCTCATACTTCGTTGGTGAAAATGTAAATCAGTATTTGATATTATTCTTCAGGGGAAGAACTATGGACTAGAATGGACTTGATGGTATTCTGTTGTTCACATATGGTGAGTCTAGCAATGAAAGAAATTATAACAATGAGGTGGAGCCAGTGGCCACTAGACACTTTTGGGGCAGGGAGGGGATGAGCAGTTGAAATACAGGGACTTCTTTGGGATTTGGAGGTTGTCTTGAGTACCTTTGTGGCAACGGATGTAGGCCATTTTAAAATAGCACATACCACTAAGAACTGTGTGGGAGAGAGTGTTGTCTACGGGGTGAACTGTGGTCTATGGTTAGTGGCAAGGCCCCAGGATGTGTAAGTCCTTTGAGGGTGGTGGGCCACACTTGTGGGAGATGTTTGTGTGGGATGTGGTGGGAGGTATGGGAGGTGGGCAACATGGGAATCCCAGTGGGTTCCGTGTAATATTTTGGGTACCTAAGCACCTCTTAAAATATATTTATATATATATACATAAATAACATTTTTGTAAGCAAATGCACATATATGCATATATATTTATATATCATTTTGCAAATGTTGGTGTGTATTGTGAAAATTTTGATTTTTACCCACAATAAAAAATAAATAAATAAATAAATCATAAAAAAAAAAAAAAAAAGAACATAGCCCCCTTTGATCCTTTTGGAAATGTATATTATGAACATATTAACTCAGAGACAAAATGAAATGTATACAAACTATTCATACAGCATATTTTTTAATGGCAAAAGTTTAGAAATAATCTAAATGTCCATCAGTAAACAAGTAGTTAAGAAATGGGGGGGCGGATGTGGCTCAAATGGTTGGGCGTCCGTCTGCCATATGGAGGGACCTGGGTTCGATCCCCGGGACCTCCCGGTAAAATAAAAAAAGAAAGAAAGAAAGAAATGGTATATCTATACAGTATAATACTCTACATTTGTATAAAAAATAAAAGGAAGCTCTGTGGAATCATGAGTTGTTGCAGGGATAGCCAAGCTTGGAGGTCATTGAGAACTGGATGAAAGAGGGCAGAATAAATATAGTTAGTCTATTTAAAGGACCATGAGTTAAGCAAAAGAGATTAAAACAGACATAGTATCGTAGGACTGGCAACTGAGAGCCCTAATGGCAAAGAACTTCATGTCTTGACCTGGCAAATTCATATAAGTGACTCTTGTTTTAAAGAGTGACTGTATTCTAATTTCTCTGCTGGTACTTCTGAGTTATTAATGAAGATATGCTCTAAATTAAATTTAGCTTTTTTGTAAAGACAATATACCAATCTACTTTTAGATTATATAAACCACTTATTTCTTTCTTTTCCTTGTTTTTACTCTCATCTCAGCTAGGTTTTTGGTCACTTCATTGCTCATTAACATTCTTCAAGAGAAATTGTCATTGAATATGCAAATAACTGAAACTTTAAGCCTTCTCTCCTACTACTTGTTTGGAAATATGATTAAAGTTAGGGATAAAATCATATATAAACCATTGCTTATAAGGAAAACAATTTAAAAGAAAAAGTTTATAAAGAAATATTTCCTTATAATTTATATTTGTATATATACTAATCCTGCTTCCATTCATATATAAGTGTGTAGTGCTTAATCTGTCCCTCCTATTAGTGAATGGTATGCCTAAAGTTAGTTGGTTATCTATGGGAGTAAAGTTCTCTGAAGTCGCATATTAGGAAATAAACCCGAGTTCAGTTTTCAAGGCTTAAAGCTTCAGTGCTTTGAAAGTTGTGCTCTTAGAGAAAGATCTTCCCCAGATAACTTATCTACCCATTTTCTTCAGGTCTCTGTTAAAAAATATCACTTTATCAGGAAGGTAATTGTTCTGTGCCACTCTATACACAATAACACCACTTTCTCCCTGTCATCTCCTTTCTCTGCTTTATTTTTCTGCATGTCACTACCACCTAGCAGATAATATGTCTATTTGCTTATTTTTCACCCCTCTCTTCCTATTAGTATGTGAGCTCAGTGGGAGAATTAACTTTTGTTTTACTGGCATGTAGTGGATGCTTAATAGTTATTTTTTTTTAATGAATGAATGATACAACATATAGGTTAAATGTGAAACTGAGTTAAATTGCATCAATTAATACAAATGAAATAGTTAATTTTGAATTTACAGTCAATGGTCAAACTTAAGTTTATTTTTATTTACCAGTGAATTCTGTCAAGCTTCAATAATATAATCATCTTCTGGCTTCTTTGCTTTTCTTTGAAATTATTACCCTGTATATTTGCCTGAGACATAAATTTTACATATAGTGACATTCCAAGACTGGTGATCATTTTGGTGATCACAAGTGATCATCTGCTTTATAAATCCAGGCCTTACTTTGCCATTCTCAGTTAAATAAACAATAAAAAAAAAAAAAAAAAGGTTTTCTGTATTTTACATGGGAGAAAATGCTGTCATCGCTATTGTGGTTTATGATTTAACATTAGCTGTACAGTCCAAAACTAGATGTGTTGATTATTATTGGAGATGCCTTTTAATATTAGTTGTCACCAGGTTATAAGCATGTTGCCATATTCCCATTTATGGAATGCTGTAAAATATAAAACAAATACCTATGACCTTTCCCATCCCAACCCACCCTAAGAATATGAGCACCTGAATTACTAACAGCAGCTTAATAAAGCAGCGTTTCTTACAGTTGTTGGAAAGATTTTTAGTTTTTATAAAGCGTCCCCTTTCCTCACCATGTGATTTTGATTCTCTCTTCTAGGCAATATGCTTTCCTCTTCTTCCCTATTCAACCATCAAACCCTATTCCTTTTTCAGTCCAGTAATCACTAGCCTACAGCATATTCTGGGCTTAAGATCTTCAATTTTATACAGTTCTACTACCATGGCCTACAGTGGCTTTAGCAATTCATAGCAGAGGATTAGGTCTTTATTGTATTAAATTCTCATTACACTTTGACTTTCTATCTTAGTGTCAACCACTACAGTCCCATAATAGATGCATGCACGTTCCAATGATGAGCAAATATCATCTTTTCAGTAAGGCAATGTACTTCCAAAGGAGCGTGATAGACCTTCAGATTCTCTAGTAAATCCATAACACAATAATAATAACCAATAACACTTACATAGTGCTTTACAATTTACAAAATATTCAATGCAAGTATTGCGTTAGATTTCAACTACAGCCTAGTGAAATAATTCCTGTTTCAGATTATTACACTGAGGATCAGAGTGGGTTAGTAACCGTTTGAGGTTCTTGCTTTCTATTATACTGAGAAACAAGACATTTTAACAATAGTGAGAAAATGTATCATTTAGACTATATGTAATTCAGCTTTTCTCTGAAAGTTTTGGTTCTTTCTTTCTAACATACTGGAGATGGGATGCTATTGTTTTGTTGTTCAGTTTTCCTCCTGACCCCCCCCCACCAGAGTTCATTTTCTTTTTAACATGATAAATTTTTACTGAACGATTCCCTGTTTTATTCTCCTCTCTTCCACAACGGACAAAGTTAAAGGGTAGTTTATGAATGTGAAGTAGAAGTTTTCAAAAACTAAGGCAACATGCTCTTACCAAACTGAGTGAACCGACTAGTTATTGATGATAATTTGATTTTTTATATGTATCTTTTTTATGGAAAGATGGAGAAGATACATTAGATTTACATCATTTAGTTATCTTTTTTGAGGATGTATTTTAAACCTTTATTTTACCAAGGTCACAGAAGATTTCATGGCATTTAAAAAATCCAATTTTATGTTAATGCCATGTGTCTTGGGTGAAAAAAAAAACTCGCAAATTTTTTTTTCCTGTGAAAGTACATTAATTTTTCTTTTTTCTTTTTTTAAGAATTAAAGTTTTTCAACATTACTAAAGTTTTTAGTGTCTACCTGGTGATTATTTTAGTTGTCATATCTAACTAAATATTTTTAAATAAATAACTTAGTTGTAAAGAGAAAAGTTTCCAATTTTATTTTTACATTCTAATGAATTATTTGTGTTCTATATGTAAACTGTCACTGCATGAAATCAATTTTCTGCCTTGATTCATCCCAAATCTGAGCTTTCTGTCACATTAATATTGTAATTAGAAACATTAATAGAGACCGCAATTTAAAAAGCATACTTTGCTTCTTTGCAATTTAGCATATTTCTCTGAGTGCATAAGACTTCAAGAACCTTCAGTCCACTAATAAATTTATTAACTCAAACTAAGTGAAAAGTCTTTCTTTCTCCCCAGGGCCAGTCTGCTAAAATAGATTATTCATGCTTATTTGATTCAGGTAGGCTTTTGCAAGCTTCCCTACTAGGCCTGGGAATGTGGTACATTGAGGCCTTTCAGAGGCTTCTGACATAGACCAAGCTTTTATTGCATGGTGTTTTTCATAGCCAAATCCTAGTCTCCACCCAGTTTGTAGGCACTGCTTTTTCTTTTGAATCAGGGAAGGTTATCACCTACCTTAATCCATGCAGCAGCGTGGATTAAGGACACCAGTGTGCCCCAGGATTCTCAAAGAGGATCCTGGAAACTTCTTGTTTCTTCTTTTTTGCTGTCTTTACTAAATTCTATTGGGCCTTAGAGGGATTTGCATCTGAAATGGGCAACCTGGTGTTTTTCTCAATGAAGACATCAGATCAAAGTTCAGTTAGTCAAGGCCTTTCTAAAACATTAAGGGGACTTGGACTTATACAATAAAAAGATGAGCCCTAGCAGAGATTGCAGTAAAAACATTCTGAACATAATCCGGATAAAGAATAGATTATAGGCCAAAGAACAGACCTTTTTAAATTGCTTTAGACTAATAACTTTATATTTAAAAACTTTATATCCTATTTTTAAGAAACATATTTTAATATCACATCATTTATTTGTCAGTACCTTCGTGGTAACTGAATAAATCATGTTTGGGGGATCATCATATTGAGTTGAAAAGATTAGATTGACGTAAATAAGACTCTTTCATTAATGAAAATAAGTAGTGCCTTATGGAAAAATAAACATTCATTTTATTTAGAAAGTAAGTATCAAATCCATAGACTCTGAATCAGTGAATAATATTTCTATTAAACTTTTTAAATTTTTATTCCATGTTATTTTATAATTTGATATTTGCAGGCATTTAATTTAAGATTATGATCCTTGAAGTCTTAAATGCAAATATCTAGTGTCAAGCAAAAGTCTTTTTCTTATCTAAATTACTAAGTTGGTAGTCACTTATTAAGATAAATTAAGAACCTACTGTGTATAATTCTTCATTTTCTACAGAGATCATCTGGTTTTATTGTGTACATTTGAAATTTGTCTGTTTTGTAGCATTCAGGACTGGGGAAATGATATCAGAGCTTTTATTAGAAACTGTTGCAGCTGGAATTCGTTAGTAGTTTAACTTTGGATGAAAATACATATATATTTCTAATGTGCTGTTGGAAAGAAATCAGCCCAGAGTCAATTCAAAGAATATAAAATAATAAGGTTATGTTACTAGACTTCTACAATCCTATGTAAATAAATTTAGCAGCAATAATTATTTACGTTTCTTATGAGAAGGATCATTTATTTAGGAAATTTTTAATAGAGAGCACAAAAGAGGTAATTATCAATGAACCAATTAAGCCAAGTTTGTGACTTACCTTAATGTAGCTTATATACATTCTCCCACTTTATCATGTGCCTTGTCCCTATCCGTACTATACTAGGACATTTTATGCTGTAAATTGAATTTTAAGTTTGTCAGAAATTTTGGATATGCATACACCATGATTTATGAGAATTTAGTTTTAAAATGATTCTCAATTTAATGTATTTAAGTAGCTATTTTCTTTTGGCCCCTCACCAATGAACTAACTTGGCTTATGTTTTCATTCTTAGCAACTTAATATTTAATTTTTCAGTAAAACCTGGAATCTCAAAAATTAAGAATTACGCATATTAAGTGTTTGAATTTAGGAAACTGAGGTATAGTAAAAAAAAGGCGTGTGGGGGGGTTAAATTCATATCAAACTTAGGGAGCCCCACCGAGTGGAGAAACATGGGAGAGGAAAAGGTTGATTCCTAATTACAGATAGTTTAAAATAATAAAGGTAGTTGTATAATTCTTTGAAATTTAGTGTCTGTATATATTGACTCTTAATTATTAGCATCAAAAATGTATAAATATGTCTGTGTTTTGCTGTATATATGACAAACAAGTTGTAATTTTAAAAATAATCATTTTTTAAAAACCTATATGTGTTTTCTTAACAGGCTGGACCAGTATCATCTTCAAGATTTGCTCACTATTATGATCTATCGAAAAGGATACCCCAAGAACTAATTGAGGCTTCAAAATATCATAGATTTTTTCTTCCAAAAAAAATATCTACATCTCTTAAAGAAGAACACTGGTGAGTTAATGATCCATGTAATAACAAACTTTGATTTCAGAGGTTAATAGAAAACATTTTACCATTTTCTTTAAAAGAATGCATATCTAAAAGTACCTATCCTAATAATAAATGTTAGTTTTCAACATAATATATAAACTTAATTGTGCATATGTTTCCTAATGTTTCATTATATATGGTTTTCTTTATTTTCTGATCCTGTACCTGCTGGACCTGCCATTACTCTAATTTGCAACTTTAAAAATCTGCATACCAAATTTACAATACTTGCTGTTTTTATTTTCAAGAAAATATGGACAGTTCTAAATCCACATCTTTCTGCCTGAAATGCAAATAGATACTTAATAAATGCTTATTGATGATAATAACATTGAAACTTATATAAAGTAATACTGCTTTCCCAATGTTTTCCAATAAGTGCTCTTGCAAAAAGTAAACAAGTATATGTTTTCTAATACTTAGTTTATTAAGGTTCTCTGTTTCTAGTTATATGATAAATAAAACAATATGTATACTCTTAGGAGATTTAAGAGGATTTAGAGTTTCAGTTTTTATTAAGGCAGAACTCTGAAAATTATAGGACTTGGCATTGAGTAATTTATAAAGTGTTAAAAATAATTCAATGGATAAAAGAAAAGTAAGCCATGGAATAAGTTGTCACCTTAATTTTTTTTGGCACTGTAAAACCATTATTTTCAAAGTGAAACAAGTTATTAAGTGGAGATTTAATAGGCAGGATGTTGTGAACTGCAATCAGTTAAAATCAATAGTCTTTTTTTCTAGAAATAATACCTAAGAATTTAGTGAAGACTATTATGTTTATTCATATTAAATCTGTTTCAAAAGAAGTTCTTTACTTTATTATGGTATTTCCCATCCTGTGACCAGAGACTTAACACAAGTAATACTTTGATGTTATCTTAGTATTAATAAGCTACCATTTAATGAATGTCTACTATGTGTTAGTCACTCTACTATGCACTTTACATTTATCTCATACGTGAGATAAATCCTTGTAACAACCATATAAAAATATGTATTCTCATTTCCAGAAGAAGATACTGAAATTGACAGAAGTGAAATAATTTATCTGAGATTCAACTATTAAGTTGTAGAGCCGAGATTAATTTATGTAAGGTCTCTTTCTTTTTCTCTTTTCCATTTACAAATGTAGTAAAAATACAGCATACCAAGCTGGGTACAAAAGAAGTGTACACCTTGGTCAGCTAATATATAGTCCTATAGTCTTAAAAATATATATTTACAGAATTGTTTTGAAAACTTGCAGTTTTTGCACAGTAATTTGTAGATTTTAATTATCAAGGCAGTATTTCATCTCATAGTAGTTAACTGATAATTTATTTCATATTGAACTTAAATGCTTAATTAAATGTAATTTAACTTTAAACATTTAAATTAATTTTTAAAATGGGTACTTTTCCATGTAAGAGTTATTTTAATTTTTGAAAAGCATGTTATCATTTTACTAAAATGAACATTACTGGTTCATTTATAAAACAATAAAGCTAAGCTTTGCTGTTGTCTATACTTTTCCTCTAATTTACACTAGAAGAGATAGCTCTGTCCCACTATCATATGTGAGGATATAATATGTAATTTCATAATTTTTCAAGGCACTTTTGAAACATGTAAATATTTTTTTGAAATTTGCAGTAAGTAGTTTAAAATTATTGGTAGGTTTGCATGTGCAAAATGTCATACTTTCAGATTAATGCCTGGGTAGCACAATAATATTAACCAGATGGTTTTGTTTTGATATCTCACTGTCATAAATTAGATAATCTAGTCTCAAAATAATGATAGAAAAATTGATTTTGAGAATACTTCTGTAATCTAAGATTTTTTAAAATTTAACATTGTTTCGAATTAAGCTTTCTTAACATGTATGCTCAAGTACAGTTTTGTTTCTTCACTAGAAAGCTATTGCCATGCTTCAGGGTGGGAATCATGTGTCAGATTCTTTAGTGATTAAGAAATGTACTAACATACTGCTTAAAGTACTAAATTGTAAAATGTTACTTTTTTATTACAGGTGTGTCACATCTTGAATATTGTTTACATACAGTTGGTAGTAAATAGAATGAATTTATTTTTATATGTGTCTTTGAAATAAAGGTTTCATGTTTATGGGTTTATCCTAACCATAGTTTGTAGTTAATTATATTAATTAAGAGTTTTATTTTGAAGTTTGGTATTGATGATTAAGTTCAGTGAACTGAATTCTGAAACAACCATTTGCCTTTCTAGAAGAATTTCTAGGAGAAAATAAATGGAAAGAGAATGGGAATAATATTAAATATTTAAGAAGTAATTACATTCTTCTTATCTTGGCAAGTTTCTTTACCAGCTTAAAGGGAACTTCTATATACGCCTTCTTTAATATTTTCCTAGACAAATCATAGCTGTGCCCCCCATATGTTCCTGGGGTTTTTTTGTAGTTGTTGTTCATACTTCTGTCAGAACACTTATCACATTATACTATAATTATTTGTCATCTACCTGTTTGTCCTCCCTCTCAGACATTGGAAATCCTTGAGGAAAGGATTCTTAGTTCTTCTTCTATGTAATCCCCAAGCCTAGGGCACAGGTCTGTAGTTGATGAATGAGTGGACCAATGCACAAAGTGTAGTAATAACCAGATTTAACACAGGAAGATTAACTACAGCTTTGTTCTTAGCACAGAGATTTAGTGGGAGAAACCCGTAACTGAAATATAGCCTTGTGTAAGAATATCTTTTGTTTCAAAAATATGAATCTGTTAAATTGGGAAGCAGAGAAGTTATGTGAAAAATTCATACTCATGAAAAAGGAATAATGGAAAAAAGCTTCTAGATAAGACTAAAAGTTCCAAACAGAAATAATATATAGAAGTATACTTATATTACTTTATTAAAAGAATATAATGAATGATAATACAAATCTCAGAACTAGCAGAAAGCAAGATGTAAGTGTAATGAAGGATTTTACCTATTGCCTATTTGGTAGTGGTATAAATAAGATAAAAATATAATATATGACAATTTAGAAAAGGTAACTATTATCCTGGACCTCATTTTGACCAATGAAGAAAAATTGTTTGCTTGCATATTTGCTTTTCTTTCTTCCTTCTTTCTGTCCTTTACAGAGGCCTACAGGTACACAGAGTTTAGTTGATCATCCTACTGCTCAGTTCATGCATGGCACACTGTCTTCATTGTATATTGTATGCATGTTTTTTATTTTATTATTTTCCCTCTTATTCCCCCATCCCTAATCCCAGTCATCTTCTCCATAAGCATACTCTCTCTGGTTTATGTATGTCATTCCAAACTTCCATTCTTCTTTCATGAAAGTCATCTTTGGCCCTTGACTCTTCTTTCTCCCACTTCCTATCATCCATCAGCAAATCATGTCAGCTGTATCTTCAAAGTTTATCCAGATCCTGATCACTTCTTATAACCTTCACCCCTACCATGCTAGCCTAAATCACCCTCATTTCTTGCCAGTGCTCTTAGGATAGTCTCCTAACTGGCCTTTCTTCCTCCTTAGTAGCTCATAAATTTCTCCAAAAGAACCCTAATGAGACTTTTAACATAATGTTGACCAATAGAACTTCCTACAATGCCAGAAATTTTCTATGTCTAGCCACATGTGGCTAATGAGCACTTGAAATGTTGCTAGTCAGACATAGGCACTGGAATTTTAATTTTGTCTTAATTAATGTAACTTTAAGTAGCTATATGGGGTTCGTTCTAAAGGACATTAGAGTTGGTTTGACAGGGTTCCTCCTAGCCAATTTAAGATAATTTGAGCATTAAAAAGAGTAATGGTTGTAATGAATTATAACACAGAGATTTTTTTTTTTTAATTTTGAACCCATGTTAATAATGCAGAGAAGAATAGGAGGGAAATTTCCTCTTTATAGAAAAATATAAGCTAATAAATATAGAACTATTAGAATTAGTAAATCGCCATTTTGTAGCCACCAAAGTAATGATTGATTCAAGCAAGGATTACCATTTAATGCTAAAAACTGTTGGGTTAAAAGTTATTGGAGAGTGGCAATGGATGTAGGCCATTTTAAATCAGTACACACCACTCAGAACTGAGTGGGAGAGAGTGTGGTCTACAGTGTGAACTGTGGTCTATGGTTGGTGGCAAGGCTCCAGGATGTGTAAGTTCATTGAGGTTGGTGGGCCACACTATGGGAGATGTTTGTGTTGGATGTGGTGGGAGGTGTGGGAGGTGGGCAACATGGGAATCCGAGTGGGTTCCGTATAATATTTTAGGTAATCTAAGCACCTCTTAAAATATATGTATATATATATATAAAAATAACATTTTTGTAAGCAAATACACATATATGCATATATATTTATATATCATTTTACAAATGTTTGTATGTATTGTGAGAATTTTGATTTTTACCCATAATAATTAAAAAAAAAAAAAAAAAAAAAGTTATTGGAGAACAGAATATTCACATGGACTCCAAAATTGCACTCCACATGTTATGTATTATTAATAATTGTAAAGGGCAAATGTACTTTACATGATGAGATCTAACAGTCACCTCCACATGATCAAAATTGGCATCACCAAGAGTGGAACAATATGAGATTCTGCATCTCCTTTTGGATGCAATAAATTACAAAACATCACTTATGTAGTATTTATGCCAAAATTTTTAAGCCTGAATATTAGCGAGTAAACTATTAGATCCATAATGATGGACATTCTACAAGACAGTTGGTCTAAATATTTTAAAAAGTCAATGTCGTAGAAACAAAACAAAAAATAGGGAACTGTTCTACACTAAAAGATATTTAGCCAAATGTAATACCTGAATCCTGATTAGATTCCAGATTTTAATGAAAAACTATAAAATCAATTTTGGAGACTACTGAAGAAATTTGAATATGGACTGTTTCTTAGATGTTATTCTGGAATTACTATGATTTTTATTTGTTGTGTTAATTATATTGTAGGTTATATAGGATTATGTTCTTATTAGGAAATGTATGCTAAAAGGTCATAACATTTGCAACTTACTTTAAAATGATTTAGCAAAAGAAAAATAAATGTGTTTGTACACACACATAAATTAATGTAGAGACAAAAAGGTAAAGCAAATGTGCCAGAATGTTAACAATTGATGAATCTAGGGCAAGGGTACATTGTCTTATTCTTTCAACACGTTTAAAATGTTGGGGTGAGGGAAGCGGCTGTGGCTCAATCAGTAGGGCTCCCGTTTACCATATAGGAGGCCCTGGGTTCGGTTCCCGGGGCCTCCTGGTGAAGGCAGGCCCGCCCGCACGGTGTGGTTGGCTGACCCGGCGAGCACAAGCAGCAAGGGGGGGATAAATGAATAAATAAATAAAATCTTAAAAAAAAAAAAAAAAAAAAAAAAAAAATGTTGGGGTGGAGATGGAGATTAGTCTGGCTTCTGTGTAGACAATGGATTGGAGGGGAGCTAGAATGAAAGCTGATGTCACTTAGGAAGCTATTAGCCCAAGTGAAAAATCATGATGGCCTGGATTAGATTAATAGCAGTGCAAATAGATGAAAGTGGATGGATTTGAGATAATCTTTATTATTACCATAAGTTAGTAGTAAAGGGTGAAAAAGTAGAAACCAAATATGAACCCCATGTTTCTGGCATGAACTACTCAGTACATGATGGTATCATTTACTGTAGTGGGTAAATCTTGAGTAGGAAATATTGAAAGGGGAAGGATAATAAAATTTAAAGTACCTATAGACATGCAAATGAAGATGTGTAACAAAGAAAATATTTGAGCTGGACATATACATTTGGAGGTTAAACCCATAGCAATTGATGAGATCAGCTAGTAAAGGGAAGAGGACCCAGAATGGAATGAAACATTTCAGCTGAAAAGGAAGCTTTCAGAGAGGAAAACTAAGGGAGTTACAGTAGCCCAGAATCCAAAGGAAAATAGTTTTCTTAAGAAGATAAATATATTGCTGAAAGGTATAAAATGCTGCTATGAGGTTAAGATGGGAATGAAAAGTGTCCATTGGATTTAGTAACATGTTGGTAAACTTCCCAAGACATATTTTTCAATGAAAATAGTTTCTTGAAGAAGTTGGATAGGGCTGATGAGTGGATGGGAAGTAAGAAAGTAGAGACTGAGTTTTCACAACTCTTTTGAGAATCTGATTATAGAAATAGCATATAGTATAATCCTATTTACATAAAATATATAAATATAAGTTATCCGAAATTCTTTTTTAACACTAATTCAACAGATATTAATTTATGTTCCAACCTAGAGATATGTGGTCAAATAAGCCCATGAAAGACTACAAGCTAAATTCTCTTTAGACAATCTAAGAGATTCATGGTATTTGAAAGACTGAGAAACTCGAAAATCTTTTAAATGCATGGTAATAATAACCCTGTTTACATTTGTTTATTGGTAATTTTTTCTTTCAGAATGAAAACATTTTTATCAGTACACTTCTTAACATCCCACAATAGTTTTTCTCAGTAAGTGAAAGAAAGGCTAGCATAGAGAAGTGTTTGAGAAGATGTTCACCAAGCTGTTAACAATGTTCACCTCTTGGTAGTGGATTTTGGGAAAGTTTTATTTTGTTCTTTGTACTTTTTATGTATTTGAATTTTTATGATGGACAGCCATGAATTTTATAATGAAGGGGTTGGCATTTCAAATTAGTGGGGAAAGTCTGATGATTTGAGAATAATATAGTGACTTCCTTACCTCGTATTTTATATTAAACCATATTCCCAAAGAGTTAAAGATTTAAATATAATAATGAAATTATGAAAGTAGTACAAGAAAATATAAGTGAATGTCTTAAAAGTATTGGAGTGAGGAAATACCAATGAGTATATCTACTACCCAAATCTACTACCAAATTTAAAGAAGCTGAACTCTTTGGAGAAATAGTTGATTCCAGGACAGGGAATGAAAAAATATTCCTGGAACATCTTTTTTCATTAGAAGTGCTTCAAGAATGATTGTGGCATGTCAGAAGGACGCAGAAACCAGCTCAGAGGAGTTCCCACTGGGAAAATTAGAGACAATTTAAGCATCAAAATAAATAATAATAGTAATGAGTTATAACCCATTTAATAAAATAGGAAGCCATGAGAACATATTGATGTAAATTAATGACTAAGTCAAAAGTTTGTTGAGGAACAACATATTTACATGGTCTCAAAGTGCCTCCTCACCAAATATTAATTAATTACAAAGGAGAAAATAATGACTTTACAGTGGAGAAACCTTGCAGATACCACTTTAATCAAGTTAAATCACCAGTAATGAGTCAAATTGAAATTGTGTACTGTTAATGGGCAGTGAGACGAACTCAGTAACATTTCTGTGATATTCCTGCCAAAAATGTAGTTTACATCTAATCATGAGGAAATACCAGACAAACTCAAATTGGGGGACATTCTACCAAATACCTGACTTGTAATCCTCAAAAGTGTCAAGATCATGAAAGTCAATGAAAGTCTAAGGAACTTTCAAATTGAAGGAGACTGAAGAGAAGACAACTGAGTGCAACAAGTTGTCTTAACTGGGTCCTTTTGCTATAAAAAATTATATGAGATAATTGGCAAAACTTGAATGGGATACAAAGATTAGATAGTAATATCACTTTCTTAATGGGGTCAATATTCCGTTGGATGACTATGTTATAGTTATGAAGGAGAATGTCCTTGTTTGTAGTAATCACTATAAATTTTTAAGAAATGATGGGTCATCGTGTCAACAACTCACTCTAGCGAAAAGGAAAAAAAGTTTTTAGTTCTATATTTGCTTCTTTTCTGTAATTTTGAGATCTTTGAGTGTACATTATCTTTGTTGCCATTGTCTCATTCCTAGGAATTCGTCATAAATTAATAATGAGATGCGTTGGCAAAGATATTTGTACAAGAGTGATCATCATAATTATGTCATAGTGAAAATCTGGAAATAACATTTATCAGTATAAATTGATTGAATAAATAATGTTGTGTCTAAACAATGGAATAACTTGCAGCTGGACAAAGTAGGGAGATAAAATAAATGAATACATAATAAAAGCCCATCTTGTTTATAATGATATCTATTTGTGAAAAAGGTCTATAAGGATATGCATTGAAATTCTGACTGTTTTTATCTCTGGGTGTTTGGATTATGGGTAATTTTCTTTTTCTTTTTTTTTTTAAACCTTCTTGAAAGACAGCATAGTTAAGGTATAAATGTGCAGTGGGAGGGGGTGGTTAGACAGTCTGGGTTTGAATCCTGTCTCTCACACTTACTACCTGTATGACCTTGTACAAATTACTTAACTCCCTGAGCCCCAGTTTCTTCATCTGTAAAAGAGGAGTAATAATAATAGAAACTACTTCATAGAGTTCTTACATCAGTTAATGAAAACAAAGCATTTAGCACACAGTGGTTGACTGGTAAGAGCTTAATGAATTTTTAACTGCCATCGTTATTTCTGTTCTTACATTTATATATTTGAAACTCTTCATAATAAACATGTGTTTTTATTAACTGTAAATCAATAATTCTATTTCTACTTTAGGAAAAAATATAACTACTTGGGCAAATATTTACCATCTAAAGACAGTTGGCTCTCTTTTCCCTATCCCATTCTTTCCTTTTAGAAAAACATTTGGAGATCCATTCCTTCATAGAAATAGGCCCCTGAATGAACAGTGGTCATATTCCCTATCCCTCCCAAACTACTTAAACTACTTAAATTAAACTAATTTACTACTGAAAATATATTAAAGGACTTGATAACAGATTGTCTTTCTTGCTACTCACCTGGCAGTTCTCAGTGATTCAGCTGTACTACTTCCATCCCTTCACACCTCCTTAGGCGCACACCTGATTTTATTTAGCCATCCACCCTACCTCCATCTAACCTGCAAATGGAACATTACTAATATGCTAAAGAATATTATATTGATACCATGAGTATTGATAATAACTAACAATTATTGAGACTGACACTGTATCAGGTTTTGTTCTTAAGTTATTTCATTTAATCCCTACAAAATTTCTATGAAATCAATAGTATTATCCCCATTTTGGCAATGAGGCAATAAGCACAACAGGTTTAATTAGTTTTTGTGTTTTTTTCTTAATCACACAGCTATTCAAGGGGCAGAGTCAAGATTCAAACCTAGGTTTTTTGGCTTAAAACTCTTGGTTTTAACCACTTCCTCTATACTCTTCTCAAACAGTTGGGAATAGGCAAAAAATATAAACAAGTTCACCATTAGTTTAGGTGTTCATTCATTCAACAAATGTTTATTGAGTACCTACTATATGCTCATAGTAGGGGGACAAAACAGATTCCTGCCCTTGTGGAGCTTGCACTCTAGCATAAGTAAACAAACAATAGACTTAATAAATACATAAAATATATAATATGTTAGAAAGTAATAAGTGCTATAAAACTTTAGAAAGTTAGATCAAATTATGGTGGATAGATGAGGGAATATAATTTTGAATGTTGTGATTAGGGAAGTTCTCATTGAAAAGGGGATATTTGATTGGTATCTTGAAAAGATAAGGTAGAGGGAGTAGCCAATGCAAAGGACTTATCTTAGTTTCTAGGCTGCTAAGACAAATATCATACAATGAGTTGGCTTAACAACAGAAATTTATTGGCTCAATAAATTTTCAGAGGCTAAAAGACTTGCTTCCTCCCAGAGTCAGTAACATTCTGGCTGGCTGGCAAGCCTTGGATTCCTTGGCTTTTCCATCCAATAGCAGTGTCCTTTCTTTTCTGGATTCCATTGACCTTTGGCTTCTAGTTCCTCCCCATGACTTTCTCTCTTACTATGTCTGAATTTCTTCTGCTTATAAAGAACTCCAGTAATCAGATTAAAGCCTATTCTCACTCAGTAGGGCCACACCCTAACCAAAACAGCATCTTCAAGAGATCCCATTTACAATGAGCTCACACCCACAGTAACTTAGAGTAAGACCAAGAACATAGAACATATGTTGTTATTTTTTGTGTGTTGTTTTTTTTTTTTTTTTTGGGAGGGGGTGGTAGGTAATTCAACCTACCACAGGCCCTAAGACTGGAGTATGCCTGGAGTATTAAGGGGAGAGCAAGGTAACAACTGTGAGTAAAACAGAGTGAGGGGAGGAATGAGCTCATCAGGTCATGGGTAGGGACAGAAGGGTAGGGAAACAAATTACATAGGAACTTAGGCCATGGTAAGGACTTTGGCTTTTACTCTAAAGGAAATGGGGAGCATTTGCAGGGATTTGAGTAGAGGATTAAAATAATCTGACTTAACATTTTGCATTATGCTTCTGAGTTCAGAATAAACTGTAGGGATGAGAGAAAAAAGAATTATAGGAAGAACTATAATCCTTTTCTGTTTAGGAGGCTTCTGTAATAATCTAGGTGAGAGAAGCAAAATGTTTGTACTAGGTGGCAGCAATAGATGAAGAAAAAGATGCTCAGATTCCAAATATATTTGAAGGTAGAGCCAACAGGTTTCCCAATAGGTTGCATAACTGTTGGGAGTCAAGGATGACTCCCAAGGTTTTGGCATAAACTACTGGAAGAGTGGAGGCACAGATTCTTTGGGGTTTGGGAGACAAGAGTATTGGACTTAAGTATTTCTATTTTGGGTTTGTTGAGGTTGGGATTCCTGTTAGATATCCAAATGGTGATATCAAAAGGCATTTAGATACATGAGTCCAGAGTTCAGGAGAAAGATTTGATTGTTGTCAGCATATATAGGTATTTAAGCCATAAAATTAGATAAGTTCTATAAGAGTATAGATGGAGAAGAAGACCAAGGACTTAACATTGGGGCAGTCTATCTTTAAGAGATCAGAGAAAAGAAGAAGAACCCAACGACGAGACTTGAGAAGAAACAAGTGAGATAAGAGAAAATCAAGAGAGGGTGATATCCTGGATGCCAAGTGATAAAAAACGTTTCAAGAGAAGGGGTTGATCATCTGTATTAAATACTAATGATAGACCAGTAAGATGAGGACTAAAAAGTAACCACTGAATTGAAAATGAAATTAATAAAAGAATTGTATTTACAAAAAAATATAAAAAAATACTTAGGAATAAATTTAACAAAAGAAGTGCAAAACTTATTTTGAAAATGACAAAACATTGGAAGAAATTAAAGAAGACCTAAATAAATGGAAAGACATCCCATTTTCACAAATCAGAAAACTTAATGTTGGGAAGCAGCTGTGGCTCAATCAGTAGGGCTCCCATTTACCATATGGGAGGCCCTGGGTTCGGTTCCCGGGGCCTCCTGGTGAAGGCAAGCCTGCCCGCACGGCATAGTTAGCTGACCCAGTGAGCACAAGCAGCAAGGGGGGGATAAATGAATAAATAAATAAAATCTTTAAAAAAAAAAAAGAAAGAAAACTTAATGTTGTTAAGATGTCAGTACTCCCCAAATTGATCTAGAGATACAACACAACCCCGTCAGTATCCCATCTGCATTGTTTGTAGAAATTGACAGACCAATCCTAAAATTCATATAGAAACTCAAGTGACTCAGAATAGCCAAAACAACCTTGAAGAAGAACAAAGTTGGAGGATTCACATTTCCCGATTTCAGAGCAACAGTGTAGTACTGCATAAGTATAGAAATATAAATCGGTGGAATCAAATTGAGTCTAGAAATAAACCCATACCTCTAGGGTCAGTTGATTTTCGACAAGGGTGCTGTATTAGACAGGGTTCTCTCGGGAAACAGAATCAACAGGAGATATCTGTCAATAATATGAGATTTTAAAAGAGTCTCTCACGCAGCTGTGGGGATGCACAAGTCCAGGTTCCGCAGGCAGGCTGCAAACCAGGGGCTCCGATGAAAGACTGATGAAAGGTCCTTGATAAGTTTCTGGGAGAAGTTGGCTGTCCAAAGACGAGTTGAGAAATTATCTCTGAATATTGAAATCACTTCTCCTTTTAAGGCGTTCAAATGATTGGATAAAAGCATCACCCATTGCTGATGCAATCTCCCTGATTGATGCAGATGTAATCAGCCATCCATGCAGTAAACTCACTGGTGATTGAAGTCCATAAATGCTCTTGTATTACAATTAGCCCAGGGCTTGCTCGACCTGACACCTGGACACAATTTTCTGGCCGAGTTGACACATTAGCCTAACCATCACAATCCACCCCTTGTCAACTCAGCAACCATACACATTACCCTAAACCATACTTAGTTTCTAAGTAGAAACAATAACAGACAAGCATACTTATATATTTCCAACTGACAATGTTCAACTCCCTGCATACAACTGGAAAAACATTAATTCCCCACAGAATAGGGTGCAAGTGCTTGGGTAATATTTACTCTTAATCTTGACATCCTTAAATATTATGACGTGAAATTAATACAACTTTTCATATGATAGGGGAAAAGGTTGGGGAAGAAAACAAAGAAATTCATTTTGTGTACATATACAATCATACTCATAACGAAACAAGGAAGAAGGATTCATGACTACCCCAGCCAGTACAGTAATTCCCTTCTTTGCCTGTTGATTCACAGGTAAGAGGAGCCCAAAGTGGCCAGATGGCAGTCTTAACTTCCAGTTCAGTGGAATCATTGTTGTGTTCCCTGGTGGCAGCACTCCTCCTTTTGGAACTAAAACCTGTAGACCGGCAGAGCTTAAGGTTTCAAGGACAGGAAGCAAAAATTTTCCTAGTGGGTCACTAGGGGTAATAGTGAGTGGTGCCACTCCCATTTCCACCCCTTGATTCCTGGACCCATGAATCCTGGTTATGGGAGAAACAGCACCATAGAGAGGATGCTGATTTAGAGCATACACAGCCTCTTGGAGAACATTGCCCCAGCCCTGCAAGGTATTGCCACCTAGTTGGTGCTGTAATTGAGTCTTCAAAAGGCCATTCCACCGTTATATTAATCCAGCTGCTTCAGGGTGATGGGGAACATGGTAAGACCAGTGAATTCCATGGGCATGTGCCCATTCCTGCACATCATTTGCTGTGAAATGGGTTCCTTGATCAGAAGCAATGCTGTGTGGAATGCCATGCCATGGCAGTAGATAAGACATTCGATAAGTCCACGGATGGTAGTTTTGGAAGAAGCATTGTGTGCCGGAAATGCAAACCCATATCCAGAGTATGTATCTAATCTAGTTAAAACAAATCTCTGCCCCTTCCATGGTGGAAGTGGCCCAATGTAGTCAACCTGCCACCAGGTAGCAGGCAGGTCACCTCGAGGAATGGTGCCATATCGAGGTCTGAGTATGGGTCTCTGCTGGTAGCAGATTGGGCATTCAGCAGTGGCTGTAACCAAGTCAGCCTTGGTGAGGGGAAGTCCATGTTGCTGAGCCCATGCATAACCTCCATCCCTACCTCCATGACCACTTTGTTCATGAGCCCATGACAGGAGTGGCTGGGTGTGATGGTTAGGCTAATGTGTCAACTTGGCCAGGTAATTGTGTCCAGGTGTTTGTTCCAGCAAGCACTGGGCTAATTGTAATACAAGAGCATTTATGGACTCTGATCACCAGTGAGTATACTGCGTGGATGGCTGATTACATCTGCATCAATCAGGGAGATTGCATCTTCAATGGGTGACGCTTTTATCCAATCATTTGAATGCCTTAAAAGGGGAAGTGATTTCAACATTCAGAGAGAATTTCCCAGCTCATCATTGGACAGCCAACTTCTCCCGAAACTCATCAAGGACCTTTTATCAGTCTTTCATCGGAGCCCCTGGTTTGCAGCCTGCCTGTGGAACCTGGACTTGTGCATCCCCACAGCTGCGTGAGAGACTCTTTTAAAATCTCATATTATTGACAGATATCTCCTCTTGATTCTGTTTCCCAAGAGCACCCTGACTAATACACTGCAAAAAGAGGCTCAACATTAGCCATAGAGCGGTTCATCTTATCCACTTGATGATTAAAGTCTTCCTCTGCTGAAGTCACCCTCTCATGCGCATTCATTCACATGGGACACAAATATGTTCATGTTTTTGCCCACTCAGAAGGGTCTATCCACATACCTCTTCCCCAGACCTCCTTGTCACCAATTTTCCAATCATGTTCCTTCCAAGTCCTTGACCATCCAGCCAAACCATTGGCAACAGCCCATGAATCAGTGTACAAACGCACCTCTGGCCATTTCTTCTTCCAAGCAAAATGAACAACTAGGTTCCCTGCTCAAAGTTCTGCCCTCTGGGAGGATTTGCCCTCACCACTATCCTTCAAGGATGTCCCAGAAAAGGGCTGCAGTGCCGCAGCTGTCCACTTTCAGGTGGTATCTGCATATCATGCAGAACCATCTGTAAACCAGGCCCAAGTTTTCTCATCCTCAATCAACTGATTGTAAGGAACTCCCCAAGAGGCCAAAGCTGTGGGCTGGGAAAGAGAAGGTAACATGGCCGGGGTGGTGACCATGGGCATTTGGGCTACTTCCTCATGTAACTTACTTGTGCCTTCAGGACGTGCTCGAGCCCTATCTCGTATATACCACTTCCACTTTATTATGGAGTGCTTCTGTGCATGCCCAACTTTATGGTTTAGTGGGTCAGACAATACCCAGCTCATGATAGGCAACTCAGGTCTCATGGTAACTTGATGGCCATGGTTAAGCGTTCAGTCTCTACTAAGGCCCAGTAGCAAGCCAGGGGCTCCAATGAAAGGTCCTTGATGAGTTTCTGGGAGAGGTTGGCTGTCCAAAGACGAGCTGGGAAATTCTCTCTGAATGTTGAAATCACTTCCCCTTTTAAGGCATTCAAATGATTGGATAAAAGAGCCACCCATTGCTGATGCGATCTCCCTGATTGATGCAGATGTAATCAGCCATCCATGCAGTAAACTCACTGGTGATCGAAGTCCATAAATGCTCTTGTATTACAATTAGCCCAGTGCTTGCTGGAACAAACACCTGGACACAATTACCTGGCCGAGTTGACACATTAGCCTAGCCATCACAGATTCCAAGACCATTCAATGAGGAAAGAATAGTCTTTTTAGCAGATGGTACTAGGACAACTGTATCTCCACACGCAAAAGATTGAAATTGGACCCTTACCTCACACCATGTACAAAATTAACTCAAAATGGATCAAAGACCTAAATATAAGAGCCAAAGCTCTTAAATATTATAAATTGAGATAATAAGCAAGAGATAAATTGGAATTTATCAAAATTTAAAACTTCTGTGCTTCAAAGGGCACTCTCAAGAAAGGAAGACATAATCCATAGACAAGGAGAAAATATTTACAAATCATATATCTGACAAGGAATTGTATCTAAAATATATAAGAACTCTTTCAACTCAATAATAAAAAGGCAATAACCCAATTTAAAAATGGTTAAAAACCTGAATAGTCATTTCTCCCTGGAAGATATACAAAAGTAAAAAAGCAAAAACAAATAAAAAACAAAACAAAACATGAGAAGATGATTAACATCATTAGTTATCAGGGAAATGTTTGACCCAGCAATTCTACTCTTAGATAAATGCCCTAAAAAATGGAAAACATGTCCACACGAAAACCTATACATGAATGTTCGTAGCAGTATTATTCATAATAGCCAAATAGTAGAAACAACCCAAATGTCCATTAACTAGTAAATGGATTAACAAAATGTTATATATCCACATAATGGAATATTATCAGCCATGAAAAAGAATGAAGCATTGATATATGCTGCATCATAGATGAACCCTGAAAACATTATGCTAAGTGAGAAAAGCCAGTCAGAACAAAAACATATATGATTCCATTTATATAAAATGTCCAGAATTGGTAAATATGAGACAAAAAAGATTAGTGGTTCTTTAGGATTTGGAGGGATGGGGAAATTGAGGGATAATAGCTAATGGGTACAAAGTTTTTTTTTGAAGTGATGAAAATGTCCCAAAATTGATTGTGGTGATAGTTGCACACTCTGTGAATATACTAAAAACCAATTGGTATACTTCAAATAAGTGAATTGTATGGCATGTGTTATTAAAAAAAGGTAAACATTGAGTTTAGCCCAGGGAGGTCACCGGTAAACATAGTGAGAATAGTTTCAAGGGAATGGTGGTGTTGAAAACCTAGTGGAATTGGTTTAATGTAAACCTAATGGAAAAATAGGAACAAATATTAGAAAACACAAGGAGTTTGAGTCAAGAGAAATAGGGTAGTAGCTGGCAGAGGAAGTGAGTCAAGTCTGTTTTTTTTAGAAGGGAGAGAAATAGTTTGTTTATATATTATAGGAAGCACCTAGAAGAATGGGAAAAGTTGACTATTTAGGATAGAGAGAAGAGAATTGTTGGAATGATGACCTATGGATGAGTTCTGTGTACAAGTGGAGGTACTGGCTTTGTATATAGTTTAGATATTTCACCTATTGTAACATGGGAAGAGAGAGTATGTGGACGCAGATGTTGATGGGTGGGTAAATGTAGTGGTGAATATTTCTTATGGTTGCTTCTGTTTTCTCAATGATAAGGTCATACACTGGAAATGAAGATTTTGGAAGAAACATTGTAAGTTTGAATAAAAAAGAAGAGAGTATGAAATAGTCATCTCTAAGAGTGACAGTGTATATAGTGGGAATATCAGAAGCATTAAAGGCCTATTAAGATTTGTGGTCATGAATCTAAACTGAAACCAGTCAGCTTGGATAGGGTGTTTTTCCAGACATTTTTAGCTGCACTGGGGCAAGTGTGGAGTAGGCAAAGAGTTATATTTAACCAGGGTAGTAATTTTGCTGAACAAGTGTAACAAAGCAAGAGAAGGACAAGGAAGTGATGATAAGGATTGACCATGGATCAAGATGGTGGTTAATTAGTTGAAAAAGTACATCAAGAGGGATGAGTGAAAAGATATAAGGCAATGGTATGAAAATCTCAGTGAAGTCAAATGATTGCATGGGTATACTAGGTGGAATGATAGAAAGTGGTGATTGGCAAGAGAGCATGAAATGGAGATTATAGAGGGATAGCATTTATCGATAAGAACAAGGGCTATGGTTTATATGACCATGGGAGTGAGCAGCATAGTTAGGATGGAGACAAGCTTATTGAAGAAGAGAAGGCCAAAGAACTGAGAGGCTAGGGTGTTAGAAAATGAGTAATGATCCAGGGTTGGGTAGATTACAGCTACAATGAAGAGTAGTAAGAGACAGAATCTAATGACTTGTTTACATCAGTAATTAAAAGAAGGTAGAGTGATTTTGAACTGGACTCCTTCATGAAGAATCATAACCTCTCTCAACAGTATCGCAGTCAGACAATAGATTGCTTAGCTTATACATGCTATCCTTGCAGACTCATATTCTTGGTATTTTCCCATCTGTGGCCCAGAGATCTCTTCTGGTCATTGCCCTCCTGGGTGCCCCTAAAACATTTCTAGACATTGTGTTCTCTTAGTTGAGCATCCATCGTAAAGAGAATCAAACTTGTTAAGTGAAAAGAATCAAAGAAGAAAAATCAGGAAATCACAGCCTTCAGGGTAATAGTAATGAAATTTTTAACTTGAAAATTACTTGTGAATAGATTTCACAGTCTCTGTAGTCACATGCAAATTATATGCTAATATAACTTTAGTTCAGCAAACTATTTTATACAATTAGTTGAGACACTTGATATTGCGCATATTGCCTTACAAGCGTATCTCACTATTTGTCATAGATGAATGCCTGAAATATATGTGTAAATAGAATTTTGGTAATACAGATCGTATTTTCTCATTGATTTACATAATAATGTTAAAAGTGCTTCATCTTCACTTTAAATTTGTCCTAATTGGGGATGATAACAGTTTCTCTTCCTATGCATTTCTACCAAGTACTTAAATATTTAAATGTATTACAAGTTCTTATTTTAAGAAACCCAGCAATGAATCCTTTTAATGAGAAAATTCATGCTTGGACCATATAATTTTACAGTCAGAATGGGCAACAGAGAATATCTGGTGCAATCCCTTCACTTTATAGATGAGAAAATTTTGAGGCCTACAAGAGAAAAATTTAAAAATTTGCCTCGTATCATACATTTAGCTACAGTTGTTGACATGGAACCAGAACCTAGATATTCAGCATACTTTCCACTGTGATGTAGTGTTGTATAGTTTTATATATGTGTAAATATACATTTTTCAGTATTGAGTTTTCCTTTATATTATGCACCAAGTTAGCTAATACAAGTGCTGCCCATTGATAAAGGCCTCAAGTACAGCAAAAATACAAATATCTTCCTAAATCTATATATCTGTAAACTTACTATGGCTCTGTTGAATTGAGCCATGTTCAAATCTCATCTGAGCCAGATTAGTATATTTGAACCCTCAGACTTTCACTGAACCTGGATCTCACTCTTAGGCATTATCTTATTATAGCTAAAACAGCAGGTAATTTAAAACAAAAAATAAAAACTGAAACAGGGAAGCGGCTGTGGCTCAATCAGTAGGGCTCCCGTTTACCATATGGGAGGCCCCGGGTTCGGTTCCCAGGGCCTCCTGGTGAAGGCAAGCCCGCCCGCACAGCGTGGTTAGCTGACCCAGCAAGCACAAGCAGCAAGGGGGAGATAAATGAATAAATAAATAAAATCTTTAAAAAAAACAAAAACTAAAACTAAAACAGCAGGTAATTTGAGGTTTTAGAAAACTTGACTTAGAAGTGCCACTTCTGTCACTTAATTGTTGTGTAACTTTGGGCAAATCCCTCAGCCTCTGAGGGATCTTAATTTTCTCAGCCATTAAAGTAGGGATAATGACAATATTTACCTCACAAGGTTATTGTACTGACCAAATGTTATGACTGTGATACAAAAGATTTTTGAGTATTTACTATGTGCCGGACACTTAATCATTTGTTAGTTGATGTAATGAAAATCATATTCTTTATAATAAAAACCAGCCCGAGAGCCTGTTGTCCATGAGTAAACATTTCCTTTAACAACTAGTTATTTTAATTTCATATATTCATAATTATATTTTTGTAATTTATCTTTTCACAAATCTCTTGTCTGCTGTTACCCACACTTTTTCATTGTTCTTTTATTCATTGTTTGAGAAGGTGTAAGGTAGTTACCTGTTATGTTTCAGCTACTTGATTTCTTATATAGATATTCTACATCTGATTCTTTTTCTCGCAGTGAATTTTCTTATCTTTCTTAATGAGAATTGAATGACAAAACTGCTTTTCACAGCAAACCCAAAGCCATTGGTTGATAGAAATTAAAGTTCTCTGGTGCCATTGTTCCTTAGACCTCTTGCTGAAAATCAGAGGATAGGGAACGGAAATTGATAGGCATAAAACCCTCATTGTTCCATCCACTTTTTAAAAACTGTTAAACCTCGTCATCAGAAAATATATTTACATTAATGCCATTGGGCCCTTTTTATCCATTTTTGTTATTGATTTAAAGAAGTAAATTGCTACCAAGCAACATGATAATATAAGCAAAAGTATTAATTAAGCATGTGGAACAATTTTATTTTTTTAATTAAAGTAAAGAAAAACTTAAATGCTTGATATTTAAAAAGTAAACTGCTAGAAATTGTTTTCTTTTTTTTTCTTTTTTTAATTCACACCCCCCACCCACACCCCCCGAGATGGCTCCCTCATCTGTTTGCTCATTCGGGGTTTTTTTGCTCATTGTTTGCACTTGTTGTCTGCTCGTTGTTTTTTGCTCGTTATCTGTTTTTTCTTTAGGAGGCACCAGGAACTGATGCCACCAGGACCTCCCATATCAGAGGCAGGTGCTCAACTGCTTGAGCCACATCCACTCCCTGCTCTTTGCTTTTGCTCGTTGTCTCCTCGTTCTCTTGCTCATTGTTTTTGCTTGTTGTCTGCTTATTGTTTGTTTATCTTCTTTAGGAGGCACCGGCAACCAAACCTGGGACCTCCCATGTGGGAGGCAGGTGCACAACTGCTTGAGCCACATCCACTCCCTGTTTTATTTTCTTTGTACTGGTATAGTTTTAAAGACTAATTGTGTATTCTCAACATAAATCACTTTAATATAAAAGTTGTAAAAACTTTTGTGAAAAATCAGGTTAAATAGTATACATCATTTGAAATGTACTGCCTTTTGGAACATTTTTTAAGTACTTTGAAACCTAGCCTTCATTAAACATTTGGAAACATTAATAAAGAGGCCAGAGTCTTGCCTCTTTATTAAGGCAACTGGGATACGTTCTTGCCAACACATTTTATCAATTAGTCTGCTGAACAACAAAAATAGTAAACATCATCAAAATTAAAGGGGTTTACTAACAAAACCAAAATTTTAGATAACAATAGAAGATAATTATTTTCAACAAATAAAATAGTATAAATATTGCAGGCACGAATGCTTTTATCAGTTGTAACAAATGGACTACAACACCACTGCAAGATGTTAATAATTGGATGGTATTTGGGAATCCTGTATTTTGTGCATGATTGTTCTACAAACCCACAACTTCTCTAAGAAAAAAAAAAAAAGTATCTCATAGATATTAGCTATATTTAGTATTCTATAATCAATACCGTATAAACTAGTTCATCTTTAAAAGATCTAATCCCATGTACCCCAAAATTAGTATTCACAATTAATATACTTACACATACTGATATCCATTTTATTTTGTTAGTGAGATGTTTATTTTCCTAGAAAGCTATATAATTTGGAGACATTAATTTTATTATTTACAAGGCTCTAAACATTGCTGGTGACTGGATTGTGTTATATCAGTGTTAAATAAGGAAAGATATTAAAATGTATTGGCTTTATGTCTTCGTTTTTTTTTTCACATCAAAAGAAACCCCCCTTCCTTTGAGAAGAATCTGAGATCTATTATACAGAATAGAAGAATATGAAATTAAAACAGATTATCTTGGTGGGATAAATGGTGGCAACTAAAAAACTAAGAAGTATTTGCATGTGGTATTTAATAATGCATCCTCTGATAGTAAATTTACTACCAAGTACTTGAGGCAAATTTTATTAAACTATTTTGGGCAAAGGGAAAATGCTTAAGAAACTTTTTCCGTATGTGACGTAACAATGGTCTTTGGGTAGATTCATTATTGTTGGATTAGGATGTACTGGATATATTCTTGATCTGCCCTCCTTTAACCCATAGTGACATTTGTCAAATGTTTGGCTGGAATTTACTTCATAATCTGGGACCTCGGGGCAGATTTTAGCCCCTGCACAAAGCTAATTGACCCATGTAGGAACTGAATATACTACCTTCAAATAGCAGCACTGTGTTCTGAAAGTTGAGCTAGCCAGGGCAAATATGTGTAAAGATATGAAATACATCATTGTCCTTAAGGAATATCATTGTGTATAAACACATTTCATCACTGATAAAAGTGGAAAAATGTGTCCATGTAATCCACTGTATTTTCAGTGAAAATGGAATTATAAGAAATAATCGTGCTTTAAATTCCTTCATTTCGGGAAGCGGCTGTGGCTCAATCAGTAGGGCTCCCGTTTACCATATGGGAGGCCCCGGGTTCGGTTCCTGGGGCCTCCTGGTGAAGGCAAGCCCGCCCGCACGGCGTGGTTAGCTGACCCAGCAAGCACAAGCAGCAAGGGGGGGGATAAATGAATAAATAAATAAAATCTTTAAAAAAAAAATAAATAAATAAATAAATAAATTCCTTCATTTCTGTAGCCGTAATTGTTTTATACAGAATAGCATTCTTTTCTCTTGGTTTTCTTTTGTTGTTTGTATTAGATAGGTACTTTGGGGCTAGCTGTGGCTGTTCCATAAAATGTTTACAGAGATACGCAAAGATTTTTGCTGAACCACCTATCACTGAATTTGCAAACTAAACAGTCTGCCACATTTCCTAGTTTTGTTTTGTTTTTTTTCTTTAATGTTATATGTATACTTCAAATTGTTTTTTTCTTTTCTAAAGCATATCTTCTGCCTATATGATTGCTTTACTTAGGATCACAGTAAAGCAAATACTTTTCTTTGTATTCTTAAAGTCACCCACACCTTTTACCACATTAGGCACTTCAATGTCTGTGGACTAGTGGTGCTCCAGGTTCTCATCATGACATGTAACGTTCAGCCAAAGAACACAGGTTATCCATTATGTAGAAACTTAAATTCAATACAAGTAAAACAGATTTTCTTCACTCATGCTAGATTTTCTTTGAGATGTTTCATAACATTGGTAAAATATGTTAAAATAGTAATATTAATGCTAGTATTTGTGGGGGGGGAATTTTCATTTAGGTAATCTTAAATTCATACATTTATATTATTGCCTTTTTTAACAAAGGAAGTGGATAAACAGTAAATTTAGTGAAGGCATACTCACTTGTCTTCATTTGTGTTCAAAGTTCGAGTTTTTGAAATATTATTTTAGCAGTTTGTTGTAAGCAAAAACTTTGATGAATGATGAGCTTAGGTAATCAGAACATTGATTCAGGTGTACTTGCCATAGCAGTTCATTAACAATGAGTAAATTATCTTTGATTACCCCTGAAAAGCTATAATGGTTTCATCTATTAGGTTGCTTCATTAAATCATTAATTTACTTGGAGGTAGCTGAGCCTGACATAATTAAGTCATCTCGGTCGCCACAGATTTTTATCTCCCATGATGTCAAGAACACTGAGCTAGTTAATATAAGGCATTTGTAATTTATTCCCTGACGTACTGACTTTACATTTTAAGACTACTAAATACTATCTTGGCTCATCTTATTTTATATTTAAGTAATCTAATAAATGTATACCTTCAAATTATTTACCTAATGTTTTAGCTTAGATTTTGTAAATACTTAAATTCAAATTCCATTTAAGTATCTGAACCACTTCTTACCAACAGTTCTCTGACCCATGGCTACGTAAAACTGCTTCACTTCATCCAGAGCATCATTTATGAGGAAGGATTTGATGGATCCAATCCCCAGGTATCTGGTACAAAGCTTCTTATAATCATATATATAATGTTTTCAAACTCTCTAGGGGCAGACCCACGAGTTCTTGGAATAATAACAGTGAGCAAGCTGTTTTCAAGCACAGAAGATATAAATAAACAGAGCAAAGGCAGCCTTAGTTCAACTGTAGATGTCCATTTAGAGTTTTAACTAAACTCTAAGTTCTCATTTGATGCATATAAGATGTTAACATGCACTGTCAACATTAATTATTTTTAAATATTTAAAGTATTTTAATATATAGTACTGGAATTAATAAGTGGTCACATTTTGAAAATTAATTTTAAATCGGCAAGACCTGTACTTTCCTATCTAAATTTTTCATATTTCTATCATTTAGGCCTTAATTTCAAATCACCTTATGAGTAAGAATTATCTTAAGAGTTTATTTATTGCATTATGCTTTGAGTTGTTTCATTGAATATAGTATGTCTTTCAAGAATCTTCCTTAGTGATTTTGTTTTAGCTAAGAAATATTTGCATTGTATTTATATTATTTTAGCAGAATTATTTCTATAGAGAACCATTATTTTTTTTAAGAAGACAAGCCAAAAATCTTAATTTTGATATTATCAGCTATATTTGCTCTTAATTCATAGATTTAAAAATACTCTTGTAAACTTTATTGTGATATTTGATGCTTTCTTCTTGGCAAAATAAATCATTTTAAATTTGTTTTGATCATCAGTTTAATAGCAGATTGAAAATATGGCAAAGCAAAGCAATTTATTTATAAATAACTTTTCATGTATGTGGCAGTTTTTGTAATGGTCCTTATTACTTAATCCAATTTTATTTTGTTATTGTTGCTCCATTTTTGGACCTAGCTAAGATTTATGGCAACATGTCTTTCCTTTGGTGGCAATGCCTGTCTGGAGAGGTAAATTGGTCCCTGACAGACACCTTTCCCTACTCACTGTGGTAACTATGGAAACGGGCATGTCATAACAGTTCCTATGATACAGTGTGCAGAGCTGCTGTTCTTGAAGTATGATGATACATCTTCTGAGAGCAAGAAATATTACAGAATGCAGAAAGCAAAGGCAATAGAAAAAAGATACAACTATCCATACATATGTACATATTTATACATTGTAGGTTAAATATATTAATATAAATACATGGAACCCATATTTATAGGTTAAATATATACACACACACACATATACATATATATATGCACACACACATATTCACACAAATAACCTAAGAATCCTGAATAAATGAGCTAGTATTGGAATGGAATGAGAGTTTGTTTACTGACTTTTTAATTTGAATATAAAAATAATACCATTTTTCAATAAACAGTAATTTTTAGTGGAAACTGATGGACAAGCAGCTGTACCTGGTTTGGCTCTCTGTACCAGAGGATCTATAACTATTAACTTTCATATAAATTAGACAGGGTTAAGGTAGGCATTTCTGTGGCAAATACCATGATTGTTAAATTTTTTAATTAAATTAAAATATACCAATAATTTATTATTAAAATATACTTTTTATTTTATTGGAACTAAAATACAGCTAATTAATTTCCTTATCATTAAATTATACATTGTACTGTTTCCTAAATTATGTAGTCTGTACATCTGTTTCAGAAACTGTAGGTAAGTTCAAGAGCCACAAAAATGCATCTGGCAGGCACTACTTCAAAAAATATTACTCCTGATTTAGAATAATAGTCTGACACGGAGATAAATTCCACTTTTTAAAAGGAAAATTTCATCTTATTTTCTCTATCACTACATTTTCCAAATAAACTAAACTAGTTGGAGGTAACCTATGGAAATAGATGCTCAGGAACAGAATATCATATACTACCTTAAAATTAACTACTTAAATTAATAAGTAAAGTAGTGTAGCTTCTCTAAGAAGATACGGTGGATATATTTACAAGCAGCTGTCATGATTTCACTTGTTTTTACATTGTGCTTTGCAAATATCTAAGAAATATACAATAAAAATTAAATTTGAACATTGATTCTACTTAAATTATAATACCAGATTAAATACTTTGGATGTACTCATATGAGTAAATTTATTTACTTTACAGCTACCCAACCAAAAGTTTATTTTTTAAATCTTATTGTACCACCCGGTACGCCACATTTTTATAGGCATGACAAAGGAATTATACATCCCAAATGACAGGAAATTTATAATTCAGCCTTTGTTTTTAACTCTTACTGTCATATTAAAAAATAAATAAATGTGTTCCCTGTGTTTGGGGGTGCTATTTACTGACCTCATTTAAATATGACTGAATCATTTCTTGGTTTAACATTTTTATTCTTTCTGTATATATATATCAGTGTATCTGCCAAAGTCACTGAGCTAGTGTAGTAATCGTGATTCCATGCCTAATAGCATTTTTGTATAAACTTAGCAGGTACTTTTTAATACAACAATAATAGGTACCTATGGGTTAAAATATAGCTGGCCTCATTTATGAAATGTTGATAAGGAAATGATATAACACTGCTCTCCTTATACCTTTATATTTCATTCATATATCTAGTTTTTTTTTTTGTTACATTTTTTTCTTTCTTTTATCTAGCTCACTCTTTCTGTTTAGAATCTAGCCTAAGCTACAGTTGATGAGATAAGATTAGGAATGACAAAGTGAACCTAAACGCTTGCCATTTTACTTAAATTCTAAGTTTCTAAAGCTATAAGAAAAAGAAATAATATATTTTACAGACATCCTATAGTAATTCTTCAGAAACTTATTTATACTTCTGAAATATGCCCTTGTACATCTTCATTTTATTTTAGTAATGCAGAAACAAAAAGAAAAAAGTTTGAGTCCCTCCTAGGATAATGGCGTAGGGTGTCTTAGGTAGTTGTCTGTCATAACCTGAATACACCAGAAAAGAAATTTGGACCAACTGCCTTGATAGTGCCATCATGTTTCAGGTCCTTGGCATCAGGACATTTTTTTCTAATGTGCTTAGTCTAATTCTTCTTTCTATAATCTCATTCTTATGATATTATCCAGGCTATTCTGTCACTTTAAATATTTGAAGAATTTTATGGAATATAGAACAATGTTCTAACCTAAACTTTTTATTTTAGAGATAAGAAAACTAAAACCTAGATAATGTTTATATCTTGCCCAGAACATACATCTACTTAGTTACATAGTTCAGATGATAAATCTCTGTCTTATTCATATTATTGTAAGAGCTGTTCCTATTTTGTTTCAATGTTTTATTCATTTCTCCACTTTCCTTTGTCAATAAATTATGTTTGAAAAAATATACACAAGTTCAACTTTCATCTGTAATATCAGGGAGATAGATATATTGTATTAGTCAATAGTTAGGTGGTTATACATTTATTTAATGGTATTTTATTGCAATAGTAAGTGATGTATTTTTCATCAAAGATCACATCTAAAGTGGCACATACTCCAAATCTTTGCTTTAAGAAAGAACATATTTTTCCCGTCAGAATTGTAATAATGATTTTCCAGTTATTGCCATATGCCAGGTTTTGTTAATATCTGTTTTCTCTCCAGAAGTTTTGTTATATTGCTAAGGGAAACATTTATAAAACATTGTTCAGTTAGAATAACCTAAGTAGTAGAATTTATCATAAACACTTCTACCTGGCAAGCACTAAATGGCAGTCATACTAGGATTTCTTCAGTGGTTTTAAAATGTCCTTTTCCCAAGAAATATTGGTCACTATTATTATGACCTTAGTGTCAATAAGCTCAAGTTCTAAATGTTCACCTGTTAAATTTATGACATAAATAAATAAATAAATTGTTTAAATTATTTGTTTAAATTATTATTTTTAAAATATTTTTAAGTATAAAGTAGAACCAAGTGTAAAATGTAAAACAAAAAAAGCTTTTATTTATATATATATTATATATATAAATTACATAATATATATATACATTGTATATATTATATATATATAATATATATATATATATATTTTTTTTTTTTTTTTTTTTAAGGGGTGCCAAGGATTGAACTCAGGACCTCGTACATACGAAGCAGGTGCTCAACCACTTGAGCTATACCTGCTCTGCAACTCACGTATATGTTTTTAAACTTCTTTCAAACAAATGATCAAGCAGTATAGAGGACAGAATTAAATAAGTCATATTGAACAATTTATAATTTATTAAAGAGCTAATAGAACTGTGTAATACTAAGAATGGTTTTTAAATGTACAGGTTACACTTTGATAATATAAAAGATTTCCTTTATTTTGCTTTATTATTAATTGTACATAAAGCTGTTTACCATACCTATTGACATTATTTCCCTGATCTGTTATAAATAAAAATAATAAAAGAGGTATCCTATTAGCTAACAAAACTTAATGTTTTTCCCTTCCCTCCCACTTTTCTTCAGAAAAAACAAAAAAACATTTTAAGAATAGGAATTCAGAATCTTGGCTCACCTTTGTGGGGAGATGACATTTGTTGTACAGAAAAGTGTGACAACAGTCATGGTCTTACCAAGTTCCTCTATATTCTCCGTGGTCTTCTGAGAACCTCTCTTTCAGTCTGTATTATCACAATGCCATCACATCTTATCCAGGTAAGAACTTTCTAGAACTACTTTTCCCTAATTATTGGTACATAGTTGTAACACAAAAAGAAATTTTTAAATCTTTTATGAGTCTGATAAATTATTTTCATGTACCATTTGGGAAAAGATTTCTGGTGCTTGAAATGTCAGAGTAGCAAAATGACTTTTAGATTAGATTAAATTCTTGTGTATTCATGTTTTTAATATACAATAAGAATATGGTACATCTACCTTTACTGATTTTATTATTTGTTCTTTGGTTTCTTGTGAACTTTTTATGCCCTTTGTGATGTGAATGTGATTTTTGCTGTGATATCTTTTCACTGATTATAAAGTTGATTTGAATAGACCAAGGTCTTCCCTCTGTTTCCACCAAAATCTACATTCTTCGGAAATGAAGTCAGTCTTCTCAAATAGAAAATGACAGGTCTTTGCAAGACTTTCCAAAAGTTCAAAACAGTTCTTTTGTTAAGAGTTTTCAGGGCATAAGTTTGGGAGTATTTTCATTATTATTG
The DNA here is from genome assembly GCA_026826555.1 of Tolypeutes matacus. Classification (NCBI taxonomy): domain Eukaryota; kingdom Metazoa; phylum Chordata; class Mammalia; order Cingulata; family Chlamyphoridae; genus Tolypeutes; species Tolypeutes matacus. The sequence continues at coordinate 17,052,544 of JAKSZT010007815.1, read as the reverse complement.
CTGTTATTTTGCAGGTAATAGAGTAACAGGAATTACATTATATGTATTTCCATAGTATTGTTATATATCTTTCTATAGCACCATTATAGAAATAATCAACTTTAAAAAAATCTACTGCAGTGAATGGAGTCATTCTGACGTCAAACATTAATAAAATTAATTTAAAAATTAATAAAATCATTTTTTCTAATGCACTAAAGCATTTTTTTTTTTAAACTTTATTCATCATAGCAAAGATTTTTGCTTTCCTTTCTCATATTTCTTTTTTTTTTTTTTTTTTTTTTTTTTTCCACCGGGAGGTCCCAGGGATCGAACCCAGGTCCCTCCATATGGGAGACAGACACCCAACCATTTGAGCTACAGCCACACCTTGCACTAAAACATTTTTATTTGGCATGGCTTATTTTTAAAGGAGAGGGTTTTGAGTCTTGTTTTTTTGTTGTTGTTTTTTAAGATTTTTTATTTATTTATTTGTTTGTTTGTTTGTTTGTTTGTTTGTTTGTTTATTTCTCCCCACCCCCTCATTGTTTGCACTTGCTGTGTCTGTTGTCCTCCCTGTCTCTTTAGGAGGTACCAGGAACCAAACTCAGGACCTCCGATGTGGGAGGGAGACACCTAATTGCTTGAGCCACCTCCATTCCCTGCTTTGTTGTATCTCTCATTATGTTTCTCTTCTTGTATCTCTTGTTGCATCATCTTGCTGTGTCAGCTCACCACACCTGCCCATCATGCCAGCTCATTGTCTTCTTTAAAGGCATTGGGAACTGGGGTCGGATGTGGCTCAACTGGTTGGGCGTCCGTCTCCCATATGGAGGGACCCGGGTTCGATCCCCGGGACCTCCTGGTAAAAAAATACATAAATAAATAAATAAAGGCATTGGGAACTGAACCAGGGACCTCCCATGTGGTAGGGGGGAGCTCAGTCTCTTGAGCCACATCTGCTTCCCTTGAGTTTTGTTTTACTTCTCTGGAAATAGCAAAAATAACAACAATAAATAGCTTCTTAGAAATACCAAACACCTTGAGTCAGGACCTAAGATTCTTATAAGATTTTTATGTAAATACTGTTATCTCCATTTTAAAAATAAGGAAACTAAGGTTTAGAGAGGTTAAGAAATTAGTCAAGGTTATACACCTGAGAAGCATGATTTGAACCCAGGTAGTCAGGGTCCAAGAACCATATTACAGGAAAATTCTACTAGAATATACCAGAATATGTTAATAGGTTTTTATTTGGAACTCATTTTCTCAAAGCTAGTAAATCTCAAATCTTTCATCTTAGACCTAAAAAAGGACTTGAAGAGATCATCTTGGTCTGGGTTCCTACTTTGGGCAAGTAAAACTTTACTCCTGTTTTGCATCTGAAGCCCCAACTGAAAAGGCATATTCAAGCAAATCAAAGAAATAAGGACTGTACTTGGTGAGATTGGAAGGGGCTATGAGAACTTCACATTTAATTGATTTAACAGAACTCTAAGTGATGTAATTATAATTTGTGTAAAGTTCTCTAAGGAAATAAAGAAATGACATTATTTGAAGATGCTTTACCTAAAAATACCATCCAAGAGCCAAAGCAGAGACTTGTGGAAAATGTCATAACCATTGAATCCTCCTCTACCCTACAGAAAAAGAACTTTGCACTTGGTTCATAATCACTTTTAAGAAAAATCCACTATAATCTATCACTCTTCTCTCATCTTTACTTAAATTTTTAAGATTGACTGATGCAACACCAGATTCCTTCCTCCATTAATGTAGAGTATACTCCTATTCATTGACAGTGATTGTACTTCTGAACTTACTGAGAGTACAGCAGTTTTCTGTTAAAGTCAGCATTCTTCTTTAATAAAAACAAAATTTAAGCAAAATTAAAAGAGAAACTTGTTAGAAAATTTTTGATTTTCCTATCAAGAATTCTTAAATCCAAACCATTCACTCCCAAAATTTTGAAAAAAAAATCTGCACTACTTATAAATTTACTTATTGAAGCATTGTTTTATTATCTTTGATCGGTCATTTACCCATGCATTTCTGTCACACTTTTTATGAGTGCCTGATATGTGCTTCTGCCCACTATATGTATCACTGGAAATTCAAGAGACACTGGCTTCTTTCAGGGATCTTACTCTCTGGTAGGATATAAACGTTAAAATGGTAAGTTACAATATAATATGGTAAATTTGATATAATTCAGAGGATATAGGATCAGAACCTTAGCCTACCAATTCTCAAACTCTTTCATCTTAAGCCCTATTTACACTATTATAATTTTTTGAGGGAGGAGTGGCATCACTGAGATGGAGGAATAAGATGCTCCAAGGTTCTGTGTCCCACAGAATCTTTAAACAACTAGAAAAAAAACTGGCATAATCATCTTTCTCAGAGCTCCAGAAACAGTTAAAGAGATGCAGTAACTAGGCAGATGACGAATCAAGAAAAGCCAACTTAAAAGCAGTATGTGGGTGTGAGTGTAGCTCAGTGGTTTGAGCTCCTGTTTCCCATGTATGAGGTCATGGGTTCAACCCCCAGTACTGCCTTAAAAAAAAAAAAAAAAAAAAAAGAACATATATGGGGAGCGGGTGCAGCTCAGTGGTTAGAGCACCTGCATTAATGTACAAGGTCCCAGGTTCAGTCCCAGGTACTTTCTAAAAAATAAAATAAATAAAAGCAATAGGAAAACCTCATGGTATCATGGCATTTCCCCTAACCTTCCAGGAGCCAGACTGCATACTCACCATGGGTCCTTGGTACAGTTCCAGAGAGAGCAGGTTAACCCCTGTATGCATACTGGGGTGCATTTGTATCTGTACCAGTCTATGTAGGGGCAGCCTGAAGGGCTGTACCAGGACTGTCATCTCTGGTTCACTATCCCAGAACTTGCCCTGTGTATTAGTCAGCCAAAGGGGTGCTAATATGAAATACCAAAAATGGGTTGGTCTTTATAAAGGGTATTTATTTGGGGTAAAAGTCCACAGTTACCAGGCCATAAAGCATAAGTTTCTTCTCTCACCAAAGTCCATTGCCACTTGTTGGAGCAAGACAGCTGCTGACGTTTGCCAGGGTTCAGGCTTTTGGGTTCCTATCTTCCCGGGGCTGCGTTTCTCTCCAGGCTCAGCGCCTCTGTTTCCTCCACAAGGTCAGCTGTAGACTATCAGGCAAACAGCTCGCTTCTCTTCTCCTGGGTCCTTCTCTCCAACATCAAAACTGCAACTCAAAAACTGCTCCCTCTGTCCTTTGCCTTGCCTTTTATATTTGATTCCCCCACCCACCAAGGGGTGGGGCTCAACGCCCTACTGACTGGTGGCCCAGTCAATGCCCTAATCATAACCTAATCATGCCGAGATTAACAGATCAGTTTACAAGCATGATCCAATTATATTTTTGGAATTCATAATTACATCAAATTATCAAACAGCTACACCCTGCATGCAGAAGCAGTTTCTGTGCAGCTAAATCAGTTTAAGAAACAATCAATTTGCAGCAGCCTGGGATAAAGTAGTATGTTTTTGTAGTAAAGTTTATTATGTGTTTTAATACATACAGTGGAGCACCCAGACAGGATGAAATGCTTATTCCATAGAGAAAAGGGGGTTCATTTAGAGCCATGTAAACGGGGGAATTCCTAAGGCCATGAATGAATGCCATGATTACAAGATGCATGCTTAAAAGAAAAAACAGAGGACCCTGCACTTTTGCCTGTCTATTCTTCAGATTCAGCGTTAGGAGTAATAAGCTGTTGGAATTTTTTATTGGTTTGCTTTGAAATTGTAAATCAATTTGAGTAGTATTGATATGTTAACAATATTTAGTGTTCCAGCCCTTAAGCACAGAATATCTTTCCATTTATTTAGATCTTTTTTAATGCCTTTCATCAATGTTTTGTAGTTTGCCATGTACCAGATCTTTACATTCTTGGTTAAATTAATTTCTAGATATTTTATTATTTTAGTTGCTATTATAAATGGAATTGTTTTCTTGATTATCTCTTCAGATAGTTCATTACTAATGTATAGAACCACTACTGATTTTTGCATCTTGATCTTTACCCCACCACTTAATCAGGAGTGTTTTGACTACAATGTGTTTGGGCATAGTTCTCTTCAGGTTTACCCTCTTTGGGGTTCTTTGGCCTTATTGAATGTGTATATTCACGTCTTTCATTAAATCTGGGAAATTTCCTGCCATTATTGCTTTGAATATTCCTTCTGCCCCTTTCTCTCTTCTCCTCTTGGACTTCCAGAAAGTATATATTAGTATGCTTGATAGCATCCCACAGGTCTCTTGGGCCCTGTTCACTTTTTTTTTTTTCATTCTTTTTTCCTTCTGCTCCTCAGCATGAATCATTTCAATTGTCTTGTCTTACCGGTCACTTGATTCTTTCTTCTGCTTGCTCTAATTTGCTGCTGAAACCTTCTAGAGAATTTTTTATTTCAGTTATTGTGGTTTTCAACTCCAGTATCTGTTTGGTTCCTATTTAATATTTCTATCTCTTTATTGAGATTCTCATATTATTCATTCATCATTTTCCTGATATCCTTCAGTTCTTTTTCTGTGTTTTCCTTCATCTCCTTTACCATATTAATGATTTTTTATTTTTTATTTTTTTTTAAGGTCTTTGGTATATCCAGAGTCAGGTCTTTTTGTGGATGGTTTCTGAAGTTTTACCTTGTTCCTTTGGAAAGGCCATCATTTGCTATTTCTTTGTTTTATAATCTTTTGTTGCACACTGTACATTTTAATATTTTCATGTGTTAACTCTGAGATTTCGTCCCTGTTGTCTGTACCTTAAGTTTATGTCCAGCTAGTAATATGACAGAGATTTCTGTGAGTGACAGGAGCTAACAAAATCAAAACAAGGCAAAAAAAAAAGGCCTTTCACATTCTTTGCAGATTGACTCTGCATTGGTCCGTGCTCTCCTTCAGAGTTTAGCCCTCCTATCAAGAAGATCAGCCTGAAGTAAAAGTTTGAGGTTCTCTCAATGTTTTGTGAGCCCAAGTCAAAGTCATGTCCTGAGTGTGTTCTCGTGGCCTTAGTAATTCCCCTATTGACAAGAATCCAAATGTCACCTCTTCTCCCTAAGAAATAGACTTTCCTCCCACTCCCTAGGCCACTTTAATTATTTCTTTAACTACTTTAGTTGTCCCTAAACTGCCTCTGCAAGTTCTAGGACTAGGAGCCTAAGTGTCCCGGTTAAGTCTTTGAGGCTGCCACCCAGTAGACTGGCACTAACAAACAGGCACCATAGAATGCGCATAAGGGTTTTCTGCTCCTCCAGAACAGGGCCAGAGACCTACAATGGCATATAGACTGGCTCCTCAGCCTGCCCAAGAGGGGGTGGGGTGGGGCTATCAAAGGTGCAAGCTTCTACTGTTTTTTTGTTTGTTTGTTTGTTTGTTTTGTTTTTATTTTCCTGGGAGGTCCCGGGGATTGAACCCAGGTCCCTCCATATGGCAGACAGACGCCCAACCATTTGAGCCACATCCGCCCCCCTTCCACTGTTTTTTAAGATTGTGTTTTCTTGATTCAGCATTCATCTGGTTACTACAACCCTTTAACTGTTTTCTGGAGTATTGAGGAAAATGACTGTGCCAGTTTTTCTAGTTATTCAAAGATTCTGTGGGGGAATGGAATCCTGTAGTATCTTATACCACCATATTGGTTGACCAGGCTGATGTCAAATCCTTTTAAGTCCTTTTTTGGGTGTGGTTTATCTCCTTGTTATTTGTTTTTAGGAAAAATAACTTTGCAATAATTTTTGTCATCTGTGACTCACCTTTTTAGTTTTCTTAACAGTATCTTTTGACAAGCTAAATTTTTTTTTTATTTAAAAATTTTTATTGGAGTGTATAATTCATATAAGAACATACATAAATAAAAATGTGTAGTAAAAGTTGTGAACTTACAAAACAAACATTCATATCATCATACATTGTTCCTGTACATCACTCCACCAGCAAGACCTTGCATTTTTTTTTTAATAGTTGTGTGAATATTTCCTTTTTTTTTTTTTTTTGGTGCCAAAATCCTTTATTTATTTTTTTTAATATATTTTAAAGATGCTTAGATTATGTAAATGTTACACAAAAATTACAGGGATTTCCATGTTCCCTACATCCCACAACATCCCACATAAACATCATTCATCAGTGTGGCACATCACCTGAATGGATATACACATTCTGGGGCTCTGCCACCAAGCATGGACCATAGTTCACATTATAGACCACACTCTCTCCCACACAGTTCTGCATGTTATATGCTAATGTAAAATGGCCTATATCTGTCATTGTAGTCACTCAGGATAATTCCCAAGTCCTGAAAAAGCACCTGTATTACAACTATTTTTCCCTTCCCTGCCCTAAAAGTGTCCAGTGGACACTGCCTCACCCTCACTGTTGTAATTTCTTCCATTGCTTGAATCACATTATGTCTACAACAGAATACCATTAAGTTCACTCTGGTCCATAGCTCTTCCCGCAGTCCTGAGGAGTTTGGGATGGTGATGTCCACTCCACCTCCATGTGAGAAGGGGCTTATATCCCATGGATACAAATTTATCTGATTTTAGTATTTTTGTTCTAAAATACTGAGACCCTGTATATAAGTAGCAAGTTTATTATATGTCACTTAATTACATTAATCTTATACTACATGTACAGAATATTTCAAGTCCTGTAGCTGAAAACTTTGACATAAATAAGAAGTGAATTTTTACTTCTTTGCCAGTAGAATTTATTTATAATAGTCATAAGAGGATAGCTGTTTGTATGCAAAAAAATAAAATAAATCACTTAAAAGCCATTTTGGTGATGATCATCTTTACTATTTAGAGAACAGATTCCAGACCCATTGTGAGTATCTATGTGACAGTGCTTTCTCTAGCCTATGTGAAAATTAACAGCAGTGATCCTTTCAGATGACCTAGAGTCAGTTCACTGGTTAAATAATGTTTGAGATGATGAGGTAAATTGGATGTCTAAGCATTAAGCAATATTTGAATTTTGGAATGTTTTTATACAGATATAGTTATATCCTTGTATAACTGGGAGAGACATGGTTTAAATTTTTACTTCTTGGCATACCAGTAGAGACTACTTGAAATGGAAATAGGAAAATAAAAGGTCAGACTTTGGTGAGGAAAATAAAGTTATACAGTGTCACCAGGAATTAAGACATGTTCCTCACAGTTTAGAATGTCTTTCTTTTTTTAAAACTCACCAACCACCTAAAATTTTCACATTTTCCATACTCTCTGCCCTAAACAATTTTGCATAGCTAAAAAAAAATTATTCCCTTACTCTTTGAACAGGACATCTGACCATATATTCATTTTTATATCTAAATCTTTAGAAAAAAATGTAGAACAATAGTTTGCTTAAACAGTCATGATATAAAAAGGGGACAAAACTCTTTAATAACTCTTAAAGACTGGCAAGGAAAATCACAATTTTTAGGCTAAGGAAGAACAAAAACTAGAAGCAGTGTACTTAGAAAGTTAAGCAAAGACATATGGATACCCAGAACCAGGAGACTAAGAGTTTATTTAATGAAAACTTACATAGTAATTAAAATAAGCCAGATGCTGTCTTAAGCACTTTTCAGATATCAACTCAGTTAATCATCTTAATAATCCTGTATGGTTAGTGCTGTCAATATCACGGTTTTACAGATAAGGAAACAAGGTACCTAGATCTTAAGAGATTTGCCCAAGGTCGCTCAGCTACTGAGTGGTAGGATTTGAATGTAGGTAGTACTTCTCCAATTACCATATTGTTAATCGCCATGCTATGCTGCCTATTCCATGGAAAGTACTAAGGGTCAAAATTAAGGATCAGACCATACACAAAATAACATTAAATGGTAGAAAGAGCCTGGGCTTTGGGTAGCATATAGACCTAATTAGTTATATGGGCTTGGTCAAGTCTTAACCATCTCAGCCTCAGTTTCTTCATCTGTAAAAATAGGGCAAATAATGCCTAATTTTTAGGATCATTCAGAGGACTAGCAATAATATGTGCTAACACAGTGCTGGCACAAAGTATGCACTCAATAAATGTTAGCAGCAGTATCTTTACTGTTGTTAATTAAACAGACCTCTGAACTGGAGAATTTGAACAAAGATCAGGCTACCAAAAAAATAAGATATACATGTCTATCAAAACAATAGGAATCTTTAGCTTTCTTCCTCTTTTATGAAAGACACTGAAAGGATGTCTCACCGAGAAAGCCTGAGAAAGACCAGGACACAAAGTCAAGTCAGGTGGGCACCCAAATCTTAGTAACATCACCATGTTTTAACAAGATTCTTAAAACATCATACGTCAGCTGCTCAAATGACCAGTGCCATCCCTGGAGACTGTAAGTCATGGTTTACATAGTGGTTGAATGACCAAGGGTAGTTTAGCTCATTTATTCATTCAGTAAATATTTATTGCAAGCACTGTTCTAGGCACCTATGAGGATACAGTTAGTGAATAAGACAAACAAGGTCCCTATCCTCATGGAGCTTTTTCAGCAATATGAAAGTTAGTATAGATGGAGACGAAAATTGGTATATGTAGGAAATCGGGCACTTGAGTTTAAATAGTTGATAGGAATGTGGTTTAGGGGCAGGAAATAGAAATTTTAAGTTTAATATCCCTGGAAATTTTGTTGAGTAGGTAAATATCTACAGATAACACAAGTGTGATATCTTTATTTAAGTATGTGATATAAAGTAAAATAACACTAGATTAAAACTATATAAACTGTCTGTATTCCTTGAATTGGTAAAACAGCCAATCGATGTTCTTATTTTAGTTATTAGCATTCTGTCAGACTTGTACAGTAATGATTAGTTACCCTTTATTGTATTTTTGGCATGCTTCCCATGTTTAATTTCATTGTGGGGAAGGAACACATAGTTAAGGAAATTGCAAAGAAGGAAAAAAGTTAAAATAAGGAAAATTCAAAGCTGATTTTAATATACTGCTTTAATAAGACTTTTGGTGTTAAAAAATTATTTTTAAATTTTCATTTGAAATATTTTATCTTCAACTTCACAGCTTTGAACTTAAAACTTTTTTGAGTTAAAGATTATTTTCATAACAGCACAGGAAAAATTGACAAGCATATTTGAAACAAATGTATAAAAATAAATTGTAAATATCTGTTAAGAAAACACTAGAATTATTTATCAAATATGTTATGAATGTCTTAAAATGTATATAGTTTTAGATTTTATTCTCCTGTAAAGTAGTATTACTCTTATTTTCTTTTAGTAGAATCAAATATTAGTGTCTGCCCAATGACATTACATTAAAAACTGTATGTGAAAATGGCTAAGTTAAATGCAGACTTTGTTACATGCTGAACTATGGAGTAAAGTGTCATTAGAAGGAGCAAAACTATGGAGGGCTCCCCTATATCCCAGCATTACTCGGTTCCCAGATCCCTGCTGTGTAGTTGTTCCACTCGCCAAGAAGCCTGTTAAAGAGCCCCCAAGAGCATGTGTACAGCCCTCCATGTTAATCGTTAATTGGTGAGGATGGCAAGATGAGAGGACAGCCGAACATGTGGTCTCTCAGACTCAAGCAGTAGACAGACCTTTAGTTATAATAACAGCAGCTGCTCACATTCCCACAACTCAACTGTTCAAAAGTATTGTAAAGATTGTCATTAATTGGAAAAAAAAAAAAAAAAAAAAAAGGAAAGGTTACAGCTAAGAAAAAATAATTGAAAACCTTACTTTTAAAATCTTCCTACTTATTGTTTTTAAGAATAAAAATATTATTTCAACTTTTAAGAAGTTAAGTATAAATTTCCATACTAAAAGCTGTTATATTTCATCCGCATTGAATATTCTGCTGCTTTTTCCCCATTTGCTGTCAGAAACATGTTTTCTGTACCCTTCTAAAGATTTTTAATGAGTTTTTTTTGTTTTGTTTTGTTTTTGCAAGGTGATAACTTTAAGGCAGTTACAATGGGTATACTGTTTGATTTCTATACTAGCAAGATATGAAACTGTAATGTTTTCTGGTCTATAAATGGGAACTAGCTTACCATTAGTGAAATTTGTCATACACCTCCACATTAAGCAAATGTTTTGTACCTTTTAAATTATTTTTATTTCCAATTCTTGGTGACAGTTGTGTGCTTGAGAAAAACGGTGACCAGTAACATCTATTCTTTTTGGAAATAAAACTTAGTTTCTTACCTTTTTACGACTTTACTTGTGAGGTGAAAGTAAAATAAGTTTCCCCTAGTTTATGCGTTTTGTTTACACAAGGTGTGACAAAATGATTTGTATTTTTTATTGATTAAATGCACTTTTACCTGAAACTATTTGTCAGGAAATAAATATTGACGCACTTAGGAGTTGTAATTAAAATAGGAACTTTATTTTTATATACCATTTTCCATGACTTTCCTTTCAGAAAGAGAATTTACTTTTCGTTGTTGCTGATCTTTATTCAAGCTATCATAACCTACATTTTTAAGGAGTTTTAAAATATGAACAACAACCTAATAAATTTCTCCTTAACTATAATGCATCTTCTTTGACATTATTGACGATGAAAATATGTTTTTTCTTGTTCTAGAATAATTCTAAGTATTGCCAGCATTTAATTTATTTGCTTAGAGAACATTATTTGATAAACTATATATATTTTTTTTTTTTTTTTTTTACCGGGAGGTCCCAGGGATCGAACCCGGGTCCCTCCATATGGGAGACGGACGCCCAACCAGTTGAGCCACATCCGACCCCTGATAAACTATATTTAAGCTTCCTTTTATTCAGAACAGATTCAGATTTGAAACCAGCCTATAATGTATTTGTATTTGTCATCATTGGCACTTGGTCAATTAATAGTATGTTTTTATCATACAACCACTGATTTACAACGATTTGATCTGTAGAATTTTTTTCCCAGCTATCTCGTTGAAGAAAACTATAACCAGCATTAGTTAACTTATACCAAGGGAAATTAATTTTCTGATGAGAAGCAGGAAGAAAGGGCCTTGTTACAACATGTCTCTTGAAAATCTAATGAGGTTTTATTTAGTGTTAATTAATATACTTAAAATTAATCTTCTACAATATTAATGTTTTAGATCTTTGAACCCACAGAAGTGAATGATACGGTATGTTTCCATGTAGAGAAATTCAGAAACCTTTTCACATCCATAAACTTTTATGTTCATGCTGAGTGTTTTAGCAGCTAAACTCTGAGTCATGTATGGACTGCTTTAAACTAGCCACTAATGTGGGATTATGAAATGTGCGGACAGTGGTCTAGTGACTTTCTCTCAGCATGAAATCTTTTATTCTTAAAACAAGAACTAATAATTGTATCGTGAAGAAACAGCAGACTTTTGTGGGTTTACAACTATAAAATTTGGGGAAATATTTTATGCCAATACTGATATGAGCATTTTAAAAGGCAAACATAACTTCTGTCATATAACTTAATCTATTTTAAGTGATTTTTTAATGCACTTAATTAAGGAGAATATTTAGGGATGAAAATTACAGAGTTGGGGAACGGATATAGCTCAAGCAGTTAAGCGCCTGCTTCTCACATGCCACATGGGAGGTCCCAGGTTCGGTTCCCAGTGCCTCAAAAAAAAAAAAAAATTACAGAGTTAATGTCTTTATTTTTAACTGTCAGTTACTAAAGGATAAAGACAGATATTCTGGGTGTACATTTTTCATGAACACCTTAATCAAGATATTTTCGACTCAGGATCTGCCTTTAATTTTTCTAGATCTTCTCAAATATTCTAAAACAGATTGTAAGATATTGACATATTTAAAAGTTTTTTTTTAAAGCAATTTTTAAAAATGAACTTAATCATATTAAACCTATTTAAATTTTACAGTATATTTGTCAAATTTCAATCTTTTAAAATGTAATAACTTTTTATAATTCTCATAAGTTGTAAACAGAATCTATTTTTATTAAAAGAAACAAATAATAGAAATGTTTTTCAGCTCTTCTACCATAGGCTTAGTATTTATTAATTCTTATAGCTCCAGAATTTTCTTTTGTTTCAGTCTGTGCATGCTGAACTAATTAATGTTTAAAATCAAATCTTAGCTTTTATGCATTATATATTTTTTATTTTATTTATTTTCTTGTTTAAGGATGATTGAAACATTCTACCAAAATGATCTCCAAATTATCCAGAAGTTTCTGTCTACATAAAGCATTTTGTCTTAGTATAAATATATATATTAAAAAAGAATAGAATAGAGTCTAATCTGTTAATAAGGTTCATATGCATCACTAAGAGGAAGAAATTACCATTTAGAAACCCTGTATTACACTTAATCTAACCAAAACATATTTGGTAAATCATAAAAAGAACAATAATTTTAGCTTTAAATGCTTTTTTTATTTCTCAATAAATTTATGATGTTATAGCTCATATTGTAATTCATACTGTGGTTCCTGTAGTGGTGGTAGTGGTTAGGTAAGGTACAATTTAGGGCCAAAATATAAACAGTGAAATGTCTCACCATAGTATGGAGATTGAGTCATCTGTTTGGGCATATGGAATCTTTGGCTGCTGGACTGCATAGTCTTTGTAATACCCAGTGTCTAGGCATGGACACAACTGCTCTGGGGGAAGGGACCTGTGTTGTCAGTCCACTTGAACATGGAGGAAGAAATATGAGGGAAGGATTTTTACAATATTTTTATTACAGACTTTCCTCTTTTATATCACTTCTTGTATACAGAACACTACAGAAAATACAGGAAAAATATTTTTATTTTGCATTTATAGTACAAATAAAATTATTGATTTTTTTATTTTGGTGTTACAAACTATCTAAAAAAATACCTGTGAGAAAATGTAATTTTGAAATTATTCCTATTTATATACTTGGATACATACCTTCCCTTAAAGAAAGATCACTATCTTAAAAAAAGATGATAATTATTTCTTAATGTTGAAACAAACTGTAACTGATTATAATTTACAGCTCTTTAAGTTATCAGTTTAGTTATTATGTCCTAACTTTATGCTTTACCCTTTTACTATTAATTATATTATCACTACCATGTGAAAAGTTCCTGTGTCTTTAATAATGTTTTTGCACCCTATGTAGTTAATCTTTAATGTTGGGGAGGACAGGCAGGAGAGATTAAATTAGCCTTGTAACCTCTTTCTCTCCCAGACTGATGATGGAAAATAAAAGCTCTTAGCCACAAAATGTAACACTTAAAATTAATATTTAATTAGACTAGCAAATTGTACACTGTGGCTGAAAGCTTCCAGAGAGTTGTTAGTGCCACAATTGACCTACAGGTTTAATAATAACTCACTTCTAGAAGCAAGTGCCAGTTCAGCATAGTGAAGCCACTGTAAGAAAGTCCTGAGAGATTAAAATCAGCAAACCAAATGGCAGGCAAGGGTTCCTGGGATGGAGCCTTCTGGAAAGCTGGGAGCTGGAATAGTTTTTAAGCCAGGATTCAGATGAGAACAGTGGGTGAAGAAGCTGATCCCTCCTGTTCTGGGAGCTTCTGGTTGTGGGCCAAAATCTTAGAACAGATTTTTACTAAATGTTTTTGCTACAGCTATTAACTTACATTGAAAATCAAATATTGAATAATTTTTCTGTAAAATTTAGCAAATTTTTTGTATAAACATTAGTTCTTAATTCCTTACATATTAGTACATGATATCTGTAAACTCAGATCATTAGATTATCAGATAGGTTTGGCGCTGTACATCTATGCTGTTTTGCTGTGACATGCTGTTTCCTTGTACCCTGTATAGTTGATTTATATGGTTCATTTCTATATTATTTCATTACAGGCATTATGCAGAGCCTGAGAAAGAGATTGTAAATTAATTTTTTTTCTTCAAGAAGGTTCTCTTTATTATCAAACATAATTCAGACATTCTTAATTTTTAAAATCTTATATTATAAAAGTAATGCTACATTTGCTTATACTTATGATTCAATTAGATTACAAGATAAATAATTGGACCTCCTGGTGAAACATTGGATCCTTATAGTTCTGACAAATTAATCTAGTGAAAAATAAGGTACCATGAATTTGAAAATGTATAAGCACAGAACAGCAGACTGAAAAAGGAACACCTTACATAATTTATTGGTTATATCTTAAATAATTAAAGAAATGCTAGTCATTATTTAAAAATTCAAGCAGGTGAGAACCTTGCCAGCAGAGGGAGTAGTCCTGTCTTCCGTCAGGTTTCCATCATTTTCCCACCTGCCTCAGCTTTTTTCCCAGCCAATCTCCCATCTGGACCTGGCTCTGTCAGCCTGTTCCTGATGACAGGCTATAATTTTATACTCAATATGGGATTATTCTAAGCTGATTTTAAACTTTAGTATCTTTAACCTGCCACTGCATCACAAACATCAGCTGGATGCTCTGTTTGATATTTGGATATAAGCAATTTTTTTTCAAAGCAGGGTGTGTGAGCTTTTGGACATCTGTGAATTGCATTTTTAAGGTTTCAAGTATAAAGTAATGAGCAACAAATTTCTGATTTAAGAAGGTAGGCATAAAACACTTTTAGGTAAAAAAAAAAAAAAATACAAAGAAATTTATAGGAGGACATTTAATGATACATAGTTTATGAAAAATGCCTGAAATTAATTTTGAACATTATTCCATTTTCCTGTCCAGTCTATTCAATACAGTGTTTTACTCATCCCATTTATATGGGTTCTCAGAACATGTAAGGTTTTTTTTAATGTTGTATAAAATAGCATCTGAAAAAGAAACAAAACTGAACTAAATAGATGTTCTACAATGTATGTAGTATTTGAGGCCATTGTAAATGTAGATAGTTTTTCTGAAAATAAGTTCTAAAAATAAATAAGCCTCAAGTATAAAGAACCAAATTTTTCATACTAAAATTTAGAATATGAAGTATTTGATTAAATAGAAAACACACGGGAAACAGATGTGGCTCAAGAGGTTCGGCGTCCGTCTACCATATGGAGAGACGGGGGTTCGATCCCCGGTACCTCCCCGTAAAAAAAAAAAAATAATAAATAAATAAATAAATAGAAAACACAAAGAAAAGATGTGGCCCCATTGCTTATTCTTAGTCAAATTTGGAAATTTACTAAGCAACTTCTTTGCCCTTGAAATTAAGTATATTTCCCATTAGTCTTCTTTGTGGATATGTTTTAAGCTTTAGAAAAAGAACCAAAATATATGTTTGCTTTAGATTTCCCTACATGAATTATGGTGTTATCAAAGAGTATAATTTACATGTAGAGTTTTTGAATTTACAGAAGTTCCTCTATACTCTAAAATTAATTGTGACTTTGAATAAAGTTGTGCTAAATCTGGAAAGATTTAATATAATACCTTAATTTACTACAAATATGCATTAGTATAATTTTATATGATAAAAGTCTATTCTTTTTTTTTTTTTTTTTTTTATTCTTTCTTAAACTCAAAATAATTATGGACATAATTATTTTTCCCACTATCAAATGTTCTTTAATCAATTAAAAATTTAATCCACAGATGGAGGGGACAACTGTGGGGAAGATAAGGGAAAGGTTTGTAAAAATGTTACAATCTCAGTATAAATAATTTTATTATTTCACAGTCTTGATTACTATAAAATGGATGGCTTAAAAAAACATGGAAAAACAAATACCTCATTAAATACCCCTAGATAATTTATCCTTGGATACAAATATATTTTTTTATTCTATGAAAAAGAAATGTCATAGCTGCTTATAAGTTCTATTATATTTGTATATCCATGTATATCATTTTCTATAAAATGTCATTATAAATTGAGCCATTGAATTTACCATACTTGCTTTTTTTCTGGTGATACCCTACTCCCCACATCATTTCATGCAGTAGGGTCAAACATAAAGTAACCCAAATATTTCTTTAACTATTCAACATTAGCTTAATAGTTAAATTGTAGTGCTTTTGTGGTCCCAGATGTGATGTTTCTGCCATATTCAGATGAGAGCTCTTCCTTTCATATTATGATTGCTGTCTTTCTTAAATAGTGTTAAATGATTTACCCAAGAAATTGTTCTTTCATGAGGCTTTGCATAAAATGCTTTATGCCATTTGGTTTATTCCTTTTAAATGTCTTGATGATTAAGTTATTGGTTAATTATTTCTTGATTCTCTTGTTAAAATCTTTCTGGAAAATATATTTTATATTCATACAAAATATATTTTTATATATTATTGAGATAATTAGATCCAGGAAAGTAAGGAAGAATACAGGATTTGAGGTATTGTGTTTGTTATTTAGTGACTCTAGGTAGGTATCTAAACTATTTTATTTTTAGAAAATGGAACTTTTTAAGGTAGTAGCTTAATTCTTATCTATCAAAGCCCATAGTTTTGGTTTTATATGCTTTGAAGTGAAAGGAAACATTAAATTAATCTATATTTAAAATCCATTTAATGGATTTGGAATAAAAGAGTGTTACCATTCCATAAAAGCAAACAGGAAACATTCTATGAAACCAAACAAGGGACATTCAAAACAAAAGCTCTGAAGATTAAAACCAGAATAGGAAGGTAGAAAATTGGACAATCTGATTTGTACTGTTTATTTACAGCAGCATTTGATATAATTTAAATTTATGTAACTAAGAAATTATGCAGCAACAGAAAATTTTAGGAATCTTTTGTGTAACTTAATGCTATTTGAGTCTGCCAGCAAACTCTTAAAACTCCTAGACACTGGCTCTCTTCTCTTCTGGCTTCCCTCCTAGTCATGTCTTGGCTACTCTCCAGAGCTGACAACTTTCACCCAGGAGCAAAGGGAGATTTGTCTAGTATAAGAAAGATTTTTGAGCCATCCTAGATTTTCACATCCAGATGGACAAGGAGGAGGGGTGGCAGTAACATTGAACATACGTGGGTGATGTCATTATGCTGCATGCACTATAACCATTAATCTACTAATATTGATGAATCCTGAATGCCCTTACTCAATATGTTCCTTATTGGAAACCATAATGTAACAAATTCAAAATTTACAAATAAATTATGTTCAAAACTTATGTCTAAGTATTTGATGCACAAATACCTTTATTGCTCTATTTCCAACTATATGTACTGAAGACCAAAAAGGTTTTGCATCTTGGCTAATAATATAAAAACACTTAGCATCAGTTAGGATGAAAATGTGGAAGTTCCAGTTTCAGTGTCTCTGCTCAGATCATTATGCTAAAGCTTTCTGAACACTGAGGGTTATATTATGACAATTTATTGTCCATAGTGTATTCCTCCTGAAGTGAATTGTGATTATTATGCTTTCAAGGTATTTTTAAGCGGTTAATTTTAGATTCTTTTAAATCAATTCACCTACTGTTATCTAAAAGACCATTTAGTAGTATCATTATGATTTAAAAGTAGTATTATTATGACTTGACAAGAGTGGTTTTAAGATATTAGATCAGTAGACCATAGTCCTTATGAATCTCGGAGGTTCAGAAGTGATTGTGTAACACTTTTAACTTTTAAAAAAATATGAACATTTGTATACCCAAATATCTTTAATGTTCCTACAAAGAACCAGAGACTGAATGACCTTATAATAAAAATAAAGATCAACTCAATCAAAACCTTAAATATTATTCTTATATAATTTCCAGTGTTTTTATTCTATAGTTATTCTTCAGATATATCTGAAGATATATACACAGATATATGTACAGCTTTCACAATTAGCCTGGTTTACCACACCACATAAAACAATTTGACAAAATTGCTGTGCAGAAAACAGTAACAATCACTGTTAACTATAGCTTATTTTATTATAATAATATAATTAAAATGTCATTCTTGTTCTAATACTTACTGTAACCTTTTAAAATATAATTTAGTTTATAATTAATAACTATGCTATAAGCTTATGGAACTCAGAAACATGAAAAATGAAATATATGAATGAGTTTCTAAGAAACTTGGAAATACAAGCTGCATATACCTATTTTATTTGGAATTCATTAGTTTTCCTCTTCCAAGTGGATACTTGATTTTTTTTTATCTCCCACAAACTAATTTAAAAGGATCAATGGTTTGATAAATATTACAGGCTATTGGATGGTTTATGAATTATAAGCCTAAAGTAAGTAAGGAAAATCCCTTTGAAATAAGTGTCAGGTTGACCATGTAAATACACAGTACCCTGCTTATATACCACTAGAATGTAAGACCAATCATACCTTTGAGGATTGCAATTTCTGTGATGCATGTAATTGAAAAAGCCCTAGTTTGTATCACTGAAATCCTAAATAATAGAGTTCTAAGAAAAATTGACTTTTTAATCATTTTCGATTCAGTTATTTAGACATACAAGCTCAATCTTCTATTTACACATAAAAGGAAATCTGACCTTTTTGATTAAAAAATATTGTCAGTGGCCTTTATAAGTACTTGTTCATCTGAAGGTCCATGATAGGAATATTCTTCCCAGTTGAGCTTATCCTAAAAATGATATGATAAGAGCCTGCTGATTGTTATCCAAGTGTCTTCTTAAAGGGGAACCACATGGTTATTCTTCATCTCCCACTTGTTCTCACCCTCTACTACTATCCCAGCCACACCCCACCCCCACCCCAACATTGTTCAGTACTCAGCACAATGAATCATTTTCAAGTTGACTCATTGTGAACTGTCTCCCAGCTGTTGGAATGTCTGGCAGACATTTTTTGTTTGGGTGAAGAATAACTGGCTGAAACCCAACCTGGATGAGTTTGATATAATGTCTTTGGCTAAAGAAATATTGAGAAGAACATGTTTGTGGCCTCTGAAGCCCCTATTATTCCTGGAGTAGGACTGTTCTCTGTGGCACAGAACTGAAAGTACGGAATCAATCTGGATTATTTTCTCATTAAATGAAATATTGCCTTAGAAAAAGAGAGTCATTTCTAAATTTTGTTTGCTTTTCTATACTTGGTGTCCACGTGATTAGAAGTATTAAACACAATTAAGGATAATTCTTTTTACTGATCTTTTTAAGAGCGCTTGATTCAAAGGCTGAAACATTATGTAACTTATATTCCTACTTATGAAGGAGTTTCAAATGCTGCCCTATGTGTGAGTTATCCAGTCATTTCAGCATAATGTTTGGTGACACAGATTAAAGTTAGGTAAAACTGACCAGCCCCTTTTATTTTTCATTCTTATGCAATCTTTAGAAGAGGATTTAGGATATAGAGTAATACTAGTAAGCTCCATAGTCAGTCACGTTTTCAAAAAATGAACATCTTTGATTATGTTTAGACTTTTCTTTAACAGGAGGCATAGCTTCAGAGTGATAAATTTTCTTGACTGTTTTATATTTAACATCCTTTTTTAAAAAATTAGTTTTATACTGATGGGCATTACCAGTGCATAAAATGGGAGTCTCAAAAATATAAAATTTTACAAACAACATTTTTTCAACTTAACTATATCTTAAGAAAAACATTTTTCTAAGATGTTCTAGCATATAAAATAGTTTTCTGACCTACCACCTTGTCAGGGCCTATAAAGAATACTAAATTTCCATTAAATAAAATTATTTAAAGACTGCAGAGTATTTATTTGATGGTTATATTTTTATAGCCATGAAATTCTGGGAATTTTAGAACTTTTGCTACTTAATAACAAGACATACAATATTTGGAAATATATTAATGTATATTTTCAAGTTTACCAAATGTGGCATTTTTGCAGATGTATTGCTTAACAGTATTTCAGTACATCTCAGGTTGTCTTGGGAAGGATAGAGTAGGCTGGTCTAGTGCTAGTCATCTACCATCCTTTCTTTGCCTTTGTTTTTATCCCAGAGCCAAATGGCAGCATCTGGAAAGAGAACAGAAGACTCTAGACCTAGCCATGCTGATTCCTTTTAGCTAGACCCTTCAGTGTTTCTAAAATGACTTAAGAATAAAGGGTAAAAAAATTTTAAATAAAATGACTTAAAAGACCTCAGCTGTTATAGGGCTGGGACCTGATCCCAGCTGACAGGCGGCAGTGGGACCCTTGCCTCATACTTTATACTGTATTCTCTGCTGCTTCTGAATTCGGCTATCTATCATATTCTCCAGTGGACAATAGATGAAGCAATTTGGAGAATAATAGTGTATGAGACTAAAGATAGCCTTGCCCCCTAAAACAAAAGAAAAATAATCAGTTTATGTTTTCTACCAGAACTCAGCTCTTCAAATTAAAATAGCATTCCGACATAGGTTCGAATTTTCCAATTACTCAAATTACTCAGCTCTTCAAATTAGAATAGCATACCTACATGGGCTGGAGTTTTCGAAATACACATATATGCATATATATTTATATATCATTTTACAAATGTTTGTATGTATTGTGAGAATTTAGATTTTTACCCATAATAAAAAATAAATAAATAAATAAATGAATAAAAAATAAATAAATAAATAAAATTATATATGCTTGGTATTCTCAAAAAAAAAAAAAAAAGAGAGTATATTTTCATTCAGTTTTTGGCCTGTGGTAACTTTAACTTTTAAGTTATTTCTCTGGATTGATAGTCCATTGCCACTACAATTTGTCAATGAGAGAGCATAATGGCACTGTACAGATGTTATATTTTCAAACATAACAAGTGTTTTGTTTCTATGTTTTGCAGAATAAAGCAATTATTGCTCGTGTTACAAACTTGTCAGATGTAATAGTTGGGCTGGAATCATTTATCGGTTCTGAGAGAGAAACCAACCCATTATATAAGGATTATCATGGTAAGCTTCACATTTATAATGAAAAGAGCATGTCCTGGCTGCTTCTAAGACTCCTGAAAGCATCCTATCCAATAGGAATATCTGCTGTCAGTAGCATGAATTTTATTTTATACCTTTTAAATGCTTTCCATTCTTGGCCAATCTTATCACCCAACTTCATTAATACTGCAAAGGAGTATGGTAACTGCTTGAAATGCACCAAGTCCTAGGACTAAGGCATGGCTTAGATGTACATTTTGTTGGCCTCAAGTTACCATAAAACCAGTAGTATTTATTAGCCATGTTTGAAATAAATATCATGTTAATTCTAATAATAATAGCTTTGTATAGCAGTTTATACTTTACAAAGCTTACTTGTTTAGAAAAATAAAATACATACTGCATCATATTTTTTAATTCCTATGTATAGAAAAACTTTTTGTTTATTAATTTTGTCATTAATTTGAGTTACAAACAAATTTTAAAATATTGCCACCCTGGTATAAACACAGGTCAATTCATCAGATTTTTTTTACTTATATTTTTGAAGCTTTTAATAATATTTTAGTCATTCAGTTAAATTTGACATTTTTTTATTAGAACTATTTGCATAGAACTATTTGCATAGGAAAGAATTAATAGTTAGGTTTATGTTAGGTTTAAACAGAATATAGAATGCCATAAATATTCCTACTATACATAAATCATTGCTATTATTTTGGAGCTGCTATACTGCCATGGAAAACTAGCCTAAACACTGAACAGCTTATTTGAAGTCTGCTACATGAATGTATAAGACTTTGGCAATTTTTTACTTGTGTACATGCTAGAGTCTACAAAAAAATATATTAAAGATTATGAGACTTTCTATGATTTATTCAGCTAGTGCTTTGAAGCATACATCCTTTAAAAAAATAAAAAATCAGCACAATAACAATCAACTATTTTTAAAAGGCTAAAAATTACAAGCTATGAACAGAGGCTTTTGTGAAAGTAATTTGCCTCATGAATGCTTGTTTGCATAAGTGTATGTTATATATGCCAAAGTTAACACTGAAACTCATTTAATATATCATTTTTATTACAATAGGAGGGGGTCTAATAATATTAGACTATTTGATTGATTATTATTTCCATTTTCTTTTAAAATAATTCAAGCTAAATGTTTCCTTAATTATATATATTGAGTATCATTTGTAAGTATTATAAGCATATAAATTTGGAAAACTTATATCCTAAAAAAAGTTATTTTAAACATTTCAAGAGTTGAAAGGCTATGGTTCTCTGTGCTGAAATCTCTGAATTGATCAATTTTTCAGCACAGGTTGATAAGTGGTTCTGATGACAAGTAAAGTTCTTGTTAATAAGAAGGCTCTGAGGAAATCATTCATTAATTCTGTGAGGCTTCCTGATTTAATAGTCAGCAAAGTAATATATGTAAGGTTAAAATGAGAATGCAAAAAAAAATATGGTGTGCTTATTTTGAATAAATATATAGTTCTGTACAAGATATTTTTAATGTGTAGCTAAAAACTGTCTTCTTACATAATACTTTTTATATTTTCTAAGTTAAAAAAATTGTCAGATATTTTAGTGAATTATTTTTGAAGGGGCCATTGCTAAAGTTAAACACATAAAGGTTTAACCTTTTTAAGCCGAAACAAAAAGTCATACATTACTTAACATTCAAACACACCAAACCTTGTATACTTAAAGAAGCAATTCTGAAAATTAGATGTATCTAATTTGTTTAAATCTGGAATTTGCATTTTCCCCCATGTTTAGAGATCAGTATCCTTGGAATGGTGATTTTTAAATATCACCATATCATAAGTCAAGCAGAGAGAAACACTGAAGAATCTTCCATATCTTCATCTCTGGTGAATGACCCTAGGTTAGTCAGAAACTACATTAGACTGCACAAAAGCCATCCTGTGCCCTTGTCAGAAAAAATTAGCAAGTGTGTCTACTGACAAGAGGCCAAAGCTCATGGTTTACCTAGCACTGTTAGAAAGCTCATAACAGCTACATAAAGGTCAAACATGCTGCAGAAATGAGTGTCTTGGATTGGTATATGGGTTAATGTTTGATCCTAGAGTGTGCTCTGAAACATAGTTTTCTTCAATGGTTTGTTCAAGTCATTAATAAGGTACAAAATGAAATACTTTTCATTAGTGCTTCACTGGTTATCCGTAACCCATAAGCCTTGTTTTGCTGGCTGCTTACTGGTGCATTTAATAAAATAAAGATCACTCAATGGTGCCATGGGCAGCATGCAAGGTGATAGCCATATTTGCTTACTGTAAATACAAGAGAAAATCACACGCAAATCGGCTGTAGTTTTGACAAGTATTAAGATCCCTCTTTACATCTGTACTTCTATACCAAAGTGCAATTAGTTTTCCTCGCACAAGGATTTCTGTTTATCTTATTCTGCTTGATTACTTGAGTATAATCACACCATTTGCTTCATTGCTCCTGGTAGTAAGCTCCACTTTTAAAAAGGGAGGATGCTTATATGTAAATTTACAGAATTCTGCTGTAAGACTCCTTAATTTATGCATCTGATGACAGTGTTTTAAAATTTATTTTTCTTTTACTTTCCTTTCTACAAGGTTTGATTCATATACGGCAGATTCCGCGGCTTCATAACTTGATTTGTGATGTATCAGATGTGAAAGACTTGGCTTTTAAATTAAAAAGGAAGTTATTTACCATTGAGGTAAGAGAGAATTTTTGTGTTTTAGGTCACATTCTTGAGGTAAATAGTATCTCTTTCTTTTTTTCTTTTTCACTTTAATGAAATTATTAAAACCTATTTCATGCTAAACATTTTTAAGTTCTTTTAGAATAAAAAGAATGACTTTTTTTGGAGACTATCCTACATTTTGTCTTTTATTTTAATGGTATACCATTAAAATATAGCAAAAAATGATATTCTTTGAAATGTGTAATAAAGTAAGCTCCAAAATTACATAAGTACAACATGTATATTTTTCCAATGCTTTCAAAAGCATGTTGAATTAAATGTTAATGAGCTGTGCTTACTTGTGTGTGGAATGTGAATGCTACCCACAATTGTGTGTAGCTACGAAAAGGGGGTCCTTATCTACATTCTAAAAACATTTTTCTTTAATATTGGTGAAATCACCTTTTGCTTTCCATGTTGAATTAAACAAAATATAATTTGCATGAACATATTTAAGTAAATTTCTACAAAATTTAAACTTTTTCCTTTATACAAGCAACAATGACAGAAAGTAGTATAAAAGATTTATTTCAACTTAATCTTGCTAAAGAGTAAATGGACATAGAACTATTAAGCAATTAGAGTTGATGTATTTATTAACAAAGCAAATGCTCAGAGAGAGATGGCTTTTGGGTGGTGTGATAGTTATCAGGATAGTCTGTGCAATTTTTTTTAACAAAGACATAAAACAGCCAGGCAGCCTTGACAAACCATTTTGTTTAATCTCTTTTCAAATGAAAAGCTCTTAAGCAGGCCACTTGTCTTAACTGCTTGAAACCATAAAAAGAGAGAATTGCCACCAATAAATTAGCATATTTTTAACTTCATCACCAAATGATAGTCAATGTGGCTTGGCACTGCTTTGGTGTTTGAGACTTCACCCTTAAGTGACCACTTTGGCCCTTTTTTGACCCTCTGCCCTCTTTAGCTGGCCACTTGATAAGGTAACTTAATGGTTCTCTCTCCTTTTCTCTTTCCCTTCACACTTGCAAGTAGCACTAACCTATAAATCATTGTAAGGGCCCTATCCAGTGACAAATTAATGTGCCCTCCTCCTAATTAATGGTCATCAATGTCCTTAATTATCTAATCCTATTGAGAGCAGTTAATAGTTAATCAGGCAGTCAGTTCTTCAAGCAGGTCATCTCTGCATGAGTGTTAAAAGTTTCTCATCTGGGGATACTCCCTTCAAAAGCCACTTAAAGCCAAAAAAAGAGTGTAGAATTAGTGACTCTTCATCTGATTTGCTTTAGTTCTCAAAAGACACCATTGCAATGTAACCCAACATTATAATTGCTCAAACATTATTTTACTTTTTCTGATAGAATATGACCATTTTTCCATTATATTACTAAAAAGCTTTAGAGGGATAAAGTTATTGTTGTTTTATGTCACAAGGAAGATATGCCTCATCATTTTAAGTTGAATTTATACTTTTAATGAAAGAATTAATTTTTTTCACCATGTGACACCTTTATCAACTAAGATGGTTATTCTAACAACCAGGAATGTACTCTCAATCACATGGTCTCAAAAGGGGCCATGGTTGGAGACAAGGGACAAAAGAAACAGGCAAGTAACTTTATCTGTATTTTTAGGGTAGATTTTCTTTATTAAATCATTGTTCTTTTATATTTATAAAAACTGAATATTTTCTTACTAGGAGCCACTAAGGGCCTCTAACAGAGAAAGCAACTTTAACCTATAGTCTCTAATTTCTCTGATTTGGAGAAGGCAAAAGAATATTTCTTCCTTCTTGGAGTTTGTATTGATTTTGTCCAGATTCAAATGGAAGCATTCATTAATCACAATAAATTTTTACTAATATCTACTATTTATCAACTGTAAAGCTCTATATCCTAGCCTGTCTACAAACATCATAGCATAGAATGACACTAAAATCCTGGCATAACATTTTGATTAAATAAAAGAGAAAGCTTAGATTTGGTTCAGTTTGGTTTCAGGTAAAAAGCTATAGCTTTTCAATTCTTTGCAAATTGATAATCCTTATGAACAATATAAGGCAACTTTCTATCAAATTTGATTAACCATAATATACTAGTAATTTCCTGACCTTACTAGATAACCTTCAGTCAATCTTAGCAAACATTCATTGAGCCTTGACTATGTACCAGATATTATACTGGCTTACTTATATTTTCTATGTAGTGGTTGAATCTTTTATAATAAAAAACTTTTACTAAGATGTAATAATAGATTCAATATACAAATTGTCTTTTTCACCTTTGTATGGATCCCAAAACTAAAAACAGGATCATATACTTAGTAGGTATAAAATCTTAGCAGAAATATTCTATGTACTATAGATAAATTATTGAATGGAGTTTTTTACAAAGTAAATGATACAGCTGTGAATATTATCTAAGTCCCACTAGTCAAATTACTTTTTTTTTTCAGGAGGTACCCAGGATATATATATATATATATATTTTTTTTTAAAGATTTTATCTATCCATTCATCTATCCCCCCCCCACCCGCTGCCCGCGCTCGCCGGGTCAGCCAACCACACCGTGCGGGCGGCCCGTCCCCACCAGGAGGCCCCAGGAACCGAACCCGGAGCCTCCCACATGGCAAACGGGAGCCCCACTGATTGAGCCACAGCCGCTTCCCTAGGTACCCGGGATTGAACCCGGAACTTTGTACATGGGAAGCAGGTGCTCAACCACTGGGCTATACCTGCTTCCCGGTCAAATGATTTTTAACACTGCCTTCTCAGTTAAGTGTCGTAAGATGTATAACTTGGGTACATAGCTACACTTCCAAGGTAAAATAACTACTTAAACATTCATTTTTTTCAGTTTCTATAATTTTTACTTCTCTACTGTCAGGATTAGTCATTAGCCAGTTTTTTTCCCTTTTGTTAGTAACTATGATACAATTATAATATAGAAACAGGTAAACTTTGGTAGAATTTGAAATAACTATTTTTTTGTTGTTTTTCTGTTTTTTCCTTTTTTTTTTTTTTAAACAATTTATTGAACTTTATCTTCATACATGAACATACATAAACTATAAGTGTTCAGTAAACATTGTGATCTTACAAAATAAACATGCATAACATCATACAGGGCTCCCACACATCACCCACCCCAGCCCCCCACAAACACCCTCCATTGTTGTGAAACATTTGCCAACAAATCATGAAAGAGCATTGTCAAAGTATTACTACTAACTATAGTCCGTATCTTCCTCCCCTATACATTTTTTTAAGGATTGATTTATTTATTCACTTTTATCCATTTTCACGCCCACCCCACCACCACCACCACCACCACCACCACCATCGCCACCACCCCGTTTATGCTGTTTCTGTGTCCATTCGCTGGGCAACTCTGTGTGTCCGTTTCCTGCCCTCTCTTCTCCTGTCCTTTCTTCTCATCCTTCTCCTCCTATCTTCACTGTGATTCAATCCTCGGAATCTCCAATGTTGGGAGAGAGGCGTCCTACCGCCTGTGCACCTTAGTTCCTAGTTTTTCAGTGCATCTTGTCTTGGCTATCCCTTGTGTCACTCTCCTGTTACATCATCATCTTGCTGCGCGGCTCACGGGGCCTGGCAGTGCACCTGCGCATGGGGCCTGGTAGCCCACGCACCTTCTATATTTTTCTTTTTTTTATTTTTACTGGGAGGTCCCAGGGGTCGAACCCAGGTCCCTCCATATGGGAGACGGATGCCCAATCACCCGAGCCACATCCATACCCCTGCTATATCCCAAAGTTACAGTCTTTTCCCGTACAGGATGGTCATATAATAAATCAGGCTTAGTTTTTCACCAGCATTCTAAAAACCAGATCTAGGGAGAAAAACTAGGTCTGGGGACACATGCATGGTTTCTAATACAGCGAATGTTTAGCCTACCCTGATTATCACAAAATCAGAGCAGCAAGAATATTCATACAAAATAGCTATGTTTTAATTTGAAAACATAACAAAAGCAGCATTTGCACTTGCACGTAATATTATTTTGCTATTTTTTGTTTTGTCTTGTTCAGTTTGTTCATATCTTTCATTCTAATAATCTAATATAAATTATAATATATAATATAAATGATAGTAAAGTATCATTACATTAATTGTAGCATCTTGCAAAGAAGGCTCCAGCTCTAAGATTCAGTGGTTCTAAGTTTAAGTGTAGAGGGTGGTTACTGGGTTGCACTAAAATATAAAAAAGATAGCCTTTTTTAGGGAATAAAGTTTTATTCCCTAAAAACTTTCAATATAAGGATAAACAATACTTATTTAGGCTTTAATTAGTCTAAAATTAATAATTATCCTAAATAGTGTGTCTTTGTGGGTCTTGTATACTAAATGAATGTTGAGAATAGAGAACATCGAAGTAAATCAAGTTTACTCAAGGTTGTCCTGTCATACTTTGACCTCTAATTCAGAATATAAGCCTTCAGTACATCTCTAATTACTAGTTATTTTTCTCACAAAATAAATGATCAGCCAATATTTAAGTAGCTATTATTTTTGTGCACTTACTTACTAGATGCATTCTTAAGCATTGAGACCAGAAAAGTATAACCCATCAGTATAAATTACTTATAAAGAAGCTTTATAATAATACTACCATATATGATTCAAGCAGTTATTTAAAATTTTTACATATTGGAAAAGTGTAAACTCTTGCAAATTACAAGGATGCCATTCACTATGACAATGCTGGGCAATTTGGAGTTTTGAATGGTATCTTTGGTTATAGATTTCTATACTTCCCTACATTGATTTTCAACAGATTTTCCAGTTTTTGAATAGGAATTAGAAAGATGACTATATGTGTACTATATCTAGAGATAGAAAGTTACTATTTGTTTAACTTGCTTATCAATTCACAATTATGTCACTAAAATAAAATAATGGAAACAGAAATGTTTGGCACAGGAGCATTATTAAGTTGTAACATTGTGGTCTAATACACCTTTTCTGAGAATGATACCCTCTAAAAATATTGGTTGGAATTTCAATTAGCTTTCATTCCTAGATTTATGAGGTTAGAAAAAAAAAAAAAACATAATATATTCATTTGGATGAAAATATTTATCAAAAACAATGGAAATTTAATTTTCTACATGTTTATATTTTAACCAATTTATTATTATTTTACCATCCACGTGTTTACACTTTAATTTCCAAGTAGTATAGACAAACTATAGTATCATATAGTTTTCACAGAATCTCCAGAAGTTGGTTTAATACTTACTTTATATATTTCACGTGTCATAGAGAGCCTATCAAAAGTTCATACCACCTTAAAGAGAACACAGTTTTGAGGCTCTGTCTAATCCTATTTCTTCCTACTTTGGCATCTTAATTAGAAGAGATAAAAAAAAATCATTTAACTAAATTATTGTCTTGAATCTGTAGCAAAAGGTATAATCCGCAATTGGGCCAATTAGTGAGCCCCATTGTTAGCTATGCTATGGCGAACAATTTGATTAGATCTGACATCATCCTAGTTCCCACTGTTGTTTTGCCAGGTATGATGGTCAGACTTCAAAGAGCTTGAGGCATCAGCAGGGCAAGGTTTGGAGGCCAGCTTAGGTCCGGTTGTTAATCTCTGCTAAAACTACAGCAGCTCTCACACAAAACAAGCTTACACAACATTAATCATGTGGTATTAAAGTTAGGGTTGAGTCCTGCCAAATTGCCTTTGATATTTTGATGATTGACCAAAGATGGCTACATGACTAGACACATGCTAAAATATACTGATTAGATAAGTTTCCAAAATATTTCAAGTATTTTTTAACTTCCTATATAAATGTTATGAAAGCGTATTCCCTTTGATCAAACTTCCCAAAGTAATGGTATTGTATTGGGAGAAAAAGAGCATTTCTTACTGACAGCCTGAATCCCAAACTTTTCACTTGCCACTTCTTCATAAAAATTTGTCTTTACATTAATAATTCCTTAAGGAGAATGTAAAAGGAAATTGTGTCTAAGTGGTAAGCTTTTTTAAAAAATCTGTTGAACACATTGAATCATTTATGTTCACTGAAATTTCTTTATAATTATTTTCTACTTAAATGTTTTAGTAAAGTGCCCTTCCAGGATGTGATTGCATAAGTGTTCTTTTCTCTGCATTCTGATTTGTTGAAATATTGCAGTAATAGTGACATATTTTCATTCTGAGAAAGCCTGAGGCTGCTTTAGTATTATTCCAAATGATTGAAACTGCCATCTTGCTGACTTTCCCTTAGGCAGCATAAGGCCTGTTTGCTTTTGTGTTCATTTCACATGCTTCTTTTGAGTTTGGCTGGCAGGACATTATCGCTTCATTTGACAAGGAGGAGTAAATTCATGCGTGGCTATTATCTAAAAGTTTTCTGTGTTTGAGCACCATAACTATATTTTACTCAGGAAATTTAAGTAAAGCAGCTATTTGAATAGTGAGATGGTGGCACAAAGCAAAAGTCAAATATTTAGAATCCTACCAGTCTTTAGCCCATGAGTTCTCTAAAGGATCTTGTTGTGCAGTATTTTTGCCTTTGAGATCAGGATGACACAGACTTTCCATCATCTAAAGATGCAAAGAGAAAAAGATCTCTTCTCCTCCTTCCTAAGTTTTTCAGACACAGCCATTGGCAGATGTGTTCTATAATATGGCTGGCTCCAGGAGAATTGTATTGCAGTACTTCAAGGATTTTCTTAAAGCCGTTGTAGAACTGCTATAGCAGAGTTTGCCCAATTTATATGGTACTGGTACTTCCAGTTTCAGGTTCGCCCTGAAATAACTTCCTTCCACAATGTGTTACTTATGGTATTTAAGGAAGATAGAAAAAGAGGGGAAAAAGCATGACGACAAATCACTGCTGTCCCATCTTCTCACATAAATGCATTTTTAAGTTCCCAGAGGGTAAGAACATTTATCTTACTAGTATATCTCCAGGGTGCCTGGAAGAGTAATAAATGCATAGTAGAGTTTAATAAATATGGTATCCAGAGATTTTTGTGATAGAGGTAGCTTTGGGGATTCTTTTGTACCTAAAACATACCAAGTTTAGTCCTACCTCAGCATCTTTTCACAGCAAATGTCCAGAATATCCATCCTTCTGATCTTTTCAAGGTTTTTTCCTATCATTTGAATTGTAAGTTAAATACCTCAGTCTCCTTTTTAAAAAGGTCTTCTCTGATTGGCCCATCTAAAGTTTTCACCCAATCACTTGCTATTGAGTACTCTATTTTTTAATTCTGTGTAGCACTTATATGTTACTATAATTGTTTGTTAATTTATTGTTTATTTCTCCAACTTCACAATGTAAGCTACACAAAAGTAGGGGCATAGTTTATCTTTTTGGCTGCTAAATCCTTAGCATATATAGAAGGTGCTCCATAAATATTTGTTAAATTGTTTACTACTTATTTTTACTTTTACTCATGTCTGCCTAAACTTATTTGAAAGCATTTATTAAGTGTCTCATTTATTCCAGGCATCGTATTGGGTGCTTTCACATATATTACCACATTTGATTCTTATTTGATCCTCTCAGGAGCCCTTGCCATAGACATTTTTATATACATTTTAATGTAAGGAAATATGAGTTATATAACCTTCCCAAAGTCATACAGCTATGGTTAGAACCATGATTAAGCCAGAACTTCTGGCTCCATGGGCAGAATTACACTAGAAAGTTAATATATTCATATCCCTGTTAAGTATAATTAATAAAAAATAATGATGATGATAATAATAGTATGAATAATTTTTATTGAGTCTTTAATCTGGGCAAAGGACTATTGAAATTGCTTTATCGGCATTATTTAATTGCCTCACAACCACAATGTACTGTTATTACCAGTATTTTATAGATAAGGAAACTTATGGTACATAGAGATGAAACAACTCAACTTACCCAAATTCACAGAGGGGTAAAAGCTGGTTGAAATCACACTTAAATTCAAGTTTCTTTTATTCCAATGCCTGTGCCCTTAACCATTAAGAATTTCCCACTCCTCAAGCAACACTGTCATCTCAACCTCAGTAGATTCAGTAGATAAGCCAGAAAGCCTCTGCCCTAAAGGATTCTCCATGGAGAAATGGTTAACAAATCTCTCTCTCTCTCTCTCTCTCTCTCTCTCTCTCTCTCTCTCTCTCTCAATATGTAAAATATATATGTATGTATGTATTTAATAGTACATATATATTAAATAATAGATATCACATGTATATGATATATATAAATAATCTTTTAACATTCAAGGTAAAAATTCTTCTGTCCCTAGTGAGTGTTTCTACTCTGTTTTTATAAAATACATTATAAAAGAATTTAGATCGAATTAATCACAGCTTCTCCCTCACATATTATGCTATTTTATATTAATATATTTATAATAATATATACTATAAATATGAATATGGTAGGGTGACAAAATTTCATTTTCCTTGTTTTTTACTATTTTCCAAACTTTTTGGTATGGTTGGTATTTGCCATGGAAAAAAATAATTTGCAAAAAATGTAAAGCCATTCCCTAAAACACTATCCACTTCTGTAGAATTTCTAAATCTTAGTTCCATAAGGGAAAATAAGTATTCCATACAAAGAAATGGGGTTCCTTGTTCCAGTCAACTATTTTGATATAGTTCAAAAGTATCCCAAATGTAATTATAGTATATTATTGAATATCCTTAAGTTCCATATTCAGATACTTTTGCAAATATTAATATGCTCATAGCTTAGTTGCCATGTTATTTATATTATATTTTATATTTTTCTAAATTGTTTTACATCTATTATCTTTGGAATATAAAAAATTATCCTGTGAGATGATTAAGATATATATATATACACCTTATCAGATAGTAAAAGTATACCATATTCAATTTTCCACTTCCTAATTTTTGCTTTCCTTTTTATCATAACTGATTTGATTGAAGGTTAATATGAGTCATCCATATTAAAAGCTATTGTTTTCTTTTTTAAATGTTTTATTTGTTGAAAGTGATTTTGAATACCATCTTTAAGCAAAATTAACCAATAAATCTTATTATGATTACAAAATAGTTTCCACTTTAATTGATTAATATTATCAAACATTTTCCTGCAATTTAGTAAAAAGAAGAAATTATTTAACACATTAAGGAAATATGAGATTAAATATAACGTACTAGTTTTTAAAAGATATGATAAAGGGGACCATGATAAATAAGTAAGAGAAACTAGAGAGTAATAGAAATATCTTTAGCTACAAAACTAGTATAGTTTTTACATTTTTAAGCAGAAATTGAAATTCTGGCAAAGTTATTACTGTCATACTCCATGCCACAGTGGACATTT
This sequence comes from Tolypeutes matacus, assembly GCA_026826555.1. NCBI lineage: Eukaryota > Metazoa > Chordata > Mammalia > Cingulata > Chlamyphoridae > Tolypeutes > Tolypeutes matacus. Next base: position 17,019,789 of record JAKSZT010007815.1, on the reverse strand, counting down.
CATAGAGTTGCCAGTTCAGGTTCTTTTTATCGGGTATAGTGAAGTTCACGGAACTATTTTGTCAGGTGCTGTCACATCAACCCACTCTTGTTGCAGAGACTCAAACTAAATCATTTTGGCATGAGCCCTCAAAAATAAGCTACCCAATATGAAGGATTTAATGAAACAGGGTATATGGTTTCAGTTTCTTATAAGACTGTCAAAAATATATTCTGTTCATTCAGAAATTTCGGCGTAACTCAGTTGAAATATCTGAAAATTAGTTTTAAATATATTGCTTAACATGAACAATACTTGGAATGTATTTGAGTATATGGTTTATAGGAATCTAATTCTTTACTGAATACTTCAAAGTAATAAAACCTCAAATTGTATAGTCATTTAGCAAAAAGAGAGGAGAGGTGTCTTTTACTAAACTTAAATTTTTCAGTTAAGAAATTAAGCTAATGTCAAGTTTGAAATAACTATCTTTGCTTCTGAAATCTAGTAAAAGCAAAGTTGATTTGATTAGATTTTTAAGTCCTTAATTAATGAATCATCTATGAATGTTCTAAATATTTCTTATATGAGTAAAAAAAAAGTTTCTTTCTGATGAATGGTTATTTAAAAGGCAGTATTAGAGTATACAGTTAATTATATGCCTCATACTTTTCATTTACATACTTTGATACAGGGATTTTTTTTGTTGAGGTTTCTGCCATTTCTGCTTAATAACCTAAGAAATATTTTACAAATTTATACTGTAGCTATTGTATACATTTTTCAATGTATATCATTGAAAAAGCTTGGTAACAGAAAAGCTCTTGGTGCAATTAAAGGTCACTTGTACATATTGTAATGGGCTACTCCTTTACAAGATCTTTGTTAAGGGTCAGTGTTATAGCATGAAATGGATTGCCCTTGTTGAGCCTGTAAATAAATGGGTCAACTTATCATGTACTCAGTGGGCAAAGGAAAAGGCTAACAGAACACCATTAATATTTTAACAAATTGCTAAAATGGTGAGCAAAACCAAATGCACTAGTGCTATATTTTTGACATAAAAAAAATTTAGAAAATGATTAGAATATATAATTACAGCTTTTAGGGGGAAACTGCTTAAACATTACATATACCTTTTTAAAATATGTGCATCACATCTGGGTATAAGAGAATATAGCACAGTGATAATGTTCAAATGCCCTTCAATCATAAAACTAGCATGTTTCAAAATGGCTGGGATTTATGTAGTCCATTTTTTATGTATTGAAGTGCAGAACTTGTTAGGGGATAGATAGGAGAAAGAAATCACACTAGATAATGATTTATTTTAATTATCATTCATCAACTTTTCTAATACTATTAGAATAGAAGTGGTTCAGATAAAATATGAGTAATGATCTGTACTGAATGAATTCAGTCACCTGATTCTTCAGTAAATTAATACTTTAGAATAAAAGTTAAACTAATGATGAAAAGAAAATATTTTTACCTCATAATAATTTTAGTACATTTAAATTTTACATGTTATGTTTATATTTATAAGGTGTAAGCCATTTTTCCTATAAAGAAATCAAATTATAAAAGTATAATAATGAAGTAAATTTGTCCATTGTTTTCTGTTCTAGATTATTCCCTGTGCATTGGCGCGTTCCTACACACAGCAACCACACACCCCTAATTTTTTTTTTTTTTTTTTCAGTTCCTGTGTATCAAAATGAAAATAATTAAATTTTAGTCAATGCTCAACCAAATCTTCTGGGTTAAACAAAAGTAATTTAACAGCGGATTTGAAACAAGAATTGAATGAATAATGATGAAAGACCCTTTAAAAAGCTGTAGACTTATCTACTAGTCTTCTCTGCTTGTTTTCTAGCTCTTGAATATCAGCTTTGCACTGTTTTTGTGTTTGTTTTTGCTGCCATATTTCTTTAGCACAGTGAAAATATACATTACGTAGGCTTCTTTTCTAAAGTATTGAAGCTTTGGGTAAATATTCATTTAGAGGCATAAGTACTTTAAACTTATATCTGTCTTACTCATCATTGTATCCCCATTTCCTAAGTTCAGTGCCTAATGATACAGATGTGCAACAAATACTGAATGTTGGATAAACATATGAATGTCATCTCGAAGCTGTTCAAAACATGAACAGATAACTGTAGAAATGTATTCCTTAAAAATAGCACATAGAAAGTGATGGAATATAATTTTTTGTTAACTCTGAAGTGATTGATACTCTATCTGAATGGTTTTGTTATTGTCATCTATTGCCATTTGGAAATTATTTTGAATGCTTCATCTTAAAATATTGGATAATAAATTTTCCAAATTCATACATCATGAAATCTCACCATTTCTATTTATACAGGGTAATCTGAAAATGTTAACTCGGTTTCCATAGATGCTTAGTAAAGTTTTGCATAAGTAAAATAGCCTTCAGCAAATATCAGCTAATAATATAGTAAACTATTATTACTGAAAAAAAGCAGAACTGTGCTCCTTAAAAATACCACATAAGAAATAATGGAAGATATAATTTTTAGTTAACACTGAAGTGATTGATATTCTATCTGAACATTACTTTATTATTGATATCTGTTGCCATTTGGAAATTATTTTGAATGCTTCACCATAAAATATTGGATAATAAATTTTTCAAATTCATAAATTCATAAATGGTTCCTTAAGTGAACTATTATATTCAGGCTAGGTTTATAAAAGTCCTCCAGAGCAGACAGGAATCAATCCTAATTCCCTGGTTTAAAGGACCTATACTTTCTCTTTTTGACCCAGATGTTATCTTCCAGAGCTTGGTCACCCATGGCCAATATGGCTGATTTTTAAAAATATATGTTTTCTGGCTTTGGACAGAAAAATATTATAAAAGATGTGTGAGTCTTATGAGTTATGGATGAAATAATTATGGACCATGGAATTTGAATAAATTTTGTATATTCTACAATTGAGATTTAAACATAGGTTATCATAGATTATCAGTAAAGCAACTAATATCACTTTCTTAATAATAGAATCTAGAACTATCATTACTGAAGAATTATCCCATTGACCTCCATGTACATACGGAACTGGCACATTCCAATCTTGTTTTCTCGTTTGGTTTCTTAAGAATCTCTCTTAGGAAACCATTCTGGTTGAGAAAGGAATTAAATTAAGGGAAATAACATTTAGGAGGAAAGCTTTACAATCCATAATTTATAACTGAATACATGTCCACATAGTCCTGTTAACTTAATGTGAAATTCAGTTAAGAAACAGAAAGAGTACATGAAAAGGTATTTTGGAAATGTGATCTACTCTTCATAGTATAATAAATACAGACTGCTTCTTTGCTTTAGTATCCTATTACTATAACATTCCCATCATTTTATTAGAAAGTTTCTTATATTTTGATCCATGTAAAATTGGATAAGTAAAAGGCAATATTAAACCAACTAGGATACTGATGTTTTATTTTTTATTTTTATTTTTTTTAAGATTTTTTTAAATTTATTTATTCATTTATCCCCCCCTTGCTGCTTGTGCTCGCCGGGTCAGCCATCCACGCCGTGTGGGCGGGCCCGCCCCCACCAGGAGGCCCCGGGAACCGAACCCGGGGCCTCCCATATGGTAAACGGGAGCCCCACTGATTGAGCCACAGCCGCTTCCCGATACTGATGTTTTAAAGCATCTAGGTAACAAACTGTGGCCAGTGGACCAAATCCAGCCCTGCTATTTTTTGTAAATAAAGTTTTATTGGCACATAGCCTGACCTATTTTATAATGTATTGTTTCTGACTGCTTTCATACTACATTGCTGATCTGAGATCTTATTGCCTGCAAAGCCAAAAATATTACTATCTGGCCTGTTCAAAAGAAACTTGCTGTAAAAAAAGACCTCTGCTTTAGAGGACTACATACTTTAAGAAAAGATTACTGAATGAATTATCCACTTGGTGGATATGATGTATAGTATTAAAATTAAGCTTTATCTCAGTAATATTGTATACACACAGTCATTTGTAATTTGCACTTTTAGAATTAATGCAGATTTTTTTTTTTTTTGAGAAATTACCTAGATTTCATATAATATTAAAATTGGCAGGAAGCTTAAAATTTTTCAAAGCCAGCTTCATATAGTGTGTACTTATTATTTTTTTTTTTTTATTATGGGTAAAAATCAAAATTCTCAGAATACATACAAACATTTGCAAAATGATATATAAATATATATGCATATATGTGTATTTGCTTACAAAAATGTTATTTATATATATATACACATATATTTTAAGAGGTGCTTAAATTACCCAAATTATTACACGGAACCCACTGGGATTCCCATGGTATTCTCTTGTTCACATATGGTGATTCTAGCAATGCAAGAAATTATAACAATGAGGTGTACTTATTTTTTCATCCAGTCTTTCTTTAAACAAGTATAACCTGCTTTCATAGAAATACCCCATTTTGTCTCTAGCAATTACAGTTAGAAAATTCTTTCAGATGCTAAAATATCTCTCTACTGATACCTCACATTTATTAGTACTAATTCTGCTTTCCAAAGCCACATATAAATTGTTATTTTCTATATTATATAATTGGATTTATAATAAGCACCTAATATATGAAGAACAATTATTTTATGTATAGCTTATTCCTTTTTCTTAAATTTATGTTTCTTTTCTGTCAAAAATTAAATTAACCGTTTTATGATGATTAGTGTACATTTAATTTTAGAACCTTAAGCATGGGACCCATATTTTTTCAACATCCTTTAAAGGGGCCTTATTTCCTTTTTTAAAAAGAAAGCATTAATTAGAAATATTAAAGCAATAGCCTTGAATTCTGAAGTAAAAATGCTTTATGGGTTATAGGTTCATACTATTTAAATATTAAACTTCATTGTTTTTATTTGTATCATGTTTCAATTCACAAATGAGTTTCAGGTGATTAAAAGTGATAAAATCAACATTAAACGTGATTTTTGAGTTGTTTTATTTTAATCTATTTACTATTATTTTACTATAAATCAAATGTAACTTTAAACTTTTGATGGCTGAATAATAAAATGCTGTGTTTCTGAGAAGTATTGGATTCATCAGCAAAAGTATATAAAAAGTGTAGTTGTTCATAATTTGTACTATCCAATGTCTACATTTGATTATCAGATCAAGTAAGTTTAAGTGACGCTAACGTTGCAGAAATCTTGCTTATTTTTCATTTTATATTTTTTAATATAAAAATTAAATTTCTTAGGCAAGGAAACAAGATCATATTAATGCTCAAAATGTTAATATATTATTAAAAGTAATATTTAGACTGATAAGATTATTTTTAAGATAGAACAGACTGGAGTTGAAGTCTTTTGGCATTTCAGTTAGGAAATTTAAACATGTGAGAACATTTTTCTCAATATTGCCTTTTTTTTAAAGTTAATGCCATTTTTTTCTTTTTAATAATTATATAAATACTACTATCCTTAGCATTGAAAAATTACTTCTAAATTAGGTAAGACAAAATTCCTTTTCAAAGGTGTTCATAACGTATAATAGAAGATTGCATGAAACCACACGAAAAGGACTCAACTTTGTGTTTTCAGCCTAATAAAAATGTTGTAAAAATACTTGTAAGCTTGAAAATCACACTAGTTATTCTTGTTTCAAATTCTGTTTAATATATTGTTCTGTATGATTTTATAATAAACAGATTACTTCTTGAACAGGAATTAAGAATAAAGCTGCCAGGAAGGGGTTTTGTTGTCAGAGTAGTTCCCGCCTCATGTTTTGTAAGAGATTTCATGGTCCCATTGTAAAGAGTAGATGATTTAAAACGTGTTCCCAAGATAAACTTTCCCATTGTCATTAATGAGGATGGATAATACTGAGTGACAAGTGCATTAGGAATGACACAGAAAGAGCTGTTAGATTTGTCAGAGCCTATCACTTCAGGCAGTGACACTTTCGGACACTCTTTGTGGATATTTGGTTGGGGGGAGTCTGATTTAAAGATACCAAAGTTTGCATTTGCTAATAGAATAATGTGTTTTACAATTTTAAAATATGCTTTTTTCAAGTGTTTAGAAAATATTTACAACGTTATTTAGATTAAGTTCTTCTGCATTTTAAGTTTATGATCTTATATTCTAATTACTTCCTAGGGAAGTCATCAAACTGCATAACATTTAATGTTAATATATTTCCACAAAGCTACATTTTCTCCTTTTAAAAAGTCTTATTTCATGGAATATCCTACTGAAAGAAAGTATTAGAAATTATATAAAATTTTTAAAAAGATATTATTGTCTTATGCCTTTAAATAAAAGGGAACTCCTTATTGTGCAGCACCTTGGGGATAAAGATTTTGAAATAAGATAATACATGTGATTTATATTGTCTTTCTAAAAATACATTGCTTTAGAAAAACCCTTTTAAAATATTAACAATGAACAATTAATAATATATAACTTTTCTGTCATTTAAAATATTTCTAAACTGTACTATGCCTCTCAATTTCAATTTTGAGCACGCAATTGGTCACTTTTTCACCTTGATTCATCTTTTGTGCTGCCAACCAAATTTTGTCTTCCTGACACTAATAATGACTAAGTCTCTGTTCATTTAATTTCAGCATTTCCCAAGTCGTATTTTGGGGCTAGGATAACTATCTATCATGATTGAATACCACTAATCTGTCTCAACCAAACCACCCTATGACTGAAATTACACTTGACAGTTCACCTCTTCTTGATGAGCCTGAGGTGAACATAGCTACAGATCATCCCTGGGAAGACATAGCAACTCCATATGCTAGGGAGGGTCCTTTCATTTGTGACACAAGACTTAAACTATGCCTGTAGCATAGGGAGATTTCTCTCTCACTCTTGTTTTAAATTTTCTGATTTTCAATGAGATTACTTTTTACTTTTATACTACAAAACTTTCTTTTCCCCATAAAAATATTTGGTAAACATTTTCTGCCATTACAAGTATTACTTATAGATTAGCTGTACCATGTGGTTAAAAACCCTACACTTTTTCAAAAATATTTATGCTTTCTAAAAATGTTATATTATTTATACACCACAATTATCAAATATCAAAGATTTCCTATTGGTGTTTTAATTGTTACCAGTTCTTGAAACATCTCACTAAATTTTTTTGTATTATAAATGTCTCTAAGTAGAGCTTAATTTTCTCATTTTAACATAAAAATATTTTTCAAAATAAGTCCAAATTCCTTATTTAAAAAAAATTTTTTAAGTAGATTTGAAGAGACTGATCAGAGGGACACTGTAGCAGATGCCATTATTTTTATTTCTTTGATAAAGATTCCTATGTTGACTTAATTACCATTTTATTATTGTTATGTAAAGTCTAGAAAAAAATGGCTGCTTTAAGAAAATAAGCATATATACTGCTTTACATCCTTTTTGTGAAAATATCTTTCCTTTAGAACCAAAAAAAATTGAAATATTTTGATATGTTGGACAAAGAGAGTTAGAAAACTTATTATTAACAGCCTAGGAAAGGAGAAATTTGAAATAATTTTCAATAATGTATATGGAGGATTTAATGGTAAGGCTAATTTTCTCAACCAGCATGGAGGACCACTTGAACAACAAGCTAAATGACAAAAGAAAAATCGAGATTATTAAAGCAAAGGTAATTGATCATTAAAATGGTTTTTCAAAGGCCATATGTAGTAGTTTGTTATAAAATGGGTAGTTAAAATGTGAATCCACCTAAAGATTTTCACAGGGTGTGAAAAGTTTGGCCTATATAGTTCTGTTAGTTCATCAGAGCAAGCACTTAATAAGTTTATTCCTAATTGTCCTTTCCTTTTAATCATTTATCATTTCCTTGGAAAGATTCCTTTTGATGAAAGCAATATTGGCTATATTCTTATCAAATAATAGTATAATCACTAATGCATTCTGTACCAGGGATTCTTAACAAGAGATCCATGAGCTTGAATTGAAATTCAAATAAACATTATTCTTGTGGGGACATGTTAGTGCAGATGTGATGTATTTTTTAAATACACAGTATAGAGTGGATTTAGTAAGGGGTCCGTGGTTTTCACCTGACAGGCAAAGGGGTCCATGGAACAAAAAAGGTTTTTGTATAGAATCTATACAGAGATTTTCTAAAATACTATCAAATAACCATCAAATTTATTTTAGAAATTTATGCAAATTAACTTCCTAGTATCACAGAGATAGTACAGTGAGTAAACACTGTTATAACTTTGAGAACCATATAAATTACTTTTAACAAATAAATTTAATCCGCCTTACCTTTTATTTTCTGCGTTACTTTTCTTTCAACTAATATAATAGTTACTAGTATATAAGATTTCAGTAATATGACCTAAAATAAATATCCTGAAGAGGAGAATTATGAAAGCAAACTATTTATTTCCACATTTTTAATTTCAACGAATATAACATCTACCACTGAACTGCATAATATAATCCAGTGATGTGTTCTGAAGAAGAGGGAATACTATTGAAGTAAACTATTTATATATATTCTTTTTTTTCTTTTTAATTAGAGAAGTTATGGGTTTATAGAGCAATCATGCGTAAATATATACTTTATTACAAAAGCAATTAAATAATAAAAGTCTAATTATACACTGACTCTAACACTTAGCATAACTTTAATTTTGTGTTAAGTTTTAACTAAGGCAGAAAATCTGTGATCCACTCATTTTATCATACCCAGTTATTCCTCCCACCTAATTATATGATCATTAAATGTTTACTTTTTTATTATAGGATGCATGTGCATCATTTTTTTAAATAAAAAATTCCTTCTATTTTTTTCCCCCATAAGCATCTATTTTCTAATCAGAAGAAATGATATTACATTGCTTTACAGTAAATATTCAAATATTTAAAAATCATAATCATTGAATAGTTATGACCTGAAAATGTAATTGTTAATTTTAGAAAGCAGAATTTGTTTATTTTAAATTTAGAAAGCAAGCACACTAAAATAATGTTTTGTATAATATTTGAATAATTAGGCTTTTTGGTTTTGGTTTTAATATAACCATTTTTTCAGCATTCTTATTAATATATTTATATACCTAAGCATGGTACACAATGAATTTATTTTTTTTAATATGACAATAAAATAAAATGGTCACACCTTTTAATAAGTAAGCTATATAAAATTATCCTGACAAAATTATTGTGATTCTTCAGAATATTTTTAGTAACATGATTAGCAACACTGAATTCACTTGCTTTTTTAAAATGTTCCATACATTAAAAAGCAATAATTCTTTCCCTCATTGTTTTTAGAAATCTGAAAGAAATTTCCTTTGGTGCCGTGTGTGTGTGTGTGTGTGTGTGTGTGTGTTTAAAAGCTCTGTAGAGACAAATATAAGATATCTGTTAGATTTTTAATATCCTGACCTAGGATGAAACAGCTTTGTTATTTCAATATAATGTACCTACCAGGTCAATTGAAATTTCAAGGACTAATTTTGTGAGGATAACATCTACTGTAGAGTTTTATTAATTCATTCCATAAATATTTATGGAGCCAGTTTTAGGTGAATTTTTTATCTGATCCACTGCTTTTTATTAAAATACATGTCTTCAAGTTCTGCCTCTCTCTAGCCTGATCTCTTGCCTTGATCTCCAAGCTATAGCCTGACTCTTCCATTTGCAGTCCCCACATTGACCCATTCTTTTTATCACCTCCAGTTCTTTATGAAATGCCAAAAATACTCTCCTCTTTCCTCCAAATACTCTTCCTATATCAATATTAGTTTTCCTTCAGTTTTCAAATATCACTTCCTTTAAAAATGTCTTTCTTGATTCTCTAAGACTAGGTTAAGTGCCGCTATGCTCTCAGAGTACCTTGTAAATTATCTCTATTATTGTGTTTATAACATTATTTTAATTTCCTGTTTCCTTGATGTCTCTCTCTCTCTACCATACTGTAAGTCTGGCAGAAACTGTCTTGTTCTTACTCACTAATGCATACACACAGCACCTAACACAAGATCTAGCACATAATTGGTGTTCGCCAATATTTGTTGAATGAAAAACTAAGAATATGTGGAATTCTGCTAAATACCTTAAGATCATATCTTAAATTAGCTCTCCATATGAGCTTGCATTGTCTACTATTTGGGGAAGGCATCAGTAATGAATTCTCCAAGCCTAAAAGCAGGGCAACTCTTTCCCTGCCAAAGGAACCACACCAAACTGTTTAAATTTTCACTAATTACCAAACTATCTTATGTCTTTCACTATTTATGCCTTTTACTTGGAATATTTCCCCTATATCAACTTGGGGTTTGTTTTTTAATCCTTTAACACCAAACTCCGTCTTTCCTTCTTGGTGAAGATTTTTTTCTTTTTTTCTTTTTTCTTTTAATTAGAGCAGTTATGTGTAGGCTTATAGGTATATAGGCTTATATACCATCACCATCACATACACAGTTCTCCCAATTATTAACATTTTGTCTTAGTGTGGTGCCTTTGTTACAATTATGATGCAATATTATAATTTTACTATTAACTATAGTCTATACTTACATTACAGTTCACTCTTTGTGTTGTACAATTCTATGGTGTTTGTGGGTTTTTTTGGTTTTTTTTTTGGATTTTTCTATTATTAAAATATACACAACCTAAAATTTCCCATTTTAACCACTTTCAAATATGCAATTCATTGGTGTTAATTACAGTCACAATATTGTGCTACCATCACCACTACCCATTACCAAAACTTTCTATCACCCCAAACAGAAACACTGTACCAATTAAGCATAAACTCCTTATTCCCCACACCTACCCTTATCCCAGCCTCTGGTAACCTATATTCTGGTTTCTGACTATAAATTTGCATCTTCTAATTATGTCATTTAAATGAGATCATACAATATTTGTCATTTTGTGTCTGGCTTATATCACTTAGCATGATATTTTCATAGTTCATCCATGTTGTAATGCTAGCCTCCTCTCCACTCACCCTCCCCCGCAAATGTCGATTTTCTTCTAAATTTTGGCTTACCTACACAAAGCACACCTTTTTAATGGGAAAGTGTGTTACTTGATTCATTCATACCCTATCAAATAATTTTAATTCAAATTTAAATGCATGTTTTCTTTTCCTCTTGCCTCTATAGACATGTGATAGATATTCAGTATGGACACCTATCAAGATGACTAATTAAAGCCAAACCAATTGAGGATTTAAAATATACCCTATAAATAGAGGGGCGGTGCCAAGTTGATAACATCTTGATAACATTGGATAGTAATATCCCATGGGCTTGCATATTCATTGTCCCTAGTCAAATGACATTTATATCTATTATCTCTTGAGTGAAACATGATTAATTATTTTATGATAATTTGAATCATTGTTTAAAATTCAGTATTGTGGCCTGGCCATCTCCTTTTTCTGTGCCTTTAGAGGATTTGGAGCCACTCTACTATTTAGGGAAGATGATTTCTCCTTCTAATCATTACATAATAAGCCTCATTGTTTTCCAAATAAGAGACTTCTTGCTCTCTCTAAGAGTAATAATTTTATGCTGTAAACATCAAAAATGAGGACAAAAATGTTACATTGTGATTTTGTCTTCCGGACACTCCGCAAAAATACAAAATGAAAAATTCAGAGAAACTTCTGCTTTTTCCATTGTGTCAAAAGTCATATTTCTCAGATTTTTTTTCCTCTAAAATGGGCATAAAAATAACCATTTGGTTTGTTATATCATTTAGAAAGTTGTAATTATATCTTGAAATTTTTTTATATCATATTTCCCAAAAACATCACTCTTTTTAATAAGGTTATTTTTCCCCTAACCCAGAAATGGGAATTATAATTTCTACTTTTTGTTAACTTAGCTAATTTTGTTGGAGACTTATAGCCTTAATCCATATATGATGTGTTTATCACTTAGGAAACATTTTTTAAAAACATGAGTTAGTAATTTTGTATAATACTATAATTATATCTTTCATCAGGATAATTATATAAAAGTAAATAAAGGTAGGGCTAAGATAATAACTAATTTAAGATACCTTTCAAATGTATAATGCTTATAATTAAAGATTTCAAGTAGAAAGTAAAGGGCCTTGGTTCCTGAATGTATCAGCCTAATTTTCAACATAAAAACCATAAAAGTTAACTGGATTATTTCTTTGCATAAACACTTACACATTAAATCACAGCTGTCTGCTTAGAAGGTTTCTGTACAAAAAAAAACGACACCACCAATTGTTAATGTGCTTTTATACTAGAGAACAGAACTTAAAAGATGAATTTTGTAACTTATCTGACATTCAGCGTTGAGAGCAGAAATTATTTTAACTGGCCTAGTGCCATTAGAAAGCACTTATGATATGCAATGGGAAGTATGTAAGTATTCATTTCATATTACTTAAAACATTGAAAGAAAACGTCACACATTATCAGTCTTTAAAAGTAAGCGTCGGGAAGTGGATGTGGCTCAAACAGTTGGGCACCCACCTTCACATGGAAGGTCCCAGGTTCAGTTCCCATGCTTCCTAAAAAGAAGACAAGCAGGGAATCGGATATGGCTCAAGCGATTGGGCTCCCGTCTATCATATGGGAGGTCCCCAGTTCGTTTCCCGGGGCCTCCTGGTGAAAGTGAGCTGGCCCACACCGCAAGCTGGCCCGCGTGGAGAGCTGGAGTAACAAAAAGAGACAAAGAGGAGAGGCAATGAGAGACACAACAAACCAGGGAGCTGAGGTAGCTCAAGCAATTGAGTGCCTCTCTCCCATATCGGAGGTCCCAGGATCAGTTCCTGGTGCCTCCTAAGGAGAAAATGAAAAGAGAAGACAAGCCGACACAGAGAGCACACAGTGAATGAGCACAGAGAGCAAGACAGCGTGCGCAAAAACACAGGTTGGGGGAGTGGAATAAATAAATAAAATAAATCTTTAAAACAAAAAAAAGAAGACAAGCAGACACAGAGCACACAATGAACAGACAGTGAGTGCGAACAACAAGGAGGGGGATAAAATAAATCTAAAAAAAAAGTAAACATTATGATTATACATGATTTCATGGATTTAAGACATTATAGATATAGCTCACCAAATTGAGACATAAGATTTTATGTCCTATAAGCAAGATATTTTCCCACTTTCTTGCTAAAAGAAAAGGATAAAAGGCACATAACATAAACCTATCCTAGCCTATCCCGTCACCAAACAACCCTCACAGACACATTTGCATATTTAGATGCAGAAAACTAAATGTAGGTACCCCAAAACTTGTATACTCACAGTCCCTTTCCTAATGGCACATTGAGCTCCCTGGTGAATAGTGGCTGCAACATCTCCAGGTAGAAAGAAGCAGCAAGACTTGTTTGTTAAGTGGCTGTGAAAAGCACTTCTTTTCCCTGGCTGTGTTACATGCAGAATTCTGTGAACCTCTAAAGTAGCCACCACATGACTTAAGTGTTAGCTGCTGGCAGCCAAAATAGATCATAAAGTTCTAGGTCTGCTATGGTATTATCATTCTCTCACTCCTACCAAGAACTTTGTTTTAAGAGGAACTGGCTGATGTGTAGTGTTCGTTTTTGTTTTTCTGGGAGGAACATAGTGCATGGGAGAGGGGAATGGGTAACAGAGGTGAGGCTGATGACTGTAAATAGTCCGCTCTTCAACTCTGATTTCTGATAGGGATAGGAAAACCCCTTGATAGCCACTGTAGGAGACTCCATGGCCTTCACCAGCCCACACAACTGAATTACACCCCAGAATTAAGTGATTCATGGCAATGGAGCAAGCATGACTATATTCTATTCTAATTATAATTGTACAGTTCAGAAAAGGGCTCTTTATTGCAGAACTTTCTAAAGGACTGACTGTCCAATTTTGTTACATTGAAGTTATATCAGTTATTACTGTTTTTAAAAATGTAAGCAGTCATTTGGGACTTGGAAGTCTTTTGTTGTTTGGGGATTTTGTTAAAATGGCATTTGTTAGAAATGATGTTTATTCTAGTGCTGTGAAAAATCTACATATAACTCTTCAGGTAAGACTTCTATTGAGCACATGTGAACTGGAAGTAATCATTCCATAAGACACCCATTTCATGCACAGTTCTTTTACTGTATAATTCTATTAACATTAACATGACCCCAAATGGCTTCTATATGAGCTGATGATGGTCTGTTAAATTGAAGTATAGAAGAATAAGACCCAAAAATTAATAAAACTATCATGATGTGACAGTAATTTTTGGTATTTCAGTTATATCAAAACTGAATTTTTCAACTATATTAGTTTCCTAGGGCTGCCATAATAAAATACCACAAACTAAGTGATTTAAAACAACAGACATTTATTTTCTCATAGTTTGGGAGGCTAGAAATCTGAAATCAAGGTGTCAGCAGCACCATGCTCCCTTCAAAGATTCCATGCCTCTCTCCTGGCTTCTGGAGTTTGCCAGCAATTCTTGGTCTTCCTTGGTTTGTAGACACATTATTCCAATTTCTGCCTTCATTTTCAAGTGGCATTCCTCCATATAGGTCTGATTCTCCCCCTCCTTTCTTTTTAAAGATACCAGTTATTGGATTTGGGGCCCACCCTAATTAAGTATAAGCTCATCGTAACTTGATTACATCTGCAAAGACACTATTTTCAATTGAGGTCACATTCTGAGGTTCCAGATGGACATGAATTTGCAGGTGACACTATTCGACCTGGTACACTGATCATGTTTTTGATACATAAATTAAAACCCACTACTTTAAGTAACAAAACTATATATGCTATATAGATGAGCTATCTTAAAGCAAATACCTGGAAATATATGTTTAAATGTGTCAAAAATGTTTGGAATTTCTACTATATAATATAATGTGCTAGTATTAACGTCTTGATTCTTTTGATTATTTATCTAATAAAATGCTAATTCACTAATTGTCACTCTTTAACAGAGCAAAAGAAGGATTTCTTAGAGATGCTGATTTATTTCCCATATTAGAAAACTCCCTGCTTATTAGAATACAACTTATTACTTAAGATTGCCTTTGACACAAGAGATGTGTGTGGCCATAAAAACAACCCAAAGTATGGCCTTTAGAGATATGCAGCATGAATAATACCATTAACATATATATAAGAATGAATGAATTTGGAAGCTTATACTAGTAGTAATAATAATGATGAGATGAAAATAGCTACCATTTACTGAGTACTTACTTTCAATATGTCAGACACTGTACCAAGCATGCCATCTGTATTATCTCATTTAATCCCCACAACTAACCCTAAGAGTCAGAAGAGAAGACTGAGACTTAGGTTAAGTAACTTGCCCAAGGTCATATATAGAATGAATGGCTTTTGGTTTGTGGCCACTTTTAACAAATTGTATTCAATATCAGTATTCTTACTTATATTTACTGAAGAACATTGACTAAAAGAATTACATAGTATCAACAATGAAATTAATTAAAATCTAATTTGCCTAATGCCATCCCTTCTTTTTAAGTAACTACATATTTAAAGATAAATACTGATTAAACAAGGCTATAGCTTCAGAGCTTTATAATTTTCAAGAGACTGAAATGTGACATTGCTTTTAGATTGAAGGGAAAGAGTATTTATGATATTGGGCATAGCCTGGAAGAAGACTTGGGGAGGGGGAACTGGAATGATCATGTAAGTTGGGCCTTGAGTAACATGAATTAATTTGTCCAAAAACAAAGTAAACAGAAGAGGTATTTAAAAAATGAGGTAATATTGAGTGACATGTTAAGGATATATTGTTCAGATGCTTTTGTTTGCATGCCCTCTAAAAGAATTTTTTTAAACTATGTACCACCTTCTCTCTGCTCATCTTGGATATGTGTTCTAGAAGGAGAAAAGCCTGAAATCATATTCCAATCCTGTCACCAATTCCCCTTATGATACAAAATCAAATTTCAAAAAAAATCTAAATAAGTGAATGTGAATTTGTAGAAAAAATTGAAGTCACCAAGCTAGTTAATTCCAACTGTTATTAATGAGCCAGGATGCCCTGACATTACAGGTTTAATCAAGAAAACTTAACCACAGGTTAATAAAGGTATATAATAATACTATATATTTATTGATACATCAGCTAATTAATAAATCAAAAGTATTCAACGTGGGAAGCTCTTAGCTCCTCAGGCTAAATGAATATTTTTAATTGAGTTTTTTAAAAATCCCTATTCAAGAGTCCCATTCCAACATTATCATTTTGCACATGGTAGGTACTCTTTTACTTACCAAATTGTACATAGTATTGTGCAAAAATGAGAGAACTGACCAATAAATACCAAGGTGTTAACTTTACGAGTACAAATGACTGAAGTAAACAGAGAGGGGAAAGATCAGTGTAGGCTGCAGTTGTCTCTAGTAAATCCTCTTTCCCACCCTTAAATTCTGTGATTCTTACTGTTCACTCATTTAACAAACGTTTATGTAGTACCTACTATATATAAGCCACTGTATTAATGAAATGGTGAATTAAGTCCTTATGTAGAGATCTTTGCTACTTCTAATCATTTTGACATTTATATTAAACCAATTGAATTATTCCCATTATACAGATTGGAGAATTCCTTTAATTATTTACTTGTATACTCCTTAAAATAGAAATAATGTCTTACTCACTTTTGTATCTCCAGTGCTATATGCCATGTGGCAGATTCTCAAATAGATGCTTGACAAATAATTTTAATATACTTAAAATATTTTTGTTCATTTAAAACATCAATCTTAAAATGTCTCTGGCCTGGGAACTTAGAAAAATGATAATGGACTTAAATGTTAAAGTAATTCTCATTGGTAGTTTGTATGATTTAGGAGATCTTGAGACTGTTTTATTCTATTCTGGAGCATAATATACTCAATTTCCTAATTTGTAACGCTAACAATATGGTAGTTTAACATAGCTCTTAAACCCTATTTTTATCATTTTGAAACCTTAGATATTTTTACGTCCTAGAAAAAAATAAACTTCAATGTTTTCCATAAGTTGTATGTGTACGAATAAAAAACTCCAGGCTTTAATTTTTCATCATGCATACACAAGAAACCATAAAAGCTCATTAAGAGTTACAGAGCAAAAATTTCAATGTTTACTTATGAGATTTATGTCATAAAAAGAAACTGCACATTTTTGTGTAGATTAAATGGTTCTAAAAACATATTTCATGGCTAATATTATGTTAAATGAAGTAGGTTATATAAAGAAGTATTCTGATTAGCTTGGGCTTTAAAAAGGGAAGATAAATAAATATAAATAAAATATTTGGTTAGTTCCAAGTATATTTATTCACTGAAATATTGTGGCACTATGGGTGAAACAAAGGCAAAGAACATAGAGTTCTTGACCTCAAAGAATTTATAGTCTAACAGACAACTGTCAAGATAAGCGTAGAATAAATAGAAAGTGACGGGTATATAAATATTTTATAGTCCAAATGACTTTTAAGATGCAACTCTACTATCTTCTTTTTGTAGCTTTCTCTGTACATGGAACTGCCAGGATCAGTATTTGCATAGTACTGCCTACCTGCAATGGCTTCTGATCTTCTTTTTCTTAAATACAAATGTATTTATTATAAATAGATGCAGGCCCCTGACTACTTCATTAAATCTTGGGTTCAAACATGTATAAGGGGAAGAAGCAGCAACCCCCAAGAGAGAGCCAGATCATTTCTGTCTAACGATTTGGAGTCTGTCCCTGAGTAACGGGGAGCCATTTAAGTCTATATGCCGGTGGTTACTGATCAGATTTGTATTTCAGAAATATCTATGGCAACAGTGTGAAAAGAGTCCAAGTGAAACATCATGATTACCTGAACTAAGGAAAGAACCTGAGAGAAATGAGATAGAATCAACTGAACCTGGTGAAGGAGAGGGAGAAGTCTAAGGTGACTCCCAAATTTCTGATTTCAGTGACTTGGTGGGATGAGTGTCTTTCATAAGGACCAAAGGAAAAGGAGCAGTTTGGGACATAAGTTTGAGATCTCTATGGAACATGCAGGTGGAAGTAACCTATGCACAATCAGATGTGTAAATTTGTTCAGGGGAGATATATAGGCCAGAGATACAGATTTGGGAATCATAATAGAACTGGAAGTTGAAGTTATTATAATAGAAATAATCAGACAGCATGTTTAGATGCAGAAGAGAAGTAGGCAAAGGAGTGGTCTCAAAGAAATTGAGAGAGGAGAGAATTTTAAGGAGGGAATGATAAAACAATGACAAATGCATTGAGCAACGGATAGAAAGTCAACAATTGAGTAATGGATAGAGAAATCCATTGCGTTTGGCAATATGAGGATCATGGCTGCCCATTGACCAAGAAGTTTCAGGGACATGGGGTATAGGACCCTGTTTACATGCATTAGGTTAAAGACTGAATAGAATTTAAACTGAATTTTTAAAAAGTGAAGGAGAAGTGATGAGGTAGCAACAGCAAGTATAGACGCTTCTGTCCAGGTTCTTGAGTATGAAAGAAAGGAGAATGAATAATAGCCCAAAGGCAATACAGGATAAAGAATTTTTCATTTCTCTTGTTTTTCTTACTTGTTCCTAGATTGAAATGTTGTTTTTGTTGCATTTCATGATCTAATGTTAAAGTTTGTATTTCTCTATAACAAACCATACTAAAATACTTTGGTTAGGGTCATAAGTTTGAAAGAACCAGGGCTACCCCCAAACCAAATTAAGTATAAATACTAAATTGTGTGATATCCATGAATGCCCAGGCTTAAAAAATATTTATGACTAGAAATATGTAAAATCTTGATTGAATAAAAGGAAGAAGTTGACAGCATGCTGTATAAATGTGAGATATCTTAACAAATGATTTTTAAATGAGGCCATCTGTTAAACATTGCTGATGCACTGAGTCTAGAGCAAGAGGTTATTTATGTTTTCACGCAAATCAAGCTTTAACCAAAATACTTTGGCAAAAAAACAGATGCCTTATAGAAATTCATTATTCTTAAAATAATGCAACCCTCTAAAGTTAACATCCCTTCCTACAAACAAATGGTATTATGCTAATACTGTTTATATATGTGAATGTGAAATTATTGTCTCATTGCTGAAATGCAGTACAATGGTTTCTTCCTGCCCCCACCTCCACCCTCACCCCTAAGAGATACATACCTGCTTACCAGGACCAGTTTTCTACCTATTTAGCTAAAAATATTGACTTTTGAAAGTCATAAATCAAATAGTTGGATTTGAACTAAAATCTAATGATAAACCTAATCTTTCAGGAACTCCCATTCGCATGGTCTCTTTGCCCCACAATAAGTCTTACCAAATATATTGAGGTGGAGGAAATTTCATAACAGAATACAATCATTGTATTATGTTTCATTAATGTTGAAGATTTCATGTAGTAAACAGAACAAGAAGATACCACTTCATATAATATCTAAAATCCATACAACACAATTGAGTGTGCATTCAATGAGTCCTTGTTGAACATGAAGAATTAGTAACATTTTGCTAAATATGAACTTCCAGTGTTACTAATATTTTACTAATGTGCATAGTCACTCACTTGTAAAACAGAATTAACAATTCACTGAAGTGCCTAGAGACAGAGAAATCATGAAAGTCCCTATATTCTACATCCATGTTAGGTAATTTTGGTCTACATAGAGAGAGAAAAAATTTGAGGGTTAGAGAAGAAAATTGAGGGGACTTCCTATTTGCAGCTTTTATCAATACTGGGAGAGCAGTAAATATGGATGCAGACTAATATTTCCAGTTACTCTAATTTAAGGCATTTTTTTAAACTTTGTCACCTAGTGGAATCTTGAACCAAATTTCTGTGGAATATAAGCACCTTGCTGGAGTTCATGTTAATACTTTAAGAAGATTTGAGGCATAGACTTTTAATTTAGTGTACTAACGAAAGTATTAGTTGGTGTCTTCTTGTCCTTTGAGAATGCTCTACCTTCAGTAAGCTCTTATTTACTTGAAAATAGCAGCTTACTCACTTGGCTGATTTAGCTCATTTCTCCTTCCTAACTGCCCTTTGGGTTGAAGCATTTGTCAGAATGGAAGGCGGTAGAAGGACTGGAGAATTACAGCCCCTGCCCAGCTCCTTGCTCATGGTGGGTTGTGTATACACATTAATTTCCCACCTTGCTTTCTATGTGTTATATAAAGCAGTGTGGCATAGTGACTAGGGAGGAGTCTCTTCAGTCCATCTGCCTTGATTTGAAACTTGGCTCCACCACTCATTGGCCGTGTGAGTTCAGCAAATAACTTCTCTCTGTCTCAGTTTTCTCCTGTGTTAAATGGAAATAATAACTGCACCTTCCTCATAGGATTGTTATGAGAGTTAAATGAATTAATATATATTATTATATATATTAAATGAGTTAATATATTTAAAAGGCTTAGCATAAGGCCTGATGGGTTGTTGTAGTGGTGGTGATTTTCTACACAAAGAAACATTGCTCTGCTCATGAAAGCCTAGAGAAATGCTCATTCACAGGCAGTAATTCTACCCTCTATAGTCTTCTGTATATCAGGGATATTTTGATGGGCCCAGTGAAATGTGACTAAAATATTGCTCCTCTCAAAAATAAGGAAAAGAAAAATACTATGTGCTTTCACATGCATTATCTCATTTAATCCTCAAAACATTTCCAGCAAAATAGATAGATGAGCCCAATTTTTAGCTATGGCTCAAAGAAAGTGCCTTATGCAAGATCAAATGGCTACTGGATAGTAAAGCCAGGATTCATTCCGAAGAGTAACCAACTCAAAAGGCCATCTGTTTCCATTTCACTATACTGGCTAAATTGCCAACATTTGGGGCATAGCAGGTTTCTTCCCTTTCTAGGTATAGCAAATTAAAAGAGCACCTCTGCAACAGTCTGGTCCATCTGTCTCACCTCCCTGCAAGTGAGAGATTGCACACTCAACACTCAGTAGACACTCAGAGAATGCGTGGTCACTGGCCAAATACTATTTTTTTCCTGAAAAGAAAGCACACATTTTACATCTTTAATATTGCCATGGTTTATTTCTACTAAAATAGGAGCTTCTATAGCTTTGTGGAAAAAGTGAAACTAAAACTTCATATATGAGACACAATTATTTATCCTAATTTAACCTATACCCTTTATTTTTTATTTTTTTATTTTTTTATTATGGGTAAAATTCAAAATTTTCACAATACACACCAACATTTGCAAAATGATATATAAATATATATGCATATATGTGCATTTGCTTACAAAAATGTTATTTATGTGTATATATATATAAAAATATATTTTAAGAGGTGCTTAGATACCCAAAATATTACACGGAACCCACTGGGGTTCCCACCTATACCCTTTAATGCTGAATAGATTGCTAAGTCTGAGTTAATGAGAAAGCATAGTTTCAGTAGTGCCTTATCCTTATTCTATTGTGATCTTTTTCATGTTTTTAAAGAAAATGTTGGCCCTGGAAGTCTTGCCTTTTGCCAAAAACAATAAAATTCTCATATGATAATAATGTCTTATTGAAAATTATATTCCACATAAGATAACAGTAGTTACGGTAATATTAACATATGTAAGGCACTTATAGGGACTTTACAGAAAGAATCAATTTTCAAAGTTTAGTTATCTTCAGTGCATCTTTTTTCAAACTGATGCACAGCTATATGATAATATTATTGTTATTCTGCTCAGCTAAGTCATGTTATTGCATTGAAATGCTTCAATGTATATTCTGCAAATGCCAGTCATTCTAGAAACTATTCACCATTCAAATCATCCATCCTGCTAGCCATGTTTATATCTCTATGCTGCTGTACATTCAGATATATGCTCATTACCTTGTTTATATATTTGTTTTGCTTTCTTCATGATACAGAACAAAAGAGTCTTCTACTAATTGGTTGTGTAAGATAGTGGTGTAGCCTTGGAAAAGTACCTCACCTAAATGTGCCTCACCTTATCCATCATTAAAATAAAGAGCTAATAATAATGCATTTAGGGAAGCGGATGTGGCTCAAGTGATTGGGCTCCCTTCTACCATATGGGAGATCCAGGGTTCGGATCCCAGGGCCTCCTGGTGAAAAGCAAGCTGGCCCGCACGGAGTGCTGGCCAACGCGGAAAGCTGATGCAGCAAGATGGTACAACAAAAAGAGACACAGAAGAGAGACATTGAGAGACACAGCAGATCAGGGAGCTGAGGTGATGCAAGAGATTGAGCAGCCTCTCTCCACTCTGGAGGGTCCCGGGATCGGTTCCCAGTGCTGCCTAAAGAGAAGACAAGTAGCCACAAAAGAACACACAGCAGAGAGCGAGCACAAAGCAATGGGGGGAGGGATGTTGTATAAATAAATAAATCTTTAAAAAATATTAATAATACATTTAATCCTTATTGTGTATCAGCCACTATACTAGATGTTTTACATGTCTTATTTCATTTATCTTCATGCAAATGTAAAGGAGAGTGCAACCAAAGAGCTTAAATAAATTTACTAATGTTACATAGCTGGTAACAGAGCCAGAATTCAAATACACTTCTGCCTGTTCCAGAGCCTTTACTTTGTACATTACTAAAGCATCCTGCCTCTTCCACCCACATTGCTTCTAGAACACTAATTTGGGGAAGACATTATCACACTACTCACATAATCACACCTCCAGTACACCCCTCCCAACTCCACTCCCAGCCAAATGCTCTTACACGTAGAAATGTGTTAAGTCCCCCTGAATAGTTGTCAACCTTTTTTCCACCTCAGCACACCTGAGGGATGTGACACACTTGCACTAGTAATAGCGGCTTAACATGGATTCTCAAGGAATGTGTTTCAGGATCTAGGTGAAAAGGAACAAATGTAGTTTGAAAAATCCCAATACATGATTGGTACACCCTTTCCTTTCATGAGAACTTGATGTGTTCTTTGATAATAACAGTTTGTAGTATTGGCAAGACACTGTTCTTCAGGTCATAAATTACTGCAGTATACCCATTCTCTCTTATTTTCAACTATTAATTTGCTTACATACTACTATACAAATGCCTTGTTGACTTCTAGTTCTTATACAAATAGATACTTATGAAATAGTGTCTGGTTGACTGTCCTAAAAAAGGGATCACTTGAAACAGAACTAGATTGGTTTGTAGGCAAGGATGTGTAATATAGTAGTTAAAGAGTACAGACTCTGAAGTCAACCGATCTTTCCCACTGCATACTAGTTATGTGAATATATGCGAATTAGTTCACCTTTTTCTTTTGTCAATAAAGTTGGAATAATAATAGTTTCAGTGTCATGGAATGACTGTGAGGATTAACTGAAAAAATGTTGTGAGTACTTGGTATAGTAAATATTAATCACTTGTAGTGGTAGTAGCAGTAGCTGTGGTCTTCATTACAGAGCACAAAGTCTCACATGCTTCCTCATTTGAGGCCTTTTTTAAACACTTATGTGTCTCTTTTTTTTTTTTTTTTTTCCCCCTAGTCTTTGGTTTTTAGTCAGATGCATTGGAAATGACTTTAATTATTTCCAACACCAAATGCCATTCGGTACCTCCCTAAATTTCCTACGTTGAGACTTAAAAAAGTCTTAAACATTAAAGAACAACATTTTAAGTAGCTCAGCTAAGCAAGTTAGTACAGATCATTTAAATTACACCCAGTCATAGGTACCTTCATTTTCATTGATCTCTATATCAGAATACTTATTTTGTTATATACCTTATGGATTTAAAACATGACTAAAGATGGATTTCTTAATATGCACATTATGTTTTCTGAGCCTGTTAATTCTTTAAGGAAATTAAGGGAAAAAAATAATGAAGCCATGTAACACAGGTACTTAATTTTTTTTATCTGTGGTAGTACTAAGGTAATTAATGCTTGTTTTATGCAAACTAGACTATATCTGTTAACGGACACATTACTGTCGCGAAAATATTACTTGTCTTAATTATCAGTAATGAAGCAGGGATAAGCTGCTCACTTAGATATAATATATCTAATGACCTTTTCAGTTAGAGGTTGTGATGAAAGGTATCAGTTTCACAAATTATGCTCTATTCAGCTTCTGGCCTTTGTGTAGATTAATGTTTTGTGGATGAGTTTTAAAGTCAGGCATAAATTGTGTTTGGTGTTTAAAATTGATTTAGTGTCTTGCCTTTAGCACATCATTTTCTCATTTGTAAAGCCTCAGTTTTATCATCAAGCTTAAAAGAAAATAGTCTGTAGTACATTTCGGATTGTCTTACTAACTACCAATGTTTTTTTAACCTTACCAAGTAAAAATGGTACCTTATATTTCCATTTGTTTAACCTAAGGACATAGTTAATGACTGATGTTTCTTTGTTTTTTCTGAATTTAAAACTATAAACACAATGTTTATAATGACAGGTTTGAACTATGAAGATAAATATTTGTAATACTATTTTTCCTAATTAGATTTCCTGAGATGACACAAAGCTGGTTATTTTGACAGAATTTATGATGTCCTTTAATCAGACTAGCCTTTTACTCAATAGTAAATATCTCACTGAATAATGAATTGAACATTATTCAAGAACTCATAGATTTAGCCTTACTTAGACCAACAGAAGAATACCTACATGTTTTAAGTAACTAAGGCATTTAAGAGTTGGGGTCCTATGCAACAGGGCAATGAAATAATGAATTAAGGTAATAAATAATGTCAGTGTATAGTGGTTTTCAAATTTTTAAGTGGTGGGACCTTTTCTTTATACAAAATCTTACTCAGAGGTCCAAAAGAAATCTAATAAAACCAGAGTTGTCCTGCTTAAATTGAAAGATTCTTCAAGTATCTTGAAGAAACCCAGGGCTCTCTTGGAGTGGTGTTTTGATACTATGATTCTGATAGTTGTTTTATTAACATAGCCCAAATACTAGCACAGAAAGGAAGAATGCCTACCATCTTTTATCAACTGCTTCATTTTAATGGCGAGGAACCTAACATCAAAATATACAGTGCAAATATACAGTTGCAACCAGCAAAACTTCCTGTGGTCAGTTATTGCTATGACCTAAAATCCAAAAAGTTATAGTTCTTCTAGAATGGAATCTTTTCACTATAACCTATTGCCCTAATACTGTAAATAATGATTCTTGATACTACTTTACTTACAGACCAGTTTCTCAGTTGACTTAACCTTTGTACAGAAAAAAAAGTCATAGATTGTTCTTTTTCAAGGACATAGTAAAGTCCTACCTACCCCAAAACATTGACTCTTTACTTTTTTCCCCATTGCTCATTTTGGAATACTGTGGAATGGTGAGTGCTGGTCCTCCACTCTAGCTTTGCTAAAGAGCAGGAGAGAGCAGGTCAGAAATATAGGAATTTTCCCATGCTGTACTTAAATTCTTTCAGTTCTTCAAAGGCATACTCATACATGCTGTTGCCTCTGATTGGAACTTTCCATCTAACAGTTCCTTCACCTCCTACCACTGTCATCTTAACCAGGCTAACTTCTATTTATCCTTCAGGTTACTATTTATATGTCACTGCCTCCTTTGAGACTTCTTTAATCCATCCACACCAAGTCTGGATTAGATGCCTCTCCTTTGCACTCTCAAAGCATCCTGAACTTTCTCTATCATAGCAGTTACTTTTATCATCCCTTTCGACATGCTCAGTCCCATAAGCACAGGATCATGACTGACTTATTTATCATCAAAGCTCTAAGTCCTAGCAGAGTTTGGGGTACATGGCTAGTACCATATATTTATTAAAGAAGGAAGGGGGCAAGGACATAGGCACCACACCCCTCTTAAAGGATATAACATGCTGAATGGAATGAGTCTTAATTGTTTCTTGTTGAGGAGCAGCTGCTGAGTTCCTATATGACTTCAGAAGTCTTTGTTTCCCTTTCCTGCAATGATGATATAATACCTACTGTGCCTACCTACCTTTTATCTTTCTTATACTGAAGTGAAGGTTTTCTCTATCAGAGCTTTCTTCTCAGGTTATGAAGTATAATAGAGGATGGAGCTATGCTTTCCTTTTGATACCAGACTAAGGAAGCTTCCTCTGGAAAATAACTTCTTAAACTCATCTTATTTTTTCCCCAGTTTTGAGAGATTGAGTAATGGGCCACCTAATTTATTTTCAGACAATCCCATGGACCTTTAATGATAACATTTTTTAAATAATGTATTTTTAGTTATTCTTTGGGACTTTAGTATTTTATTCCTTTGTTTCATCCTTGAGAATAGTACTTATTACAAATCATAATTTAACACATGTAGCTATTATGGAATTATTGTCTGAAATTTAAAATGTCCCTATTCATTTCTATAAAAAATAAGGAATTTAAATATAATTAATTAGGGTCTCATCAAAAGCATTATCACCCCTCCAACTATTAATTATATTATTTTATTTTTGCATTGGCGAGAACTGCAGGTGCGATGAATAGAATGCAGGAAATGAGATTAAGAGAATTTTCCACTCAATTTTTCAGAAAGTCAAGAAGGAAAAAGTTATGTTCGGGAAAAAGACCCATTGAACTTTAGTAGTGATTCTACTACATATTAGCAAATGCTTTTGGCGGGGGGGAATAATGCACATAGCCAGAACAGCAGTTTATATTTAACAAAACTAAATGGTCACATTTTCAAGCAAAGTACACCCTGGCATTTGAACAGCTGTTATCTCTAAATCCGATATGAATACTGTTGTTTAACCTTCCCAGCTGTAGCGGGGGTGGTTTGTTCATCTGATCTAGTATGAAATATGCATAGTATACTTAAATTTGAAACTTTAAACACATATTTGTGAGTATTAAACTGATAAATTTTAGTCATATAAGCCTATTTTAGATAAACCCTTTATTTTTCTGTAAGCTATTTATTGTTCTCAACTATATTGTATGTTTGAGCAGGGTTTTTTTATTAGAGAAGTTGTGGACTTACAGAACAATCATGCATAAAATAAAGGATTCCTATATAACCTCTACCCCATTAGTAACACCTTGCATTGGTATGGTACATTTGTTACAATTGATGAAGCATATTTTTATAATTGTACTATTAACTACAATCCATCATTTCCATGAGGGCTCACCGTGTTGTATGTTTGTTTGTTTGTTAATTTTTATTCTAGTAACATATATACAACCTAAAATTTCCCCTTTTAACCACATTCAAATATATAATTCAGTGCTTTTAATTACATTCACAATGTTGTGCTAACGTTACCACCATCCATTACCCAAATCAATAAAATATTTTTCAAATGTATATCTTTCCATAGTGTAATTTAGGATTCACTGTTTGTGTAGTACAGTTTCATGGATTTTTAATGTTTATTCCATCACCATTATATATAACCTAATATTTCCCCTTTTAGCCACATTCAGATATATATTTCAGTGCTATTACATTCACAATATTGTGCTTTCATCACCCCCATCCATTACCAAAATATTTCCATCATTCCAAATAGAAACTCTGTACATTTTAAGCCTTAGTTCCCTATTCCCTATCCCCACCTCGTCCTCTGGTAGCCTATATTCTAGGTTCTAACTCTCTGAGTTTGCTTATTCTAATTAGTTCATATCAGTAAGACCATACAATATTTGCCCTTTTCTATCTGGCTTCTTCAACAAGATGTTGTCAAGGTTCATTCGTATTGTCACATGTATCAGAACTTCATTCCTTTTTACAGCTGAATAATATTCCATTGTATGTATATACCGCATTTTGTTTATCCATTCATCAGTTGATGGACACTTTGATTGCTTCCATCTTTTGGCAATTGTGAATAGTTCTGCTATAAACATTGGTGTGCAAATATCTGTTAAAATCCCTGCTTTCAATTCTTTTGAATATATATCTAGAAGTGGGATTGACAGGTCATACGGTAATTCTATACTTAACTTTCTGAGTAACTGCCAAACTGTCTTCTACAGAGGCTGCACTATTTTACATTCCCACCAGCAATGAATGAGTGTTCCTTTTTCTCTGCATCTTCTCCAATACTTAGAATTTTATGTTTTTTTAATAGTAAGCATTCTAACGGGTGTGAAATGGTATTTCATTGTGGTTTTGATTTGCCTTTCTCTGATTGCTAATAATGTTGAGCATATTTTCATGTGCTTTCTGGCCATTTTTCTATCTTCTTTGGAGAGATGTCTATTCAAGTCTTGAGCCCATTTTTTTAATTGAGTACAGATTTTAACTAATTAGAATACCTTTAAACCCTTTCCATTCAATTCATATCTTATTTTATATATTAGGAATAAAGAAAAATACATTTTCTATATGTGTACTTATAATTGTATTCATGTGTTCATGGGAAACTTTACATTATGTTTTTATTCTTTATTTCTTCCTAACTGCTTCTCTGACCCCAACAGAATCATCTTTACCAGCATAATCACGGAAATGGAATGGGGAGGAGCTGGTTGCTGTAGGAAGGCAAAATAAAAGACTAATACTTCTCAATCTGACAAGATTAAGGTTAAAAGGGGTTAAGATCAAAATATATGTAACCATGTAGCATATTAATATAGTGGATAAAAACTTGTTCAACAAAGCTTGCTACACTAGAAATTATAGCTAAAAATTTGAAAAAGGTAATTTTAAAACAAATAAATAGAAATGCTGATTATAAACAATACACACACACACACACACAGATAATGTAGAAATAATCATAGCTATATCTATGTTTCTTAGCCTTTTTCTCTGGAGGGCTTAGAAGCAAAACAAAACCTAGGGAACACTCCAAGCACCCAGATACTGGTTTCTAAATATCATCCCCCACTTAAAAAAAAAAAAAAGAGGAGAGGGGAGGCTTCTTGTATAAATAGCTGATTCTAGGGCTGGGGCATGGAGAGTGTAAGATTAGTCTAGAATCTGTGCCAGAAAGCAAGGAGGTACTCAAAGAATAATGGGGACATGACATGGAAAATAACCCATTGAATAAATTTATATCTATGAGTCCATATTGATATAGGTAGGTAGGTAGGTAGAAGAGAAGAGAAACCTCTTCTTTATAGTAGAATATCAACTAATCAACATCGAAGGAATGATGAAAGTAGAAAAGTTACCATTTGGCTATCATCATAGTTGTGGCCAGTTCAAATGGGAATTGTATTAGTGAAAGCTACAGCCAGCTGGTGTGTTTGATGAGGTTTGATGAGGATATAGGCATAATCTTGTGATTTTCCCCTACAGACTACTAATCAGTTACAAAGGGGGAAATGGTGGCCTTATGGTGGAGAATCCTGATGAACATGACCAGGTGATCAAGTTTATATCACAAACTGGAGGGTAGGTTAACATCATGTGTCCCTTGATGGGTGAGTCACTAAGAAGAACACTTAATCATGTTAGTGGTATTTCTGCCTAAAAAGCATTGTCATGAGGAAATATCAGATAGAACCAGGTTTATGGTTAGCCTACAAAATAAAAGGGGTATGTTATTGAAAAACTGTCGAGGGCATGAAAGACAGGGAAAGACTGAGAGTGATAGGAGAATTAATGAATGGCAGTGCATTTCTGGGGCAGTTGACAGAGTTTGAATGTGGTCTGTGGATTCACAGTAGTGTTGTCAGTGTTAATTTCCTGATCTGAGGGGTTATATGGCAGAATGGCCCTGTTTTGGTAAATACACACTAGAATATTTATGGGTGACTGAGGCATCCTACTGGGTGCTATTCTTAAATGGTTGAGAAAAAGACTAATTATGGATGTGTGTATATTTATATATGGGGGAGTATATATAGAGAGAGAAAAAGAGAGATGTGTCAAATGTGGAGTCTTAAAACTTGGGGAATCAAGGTGAGAGGAATATGGGAACTTCTTTGTACTTTTCTTGAAAATTTTTCCATTTGAAATTATTTCGTAATAAATTATGTTTATAAAATATTTTAAAGTTCCTTAAAAAGGTAATATAGCAAATACTTCATAATCAAACACATTAATAATTCTACAATAAAGGGAGTGGAGGTGACTCAGGCAATTAAGCACCTCCCTCCCACATCGGAGGTCCCGGGTTCAGCTCCCGGTGCCTCCTAAAGAGACAAGGAAGACGAACACATACAGCAAGTGAAAAACAACAAGGGGGTAGGGAGAAATAAATAAAATAAATCTTTAAAAATAATAATTCTACAGTAAAATATATGAGTAGTCACACTAAGCAGGTTATTAAAAACTGTAAATAGCCTATGTCAGTTCAGGCCAGGTTTTGCCACCAAATGAGTTAAAGTTTTCAATAATTTTTGGATCTTGAAATTTAGAATGAATTTACTGTAAATCCACTTGAGCAATTGTGATAGTTCAAAGAATATTTAGACCTCAAAAGGAACTTATCTATATTAGGTTTATAACTAATAATATCCAGGAATATTTTCATCTCTTTTTTCCTTTAAGATGAAGATATTAAAAAAGGGAAAGGAAATGACTACAAAGTCCCCAACTATAGGATAATAATACCTATTCAAAAGGTTGTTAGAATGACAGATATGTGCCATTATATATCTTCCCATGGCCTGCAGAATTGTGTGGGAGAGAGTATAAACTACAATGTGAACTATGGTCCATGCTCAATGGCAGTGCCCCAGGATGCATTTATCAATTGCAATGAATGTGCCACACTAATGAAGGATGTTGTTTATGTGGGAGAGTGTGGGGGATGTGGGGAGCAGGGCATATGGGAATCCCTATATTTTTTGTGTAACATTTGTGTAATCTAAGAATCTTTTTTAAAAAATTAAAATGTATATTTTTAAAAAAGGTTGTTAGAGGGAGTAATTAATAGAAAATTTTACCTTGAATTTATTTTGGGAAAATGAATATAATTTATATAACATACTGAGTAAAATGCCTAATACATAGAAAGCACTCCAGAAATTTTAGCTACTAGCACTTTTGATTAGACATTGCAGATTACATTTGCTACAATTATTCTTCAATGTATTAACACACCAAAGCTCCTTTCAATTTTTGGTTGTCTTCTTGGGGCAGCATATTTGGATTAACTCAGTCACTGCCTCCTGCAAGTCCCTCTGTTTCCTCTATTTACTTGGCTAGCTAAACAAGACCAATGCAGTGAATCCTGTGACTCTTTGGTCTCATGGACCCCTACAGCCTTTCAGGCCTTGCACCACTGGCTTAGTCAACTAGCTTGCTAAGAGAAACAGAGAAAGAAGACAGGCATTCAACATCCTCATGTTGTTGTTCTGTGGAACAACTTTTATTGCCCAGCTATCCCTAGAAAACCTGAGAGAACTATGACATCAGATTTAGATAACCTCTTTATTTATATATGCTGTAATACTACCAGTTTTAAGCAGTTATATTGGTCAAAAAGATCAACTAGTAGTTTTCAAAGTATTAGTACACTATTTTTAACATAATTTATCTACTTATACCCTGTTTATTTTTTATTTTTAGAAGGATTTTAAGGAAAGCAAAGTATTTTCTGATTCAAAAAGATGAATTAGTAGAATTGGGGTATTTTTAAGTAAATATATCCACTCCTAAAATGATTCTCAAATTGAAACTAAGGCCATGAACATGGAGAGATATGGAAATAGTGAAAAACAACTAAATATATAATCAGCTTTTATTTATATGTCCAAAAATTTAAAACTCAAAAATGTTAAATGTGCTCACATACTCAGCACTCTAACTTAAACCAGAGCACACTTCTGAAATCTGATAGAAACAATATTGTAAAGCTTAATTATATTTTTATGGCCCATACCATCTGTGCATTTCTTCTGCTTACAATAGTAATAGAGTATTTCAAAACACAATACATTTAGTTTGCAGTGCAATCGTGTTATCACAAATGAATCAAGGAAGATTATCTCTTATCTTTGGAGATCCTGTTCTTATATTGTGAGTTTTGTATGTTTGAAAATAAAATGAATTCTCAGCTACTAAAAAACCATACATGCTTGATTCAAACAGAAAAAACAAAGCTTCTGTTTTAATTTCTTGAAACAAATTCTAATTTAGATGAAAAAAAAAAAAAACACTTTGTTTAGTATACAATAGTACATATATATATATAGACTTAAGGATTATTTTCTGATATCTAAAAATCAATTTTCATTCCTTAAAATAACATTATTCTCTTTTACTACATGGCCTTTGCACTTGCTATTCAGTCTTCCTGGAATAACTTCTACATTGCCCAACACCTAGATAATTCTTCCTTCCAGATCCCAGAGTAATTTCTCCCAGAAAAACACCTTCCATAACCTCTCTGACTGAATCAGTTTCTCTTATATGTTCTCAAAGCACCATGTACTTCTTTGTAGCACTTATCAGTTTATTGTTTTTGTTTGTTTGTTTGTTTACTGGTATGATTCTTTGATTGAAGTATTTTACTCCAATATACTTTTTAAATTCTGTAAGGGAAGTAACCATGAATTTGTCATTGTTTTTTGTTTTTGTTTTTGTTTTTTTTCCTTACCTTTATTTTCCTATTGCCTGTTCAGTAAATATTTGTGAAATGATTATATAGCCTTTGCACATTTCATATCAGGTTTATTCCAAAATATTTTGTGAGTTGGGTTATATTTTTGTGTATTTTTTACCCTGTTGTGAATGGGATCCTTTTTTGTTTCATTACATTTTTGTATTGATTGTTAAATGTAGATCTTATATCAAACCACCCTATTGAACCATCTCATTATCACTAATAGTTTTTCAACTGAGTCTCTTGAATTTTATAAGTAGATGATCATATTGTCTACAGTATGATATTGTCTCTCTCTTTCTGGTATTTGTACATTTTATTTCTTTTTATTGTTCTATAACATGACCAGGACTTCTAGAATAATGTTAAATACAGTGGTGAAATTGGGCATCACAGTCATTGTTTCTGACTTTAATGTGACTTCTCGCATTGTCTTATTATTTTTTAAAAAAAGAAATTTATTTTAGATATTTGATACATCTTATTATTGGGTAAAAGATGTTTCCTTCTATTTTCTAGCTTAATGAAAGTTTTTAATTGAGTATTTTTTTTTGCATCTGATTTTTCTCTTTCAGTCTGTTAACATAGTGAATTCCCATTTTGAGATCCAGATTGTTTCTTCCCGGCTATTCTTTCTCTTCTCTCTCTGCAATTCCTTTTAGAGAGATTTTGGAGTTTCTGTATCTAATTTTCATATTTTGAAATTTTTCTCTAATATTTGATTATCTTTGCCCTTTTGATTTACATTGTGGAAGAATCCCTTTACTCTATTTTCCAGTTCTCTAATTCCCTCCTCACATGTGTGCAGTCTACTAGTGCATTAAACTTTTTTTTTTGACAGTCATATATTTATTTTCCATGTTTTTTTAATTGGTTATATTTCTAACAGCCTATCTTACCCATCTAAGGATATTCTATTTTAATATCTTCTGTGTACTTTATAAACTATTTCATTAAGTATGAGTTGTGTTTGTTGAGTATCCATAGTACTGATTTTCTCAAGTTAGGTGATTGTTGCTTAGGCTCTTGTCTTTGTATTTGAGGTGACCTTTCTCCTATGTACATTCCTATTACTTCTTCCTGTAGCCTATTTTAACTTGCCTCCCAGAATTATAGGAGAAGGACAGGATGTACTTCCGGGTGGAGAATACTAGTAGTTGCTTATGGGACTAGGTCTCCTTGTGCCTTTGGCGGGTTCAGTAGCTACTTGGGAGCATTGCCCTGTCTCTCCTATTTTATTTTTAAAGAATTTCTGCCGGTAACATAGGCTAGCAAACATAGCTCCATGTTTTATTTCTACATTCTCTTTTTTTATATTAACCTATTTGTTTTCTAATTTCTCACTTATTCATCCTAAAAGTATTCTGACTCCTCCCTTTCCTTTTCCTTATGTATAGTATTATCCTGTAGGCAAGCTCTTTTTCTGCTCTTGAAATACAGCCAAACAAATTGAGAGTTGTGGTTTATCTGAGAAGTTTTCATATAATCTCGTAAATGTAACTTTGATATTTAAATTTAGATATTAAAAATTTTAGCAGCATGCAGTTCAAAGCATAATTTCAAAACCAGTTCTTAGTTACCTACAAGTATCTTATCCACATTTCAGAATGTCTGCATCAAAGATTTAAAGTTTTATTAACAATATCACCTGTTTTCCTAAACTAAGCACCTTTTCATTTAAATAAGATACTATAATCTGGCCAGAGATAAAAGAGAAAAACAGTTATCAATTAGTTCCAGTAAAGGTGTGAGCCAAATTTATAAATTGGTTTTTTAAGCTCCAATTTCAACTAGTACATCAGTACAAATTATGTAAGAGATACTGCTGTTTGTTCCCAGCAGTGGAGAAGATTTGAGCAATAAAACAAGTCACAGAAGCCAGCTAACTTCTAACTTCTCCCTGAAAACCACAATAAAAAGAATGCTGAAGCACATTCTGAATCAAATATACTTTTTTCTTTAAGCTACTCTTTTGGATTACCCATGAATAAGACTCTGCTAAATTGAATTGATTCCATACCTTGAAATTAAATTTGACTGATTGCCCCCATTTTTCTTTTACATGTGAAATTAAAATTTAGACATTTCTTTAGAAGTACATCCTTTTGGTCTTTAAAATATCAATATTCTAACTCATATTCTGAAAGGGAGTCTTTGATTAATGGATTTTATTAACATTCCTACTGTGTAACAGCTCGCTGATCTATACATCCTATAGTTGAATGTTTTCATTATTTGAGTCAAAATCATTTGAGTGAAAGAATATAAACTCAAAATGAGTACTTGCTGGTATGGGGTTCACCCAGAACCAAGTGTCCTTGAATAGGAAAGCATCTTGCATACCAACAACATGGTACCAATGGGAGCCCAGATGATAAAAAGCCATGTTTGAAACTAGATTTGAAATACCTTTAAACAGGATTTTCATTTAAGTTTTTCCTGTCATTCTCCAAGGGAACTCCTTGGAGGTTGGGTAAGTGTTTGCTAAAACAAGGATGTCACGAGGCTACCTAATAGAGCCAAGGTTCACTTGTTCACTGTTCAGTCATTCATTTATCAAGCATTTGTTAAGTGCCTGGTATGGGTACAACACTGTTTCTTACCCGGTGAGGATACTAAACCCTGCAAAATATGATGTCTGTCTCCAAGAAGGAATTTATCCTGGTAATTAATATAACACACTTAGTATCTTCAGACATGAAATCTAGTCTCAACTTTGCCACTTACTAATTGTGCAAATATTTTAATCTAATTCTAAGTTCATGTTTCCTCATCTTGAGTAAAATGAGCTAATAACAATAATACCTACCGTGTTCTAAGGAGTAAATGGTAAAATACAGGTGAATTGCTTAAATACTCAATTAATATTAACTACAATAATGATTATCATTGTTACTAAAATCTGGTTTAATAGACAAGATTTATACACAAGATAAGTCAAAAAACCAATTCAAGATGTAATAGATTAAATTCTTAATTTTTATTTGTTGAGAATGCTATGGGAAATAAGCCTTCTCTGATCATACTATATAAATAATGTACATATGCACACTCCTCCAACAAGCTATTTGTTGCCTTCCTTGTACTTATCACTATTTTTAATCTTTTTTTGCTACTTGCTTCTTACCTGTCATCCCAACTAAACTGTAAACTCTTTTAGTGCAGAGCCCATGCATTTCTTATTCATTCCTTACATTCCCAGCACCTAGTGTAGTGCTTGATACAGAGTAGGTGCCAAAAAATATTTGTTCAGGACATTAATTAGAGAAGGGGGACATTATTGTTGGCCAGCCTGATCAGAGCAACGTTGTAAAGATGCTATTTGAAATGGATCTTGAAAAATGCTTAGGATATGAATGGACAGAGGAGGGCAAAAACACATTTTGGATTGGAGTTGAGGGAAGAATGGTGTGTTAATAGGTATGAAATTACCAAAACACAATGAGTAAGAATAGAGTCATTGAATTCAAGGGGAAAAGAGACCATTGAAATAAACTTTTCCACTCACTTCATTTTGCAGATGCGAAAAATAAGATCCAAATAGTGACAAAATCAGGATTGGAATCCATGTCTTTTCTATACCATGTCACGAATAGAGCTTACAATACGGTAGAGTTAACTAGAATTAGGTGAATTGCTTAAATACTCAATTACTAAGAATCCATGACTTAGGCAGTAGGAATTAGATGGGGAAGAGACTATTAGAAAGGAGTCTAGTTAAGCAACAATTGTTATAATCCAAATCCAAAGTGATAAGAGAAAGAAAACCTAGAAAAAGAGTCATATATTATGTGTATTTATTTATTTATTTTGCTCCTTTATATTGGATTTGAGTATTTATGGTTATAGTAAACATGGGTTCATGTAGAAAACTGAAGCTGGATATAACACTCTGGTATTATAAAAACTCAAAATCTATTATATTGGAGAGCAGGTGTAGCTCAGTGGTTGAGCACCTACTTCTTATGTATGAGATCCTGGGTACAATCCCCAGGTGCCTCCTTAAAAAAAAAAAATCTATTATATTACACTGGACCATATATAAATATAAAAAGCAAAATGCACTTTAATTTTAAAGATTCTTTGTGAAAAATGAAACAGGTTCTGTAAAACCTAGGAATAATCAGAAATTTGTCTGGGATACCTTTGAAAAGGAAGGCACTGTGTACTATGTGGTAAGTGTTGGGTGCCCTCATAACAAATCATACACAGAAGAGCCATAGACAAACCTTTCAAAAGTGGGCTGATGGTTTCTGACAGCAATATAAAGCCATCTTTCAGAGCCATTAATTCAGTCAAGCCCATCTGAATCATTTCCTCTATAAATTGTCTTTAGTGAAATACAAGAAGGAGTACCACTAAACTAATAATTATCTCCTCTTTGTCATCAGAGTAGCCTAGATTAGGAAAATACCACCTTAACATTAACTTCGTCATTTTTATCTACCTAGAATATTGTTACTATTTTTTTTAATATAATACATTTATATGTGATCTGTTTTTCTTAGATATGTGTGGATCCAGAAAGTCAGTATGACAATAAAGTAAATATGTACTTCAGAATTATCTTAGGGAAGCGGCTGTGGCTCAATCAGTAGGGCTCCCATTTACCATATGGGAGGCCCCGGGTTCAGTTCCCGGGGCCTCCTGGTGAAGGCAAAGCCTGCCCGCATGGCGTGGTTAGCTGACCCAGTGAGCAAAAGCAGCAAGGGGGGGATAAATAAATAAATAAAATCAAAAAAAAAAAAAAAAAAAAAAAGAATTATCTTAGATTCTGTCTATAATTCTTTAAATCAAATATTTTGACTGAATTGACCAAATTGGTCATGTATTTAATAGTCTGGTAGACACAGCTTTAGTCTTTTTTATTATTTTCCTTCTCTTCACTTTAATTTAAAAAATTATATTACATAATAAATTAGATGATAAAACTGCAGATTACCAACTGGCCCATATTACAACTTCATGTAATGATGCAACTGATGAAAATAAGTATCAACAACCTAAAGATGCATAGTGCCAGGGACAAAGGTGGCATTTTACATTTTTATTAACACTTGTAATTTTCTCCTGCTTTATTTCATCTAGGCCAAGCCCAATTTCTTCTAAACCATGGGTCAGTGAGCTCATGCTGGTTCTCATGAATGATGGGCTTGATTTTGCAAAGGTATCACCAACCAGCAAAACCTAGGTAGAGTTACCATCATTATGAACAACCTAGAACAGTATGAATTTGAACGCATTATTTCCTTTACTTTCACTATGACATCCTGGGTTCCATCAGAATTGTGTATATTTGTGAAGTATTATGTTTTGAAATGTTATTAATATAGTAGTAACAAAATAGCATAAAAACATAAGCAAAAATGAGGCTATTGTAATTATTATTCTTTCATACATATTTAGTATTTCCTTGTTAAATATCATAGTAAGAAAAAAGAATGTACCTTAATTTAAACGGTCTTAATAAGGTTGTATTTAGCAAATGATATCTTATAACCAGATGTAAGTTTGGAAACAACAGGATTTCACCAAAATGTGATACATATCTACTTTAATAGCTTTTCTACTGTCTTCACAAATGAAAACAATATTATATTAATAAATCATAAGAGGATTCTATTAGCGTGACAAATAAGTACATTTAAAATAAGAGTTAGAAAAGGTTCTGCTTAAATACTTTAAATAAGTCATTATCGTACTATGCTAGTGATGTCAAATACAATTCTCATTTTTAAAAGATTTTAGTTAGAATTTAATCTTTGAAAATATTAATAACAGCCTACAGCAGGTAAGCTATAAAATAACACTGGATGCTGTCTATTTAGTTTCTGGTTGAAAAAGCACAGCAGTACTTTAGTTCATTACCTTTGAAAAAAACAGTAACAAGATAATACAGCTGCCTCTGATTAAGATGTAAATTCTTTCTAATTAGAATGTAAATTCTTACATTTAAATGAAGACATCAATTGTCAGGATGCCATATGATATCTTATTCCACCTTGCCTGAATGAAGCCCTCACTGCTCATCTATGGCACTAAAATAGTTTTGCAATCCCTTTGTTCTCTGATTCTTGTAATATTCTCTCTTCATGTTCCCTTTTCACATTGCTTTTGTTTGTTTTCCCCCTTGCATCTGATATTGTTGTGCCTTGGGATTTTGCAGAAATTTGGAATGAAAATTGAGTTCAGTCAGTGCCAGTATTTGCTTGTGCCTCAATTACTTCTGCTGAATTTTCTTCAATGCAAATCAGGCAGGTTGCATAAAGTGGTGCATGTATTTGAAATAATTAATTTTCCGTAAAATGGTGGATCAAGTCCAATCAACCTTCATGAAATCTAAATAATAGAATAGAAAATTAGAAATTAATTAACATTTTGTGTTACTAATACTTTATTATATAATATAAACTAGCAATAGTAAGTTTTGCTGTTGAATTCTAACTTTTTCTTTCTTAAATATTAATGAAAACCTTCTGCCACAATCATTTCTTGCCAGAAATATGCTAACAAGAAATCCTGCATCAAGAACGTTTGAAGTAAAGATTTCAAAATACAGAAATTATATATAAACAATTAACCAGTGAATTGTATTATTTGTGCTTCTCTTTACTGAGCAATAGTGAAAGTTTTACACTGAATAATGTATACTAAATGTTTTTAATCTGTTATATTAGAAAAAGCCATGAGTCTTTGAGCATAGTATCATACCTTTCTTTCACATCATATTTCTGCAATGAAAAAAGTATAACTTTAGAGACAAACCAACTCAATGAATTCCTAGGGAAAAAGAAACTAGAAATTGAACGAATGTTTTACACATAGAAGGATGCCTCTCCTATTTTCTTAAATTAAAAAAAATTTATTATAGGAAATTTCAAACATATACAAAAGTGGAGAATATAATGAGCCCCTATGGGCCCATCAACCATCTTTGATCATCAAGGAGCTAACAGAGAAACAAGACATATAAACCTGAAATAATAATGAATAATTTGCAAATCATAGACAATAATGTACAGTAGAAGCTAAAATGTACTTAGAGAAAAGACTGCTGTGGATATTTAGAGAAAGAGATCAGTTTGTGCTGAATAGGCAGAGAAGAAGATAAAAAAAAAAAAAAAAGAACATTCCAGGCAGAGTAGAGATGCAATAAGAAGACAGGATTGAGGAGATGCTGTGATGGTATGGAAGAGTCTAGTGTGATTTCACCAGAAGTTTAACATTTGTAGGTTGAAGGAGTTAAGTTTGATAAGATGGAAGGATTTGAGAACCAACCAATACATTTTAGTAGTAATTAGTCAAAGAAGTATTTTAGGCATTGGAGTGACCAGATCAAAAATGCCTTCTTTTTGTCCAAACAAAAATCCCTCCTGTTGTATTTTAAATTGCTTCCTTCCTATTTTCCTATCATGCTTAGAAATAGAAGGACATTTCCAGTGACTAAAGTATGAATTGCAGAGGAAGATTTATTTTTATCTCTAATCTAGCTAATTAAAAATAAATGTTAGTAATAAATCTGTAATGATGAATTTTTACATTTCATTTTACTTGACTTCTCTATCCAATATCATCAGGAGAAACATCACTGTTGTTATTTATATGATCACTTGAAAGTTATATAAAACCACAACCTATTTGTTTTTGGACAATTCTAAATTTGTGGTATTATTTACATATTGTATAGTTTCATATTACTGCTGTAACAAGTTACCACAAATTTAGTGACTCAAACAATACAAATTTATTATCTTATAGTTATAGGGGGCAGCAGTACAAAAGGAGTCTGACAGGGCTAAAATTAAGGGACTGAGTTCCTTCTGAAGGTCTTAGAGGAGAATCCATTTCCTTGCCTTTTCTAGCTTCTAGCTGCATTCCTTGGATCATAACCTTACTCCTCTGTCTTCAAAGCCAGCAACGCTGGGCTCAGTCCTTCTCATACTGCCATCTTTATGACCTGGCAATCCCACTTCTAAGTATATACCCAAAAGAATTGAAAACAGGAACTCAAACAGATATTTTCACACTGATATTCATAGATGCATTTATTCACAATGCCAAAAGATGGAAGCAACCCAAATGTCTATCAGATGAATGTAGATTAATACATTTAAACTATGTTTAAAACGAGTTTAATACATTTAATACAAAGGAATATTACTCAGCCCTATAAAGTGAAGTTCTAATACATGCTACACATGGATGAATCTTGAAGACAGATGAGTAAAATAAGTCAGACACAAAGGTAAAGATATTGTATGATTCCTCTTATATGAAATAGCTATAATATGCAAATTCATAGAAATAAAAAGTAGACTACAGATCAGGGGGTGATGGTAGGGAATTAATGCAGAACAGGTGCAGGTTTTATGGTTGGGCTGATGGGAAAGTTCTGATAATAGATGGTGGTAAGAGAAGCACAACATTGCAAATGAAGGTTTAGGAGTGTTCAAGATGGGAAAATTCATATTGGATATATTTCCACAATTTAAAAGAGAGAGAGAGAGACTAAAGAGATAATAACAATGAAATGCAATATGTG
Source organism: Tolypeutes matacus (assembly GCA_026826555.1). Lineage (NCBI taxonomy): Eukaryota > Metazoa > Chordata > Mammalia > Cingulata > Chlamyphoridae > Tolypeutes > Tolypeutes matacus. Next base: position 16,978,817 of record JAKSZT010007815.1, on the reverse strand, counting down.
ATCCTAGACTGGATATAATGGAAAAAATACCCAAAAGAACATTATTAGGACACATGAAAAAACTGTAAGCTTTATAATAACAATGATAAATTTCTTGAATTTGATAACTGCACTTAAGGTGATGACATAAGTCAATATCCTTGTTCTTAGGAAAACTACATGGAAATATTAAGTGTTCAAGGAGCATCATATATACAACCTACTCTCCAATGTTTAAAAAATTGATGAATAGATATAGGCAGATAAAGAGAGAGAAAGATGATAGATGGATAGATAGAATGATACAGCAAATATGGCGAAATGTTCAAAATTGGTGGATCTGCGTATCTGGGTCGGGATTATGGTTGAGTTCCTGTTATAGATTTTGTATTATTTTTGAAACTGTCCTGTAAGTTTGAAATTAGTTCAAAATAAAAAATTTACTAAATTCTTGTTCTGTTGAAAGGGTTTAAAAATAAGGGGTCCTTGTATAGAATAGAACTTATGGCTTCCAAGAACTTGGGTAGAGAAATTTACATCTTTATTTTTGCTAACCTTTCACTGAAATTTAGTATTTTCTTAATTGTGAATATAGGCGACAAACCACAGTAGCGTTAGCAGTAACCATAACCTTGTCATCAGAAATCATAAATATTTTCATATAAGAATTTAGTGCATGCGATATCTCAAAATATCATTTATCTCCATCTCCTTTGATAGATATTAAGCCCACTTCTATTCTTGTTATTTAATAGTTTAATAAAAAACACATATGTTTCTATCTCAAAAATGAATTTCATATTTCAGTGCAGTTGGTCTCCTTTGTAATCCAGAGTATTTTAGTTTATACATTTAAAACATTACTCTGAAAAGGTGTCCATATACTTTACCACATTTCCAAAGGAGTCCATGGCACTAGTATTGTACTTCTTTTTAAGGACCTGAGGATACATTAGTTGTTGTTTTTTTGTTTGTTTTTTTGTTTGTTTGTTTGTTTGTTTTTTGGCAACCACATCTTATTAGCACATATTAGTTTAGGCTATATTTATTCCCTAATATAGGCAACTGGCATTACTATCCAGCTGATGGGTGACTGGAACTGATTGACAAATATCGTGAAATTCTTAGAGAAGCTCTTTATAAAAATATTTTTCCCTAACTAACTTAATGTTAACCACCTGAGGTGATAATCTTTTTTTAATAAGTAGAGAAGTTGTAGGTTACAAAACAACATGCATGAGGTGATATCTTGACAGGCACTTTCTTTATGCAGATGTCTGCCAAACAAAATCTTATTTTTCTTTCAAAAACATTGGTGTTTTTTTGGTTCATTTTGCAGGAGTGAGGAGTAGAGAGCAGCTGTTCCAATTATTTTTGCCATGTAACAAACCACCCCAAAGCTTAGTGATGTAGAAAAATCATTTTATTATGTCCAAGGATGCTATGGGTCAGACATTTGAACAGGGCACATCAGGGATGTTCCATGGGGTACTCTTCCATGATGTTTAGGTCCTCAGCTGGAAAGATCTGATGGCTGGAAACTGGAATCAATGAGAAGTATCTTCAGTCACATGCCTAGTGGTTCATGTTAGCTGTCAGCTGAGAACTCAGCTGGAGCTGTCCTCCAGACACCTACAAGTGACCTTTCCAAGTGGCCTGGGCTTCCTCATAGCATGGTGGCCTCTTCTGACATGGTGGACAGACTTCTTACATGGCAGCTTAGGGCCCCAAATGCAAGTGTCCTAGTACACAAAGTAGAAGTTGCATAGCCTTTTATGGCTTATCTTCAGCACCATACTCTGTTGATTGAAGCAGTCATAAGCCCACCCAGATTCAAGGTTAGAATTAGATTCTACCACTTGAAGGCAGAACAGAAAAGTCACATTATAGAAGAGCATGTGGAACAGGCAGTGCCTTGCAGTTATCTTTGGAAAATACAATCTGTATTTTGTACAATATAAACCTGTCTATAGGTACAGTTGCATTAGATTAAAGTATTTGAACCCATGGTCTGCAGTGACAGTTTTTGTGGAATGGTTATAGATGGAATATAATTTTCTTAATGACTCATTTGAAGTTGACGTTTATAATTACATTATCTATTATTATGGCAATGAAATTTCTCATTTTATTAGGGTTGGGAAAAGGATCTATGATCTTTTCCACATTTGAAATTTTGATTTTTACAAAACTTGTAGCTCTGCAGAAGATCTGAAAGCCACAAATATTATCTGACACATATAATAATAACAGAGAAAGAAATATTCATATTTTATCCACTAAATGTTTTGATGTAAAGAAAAGAACCATAAGAGTGATGAATTATATCTCAATAAAGCTGTTTTTAAAAAGAACCATAAACAAATGCTGAATTCTAACTAATGATATATGCATGCTGAAGTGGTTAGGGGTAAAGTGTACTGATGTCTGCAACTTATTTTTAAATTCACCAAAAATAAGATAGATTGGTAGATGGATAGAGGGATGAATAAATGTTTAGACAGATGATAAAGCAAGTATAGAAGAAGGTTAATTGTAGAATCTAGGTGGTGTATTTCTGTGTGCTCTCTAAAAATTTCTGTCAACTTTTCTATATGTTTGAAAACCTTTATAATAAAATGTTGGGAAAGATCTTAATAAGACACCACTACACACTCCTTAGAATGGTTTTTCAAGAGTTTTGTTGTAGTTTCAAGTATTTTCTTCACTAAAAATTTTTATGTAGTTTTGATGAACTGAAGAATATTACCTAGTACATTACCTATTTTTATTTGTTAACTGGGTAATTAGAAAGCAGAAAGGAAGAGTTAGGCACAAAATCCCACAAGTCTTTGACTGCAAAGTCAGAAACCTTTGAGATGAGTAATTATAATTAACAGAATTTTGCCACTGGAAAAACAAAAACTCTAAACTTATGTGTAAACAGAGCGTACTCTCCATGTGTAATGCTGTTCACCCTGCTGAAATCTCACACCTCTTTCTCTCAGGGCAATTACTTTTAACTTCTTTCCTTTACTTTGACCTCATTAGTATGTTCCCTGTTTACATTATTCATGGAATCATGAAGGGTCACTATAGTCTGCCCAATCCCAACATAGTTTGGCACTTTTTCAAATTGTTTTGCTTGAATTGTACTGAAGTGGTTACCTGCTAATGCAGGCCTACACTTCAGCATCCTTGTGCTATAGTCAGGCAAAAAAAAAAAAAAAAAAAAAAATGTTTAAAGAAATGAGGTTCTTAACAGTTGCTAAGCAAAGGGGTAGTGGTAAGGAAAAGGAAATTTTACAGTTTTTTAAGTCCTCTGATAAAATTTGGGCTCACTGAAACATTTATACCTTACTTAAAAATAGTACTTCCTATAATCCCATCTTATCTATGAGATATAAGCCCCCTCTCACTTGGAGGTGGAGTGGACATTACCATGCCAGACTCCTCAGGATTGGGGGTAGAGCTATGGACTAGAGTGAACTTACTGGTATTCTGTTATAGACATATTGTGATTCAAGTAATGGAAGAAAGTACAACATTAATGTGGAGCCAGTGGCCACTGGACACTTTGGGGGCAGTTGTAATATAGGGGCTTTTTCGGGACTTGGGAATTATCCTGAGTGACATTGCAACAACAGATATAGGCCATTTTACATCAGCCTATACCATGCAGAACTGTGTGGGAGAGAGTGTGGTCTCCAATGTGAACTATGGTCCATGCTTAGTGGCAAAGCCCCAGGATGTGTATATCCATAGCAGGTGATGTGCCACACTAATGAAAGATGTTTATGTGGGAGGTTGTGGGAGGTGTGGGAGGTGGGGCATATGGGAATCCCTATAATTTTTGTGTAACATTTATATTATCTAAGTATCTTTTAAAAAATAAAAAAAAATATTTTAAAAAAATACAGTGCTTCCTAATCAATTGAGGTCATTCACCAGAATAACTAGACAGTTAAAAATGCCTGTAAGTACCAATGCCTGGTACTTACTGTGACATACTGTGCAGAACCCTTGTTCTTAAGAAACATAAGCAGCATAGCTAGGAAGAAAAGTTGGAGAAGATACCAGGGCATGTGCAGATTCGTACTGTAAGATAAAGCACAAAGAAGTTAAGTGCCAGGTACCAGATGGAAAGAAATCATGTTCCCCTTGCTATGTTGCCCAGCCTAAGAATCCAGGCCAAGGGAATTTGGGATCCTGGTTCAGAAATGGGGGCTATTGCTCAATGCTTAAACTTCGCCCTCAGGCAGAATTGCTATTCAAGATGCTCCTTAATCCCTAGTCTGTGTTTAGAGGCTCGGATTCTTATCTGAAAGTTGGCAGCTTTGAAAACTGACTCATATTTTGTTCTGCTTAAGATTTTCACTTCCAACTACATATTCAGGCTTTGTTTGCCCAGTTTTGTTGTTTGTGGTTGAATGCTATCCCTGGAAAGATGTGCTTTTCAGCTAGTATGAAGTCAATGACTTGCCTTCAGCATTCATGAAGAAGTTCTGGAACTTCAGTTTCAAGGTTTTGACATGTCAGCAAGTGTAAATCTAGTAGATGCCAAGATGTCCTATACTAGTAGGTTCCTTTTGATTTTGGTGTGCATGGTTTTCCTTGAGGCTATTAACCTGTTGCCGTTAAAAGAAACAGAAAATTTTAAGATTATGGAATGTAACATAGATTGTAGGCACAAATATAATTAGTACAATAACACAACACTGTTTTTGATTTGTTAGAATTTTTAACTATATTAACATTAAAAACAAAATCTGTTTTCTAAAACTGTGTATTCAACTCCTGATTTTCCATTCAACCCATCATGATGCTTCCCGACTGCTCAGCTGGAATCTGGATTTGCTTTCTTTCATTCAGCATACTTTTGAACTAGTGGCAAGTTTTGTTGTAGGGAATATTTGGGGTAGCAAATTCAAATTTGGCAGCACCCTGGGGACATTAATCAATCAGATAATATAAATGAGCAGATAATTTCTCAGGTGAAATGGTGCAATTGAGAATAAAATTAAAATGGAAAAAAAAAAGGTTGACCTAACCAAAAACACATTTACAATTTGTAGGATTCCTGGTACTGTTAATTTTGTTTTTAATGTACTTTCCTCAGGACTGATCTTTCAGGCTTTATAATTTAAATAATTGGCAATAACTTATTAGCAATTAATGTGTTCACCTGTACTACCCCCTGACTGATGCCATTGCCCTCTCCATTGCTCACTTCCTCACTTCTATTTATACCCATCTCAGCCTGATAAACAGCCCCATTGCCAGCAGCTTTCACAGTATGTTGTTGTGGGCAGTATTCGTGATTCAAATTTTGGGTGAAAAAAATTATAATTTAATAATATCTTCATATAAACAAGCATAGTATTTCAAATATTTAAATAACTAAAATGTTCTGAGATAAAAGCAAATGTATTCAGGTTGGCTGCTGGAAGAAAAGACCTACCACAGGAAACTTTTAAAATAATATTTTATTGTTGTTTTGCTTACTTTCAATGTTTTATTCATTTGTCCAAAGCACTAATGATTAAGAGTTAAGAATTCAGGAAGAAGAAGGCCGTACTTGATTTCTGCTGTGTGGAAAGTAAGCCTTATAGGTAGGACAGGCTACATAATTTGCAGAGCTTATTGAAAATAAAAATCTGGAACCCCTTGTGAAAAAGCCAGGAAAAAGTGCCATTAGTGGTACTAAATATAAAACTTTTTCCTTTCTTCTTTAGTCTCTCTCAACTTATAATGGTGTTTTTATTTGCTATTTAAAGTCACATTTCTTCAGGCACAAGGGTACGCTCAGAGTGAGCAAAGACTTTCGTAGGCACCTGGGAGTCTCACCCTATGATTCAGGGCACAAATGGCTCAACAGCTACCAGTTTTCCCCTCCTGCCAGCCATCTGATTATCCTGTTGTACCCCTTCCAGAGGACGGGAAGTCAAGCCAGGCATCTCTCCTTCCCACAGGCCCACTGCCCCAGGCCACACTGAAGAGCCCAACCCACCCCCCAACCCCCACAAGGGTACTACAGCCTCCATGCTGGGACATGCTAGGTTCCTGGATCAGAGGTGGGCAAGAAATTTGCCCTTCCAAGTTGCCTACTGCTAGCCCAGTGCAGGACAACTGTCTCTCTGCCCCACCTCAAGATGCTATGGGGTATGTGCCTAACCTTGACCCTCCCCACACCTACACCCAGGCCCCAACTGAGGGCAGAGAGTGGCAACAGTTGCTGGGTAGGGCAGGGAATGGGAGGTCAGGGGGTCAGGAGCAGGCAACCAAGAACTCGGCCTAGGAGGCCAGGAGGCAGAAACTGCACAGTAACTAAAGCCCCAGACTCCACAAGCACCTAGTGCGTGCTCCATTGTTCCATCAGACTTCACTTAAAGAACACAAATTCAAAGATAAAATGATTACGAATTTTAAGACAATGGCCACAGAGCATTAAAATCCAAGGACTGAGCCTTACTAAATATAAAGCCTATGTGATGCCCATGAAGCTGGCCCTGCCTGCAGTTGAGACCCAATCTACCATAAAATAATAAAATAATGGCTACCATGTGTTATACCAGGAACTGTTCTAGGCACTTTATAGGCATTTACTCATCACCCTCAAAACCACTTATAAAGTATGTATCATTGTTATCCCTGTTTTACAAATGAAGTAACTAATTGGTAGTAAAGAACATATCAAGAATATTGAGAATTCAAACCCAGGCAATCTGTTTCCAGTAGATTCTTATTGGAGAACTGAAAGATAAATAACCTAGACATTCACTGAAAAGCAAATAATACTTATAAACACTGCAGTTTTGGAGGCTTTGTCTTAAAACAAATTTCCAGAAGATAAAATTCTGATTGATTGCAGGTGCCTCAGGTTATCTCTGTTAATAGAGGTTGCCTTGATCTGGTTAGGCATTAAAAGCAACTATCAAATAAATAGGGTTCTCTGTGAAGTAATGTCAAAGGACTGGAGAGATGAAATAGAAAGCATAGTAGGGGATTTGTAGATATCCCTAGAATTGCAAAATTTTAAAACCATCTTTAGATGTCTACTCCAACTCCCACCCCATTACTCTACCCAAAGTTATGCAGCTAATTAATGACAGAACTTGGTCTTAAGCCTCTTTGTCCTGGGCAAGAGGGTAGAAAGGAAGTTATCAGGCATCTCCAGTATATTGTTAGTACATGCTTAGGCCCCTCCTTCAGATGGTTGAACTGGGAAGAGAAAGAGTGGGACAGGAATTGGGGGCGGGGGTGCTGTCAAGCAATATCTACCCTACAGCTAACTTTTTTTTTTTTTGTCTTCCTCATTAAAAGTGATTTCATGTTTCTTTGTGTAAATACTATTGTCATCTGCAACCATTTCATTTTAATCATAATTGCTATTATAAAATTGCTATTTTAATTGAAATTGCTATTATAAAATCTTGACTAATTATAATGGAAGGTTTGTCAAGCTAACTTATCTAACTCATCTCTCCAAAATGGGAATCCAAATGATAATATGCAGTGTGATCCCTTGACAACTGTGCTTTCAAGTTGCCAATCAGATAAATCCCAATAACTCTCATTACCTTTGTAGCATTTGCAAGTGACCAGGCCAGGGGCCACAACTCTTACTTCCTCTTCTGACTTTGTTTTACTCCAGAGAATAGTATAACATAGTAGAAAAGTGTGAAATAAGAACAAAGACAAGCCTGTTTATTGCAGAATCTCAACTTGGGAGGTATACACATTAAACTATTTTATTTGCTGTCATGGTACCTTTCAGCTGTACTTTGTCAAATCTCCTTTTCCTGTCTCTTAAGTATATTTTGATTGTATTATACATCTTTGAAGTAACTTGCTTATTAAAATTCATTATTGTGGACTCAATTAAGAAATATTTCCACTGTACATAGGTGTGCAGCCACCACCTAATTATGACATACATTAACATTTGGAGGAATAAAAATTTTTTCAAAGTAGAAGCTCCAGACTTGCCCTGTTGGCCAGTGGTAAATGTGAGTTTAGCTTTTCTGCCTGAATCAGTATTGGTATAGAAAGTGGCATATGCTGCAATAGCTCTGTCTTCTGCCACAGTGCACTGCTGCAAAACAGTTGTAACCATTGGTTGCTGGGCAATGGACAACACAGCACACCCAGCTCCCTTCACTTCTACATTTATTTATCTAGATTAATGATGTAGACCATCATAAACAAACAAGATATTTGTTATATAAATAGGATGGCTAATGCATTTCAGGAAATTTTAAGATTTTCCTTAGAGCTCATGTGTACCTTCAGAGCTTTTAACCTTGAAAGAGATATAGATTGTTTGGAAACCAAAATTAAAGTTAGATTGAAAAGGTACAATATGATCGCCTTACCTAATGATAAATAGGACCATGAATCTTAGGAAGGTACATTGGGATTTCTATTTGAACTGTTTCCTAATGGATAAAATGAAGTTATTGAATAATTCATTTATTATATTAAAGCCCAGAATGGACTTATAAGTTAAAAAAGAAAATCTCAAATTATTCTTGGCTGTTATTGTTTATCAAAATTTAAGGAAAATCAAATCCCAAAAAAATGTTTTAATCAGTAAAATAAAATATTATAATTCTAGCTCTTTTTAGAATGGGTTTGTTCATTTATGAGAGCTAAGAAAGTTGTTAATGCAGTATATTCCAAATGTTTTGTAAGATACAATGACTACTGTTAGTCATAATGGCTGAATTATACCATATTAACAGTCGATACAAAAGCTCCATGGTCTCTGAACAGATTGTTTCCGCAGTTACTATCTATGTACTAAGTTAGCAATATAAATATATGTGGGCCCATTTACTCGGGCTCTAACTCACAGGGATGCTGCAAAAATAAAATGAAATAATAGGTAAATAATCATTTTAGGAGCAGAATATAAATTGTCAAAATGATAAATGTCTAATAAAATAATAATAGACATCAATGCTAATGTAATGGAAAATGGACTTCAGATAAAAGAATTTTTTTTTTTTACATTCTTCTCCCATTTTGTTTGATATTCATGATAATCTGTGTTAGTGGGAAAGCTTTGGATCTTTCTGTATGCATAACTGCTCCAGCTATTTGATGAATTGACCCATTTACTACTACAATCCAAAAACTAAGTGCCATGCTTATACACCCAGTCAGTTCCATCAAACAACTGGTCGGCTTAATCAAAATTATCAAATTGGTTATGTGTGTGAGTGTATGACACAGCCTTAATGAGAGCTCTTGCCAAAAATCCGTGTGTTTTCTTCTCCTTTATCTACATATAATTCAGCCACATAAAGCAGCACCATTAGTTTGGCTGAGACTTGTCCATCTTCAGAAAGTTTAGTACCTATTAAACTAATGAGACTGTCTCATCAATAAAAAGGCCAACTGAGCAAAGATCTAATTATTTTGATCTTGCAAACCAACATTCTCATGACAAATAGGCAATGTTAGGATGAGACAATTTGCACTGAATTAGGCAAGACCAATAAATATATAGTGAGACAACTAAAATTCTCTAAGCCTGATGATTTTTGAGAAATATACATGACTCTACTGCAGTCACTAGGCCTGCTTATGTGTTCATTTTCAAAAGTGTAAAGTCAATATTTACTATAGGTGTCAGGAAATTTTTTCTTCACTTTGGGCCTACGTTTTAACTCTAACTTTTTTATCTGCAATTTGTTCTATCTAGGACTATTTCAAATATGATTTTCTTGAGCTAGACACATTATAAAAACTTTTCTTGACACACAATATGTTCATAATACATCCTCAAATCTTTCTTATTGATGACCAAGGTTATTAATAGTGACAAACTACTTTGTTTTAAGTGATTCCTAGTACTATTTATATTTATTTTTATTTTGGCTAATAATGACTAATTATACAGATTTCTCATTGAAATTCATGCTGTGTTACCATTATTTAAAAACTGTGCAGCCTATATGAGTTCTTCATAAATTTAAGTTTAAAATTCCAATAAATAAATGATATTTAAATACCACATGCTTACCTACAGATACCTTAGGTTATATTTATTGCTTGCTAAACTTTCTCCTCCTTGTACAAATCAAGCACATTCTTGCCAGAGCACAAGCAAATCCCTTTGTAATTTGCATACAAAGTTAATTTCAACCTTTCCATTTATTGTATAGGTAAAGAACATATTTATCTGAATATTTGCCTGAAGAATCCCCATTTGCTTAATCATACTACCACCACAATCCTAAAAATGAAAATCAGGAAAATCTTTCTTTCCAAATTCTTAGACATGCTTTGTTCCCACACTTTAAAATAGCAGCTATAGTTGCCAAGAGAAGCTTTAAAGAAAGTCAGTTTTGTATCCAGAGGCTATAAATTTGAAGAAATTTTATAGATGTTCTAAAATTTGTACTGAATTATCTGATTTGGCTCTCTGGCCTAAAGTTAACAGATAATTTCCAGTGCTGTAATTCATTTTCACTTATGAGACTTTAGTCAATTATTAGGAAAAGGGTCTTTTTTCCCCTTTCACATTTTTTTGGTAGTGCTTCCATGTATCATTAAACTGTTGGCACATTTTGCCCCCAGAGGATAGATCTTGTTTGGCATACTTGGGAATATTAGTATATTTAAGAAGGTGAGAAGTACACATTGGCATAATTTAAATGACATAAGTCTAAACTCAGATTGGCTTTTACATGCCAAAGATGTGAGATGTGCCATAAGCTGATTTCAGCAAAAACAGTTTGGTGTGTGTTTTATTCTGAAACATCTAGATTCAATTATGCCTTATGGTGCTATAATAATAGAGGCAGGTTTTCTATGACTTTTGCATTAGCAGATATGTAAGATATTGAACTATTAGCCATACTAGAGTTGAATAGACTGTAAGAATATTATTTTGTTTTGTTTTTTTGAGGTACTAGGGCTGGAATTGAACCCAAGACCTCATATGTGGGAAGCCAGCACTCAACCACTGAGCCACATCAGTTTCCCTGAGTTGGCTTTTTCATTTGTTTTGCTTGTTGTTTTTCTTTTTTTTTTTTTTTTTCTTTTTTTTTCAGTAGGCACTGGGAACTGAACCCAGGACCTCACATGTGGGAGGTGGGCACTCAACCACTTGAACCACATCTGCTTCCAGAATACTGTTTTTGTTTAAGATGCCTCTTCAGCAGCTTCTATGCTGCCAACAAATGTGAAATAGGAAAATAGATTGAGTTTGATGATTGAAGTGAACCTGTTAACTTCTTTTAATAAAATAAATTTGAACTTTTAATGAGTTGGGGAAACATTGCAGATTTTCTTTTCAGTCTTTTAAATATATGTTATTAATTTTAACTGGACCAACATTTATTGGTCCTGCTTTTATATATATACATAAAATTTCCCTGGTTGGAAAGATTAGCATAGATAGAGAAGGATCAATTTCATATAATACAATATAATCTCCTCCTTTAAGGAACTTACAGTCAAATGAGGAAGACATAGAGAGAGAGAGCCCAACTGCTTACTTAAATACAAAGCAGACAGTGATTCTGTTTAAATAGAGGTAAAACCCAAAGGTTAATATGGGATAAGAAAGTGAGGGATTTGGGGAGGAGTGGAGACTTAATTAAGAAGAGAGATCTGGGACCCTCATGTAAATAGCTTAAGAGAATTTTAAAGAATGAGCCCATGGTAGGGGGGAGCAAAGGAACAGAAGCAGGCTTAGAAGCCACAAAGTAAAGGGAAGATGGAGTGGAAGAGGTTTAAGTTATATAAATAAAGGTAAGCTTCTCTCTGTTATCAAATCTAAGGGAAGAACTAGATGGAATTTTAGAAAATATGCAGGATATATTTAAGATGTAATATATTAGTTTCATGACCTACATAAAATTCATTTGGGGGGAAGCGGCTGTGGCTCAATCAGTAGAGCTCCCGTTTACCATATGGGAGGCCCCGGGTTCGGTTCCCGGGGCCTCCTGGTGAAGACAAGCCCGCCCGCACGGCGTGGTTAGCTGACCCAGCGAGCACAAGCAGCAAGGGGGGGGGTGAATAAATAAATAAAAATCTTTAAAAAAAAAAAAAAAAAAAAATTCATTTGGGGCAACCCTGGGGTCAAACCCAAAGAGTTAGGCAGTCATCCTCCAGAACAGCCAAAACGGAGGTACACTGAGAAGGTAGTATCTGTCACTCTGGAGAGACATGCCATCGGTAGTAAGTCACCATAGACAGTGCAAAGCAGCAGTGGTTTTAAATATGAACCCCAAATTAAAAAGTAACAAGACAGATGCTCTAAATTTGGCTGTTTCTCTCATAGACAATTCTTCATATTATGTTCCAGGGTGAATGGCAGCAGAGATTTACTTCTTTAGCAATGATTAATAATTTTTGCAAGCAACCTAGGGAGTCAGGTAGTAGAAAGTAAAATTGGATAAGTTACTGTCAAGTATTGAAAGGCTTTTTTATATTTAGTGCCAAACAACTTTTCTTCAAGACAATGCATATTAAAGCATATAAATTATTGCTTTAAATTATATTTGGGGGAAGCGGCTGTGGCTCAATCAGTAGGGCTCCCGTTTACCATATGGGAGGCCCCGGGTTCGGTTCCCGGGGCCTCCTGGTGAAGGCAAGCCCGCCCGCACGGCGTGGTTAGCTGACCCAGCGAGCACGGGCAGCAAGGGGGGGATAAATAAAGAAAATCTTTAAAAAAATAAATAAATAAATAAAAATAAATTATATTTGGAATATATCCAAACAAAGAGCTTTCCTTACAATATGCAAAATAGAATGTTTTACAATTGTAGATTACAATTTCTTTTAGAGATAAGCAGCTGAAGATAATTTTAGCACATACTCCAATTGAGTTCTTTTTTTACATTGAAGAGATTCTTTAATTGTATTTCCTTACAATATTGGTTCCTCTAATACATCTAATGTATTCCTCTAATACATCTAAACAAATTCCTATAAAGCAAAGTAAACCAGACTCTTATAGCATAGATTTCTGATTGACATGTACTTTAATGAACATTGAACTATGAATATTATTGGTATCTTTTTTTTTTTTTTTTTCACACATCAGACTATCTCTTCTACCCTCACTAGCTTACAGTATAGTAGGGCAAAAAAAGGCTAGTAGATATGAAACAATCATTTATAATGAGGTGTAAAATTGTACAGAGTATGATTATAGCTCAACAAAGAAAAGGTCATTTAGTTCTAGAATATGGAAGGTACTGGGGCCTGGCCAAAACTTGAAGTTTTGTAGAATTAAGATAATTAGGATATAGCCATTGAAAGGGAAAGGTCTTCTTGATAGAGAAAAGCACAAATGAAAGCAAGGAGATATGAATGCTAAATGGCATACTTGGAAACAGTGTAGAAACTGGGCAGGCTGAAGAAGGTTTATATTGGGGAAAATAACTGAGATGGAGTCAATTTTGGAATGCCTTGAAAGCCATAGAGGATATGGAGAACATTGCGGGTTCTTGCTGATAAACTAAAAGCAGCATTTAATAAAGATATTGGTGGAGGCAGAGAAAAGGATGCAGTTATATTAAGTGTGAAGTTATGAGAGTGTCAGCAGCTATAGTAAAATTGGGGCAGGAAAGAAAGGAACACATAAATAATCTACAGGACTTAGACACAGATTAATTATAAAAAATAAAGAAAATACAATTAAAAAATAAAGGGGTTATATATGGCCTTGTATAGTCACTTTGCCTTTGCTAAGAGATGTTTTCCCCCCAGCAACTTGGACCTAAATCTTTTCTACATATCCATACAGTTATTACTTCAAATTACTTCCTCTGCCAAGCAATTTTTTTATGGATTATCATTTTTATTGAAGCATAACATGACATATTATAAGGTATACAAATCCTTTTTTTTTTTTAAAGAAGCTTTAGATTACATAAATGTTACATAAAAATAATAGGGGATTCCCATATGCCCCGCCCCCTTCTACACTTTCCCATATCAACAGCAACCTTCATTATTGTGGTACATTTGCTAAAATTGATGAACACAAATTGAAGCATTGCTACTAACTGTGGACTATAGTTTACATTATAGTTTATACTTTATCCTGAACAATTTTGTAGGTTATGACAAAATATATATAATGGGCTGTATCTGTCATTGCAGTGTCATGCAGGACAATTCCAATGTCCTGAAAATGCCCCAATTTTATACCTATTCTTCCCTCTTCCTCCCCTTAGAACCTCTGGTGGCCACTGCCTTTATATCAATGATAAAAGTTGCAAGAGTAACAAGTCTATAATAGAATAATAATAAGTCTATTTTAGTCCATTATTCATTCCCCAATCTTGAGGATTTGGGGGTGGTGATGCCCACTCTGTTTCTAATTGAGAGGGGGCCTAGGTCCCATGGGGCAGATGGATGGAGTTATCTTGCTTGCAGTTGCAGACACTCTGTTCCTTGGGATGTGCTTTGTCCATCATCATCTCCATGTTAGTTGTCCTGGGTTAGTCCAAAGAACTGGAGAGTAGGTGTTGCAACTCTGCTGAGATTCAGGACTCAGCTGTGCCAGTGATTTCTAATTCCAACAAATGATCTTTATTTGGTGGTTTTTTTTTGTTGTTTTGTTTTGTTTTTTTACCAGGAGGTTCCAGGGATCGAACCCAGGTCCCTCCATATGGGAGACGGACGCCCAACTGTTTGAGCCACATCTGTCCCCCAACAAATGATCTTTAAATCATCCATTATTTAATTTCTGTTTATAGTCTATCATTGGAATTTAGAGGCATTTACATGAATTTATACTAGGTCTCTGTGAAGCGTAGGTAAAAAGAGGAAAGGAATTATGGGTGAGGGAAGAAAGAAGGGCATAATATTCAAAATAAATAAATAAATTTAAGTGCCTAGTAATTCCTGTAACTAGAAAATAAAACTAAGTAGATGCTTTTATTGGACATCATCAAGGCCATTTAAGCTGCTTTATTCACTTTATGACCTGTATAATGTTGATGGAAGTACTTCCTGGAAGCAGATAGTTTGGTTGATAGTTATTCTTCCTACTTTGTAGCTGACAGAGTAGTTACCCCAGGAAGAAGGTACAGATTGGTTTTGGAAACAACCTCAATGTGGATAGACAAGATTGTCAAGGGTTACATTAAAGCCTTTTGTAGATTCTAGAGAAACTTCTTGACGTTTTTCAAAACTGAAACCTCCAGAAGAACAACTGCTTTCTTATGAGTACATGCTTAACACATTGTCCACTCAAAGCACCTCTTTTTCCCTGTCGAGTAATCCTGCCTTCAGGCTACCTGGGATGCAGTCAGCGGCTTTTCAGAGTCCTTGAATGTCTTGCGTGAAGGTACAACCTGACCTAGATGGATGTGACATGTTGTCCTTGTCCTGTTGCTCAGTTCACTTCCCACAGAAGTTTTCTTCCATTGATAGAAGTGTTTAAAAAGAAAAAAAAAATTTTTTTTTTCTTCTTTCTGCCCAAGACCTCCAGAGTCCTCAACAAGTAAGAAATTTATATTCTCTTATTTCTCTCCCCACCCACCCAGAGTCTCTTCCTGATAGCATGTTTCTTACAGGCACATTTAAATGTCTTCTTTGGTGAAATCCAGGCTTTTATCTTTATCCCCTGTGATTCCCCTGATTGTTCATCTGTATGTCCACTTTCAGTTCCTTGTGTTCTTGTCTTAACTTTCTTTTCTCTCATCTTTAGGCAGACATACATTTAACTGAAATATGCAGAAAGTATTTATCTTTTCTTAAAAGACCTCTACAGAATAGAATTCTTCAGCCTGTAATAGTTAGTCTCATTTTTACTATCTTTACGCATAAGCTATTTAAATTTTTAAAGGTTGAAAGAATCTAAGAAATGACCCAAGCCTTAACCTTTTATTTTATATATGAGAAGATTAAGTCTTAGAGCAGGTGTTCTTAAGGTTTTTTGTTCCACGAACCCCTTTGCCAGTCAGGTGAAAACCACGGACCCCTTACTAAGTCCACACTATACTGTGTATTATTTAGTAACTATATCACACCTGCACCAACACATCCCCACAAGAATAATGTTGTTGTTGTTGTTGTTGTTTTTTAAAGATTTTATTTATTTATTCATTTATCCCCCCCTTGCTGCTTGTGCTCGCTGGGTCAGCTAACCACGCCGTACCGGCGGGCCTGCCTTCACCAGGAGGCCCTGGGAACCGAACCCGGGGCCTCCCATATGGTAAACGGGAGCCCTACTGACCGAGCCACAGCCACTTCCCTGTTGTTGTTGTTTTAATTTCAATTCAAGCTCACAGACCCCTGGTTACGAATCCCTGTCTTAGAGAGAGATATGCTATACATATCCTAAGTCTTTCCTCAACCCATGATAATATGCACATTTTAAACGATGGCTTTCTAACTAGTCTACTGATAGAAATTAGCTTTGGCATCTATTTGTAAAAATGGCTCTGGCTATAGACAAGAACAAAGCCCAAAGCTCTGTTAAGGGACCATATATTTATTCAACAAGCATAATTAAGTTCCTACTTTGAGTCCAGCATTCTTACAACTTAAAATCTAATTTCAAGCACCACATACATTCTTCTTTCCAGTTTCCATCAACCATGTATCTTTTCCCAGCTCTACTTTTTGGAAAATCTTGGGGAAAGAAGGAGAACAAAACTCTGGTGTCAGAGATGAGAAGAACAGGAAACAAAGTTGCCATTAATACCATATAGAAAAAGAAAAACGGCATCATCCCTGTCAGAGAGGCTGAGCTGGGAGGAAGAAGAGAAAGAAAGCATGACCAGAGTTTGCCATTGAAAAGACAATATTTATTGAATGAATGAAATGAAATAAACCAATGAACCACAGACCTAAGGCTCTATCTCTAGCACAGTCCCTTTCCTATGTCCCAAGTATTTCTTGAATATCTCCATTTGACAGTCCCAAAGACTCAACTTGTCTGAGTTGAACTCAAACTTGTCTGAAATTGAATTTAACTCCTTTCCACCCATCTCCTACACATCTAATATTCCCTATCTCGGTGCCTAGCATTAATTCAACCACCCAAACCACTAACCTACTAGTCATCCCCTCTTATTCTCACCTCCCATCCCTTAACAAGATCTATCAACTCTACAGTACCCCAAATCTAATCAAGGGTCTTCAGACAGAATACAAAATGGTACAGCAACTGTGGAAAGCATTTTGGCGGTTTCTCAAAAAGTTAAACCTAAAATTACTACTCCCAGGTAAATACCTAAAGGAATTAAAAACAAGGACTCAAACAGATACTTACATCAATGATCATAGCAACATTATTCATAATAGCCAAAAGGTGGAAACAATCCAAATGTCCATCAACAGATGAATGAATGAATAAACAAAATGAAGCATATATATACAATGAAATAGTATTCACCTGTAAAAGGAATGAAGTTCTGATACATACTACAACATGGATGAACCTTGAAAACATTATACTAAGTGAAATAAGCAAGGCACATAAGGACAAATAAATACATGGTTCTACTACAATGAAATATCTAGAATAAGTGAATTTATAGATGCAAGAAGTAGATTAGAGGTTACCGGAGGCTGAGGAAAGAGGGTAATAGGGAATTATTGCTTAATGGATACAGAGTTTCTGTTTGGGATGATATGAAAAGTTTTGTAAATAGATAGAGGTGATGGTAGCACAGCATTGTTAATATATTAACACATAAAAATACATGTCTAATATACACATAAATGATACACAAAAATGGCTACATTTTATATATGTTACTATGATTTTTAAGTGGCAAAAAAGATACAAAAATCTAGATAGTTTTACCTATTTTTTTTTTTTTTAAAGATTTGTTTATTTATTTATTTATTTATCCCCCTTGCTGCTTGTGCTCGCTGTGTCCACTTGCTTTGCATTTTTTCTGTGTCCGCTTGTCTCCCTCTGCTGCGCCATCTTGCTGCGCCAGCTCACCACGCGCGGGCCGGCTTGCCTTCACCAGGAGGTCCTGGGAATCGAACCAGGGGCCTCCCATATGGTAAACGGGAGCCCAACCAATTGAGCTACAGCCGCTTCCCTACATATGAATTTTATCACAACTTTAAGTAATCTCTCTCTTATAAAAATTGTTTAAGAGAATAGAAAAAGGAAACACTATTCACCTCATTTTATGTAACAAGTATTATCAAAACTAGACAAGGATAATACTAGAATAGAAACTATAGCTCAGTCTCACTTAAGAACATAAGTGCAAAAATTCTAAATAAAACATTGTCAGACAGAATTAAGCACTTTATTCACACACACACACACACCATTATCAAGAGGAGTTTCCTCTTATAAAAACAGGAATAGTTCAACATCATGACAAATGTAAAAAAGTGCTTGATAAGATTCAGCACTCATTCTTGGTAATTGAAAAAAGGTTTTTTTTTTTGGAAAATGAGCATAGAAGGAAAGTTGCCATCCTGATAAAGAATAAACATCGAGTAAAAAGAGTAAACATTAATCTTAATGGTAAAAATTTGGAAGCATTCCTATTAAAGTCAGGAGTGAGATTGAGAATGTCTACTTTCTCTAAGTCTATTTAGCATTTTAACTAGAGATGTTAACCATTTTAATAGCATCCTCCCCCCTCCCCCCCCAAAAAAAGGAAAAGAAGTAAGGATTGCAAAGGATAAGTCCAAACTGTTCTTACTGTCAGTTAACGTGACTATGTCCAAGAGAATCCACAAACAAAATTTTTTTTTTATTTTTATTTTGAAGCAGTTTCAAACTTAAAGAACAGTAGCAAAAATAATACAAATCCTAAAATAGTATAAATATTATATTATATATTTACATATATAATGAAAATAATGATAATAATAATAATACAAATCCTAAATAGAGAACTCCATCATACCCCATTCTTCCAGATACCCAAATCTACTAATTTTAACATTTTGCCACTTTTGCCGTATCATTCTATCATCCATCTCTCTGTTTTTTTGTCTCTATTTTCTGAACATTTGCCAGGTTGCAAACATACACTCATTGAACACATAATGCTTCCATGTATATTTAAAAAAAAAAAAAACCAATTTATTGAAGTATATCATTCATACATGAACACACACAAACTACAAGTGTTCAGTAAACATCGTGCTCTTACAAAACAAACAAGCATAACATCATACAGGGCTCCCACACATCACCCCACACACACAAACATTCCTCATTGTTGTGAAACATTTGTTAACAAATCATGAAAGAGCATCATCAAAGTATTTCTACTAACTATAGTCCGAATCTTCCTCCCCTATACATTTTTTTAAGGATTTATTTATTCATTTATTTGTTTTTACCCATTCCCTGCCCCCTTTCCCCCCATTTTTGCTGTTTCTGTGTCCATTCACTGGGCAACCCTGTGTCCACTTCCTGCCCTCTCTTCTCATCCCTCTCCTTCTGTCTTCACTGGGATTTGATCCTCGGAACCTCCAATGTGGGAGAGGTGTCCTACTACCAACTGCGCCATCTTAGTTCCTGGTTTTTCTGTGCATCTCATCTTGGCTCTCCCATTTGTCACTCTCCCGTTACATCATCATCTTGCTGTGTTTCTTGTGGGACCTGGCAGCTCACCCGCTCACAGGGCCTGATGGCTCATCCACGGATGGGCCCTGGTCGCCCAGGCTCCTTTTATATTTTTCTTTTTTTTTTTTATTTTTACCGGGAGGTCCCAGGGGTCAAACCCAGGTCCCTCCATATGGGACACGGACACCCAACCACCCGAGCCATATCCGTCCCCCTGCTATATCTCTTAAGGTTGACCAAAGATACCCAAAGTTAGTCTTCTCCCATACTGGATGGTCATATAACAAATCAGGCTCAGTTTATCACCAGCATTCTAAAAACCAGACTTAAGGAGAAAAGCTAGGTCTGGGGACACATGCATGGTTTCTAATACAGCAAATGTTTAGCCTACCCTGGTTATCACAAAATCAGGGCAACGAGAATATTCACAACCGTGTATATTTTATACATACAAGGATATTCACTTATGTAATCACCTTAAGTACAGTTAACAAGTACAAGAAATTTAACATCACTATATAATTTACATTCTATATTCCAATTTTTTCTTATGTCTCAATAATGTCCTTTTGAACCTTTTCCCCTCCATCTCTAGATCCCATTCAGGATCATATATTTCATTTATTTGTCATTATCTCTTTATTTCTCTTATGTTCTTTTTTTTTAATTGTGGAAACACATGCAGCATAAATCTTCCCACTACAACCCTTCACAAGCATATTATTCAGTGGGATTAATCACATTCACAATGCTGCAGTACTCTTACCACCACCACCACCACCCATTACTAGAACTTTCTCTTCACGCCAAGCAGAAACCGTACACTCATTTTGCATTAAGTCCCCAATGCCTCTGCCCCCTACCCATGGTAACCTGTACTCTAATTTCTGTCTCTATGAGCCTGTATATTCTTTGATATTTTCTTTGTTGTTACCATGAGGCTTAAATTTAACATCCTAAATCTATAACAAACTCATTTACTTTAGTACCAACTTAACTTAAATGCATACATAGTATAATTGAACTATGTTCCTATACCCCTCCAGCCCCTATATCTATGTAGTTCTTGTCACAAGTTACATATTTCTGCATTGTGAGTTGAAAAACATTGATTTATCATTATATTTTATGCATTTCCCTTTTAGATCCTGTAGGAAATAAGTAGAGTCACAAATCAAAAATACAATGATACTGGTATTTATTTTAACCCATGTCATTATCTTTACCAGATATCTTTATTTCTTCATGGGGCTTCAGTCAATTGTCTAATGTCCTTTATTTTCAACCTGCAGAACTCCCTTTAGCATTTCTTGTAGGGCCAGTCTAGTGATGATGAGCTCCCTCACCTTTTCTTTATCTAGGAATGTCTTAATCTCTCCCTCATTTTTGAAAGACAATTTTGCCAGACATAGAATTATTGGTTGGCAATTTTTTGCTTTCAGCACTTATATATGTTCTCTTGCTGCCTTTTGGCCTCTGTGGTTTCCAATAAGATATCAGAACTTAATCCTATTGAGGCTCTTTTGTGACACATTGCTTCTTTCTTGGAGTTTTCAGAATTCTCTCTTTATCTTTGTCCTTTGACGTTTTGATTATAAAATGGTGTGGTATGGGTCTAGTTGGTTTTTTCTGTTTGGAGTTGATTGAGCATCTTGGGTGTGTATATTCATGTCTCTCATTACATTTAAGACATTTTCAGTCATTATTTCTTTGAATATTTTATTTTCTCCACCCCTTTTTCTTTTCTTTTCTTTTCTTTTTTTTCTTATATATTTTAAAAGATGCTTAGATTACATAAATGTTACACAAAAATTACAGGGATTCCCATGTTCCCCACCTCCCATATCTCCCATAACATCCCACATAAACATCTTTCATTAGTGTGGCACATCACCTGCAATGGATATACACATCCTGGGGCTTTGCCACTAAGCATAGACCACAGTTCACATCATAGACCACACTCTCTCCCACACAGTTCTGCATGGTATATGGTGATGTAAAATGGCCTATATCCGTCACCACAACCTCACTCCGGACAAACCCCAAGTCCTGAAAAGGCCCCTGTATTACAACTGCCCTTCCCCTCCCCACCCCGAAAGCGTCTAGTGGCCACTGGCTCCACCTCACTGTTATAATTTCTTCCATTGCTTGAATCACAGTATGTCTACAACAGAATACCATTAAGTCCACTCTAGTCCATAGCTCTTCCCCCAATCCTGAGGGAACTGGAATGGTGATGTCCACTCCACCTCCAAGTGAGAGGGGGCTTGTATCCCATGCATACGATGGATGGGATTATTCTACATTCAGCTGCAGGCTCTCTCCATTCCCTGGAATGGCCATTGTCTCCTCACCAGGTGACTTGGGTGAGTCCATTGAGCTGTAGAGTAGGAGTTGCAGCGCCACTGAGATTCCAGGCACAGCTGGCACATACACAGGCAAGAGGCTTCAGTCTCTGGAAGTACACCTACAAACTCTAGCCTCACATATAGGTTTGAATAGAAGGGACTGATGGACCGTGTGCAAGGAGGACTTATTTGAATCCAACTCTGTCACTCTCAGGAGCACAGATTCCAAAGTAGAGCCCACTGATAAGGCATCAATCTCTGGGGCTGTCCCCCCTTATATAGGACCTGGGTGTCTCCAGAGCCCTCAGGAGCCCCTCTGTGTGAGGTGATATCCATTTTGGTGTTATATGAGATCCTACTGAGGTGTGCGTAAGCGTTACCTCTAGGATGACCTCCCGACTCTCTGAAGTCTCTTAGCCACATGAACTCATTTGTCTTTACCTTTTCCCCCTTTTATTCAAGGTTTTTTTCCAGTCGTGTTTCCAGTTGGCACTTGGTATTAATCCCTCATTGCCAGGGAGGCTTATCCCCAGGAGTCATGTCCCACGTTGGGGGGAAGGTAATGTATTCATATGCTGAGTTTGGCTTAGAAAGAGGCCACATTTGAGCAACAAGGAGGCTCTCAAATGGCAACCCTTAGGCACCCCATAACAGTAGGCCAAGTTTCAATTACAAGAGCAAAGACTCATAAGGCTAGTCAACAATAACAAGAACCCTTCAGTGGGCCATCCTCTTTTGCCAGACACTGCCCCTGCACTCAGGGGACTGTTGCTGCTCCTTTGGAGAATGTGGCAGAGCTCTCCAGGCTGGGAATTCAGTATTCCCTCATTTATTGAGTGATTGTCTACCCACCGTGACCATGCCCCATCCCTTGATCATTTGAACAATTTTATATATCTTTCATGTATATTCAGATGAACTTACTCCCATGAATCCCCCATCCCAGACACCCCCACCAATGATCCTCTGCAGCCCCCATTGTAACCCTTCTGTGATCTAAACCTTCCTTGAAGAAGATGCCCATAAAATAACCAAATACAATTAATAGGAAAATGAAATAATAATGATAAGTTTAAATGCAAGAGATAAAATACAAGGAAACTCAGGAAAAAAAAACTAAAAATAAAATATAATTAACAGATTGGGACATTCAAAAAAAAATGAGAAAAAACAAAAATTTTTTTAATCATTTTTTATTTTTATTTTTTTTCCTTTTATCACTGTATTATCGGATGTCCAGTGTGTACCGTGACACCTTCCCCCTCTCATTCCCCAGTGTCTCCCAAATTTTCATTTAATTTTCAAAGAAGTTTTAGGTCACAGCAGAGTCACACACGGAATACTAGAGATTTCCATATATCCAACCTCCCTCCCCCTCCCCCACCCCATATTAAAACCTTTGTGTGTGTGTGTGTGTGGATGGTAGCATTGTTATAACTGTTATACAGATAGTGAAACATAGCTACTAAACATTGTCAATGGTTTACACTGTAGTTTACAATTTAGACAGTATAGTTTAATAATTTTTTATGATATTTACCATGTCTTGTGTCCATTACTGTAAGGTAATGAAAAACACTAAATACCCCGTTTGATCTTTTCTGTTCCTTCCTCCCCATCCCCCTGGGGCATATGACACTCCCCTTTCTTGACTCATGGGATGACAAGATTCATAGTTACATGCCCTGGGTATTCCAACCTGCCCTTCCTAATCTACCCACCTGTTAACCCTGCACTGCCAAACCCAGTAATATCACTACCCACCTGTCCTATCCTTCAATATGCAACTATACTCTATCACTTTACCATAGATTATGTCCATATGGGTAATGACTCACAACCTACTCTTCTCTCTCTCTCCCTTGTTAACCTATCTTTCAGACAGTGGTTCTCAGAGACTACTCACTTTCCTCAATTCAAATCAGTGAAGTCATATACTATTCATCCTTCAATGCCTGGCTTGCATCACTCAACATAAGGTCTTCAAGATTCATCCATGTTATTCCATGTGTTAGCACTTTATTCCTTTTTTTTTTTTTTTTATTATGGGTAAAAATCAAAATTCTCACAATACATACAAACATTTGCAAAATGATATATAAATATATATGCATATATGTGTATTTGCTTACAAAAATGTTATTTATATATATATATATAAAACAGCTGAGTAATATTCCATTGTATGTATATACTACATTTTGCTTATCCATTCATCTGTTGATGGACACCGGGGCTGATTCCAACTTTTGGCAATTGTGAACAATGCCGCTATGAACATTGGTGTGCTTATATCTGTTCGTGTCTTTGCTTTCAATTCTTCTGGGTATATACCCAGCAGTGGAATTGCTGGATCATACGGAAGATCTATTGTTAGTTTTCTGAGGAATCGCCAAACTGTCCTTCACAGTGGCTGGACCATTCCACAATCCCACCAGCAGTGGATGAGTGTTCCTATTCCCTCACATCCTCTCCAATACTTATGTTCTGCTGTTTTTTTAATAGCTGCCATTCTGATGGGTGTAAGATGGTATCTCGTTGTGGTTTTGATTTGCATTTCCCTAATAGCTAGCGATGTTGAGCATTTTTTCATGTGCTTTTTAGCCATTTGTATTTCTTCCTTGGAGATGTGTCTTTTCAGGTCACTTGCCCATTTTTTAAATGGGTTATTTGTCTTTTTATTTTTGAGGTGTAGGATTTCTTTATATATGCAGGATATTAGGCTCCTATCAGATATATGGTTGCCAAATATTTTCTCCCATTGGGTGGGCTGCCTTTTTATTTTCTTAATAACGTCCTTTGAGGTGCAGAAGTTTTTAATTTTGATGAGATCCCATTTATCTATTTTTTCTCTTTCTGCTCGTGCTTTGGCTGTGAAGTTCATGAAACCATTTCCTAATACAAGGTCCTGTAGATGCTTCCCTACATTATCTTCCAAGGTCTTTATGGTTTTGGCTCTTATATTTAGATCTTTGATCCATCTTGAGTTGATTTTTGTATAAGGTGTGAGATGGTATTCTCTCATTCTTTTGGATATGGATATCTGGTTTTCCAAGCACCACTTGTTAAAGAGGCCATTCTCTCCCAACTGAGTGGGTTTGGTGGTCTTGTCGAATATCAGATGACTGTATATGCGAGAATCTATATCAGAACTCTCAATTCAGTTCCATTGGTCAGTAGGTCTATCCTTGTGCCAATACCATGCAGTTTTGATCACTGTAGCTTTGTAGTATGTTTTAAAGTCAGGTAATGTGATACCTCCAACTTCATTTTTGTTTTTCAATATGTCTTTGGCAATTCGGGGCCTCTTACCTTTCCAAATTTATTTTGTGGTTAGTTTTTCCAGTTCCTTAAAAAATACAGTGTTGATTTTTATTGGGATTGAATTAAATCTGTAGATTAGTTTGGGTAGGATAGACATCTTGATGATGTTTAGTCTTCCTATCCATGAACAGAGTATATTTTTCCATTTATTTAAGTCGTCTTTGATTTCCTTTAACAGTGTCGTGTAGTTTTCTGTATATAAGTCCTTTACATCTTTAGTTAAATTTATTCCTAGGTATTTGATTCTTTTAGTTACTATTGTAAATGGTATTTTTTTCTTGATTTCCTCCTCAGATTGCTCGTTATTGGTGTACAGAAATGCTACTGATTTTTGAGCATTGATCTTATAGCCTGCAACATTACTGAACTCCTTTATAAGTTCTAGAAGCTTTGTTGTAGATTTCTCAGGGCTTTCTATGTATAGGATCATGTCGTCTCCAAATAATGAAATTTTTACTTCTTCTTTTTCAATCTGGATGCCTTTTATATCCTTTTCTTGCCTCAGTGCTCGAGCAAGTAGTTCTAAGACAATGTTAAATAGGAGTGGTGATAATGGGCATCCTTGTCTTGTTCCCGATCTCAGAGGGAAGGCTTTTAGGATTTCACCATTGAAGATGATGTTAGCTTTGGGTTTTTCATATATACCCTTTATCATATTCAGAAAGTTTCCTTCTATTCCTATCTTTTGCATTGTTTTTATCAGGAAAGAGTGCTGTATTGTCAAATGCTTTTTCTGCATCTATAGAGATGATCATGTGATTTTTTTCTTTCTATCTGTTTATGTGGTGTATTACATTGATTGATTTTCTTATATTGAACCATCCTTGCATACCCGGGATGAAACCCACTTGGTCATGGTGTATAATCCTTTTGATATGTTGTTGAATGCGATTAGCAAGTATTTTGTTGAGGATTTTAGCATCTAGTTCATTAGAGAAATTGGTCTGTAATTTTCCTTTCTTGTGGTATCTTTGTTTGGTTTTGGTATTAGGGTAATGTTGGCATTGTAGAATGAGTTAGGCAATATTCCTTCTACTTCTATTTTTGGAAGAGCTAAGCAGAATTGGTGTTAGCTCTTTTTGGAATGTTTGGTAGAATTCAACTGTGAAGCCATATGGTCCTGGTCTTTTCTTAGTTGGGAGGTTTTTGATGACTGAGTCTATCTCTTTACTTGTAATTGGACTGTTGAGTTCATCAATTTCTTCTTTCATCAATGTAGGCTGTTTGTGAGTTTCTAGAAACTTGTCCATTTCCTCTAAAATATCATTCTTGTTGGCATATAATTTTTCAAAATATCCTCTTATGATACTCTTTATTTCTGTGGGGTCAGTAGTGATATCCCCTTGCTCATTCCTTATTTTGTGTATTTGCATCTGTTCTCTCTTTTTCTTTGTTAGTCTGGCTAAGGGTTTGTCAATTTTATTGATATTCCCAAAGAACCAGCTTTTGGTTTTGTTTATTGTTTCTAGTGCCTTCTTATTCTCTATTTCATTTAGTTCTGCTCTAATCTTTGTTATTTCCTTCTTTCTACTTCCTTTTCGTTTAGTTTGTTGTTTTTCCAATTCCTCCAAGTGTGCAGTTAGGTCTTCAATTTTAGCTCTTTCTTCTTTTTTAATATATGTATTTATGGCTATTAACTTCCCTCTCAGGACTGCTTTCGCTGTATCCCATAGGTTTTGATATGTTGTATTGTCATTTTCATTAGTTTCAAGGTAGTTACTGATTTCTTTTGAGATTTCCTCCTTGACCCACTGTTTGTCTAAGAGTGTGTTGTTTAACTTCCATATCCTTGTGCCTAACCTGTTTCTCTGGCCCTTAGTGATTTCCAATTTCATTCCATTGTGGTCAAAGAAATTACTTTGTATAATCTCAATCTTTCTGAATTCATTGAGGGTTGTTTTGTGGCCTAGCATATGGTCTGTCTTGAAGTATGATCCATGTGCACTCAAGAAGAATGTAAATCCTGCTGTATTTGGGTGTAGTGTTCTGTATATGTCTATTAAGTCCAGGTCCTCTAATATATTGTTGATAGCCTTTGTTTCTTTATTGATTCTCTGTCTAGATGTTCTATCTAATTATGATAATGGTGTATTAAAGTCCCCCACTATAATTGTAGAGGCATTTATTTCTCCCCTTAGTTTTTCCAGAGTTTGCCTCATGTATTTTGAGGCACTCCGATTAGGTGCATAAATGTTTATGATTGTTCTCTCTTCTTGAGAGATTACCCCTTTTACTAATATATAGTGTCCATCTTTGTCTCTTACAATAGTTTTGCATTTAAAGTCTATTTTGTCTGATATTAGAATAGCTACTCCTGCCCTTTTTTGGCTATTGTTATCTTATAAAATTGTTTTCCAGCCATTCACTTTCAGCCTCCTTGAATCCCTGGGTCGAAGGTGGGTTTCTTGTAGGCAGCATATAGATGGATCATATTTCGTTATCCATTCTGCAATCTGTGTCTCTTGATTGGTGAATTTAATCCATTAACATTCAGTGTTATTACTCACAACGAATTTCTTACTTCAGCCATTTTTTCTTTGGGTTAATGTATGTCATATGTTGTTTTGTTTCTGTTTTTGTCTTTTTAGTTGTTTTTAAACTCTCCTCCAAGTCTCTCTCCCTTGTTTTTTCCTTTCAACTTGTAGAACTTCCTTTAGTATTTCCTGAAGTGCAAGTTTCTTATTGACATACTCTCTTAATTTCTGTTTATCTGTGAATATTTTGAACTCTCTGTCATTTTTGAATGCCAGTTTTGTTGGATAGAGAATTCGTGGCTGGAAGTTTTTATCTTTTAGTACTTTGACTATGTCATACCACTGTCCTCTTGCCTCCATGGTTTCAGATGAGAAATCAACACTTAATCTTATTGTGCTTCCCTTGTATGTGATAGTTCTCTTTTCTCTTGCTACCTTGAGTATTTTCTCTTTGTCTTGAGCATTGGACATTTTGACAAGTATATGTCTTGGAGTTGGCCTGCTGGGATTTATACTGTTTGGGGTGCGCTGTGCTTCCTGTATCTGCACATCCATCTCTCTCAATAGGGTTGGGAAATTTTCAGCCATTATTTCCTTCAACACTCCTTCTGTTCCCTTCCCCTTTTCTCTTTCTGGGATGCCGATAATGCGTACGTTTGTGTATTTTGTGTTGTCAGTAAAATCCCTGAGTCCCTGCTGGATTTTTTCTATCTTTTTGTCTATCTATTCTACTATCTCTTTGATTTCAGATGTATTGTCTTCCACATCACTAATTCTTTCTTCTGCCTGTTCGAATCTGCTTTTATGTGAATCCAGCGTCTTTTTGATTTCTTGGATTGTGCCTTTGATCACCATCATATCCTTTATCTTTTTATTGTATGTTTACAATTTCTTCAGTATGTTCTCCCAGTGTCTTCTTAATATCCTTAATCTCTTCCTTCACTTCATTAAGTTGGTCCATGATATTTGTTTGGAAAGCTTTGATTAGTTGTTCAATGTTCTGCATCTCTTCCTAGTTTTTAGTTTGTTCATTGAACTGGTCCATGTCTTCCTGTTTCTCAGTGTGGTTTGTAATTTTTTTGTTGCCCTCTAGTCATCATTTTATCCTGATGGGCTTATTCAGTTGATTAGCTTCTCTCTCTGCTCTAGAGTTTTATTTAGCTGGTGGTTCTGTGTGTGTGTTAAGTTTTCTCTTTGACACTTTTTCTTCTTATTTTATTTCCTTGCTTCTTTCTATGTTCCCTTGAAGGTAAAAGATTAGGGCCAGAGGAATCAAAAGATATGAGAAAGGAAGAAGGATAATAGTAATATTAATAAAAATTAGAAGAGGGGCTGTATAAGACTTAGTGAAACAAATATTTAACTCATGTAGGCAGTGTAGAGTAGTAGGGAAAAAAGTGGAGTACCTACAATGGACTGGGAAACCAAAAATAGGAATATATATATAATGATTTAGAAGGCTAGAATTATGAGGAGGGAGAGAAAGAGTAAAGAAAGGGCTGAAAGGAAAAAGTTAATATTAACAAAAAAAGAAGAAAACAAAATAGATAGAATAGAAATTGACACCCTTAAGCTGTGGGCAAATGAAAAAATGTGGTATATAAGAACCACAACAGAAAGCAGAAGGCAGAAAGATGAAGGAAGTATAAGAGATAGCTTGGGATACAAAATCAATATAGACAGAGAATGGGAAATCACTGAAGAAGAAGCACAGCAAAGAAGAGACAAGCTAGCAGCACCTAATTTTAAAAAATGAAAGAAAAAAGAAAGGGGGGAGGAAAGAGGAAAGAAAAGCAAGAGACAACAAATAAACAGAGAAAAACTAAACAACCACACCGGCAAGCAGTCAAACAAAGCTAAGGAGGAACAGTGTTCCTACTAGGGTCCTTGTGGATCCTCTCAGCCTGCTTGTGTTTATCAATCAATTTCCCTGCAGGGTTCTATCTGCAGGTTTTGAAGCAGATTTTAGCTATTAAACTAAATTAAAAAGAAGAATTCATTTTTCATTTTTTAAAGTGACTGTCTTTTTTTTTTTTTGCAAAATACAGGACCCAAAATAAGTCCTCTTCTAGACCACCCCCTTCACCGAGGGGACCCTAACTAGGCTCGTGAAGATTAATGAAGCACTTCCCACTTCCTGGCCTCCCCAGGGGAGCTGAAGCTCTGATGCTAGTCAGTGCAGAAGGATAAAAATGGCTGACTCCGCCCCTTCTGGAGCCGAGCCTCAGCGTCACCGGGCTGCTGGGTAAATCAGATTTCCTCAGCAGATTCGCCTTTCCCCTCAGCCTGGCGCTGCTTCAAGCCGGCTTATCTGCTCCCCAAAGCTATGAGGGGGTCCAGGCAGCCAAATCGATGGTAAAGAATCCTCTCTCCGCCTTCTGTCAGAACCCTCCCTCTCTCGGAGAGTGCTCCCTCTCCCCAGCTTGGCAGGGTTTGGGGCTTATCCCTGGGCAGCTAGGTAAATCAACTTCCTCAGCAGATTTACCCCTCCCCTCTGCCAGGTGTTGATTCAATCCAGCTATTTTGTTTACCCAAGCTGCAAGGGGTTCCAGGCAGCCAAATCCATAGAAAGGCAAGCTTTCTCACCCCTTTGCCAGGGACCTCCCACTCTCAGAGAATGCTCCCTCTCACCGGGCCCTGTCACCCGGTTGCCAGGCGGGAGCCACAGCTCAAACCGGCTTTTTTTTTTTTTCCCTGAATGTGGGGCTCAGCCGTCTGTGTTAACCACCACAGGCAGGCTTAAAACTCATGAATCTCTACCGATCAGTCCACGCCGTCGATCTGCGCAGATAGATGTCCCAAGCTTCTTGCTCCATGTGCCCACAGCACAGACCCCCAGGCAGGACCCTGTCCACAATCCGCTGTCCTCAGGGAGCTCTCAATGTGTGCCCTCCTAAACCGACTCCATCTTGCCTCATAATATTCCCCTTCCTCTCTTTATTCTCCTTCTGGGATTCCCATAATGCATATATTGGTATGTTTGATAGTGTCCCACAGCTTCTTCAGGCTCTCTTCACTTTTCTTCATTCTTTCCTCTTTCTTTTCCCCAGAATGGATGATTTCAATTGCCTTATTTTCAAGTTCACTGATTCTTTCTTCTGCCAGCTCCAATCTGCTATGGAATCCATCTAGGGAATTTTTTATTTCTGTTACTGTGATCTTCAGCTCTGTCTGGTTCTTTTCAGAATTTCCATCTCTCTATTGATATTCTCTTCATGTTCATCTATCATTTTCCTTATTTCCTTTAGTTCTTTATCCATAATTTTCCTATAGTTCTTTGAGTATATTTAGGACCGTTCTTTAAAGTCTTTGTCTAGAATGTTCCAAGTCTAATCCTCCTCTTCTCCTTTGCCTGGGCCACCTTTCCTATTTCTTTATATATTTAGTAATCTTTTGCTGAAACCTGATGTTTCAGTTTCCTTGGCTACTCAGGCAACTACCATTAAAAGGGATGGCTTAAACAATAGGAATTTAATGGCTCACAGTTTTGAGGTCTGGAAAAAAAGTCCAAATCAAGGCATTATCAAGGTGATGCTGTCTCTCTGAAGACTGTAGCATTCTGCAGCTTAACTCTTAGTTTGTCACATAAGAAAGCACAAAGAGACATGGTCTCTTCCTTCTTATCTGGGTTCCACTAATGTTCAGCTTCTGGCTGCTCCCGCTGTGGCTTTTTTTCTGCCTGAATTTCATTCTGCTTATAAAGGACTCAGTTACAGGATTAAGACCCATCCTGATTGAGTTAGTCACACCTTAACTGAAATAACCTCATCAAAAGGTTCTACTTACAATGGGTTCCCACCCACAGGAATGAATTAAGTTTAAGAACATGTTTTTCTGGGGTACATACAGCTCCAAACTACCACACCTGGACATTCTGATGTTTAATGTATTGTCGCTGGAATTTAGACTCTAAGGTACCAATTCCTTAAGTCATATCCAGCTAGTATTATGACAGAGCTTTCCTTGAATGCCAGGAGCTAGCAAAAAAAAGAAAAAAGAAAACATCTTTCCCTATCTTTGCAAATTGCTCTCCTTCACAATGTACCCATACAATGAGTTTAGAAAATAGCTTCAGGCCAAAGCATAGGGGACACCCTGATTCTCTCTGTGGGTGTCTTGCTGAGGTGTGCATGTCTTGGGCATATGCATTTAGCCCTAGGAATTCCCCCATTTACAGGGATCCAAATATTCCCTCTTCTCTAGGAAACAATTTTGTATGGTCCCAGGCACAGCACTGAATGTCCTACAGCCAGCAATCCCTTGCTCTAGGCAGCCACCAGACTGCTCTCCCACAGCATTCTGTAGGAGAGTTCTGTGAACCACCTTTTACACAGGGCAAGTTATGGGATAGCAAGCCCCTCAGGCTACCACCAGACAGGATGGACCAGACAGACATGCTTCCAGTATGTGCATGAGAGTTAATCTGCTCCCTCCAGAACCAGAACCAGCAATCCACACTGGGAGTGCAGCCAACTCCTCAACAAACTAGTAAGGGCTAGAGAAAGGATCAGCTAGTGCACCATAAGATCCTACTGCCTTTAAGTAGTCTTTCTTGATTTGGCACTTGCCCTGTTACTGCAGTCCCTTCACTATTTTCTGGAGCCTTGAGAAAGAGGTTTCTGCTAGTTCTTACTGGTTGTTCAGAGTTTCTGTGGAGGGATGGAGCCTTGAAGCTTCTCACTCTGCTGTCTTGATCAGGGGCAGTCTCACAAACTTGTTTCTTGCCAGATAGAAGACCCCAAACCTGCCACTTAACCACTCATTTAACATTGGATGTTAGCCTATCTATACTGCAGTTTACTCATCTATAAAAGGGTTGTTGAAAAGATTAAATGATTTAATCTATGTAAAATACCTGTTACATTATAAGCATTACATATGTTATCGGATTTAATCTAGATTTGACTTGTGCTGCAGAAATGAATTTTAAAGCACATCAGGTTAGTTAGGCCAGTAATTTATTAAGGTAGGGAGGGAAGAGAAATGGGAACAGATCACAGGTCCCTGGTAGAGAGTAAGGGGCTGAAGAGTGATAAAGAGGACCTAATTATAGACTACAATTTCCCTTTATAGATTATAGCCCAGGTTTTACTTGCATGTTGATCCATGCAAGGGGGGACACAGCGAAAACAGGGCACAGAAGCCAAGAGGGCCAAGAGAGAGCAGGAGCCAGGAACAGGAGGGATTTGACCTTTGTGTCTGCTTTTAAACCATTAATTATTCCACCCCTTTGCTAATGGCATGGGAGGAGTCCCAGGTGCTTGCTGTTCTGATTGATTATCCCACCCATCAATCCTCCAGCAGGGCCCAATCATAAGGCCCCTGAAGAATATCCAGGGCTTCTCATGGAAATCTCCAGGAATCTCATCCTGAGTGGCAGAAATCTCGGAAGGGTCTCCCAGCAGCCATCTTGGGGGTATTGGTGTCCATGTGGCCCTCTTGCCAGGTTCCAGATCCATCTATTAATTCCCTATTTTATTAGCTGGCTTCATATGTACTAGCAATTATTATTATTTTTACTATTAAATAAATACACTATATTCAGTCGCCTTATAGTACACTAAATATACCTAATTAGAAAACATAATAATTACAGTTAGTGATTAATCAGCTTATGTCACTCTGCTCAGAAAAGAACCTCCAGCTTTCCAAATCACTCACTGTAAAAGCTAAAGTCATTACAGTGGCCTACAAGACCTGTGTCATCTTGCCCACTTCCCCTCACCCCCCATGTCTGGCCTCATCTCCTCCTACTCTCCTCCTTGCACATTTCACTCCAGATATGCTGGCCTCCTTACTATTCCCCAAGTATACCAAGTAAACTCCCTCCCCAGGCCTTAGAATTACTGTTCCCTCTGCTTGGGACACTAGATACACAAATGGCTTGCTCTCCCACTTTCTTTAGGTCTCATATATCATCCTATAGCAGCTGCTATAATTTATTAGCAGTCCTAAGAAATGTATCACATAAATTATTAATATGAAGGGAGGAAATCCTTGTCTGTTTCATTCACTGCTATATCCTTGGTGCTAGAAATAGTACCTGACACATTTTAGAACTTAATAAATATTTATTGGATGAAAAAAAGAAAAAGAAAACCTCCTGAGAGCTCTTTATGTGCTAGTCACTGTTCTAAGTGCTTTTATACTTTAATCCTCAACAACAAACCCTTTGAAGTAAGTACTATTATTATCTCCAGTTTACTGATGAGAAAACTGAACACTGAGCAGCAAAAACTATAAGGCACCTGAGATTAACACTAACATAAGATGTGCATAAGCCTTATACAGAAAAACTTCCAAACTTTAATGATGTCCCTAAAGTAAGACCTTTTAGATGGAATCTTCATAGGTGGGAAGACTCAAAATCATAAAAATGTGAAATTCAATGTAATTTCAGCCAGATTCCTTATGGAGTTTTTCTTGGGATTTGACAAATTGATCCTCAATCCAATTGGAAAAGCAGAGTCAAGAATAACTAAGACAATTTAGGAAGGAACCTTGTCCTACCAAATATCAAATATTCTTATAAGGGTATAAGAAGTGAAGACATTATAATGGCACAGGGATAGAGAAATAAGCCAGTAAAACAGAATAAAGAACCTAGAAACAGGAGCTGAGGTGGCTCAAGCAATTGAGTGCCTCTCTCCCAAATGGGAGGTCTCAGGTTTGGTTCCCAGTGCCTCCTAAAGAGATGACGAGCAGACACAGAGAGCGCACAGTGAATGGACACAGAGAGCAGACAGCAAGCACAAAACGAGATGGGGGGCAGTAAATAAGTAAAAATTTTTTTAAAAAGGGAAGCGGATGTGGCTCAAATGATTGCTCTCCCACCTTTCACATTGGAGGTCTGGGTTCGGTGCCCGGTGCCTCCTAAAGAAGACGAGCAAGGGAGGCGGCTGTGGCTCAATCAGTGGGGCTCCCGTTTGCCGTATGGGAGGCCCCGGGTTCGGTTCCCCCGGCCTCCTGGTGAAGGCAGGCCCGCCCGCACGGTGTGGTTAGCTGACCCAGCGAGCACAAGAAGCAAGAGGGGGATAAATGAATAAATAAATAAAATCTTTAAAAAAAAAAAAAAAGAAGAAGACGAGCAAGACAGCGAACTGATGCAATGGGCTGGCATGGTGAGCTGACACAAGATGATGCGATGAGATACACGGAGAAAAACATAATGAGAGACACAATAAATCAGGGAGTGGAGGTGGCTCAAGTGATTAGTCGCCTCTCTCCCACATGGTAGGTCCCAGGTTCGGTTCCCAGTGCCTCCTAAAAAAAGAAGACCAGCACAACAAACAGACCCAGCAAATGCAAACAATGAGGGGGTGGGGAGAAATAAATAAATAAAATCTTTAAAAAAGAGCCTAGAAGCAGCCCCCTTGTATAGAGAAAATTGAAAAATGTCAGAGGTAGCATTACAGATCAGTAAGGTAAGGAAAGATTAAGTATTCAATCATTGGTGCTGGGATAATTGGTTATTCTTATGAAAAAATATTTTTTCTGTACACACCAAAAAAATCCCAATTAGTTTAAAGAATTAAGTGTGAAAAAACTTCTGATAATTAAATAGGAGAATAGTAGTTGACCGTATCAAATTTTAAAACCTCTAGTCAATAAAAGGCACCATAAACTAAGTAAAAAGTGAAGATTTTGCAATGCATATCACAAACAATTAATATCCAGAATGAGTATTTTATAAAAGGACAAGAAAAAATGGGCAAATATGTGAATATGTATTACATAGAAGAGAAAACGTAAGAAAAAAGTTTAAATGTCACTGGTAGTAAGGAAAAATGCCAACTAAAATAATGACTATCATGTTATGCCCATCGAATTGGCTAAAGTCTGACAGTTATGTAAGTTGGTGAAGATGCAAAGAAACAGGAACTTTCATACAATACTAATGGGAGCATAAATTGCTACAACTACTTCTGAGATGAGAACAAGTTGGCAAAATTTATAATGTTGGGAGCATAAATTGCTACAAATACTTCTGAGAACAAGTTGGCAAGATCTATAATGTTGATACTTTATGTCTTTTGACCCAGAAGTTCCAATTCTAGATACACACCCTAGAAAACTTTAGCATACACACAATAAGAAAAATGTAAGAATTTTGAATACAGCATTTCTTATAGGACAGAAAAATTGACAAAAGCATAAATGTCTATCAATAGGAGAATGAATAAATCAATTTTGTATGTTCACATAATGGAGCACTACTATAAAGTAGCTTTAAAATATATGGACTAGAGTTGCATGTAGCAGAATGGCAAATCTCCAAATTTTAATTTTGAATAAAGCAAAACAAGTTGCAAAATGATACA
This sequence comes from Tolypeutes matacus, assembly GCA_026826555.1. Taxonomy (NCBI): domain Eukaryota; kingdom Metazoa; phylum Chordata; class Mammalia; order Cingulata; family Chlamyphoridae; genus Tolypeutes; species Tolypeutes matacus. The sequence goes on along the minus strand of JAKSZT010007815.1, from coordinate 16,942,858 downwards.
TGCATTATACCATCTATGTAAAAATTTAAACATATAAAACATTGTATATTATCTATTGTATATAGATATATTTTGTGGTAGTTTAAAACTGTCCACAATAAAGATAAATGTTGGATTCATTCTAATGATCACCTCTGAGAAGGTATGTTTGGGGTGAGATACACAGGGATCTTCACTCTGTCTGCACTCTTTTATTCTGAAGCAAATGTAGCAAAATGTTAGAATGTTATAATGTATAGTCATGAGTACATGGGTGTTTTGTATAATGTTATTTTCTGAGTTTTCTGTATGTTTGAAACATTTTAATATAAATGCATACATGCATATTCCAGCCACTTCTCACCACCACTGCAGCTCACTACCATTAATTTCTCACAAGGGCTGCTGCAGTAGCCTTCTAACTTGCCTGCCCACATTTTGTTTGCCACCCACTAATTAGAGTAATCATTGATCACAAAGTAAGCTAGATTACGTTACTTTCCTGAGGAAAACACTCTTTTGACTTCCCATCAAAATTAAACTTCAAACTCTTTACTTGACTTACAAAAGTCCTATTATCTGAACTCATTACCCCCTACCCCGTTAAGCTGCAACCATGCTTATTTTCTTGCTCTTCCTTACTGATCTGTACCCACTGAACCATATACCTGGAAAACTCTTCCCAGGTCATTTGCATGGCTCCCTCCTTCACTTTATTCAAGTCTGCTCCAATGATGTTCTCAAAGAAGCTTTCCTTGACCAATCTGTCTTAAAAATACTCTCTCCTGGGCCTAGAAGCAATGACACTCCTATAACAATGACAAGTGCCAGTTCTCGTCTCTAAATACCATTAAAAAAAAAAAAAAAAAGAAACCAGGGCTCTTAGGAGAAGTGGTAATTGAGCCAGAATGAGATTGTGGAATGCTTGTTTCATTTTAATTGTCAGAGAGTCTGATATAATATCTAGATTATTAATTTTGTAGCTATCTTCATTTCACCAATTCCAATTATTGAAAAAACTCTAGTAAAATCTTTAAATATCACCAAAAAGTATGTTTTTAAAACAATGTGCCAACTTAAGGAATGCAAAGAAATCAAAATTTACCTTCTAATTATTTGCTGTGTTTCCTCTTTGTAATGTGCTGAGAAGTTTGGCATTTATTTGCTATGCCCAGAGTAGAGAAAACCTTGGAACGGTTATATTAGCTCCTGGGTTTTGGGTCTACCTTTAGGTATAATAAAACAAATTTGTAGGGGCAACTAGGGGAAGCCTGAGGCTAGTGAAAGGGGGAAGATCCTGGTTACATTTGCACTTCACTGAATTCTTTCCAAATCAGAACTACAGTTATTTTCACACCTACCAAGCCAAGCACAATATTTTTAGTAACAGTAATACAGAGCTATAGCCCATCGTCTGGGAGCTGACAAATAAGCATACTGTTCCTCTTACACGCAATATGCTACACGTCTTTCTTTCCACTCATCCTTACAGAGCTCTTTAGCTTTCCATGTTTCTTTAAGGAGATGAGAAGGAGAACTGGTTAATAAGCTCTTGGGGTTATTCAATATCCCTCTTCAGTGCTCATTTTCTGAAGTTGAAAACACTCATGCATGTGCACACATGCACACTAAACCTTGTCAGAGGTGAAGTACTTCCAAATGCCACTTGAATATGATTAAAAGAATCATGGACTTAATAGGACTCATTACATAAGATGCCAGGCCGGTTTGCTGAAACTTTGGTCTAAGAGAAGAAAAGGTCTTGGTAAAAATGGCTCATAGAAGTGGAGGTTAATAGTTTATTATATTTCTATATATGTGTATGCTGGACACATCATTTAAAACAGAACTTTTACAGAATTTCTTATTAGAGTATATATACTAGAAAAGTGTCCATTGTTTCTTTGGCTTTAAATAAGAATCAAAGTCTTTTTGACTTAATACCCTGAGTTTCTGGTTTGGTTTCTAGAGTTACCTCTTTTCCCTTCCTAATCATTATAATTTTCTACAAAAGTTTAGGACAATATTAAACAATTTTATGCTTAATGTCATTGGTAAATTTTATGTTTAATTCCAAGTCAAAAACATAGTTAATATTATTATTTTACAACATGGTTTTAAGTTTCCCAATACAGTTTAAAGTTACTCAACTCTGTTTTCACATTCTAATCTCAGAGAGTATTAACAACTCTATCTGTAGCTGAGTCTCCTACCAATAGGTAAACTTCTCAAGGATTTATTATAATATCCCATCTTCTAATTTAATTTGTGGGTCATGTTTATACTTTATCATTCCAGCAGTGGAGTCTGTTTGAGTTGTATAGTAAAATAGTTAAGAGGTTAATGGTTGTTGAATTCAAAGAGACTTGTAGGAATTTAAGATTATAAATCCAAGGTTTTGTGGATGACTATGGAGGTTGTCAAATCTAGAAAGTTCTTTTCTTTTGCATTTTCATCTAGCACAAGTTTTGTCAGGCAGTATGTGTCTCACCTCATACTTAAGCATTTTAGATGAAATGATTAAGGCTTTGATTTTCTTTCTGTTGTTAATATGTTGACAAGGAGGATGGAACTTTTTAATAAAAAAATAGCATTTAAGGATCTTAAATAACAAGACCAAGTCATATTATGTAACATAGCAAGTTGTCTCCTTAATACTAGATATCAGCTTATGACTTACTTTCATCCATTTTTCTGTTCAGTGAAAATTAATGAGATTGCTTAATACAATTTCATTTAAATGACTATACAGGTTGAGAAACTAATCTTGTATTCTGGCACCTATAGAACAAATAGTAAAAGGAAGTTTTGCCTATTGCTCCCGCATAATGCATTAATCTTCCTACAAAGTAATTAATTTATAAATCAATAAATTCTTCTCCCATACAAATTTCCTTCTAGTAGAAAAGAAAATTTGAAAATTTATTAAATTTTTAGTCTTTTTTTGTTTGGAGGTATCATGAATGTTTAATGTGTTTTCTATAAGAATCCTCTGCTTAAAAACAATTGACCCTATCCTGAATGACTGAAGTATCTATATTAACATTAGCATTACCTTATAAGGGTAAGAAAATGTATCATTTATGAATATTCAAACTATCCTTTCATTTTTTAGAAAGGGATATTTTTTATTGTAAAAGATGTCTGAAATAAATAAAATTTACTTTCCTTCTCCCAAGCTCCCGAAAATGTATATTAAGTCCAATACAATGTAATTCATTTCTTCTCATAAACCTCTGCAAAGTACAAAGCAACCTATTGCTTTGTTTTATTAAAGTTTTTTTTTTTTTTGCACCATAGCATTGTTTTTCATGTAATATTCCATACCTTTCTTAAGCATTTTCTAATTAATTACCAACTCAAGTAACTTCTATTCATCAACCTTAGTGCTTGTTTTAAGTCATCGGAGATACTGACAAGCCTAACTGCCTTAATTAAATGATATATACCCTTACATCCACCTTCCATGGGATTGACCATATATCACCTGGACTCCCAACAAATTATATACCAGCACATCCAATGCTATGGTTTTATAAACCTGCCCTGGCTTCAAGGGCACTAGAAAAACAACTGAAGTTTGGGCTGAGCAGTACTCATTTCTTTAGTCTGCTTTTTCCAAATGGTACAACTTTGAAAACACACATGTCATCACCTTAAATGTAACCTTGACATTCTAGGTCCAAAGGGGCCTATTTCTTATTTTCCTATGAGTTTTGTAATCTTTTCAGGATGCCTCTGTTTCTTGAAATAAAATTACTTGCAGTTCTAGTTTTAATAGATTGGATTATTCCTTTGCCACTCTGACTTTATCATCCACGCTTTGGCAGTCCTTTTCCTTAAGTACAAATGTTCCTTAGTTTAAGTATGCTGGATATTTTTTCAGTGTGAATTTATAAAAACATTACAAGAGAATACTTGTATTTCAGAAGGTCTTTTAACTTTTGATAAGATTCATAAGATCCATTTAAATATAAACCCAATAGTATATCCAATTCATAACAACTTAAGTTAGACATAATTTTTCAAGAATAAAACTACCTGAAAACCCCTGTACTTAGACTTCCTGAGACATTCCAAATGATTCAAAAGGAAAATTAACTGCAAGTTGTTATGACTTTTTTTTAAGACTGATTACATTATGGTTATAATAGCAGAGCCCAACCATCTTTTTACCTCATTGTGTTTTTGGGAGATCTGATACAATTGCTTTTTTTTTCAGTCCAAAATGGTATAGTTTAGTAATTCACTATTTTCAAACAAGTTGGCTAAAAATTTTCCTACTAACTGTATAAACCCAGGAGTAGGGAACTATGTGGCTAATTTTGGTTTTTTGTTGTTGTTGTTGTTGTTGTTGTTTTCAAGTCTTTTTATGATTTACAGTCCTCTTAGGACTATATACTGTACCCTATAATTAGGTTAGTTATCAATTTTTTGGAAATTTTATCAACTCAAAGGCTGTTAAGATTCTCCTTAGAATCCTAAAACAGTTGTTACTTCATTTATTTGTTTATTCTTGATAGACTGAAATATTCCAAAATTCAACTTTAGTATTTTAAATTGGCGAAATTGAAATGGAAGTAGTAATGATTTATAGACTTTCTCACTAGAATAATATTTCAATGTGTTACATATATGCTATATCAAATCTCTGTAGTTAGAGATGAATATTTATGCAACCAAGAAATTTAGATCAAAATGTATAAATCCTAATAACATGGGTAATAAAAGATAGGGAAAAGGGAAGAGATGCTAATAGGAAGATATATCAAAAATAATTGAAATAGGAGTGTGAGTCATTTTAGAAAGATATTAGAGAAAATGATTTTTTAAACTAAACAAATAAGAAGTATCTTAGTAAATAAGGACAGTTGGCATGTATGTAGGTG